>JAYESA010000071.1:0-632500 GCA_036927795.1 Iris macrosiphon
AATACACGAAGTGGATAATAAGTCCTCAAAAATTCTCTAAGACAAATAGTTCATGTCCACATTACCTCTGAACTATGAGCTAAAAATAGTCATGTCCATATTACTTCTGACTCGTTTCTTTCTTTTTCTATAAAATACCTCACCATAATCGTAATTAGTTACAAGCAAACTTTCTTACCTATCGATTTTTTACCGAAAAGTCATAATCATCGCAGATGGTGTCTCCTTCAAGATTTTCTCATAGAACTATTCCAACCTATCATGTTCATATTACCTCTGATAGGGTCTGTGTCACGCTCCAGTACCGAAATACGGAGACGGACATTGCCAGCTACCCCGTACAAGGTATTATACGATATACGGCGATCACGGCTATAATAAGACAAGGGGTGCATGCGACAATCAAGTTACTTAGGGTCACATTATGTCTCAATCGTTCAAAAAAGATAACAGTAAACATAGAGCATATATGATAAAGCAATAAGATGTCCCAAACGCTTTGTCAAAATATTCTAGAGACCAGCTGTGCAAAATAAGAAGCTAGAAGAGTAGCAAAAGTACATAATAGTGATCAGCTGTAGTCTAATTTAATAAATCATGTAAGAAGACTAAATGTCCAGATGTGCCGGGTAACAGGTGTCGGTGGCTAAATACCTAAAATGAAATAAATGTACAATGATGAGCAGGGAAGAAGAAAACTCACTCATTATCCTCTACGACCATGTTCTTAGTACATACCATGAGTTGGGGGATAGTAAGTTGGATCATCGGGTGCTGCCTCAAAACCTGGCCATGCAAAACCAGTAGGGTTAGACCCCAAATAGCAAGTACCACAAAGGAAGAACGAAATAGAGAAACAAAAATCCAAGAAATAATTATATAATAATACATAGGTTCAGTGTCGTAACTTAAGTTCATGGCATACCCTAGTATAAAGGCCCAACCCTACAACCAAACAAGCACAAGGGTTGAACCATCACACTATGACAGTCTATTTCCCTAGGCTATTAATCGAATAATACAATCACAACCAAGTCCATTTTCTTTATATCGGCCAATCACTTGTATGGCTTACTATTTGTGAAGTCTGAGATTATCTCAGAAATAATGCATAATAGGTATCCTCAGATCACGCCATTACCGAATATAAGCTAACCGAGCCAAATAAGGAATATAAAGGCACTTTATGATGCACTAGTTCCCCGTAGGGCCACTGCGCTAAAATACGGTATTAGTGAATCCATTGCTCCTATAGGGGAGACAATGAGTCAACGTTATTTATAATAGGTCAGATACTACACTTCACTAAGTCGGATGATATACAGTATCTGTGATGGCCAACCCACAGTGCACTTAGACTGAATCTCTGTAGGAAGGTTCGTTGGTATGATCTCGGAATATTATTTTCTCCAAATGTTACAACCACTTTTTAATTACCTAATTAGCCCTATATTGTGTTCAAAATCTCAAGGCGTGGTCACATGAGATTTTTGTTAAGATGTTGTACAAAATACGGGCATGTTAGATACGAATCCATGAAAGTTCGATCTGGATTCACCCGAGCGTGTATGCAACATACAGTCAATCAATATCCTAGCCATATTTTGGTAGTTGACTCGTATATCATGCCCGTGCTGGGAAAATAATATATATTTATAATATCATGCATTCAACAATTTGGAGGCATTCTCGATGCACAATCTAAATATAAATCACTTAACCCGTGACACGGTATGTCACACCTCGACGCACATCCGATCATATACACTTTCAGGGAATAATTTGTATCAGCACGGATACAGTATTCAAGTCCAATTACTAATTATACATTGGGTCAAATGAATCTAGATCAAATTCTAACACGAAACTTATATCATGCACATAGCCGGTTAGTCACTATCCACTTAGTCTGGTTCATACTAAAATCTCAGTTCAACTCATGTCATGTTCATAGCCAATCTTATCTCATGGTCATATCTGGCACGAGGTCTGCTCACTAAATCCATTCTTCCTTAGAATCATAACACAAGCATTAACACAAATATAAATCATAAAAGAATAAGAAAAAAATTCAATCAAAACAATCAAGGCTGCATGGGTCTCTAGGCCACATCTGAAATCCAAGCCGCATATGTCTCTAGGCCGCATGGGAAGTCCTGGCCGCATATGTCTCTAGGTCGCATGCTCAGGGTTAAATTATACTCCTTGGGACAAGTGTTTAAAGTAAGAGCCAATAAATAAAGTGTCAGTGAAGTAACATAAAGTAATTGATGTGACTAATGTGATATGTAATAAAGTATATCAGAGAGAAAGATCAAAATCACATAATTATGTGCCAACGGTTCAAAGTCATGCGTCCAAGGAAGGTGGCCGCATGCTCTGCTTGCCGCATAAGTCACTCGGCCGCATATTGCTCTTTGGACTTAACAAATTTCTCATTTGTCCAGCGAAAAAAATACAAGAAGTTCTGTCACTTAGCTCCAGAACACTTTGTGTAATGGTCAATCATGTATCCAACAAAATGGACGTATGCTGGTTGGTTATGCGGCAAACTATCTAGGCCGCATAAAGATCATGCCGCATGGAAGTCTCGGTCGCATATTGTGATGGCCGCATAAGAACTTTGTCTTCTCCAGACAATAAGTTCAGCCATGACGAAAAAGCTACAAAAACTCAAAAATTGATTTCATTATAAAAATTTATTTTAACTCCAAATCAAGCGAACCAAAAGCCAAAAGGCTCGAAATAAAGTACTCCATCACCCCAAAAACAAAATTTCTAAAATACCATATTTTAGTAAATCAAAATCACAAAAAATACATTAAACCCATGAAAACCCTAAACTTTAATTTTAGATCTACTTAAAACCACCCATCAAAACCGAAAACTCCAAGTATACAAGTGGTTAGAAACACATAACAAACATAATGAACCAATAATATAGAGGGTTTGTCCATTTCTCAAGCAAGGCATACGTGTATAAGACTTGGAGGAAGAAAACACAAGAGAGAAAGAAAATAAAGTAAGCAAGAGAGAGAAGGTGAGGTTTGGTTTATATACATGGAGGTTTGAGGTTTAGACCATAGTGAACCTATGAATAAACCAAACCAACAAATAAACCATGAACCAAGATAAGCCAAAGAATGGGTCTAGTCTCATGCAATATACTAAACATGCAAGCAAGAAAAATAATATGCTCCAAATATGTATATTTGGGAACGGGGAGTGACATCTCTATCCACGTTAGAAAAAATTTGTCCTCAGAATTCGAATCCAAGTATGCTAGAGAAGTCAGGACAAGCACGATATAATCCTACTAATAAAACTACACATGCAAGTAATATCATCATAATACATAGGTGATCACCTGATCACGAAATCTAGATACGAAGGCATAAGGTAGAATATACCTTCTGAATCGAATAGGTATGGGTAATGAGATCAAATACCGTCCTCACACTCCTATGTTGATTCTTTAAGAGTGTGATGGCCCCAGGCAACTCGGACAAGAGGAATAGTCTGGTTCTTAAGTACCTTCTCTCTTCGATCCAGAATGGATACGGATTGCTCCTCGTAAGATAAGTCACTACCAACAATTAATTAAGAGCATAAAAAATATGACTCAGATCTGGAACATACCTATGCAACTGAGATAGATGAAATAATTCATGCACCTCACATAACGAAGGTGGAAGGGCAAGACAATATGCTACATCGCCTACCCGATCGAGAATGTCAAACGGCCCAATGTATTATGGACTAAGCTTCCCTAGAACCCTGAATCTAATGACTCTACGGGTAGGCAAAATCCTCAAAAATACGTGGTTGTCGATAAAAAACTCTAAAGGCCTATGATTCTGATCTGACCAATGATGATACCGATCTTGCATAACCCGAAGTCACTCTCTGATCTGCCTAACAATATCTACTGTCTGCATGATCATTTAGGGGCCTAACATCATCCGCTCACCAATATCGCCCCAAGCCAATGATGATCTACACTTTTTGTCGTACAATGCTTCGAAAGGTGCCATCTGAATACTGGCCTGATAACTACTGTTATATGAGAATTCTATCAAGTGAAGGTAATTCTCCCAAGATCCATAAAGGTCTAAGGTACAGGCTCGTAGCATATCCTCCAAGGTCTGTATAGTTCTCTTTGATTGTCTGTCTGTCTGGGGGTGGTAAGATGTGTTGAATTATAACTTGGTATCCAATCTCTCGTTCAAGCTTCTCCAAAAATAAGAAGTAAATCTCGTATCTTGGTTGGATACTATACTTACTGGTACTCCATGATGTCTCACAATCTGTCGTATATATAATTCTACAAACTTCTCTGTAGACTGTCTCACTCAGAAGGAGAGAAAATGTGTAAACTTTTGAGCCGATCCACTATCATCCAAACTATATCGCGACCAGTCGATGATCTAGGTAAACCAGTCACAAAGTCCATAGTGATATTTTCTCACTTCCACTCAGGAATAGGGAGTAGCTGCAATAATCCTGCCGGTCTTTGTTGTTCTGTCTTCACTTGCTGACATATCAGATATCGCGATACGAAGTGTGCTATTTTCTTTTTTATTATGTTCCACCAAAATTGTTGCTTGATATCTTGATACATCTTCGTGCCTCCCGGATGAATGGAATACTGGGAACTGTGTACTTCAGTCATAACTTTTTGTTGAATATTCCCACTTGGTACGTATAGACGATTTCCAAACCTTAGCATTTCATCCGCATGTATTGTCAAATCCTTATGAAGATCTGACTCACATTCTTCTCGTAGCTTTTGAATCTTCGGGTCCTCTGCCTGAGCTAGCTTGATTTTATCTACCAAAGTTGATTGAATCTGCAGGCTGGCCTGAACTCCTGTACTCTGGGGAAGTACTATCTTGATACCCATCTCTCGTAAGTCCTCTAGAATGTGCTTCTGAGTAGTCAACATAAATTTGCCACCACTTCTGTTAAGTGCATCAACTACTACGTTAGTCTTGTCTGGATGGTACTGAAGTTCCACGTCATAGTCTTTCAATAACTCTAGCCACCTTCTCTGCCTCATGTTCAAGTCCTTCTGCGTGAACCCATACTTCAAACTCTTATGATATGTGAATATTTTTACTCGATCACCATATAAGTAGTGCCTCCACAACTTAAGTGCAAAAAATATCGCTGCTATCTCCAAATTGTGAGTTGGATAGTTCTTCTCATGATCTCTGAGCTACCGAGAAGCATACACTATCGCTATCCCTTGTTGCATCAAAACACATCAAATTCACTTGCCAGATGTATCACAATACACTGTGAATCCTCTGGAGCCTACTGGAAGAGTAAGAATTGGTGCAGAGATTAACTTCTTCTTCAACTCTTCAAAGGCTATCTGGCATTCCGCTGACCACACAAATTTAACTTTCTTGTACGTCAACCGAGTCAAAGATGCCAAGATCTTACCAAAGTCTGACATAAATCTTCTGTAGTATCCTGCCAAGCCCAGAAAACTACGCACTTCTACTATTGTCTTCGGAACTGGCCAGTTCTCTATTGCTTTTACCTTCTTGGGATCAACCAACACTCCTGATCTAGAAATAATTTTTCCAAGAAAGGATATGTGATCCAGCCAAAATTTACACTTACTACGCTTCGTATATAACTGGTGCTCCCTCAAAGTTTGTAGTACTATCCTGAGATGTTCATCATGCTCCTCCTTATTACAAGAAAATACAAGAATATCATCAATGAATACTACCACAAATTGGTCTAAGTAAGGTACAAAAATATGGTTCATCAAATTCATGAATATCGTTGGAGCATTAGTCAGTCCGAATGGCATAATTAAGAATTTGTAATGCCCATATCGTGACCTAAATGCTGTCTTCTGTATATCCTGCTCTCAAACTCACACTTGATGATATCCTGATCATAAATCTATTTTGGACAAGACTCTTGCTCTGCTTAATTAGTTAAATAAATCATCAATCCTTGGTAATGGGTACTTGTTCTTCATGGTCACTGTATTTAACCGCCTGTAATCTATACACAACTATGTTAATCATTCTTCTTCACTAATACCACTGGTGCTCCCCACGGTGACGCACTGGTCCAAATAAACTTTTTCTCCTTTAGTTCTTCCATGTACCGATATAACTGATCGAGCTCTAATGGTGATATTAGGTATACCTTCTGGGATACTGGTTCTGCTCCTGGCATCAAATTTATACAGAACTCTACTTCTCAAACTGGGGGCAATCCAGGAAACTCGTTGGTAAAGATTTTCATAAATTCTTCAACTATCTTGGGTATCGGGTCTTCTTTCTTTTCTATTGTTGCGACTCTTCTCTTATGCTGGTCTCTTGCTATTCTGCTAAGGATAAACTATTCTAGACCAGAAATTCTAAACAACACTCTACCCTTACGATAGTCTATCATTGCATGACTGTCTCTCAACCAGTCCATGCCTAAGATAATACCAAAGTTGCCCATAGAAAACTCTATCAACTTTACAGGTAATAAATTCCTACATACTACGACTGGACATGCTAGGAATACCCTACTAACTTCTACGATCCCATTGCCAGAGAGTATATTCAGCCTCTCAGGCAATGCCTCAAACTTTAATCTAATACGTATCGCATATTTTACAGATATAAATGAGTGCGAAGATCCAGAATCAATTAAACCTATGGTAGAAAATAATGTAATGGAAATGTTACCTGCCACTACGTCGTCCGACGCCAAAGATTCCTCCAAAGACAAGGTAAACGCCTGCCCTTGGCCTTATCGAGCTCCCTATTGCTGTCTTCCTTGCTATTTTTATTGTAGTCCATGTTGATTTTATTGTTGTTGCTTTCTATAAAGTTGGGCCTACATCGACAATGGACGCTGAGCTAAAGGCCGTACTTGTTATTGCTGGTCCTCCTTGCTGCACCGCCCTTAGAGCTGGCAATACGTACTGGCCCTCCTAGCCTCTATATCAATGGGCATATAGCAATCTTGTGATCAGGAATCCCACATCTCAAGCATAGTCTATTAGCTGCCTGGCAAATACCCCGGGTATGACCTTATTTGCTACAATAGGTACAACCTGTAGGCGCTCCCTATCGATGTTACTGCTACTATTGTTGTTGCTGCCTCAGCTACTGCTGTCGAGTTGGTGACATCACTGTCGAGGTTACTGGCCTCCTCTGTGTCACGTCATAGATGAGAATGCCAGGGAATGGTTCTGACATTCACGGTATTGGTCCTCCCTCATTGCTCTGTCCATGAGGCCTCTTCCGATCGACTCTTCTTTATGCCATTCTCTGGGAAGTAAGCTCAACCCTCTTTGTTGCTATCAATACCACCTCAAAAGTCTGGTAGTCATGCACCTCTACCATGTGTAAGATTTCTAAGTGAAGTCCCTACTGGAATCTCATTGCTCTCTCCAACTCTGTTGCCACCATGGTTCAAGAAAATATGCTCAGTCGGTAAAACTCTACTATATAACTGTTTATTGTCCTTTCAGCCTGCATGAGGTTAGTGAACCTTTGGTGCAACTCACACTAAGCCACAATCCTAAAGTACTTCGATATGAACCGGGTCCTAAAATTATCCCACGAAATAGTATGCTACAATGTTACCTCCATCGTGGCCCAATAATCCTTTCCCAGATCTTGGAGTTGTAAGCGAACCAGGTCAACCTGTTCCTCAGCCAGAATCTTAGATGCTGCCAGAATAGACTTAATATTCTGAAACCAATCATTTATCTTTATTGTGTCCTCCGTGCAATCAAAATATCTGGGGTTCAGTCTGTAAAATCTAACATATGTCCCTGAATCTACTCTCCCGCCTAATTCTAGGTTCGTCTGCAACCCTTGGTTCAACAGGATATTCTATTCCTGCTGTTGAAGTTGTTATTGCTGGTGTTGATGTTGTTGTTATTTTTGTACCACCATCTGGTGTTATTGGACAGCCAACAATCTACGAATAATATCTAGCAAGACCGAGGTATCCAGTATTGCTGGCATTGTGGGAGGTACGGGAATACTTGGAGCCTGCTGCACTATCTAATTTATCGTAGGTTTAACTCAGATCCTTGGCTAGGGTTCTACAGGATCTCGTTCCACTGGAAACTCTGCCTCTCTTATTGTTGCAGCATCGGAGTAAGGAGAAGCCCTAAAGAAGAGCACAATAAACAATCAAGTACAGGACGAGAAGGAACAAGGAAGCAACCAATCTGAAAGAATTTAAGTCGAGTGTTAAAGAGGACAAATTCAGAATTTTAAGAAAGACCATGTTTGATTAAGACTCATATGATCATAATACCCCACAAGTCTGAAGAACATACCTGCATGGGCCACCAATAAACCTTGTCAAATCCTAGTACCGAAATACGAAGACAGACATAGCAAGTTATCCCGTACAAGGTACTATAGTCGTACGGCGATCACGACTGTAATAAGACAAGGGGTGGATGCTACAATCGAGTCACTTAGGGTCACATGAACATTTATGTCTCAATCATTCCAACAAGAAAACAGTAAATATAGAGCATATATGATAAAGTAATAAGGCATCCCAAATGCTTTATCAAAATATTCTGGAGACCAGATATACAAAATAAGAAGCTGAAAGAGTAGCAAAGGTACATGATAGTGATCAGCTGTAGTCTGATTTAATATAATCATGTAAGGAGACTAAATATCCAAATGTGTCGGCTAACAGGTATCGGTGGCTAAACACCCAAAAAGAAGTAAATATACAATGAAGAGCAGGAAAGAAAAAAAACCCACTCGTTATCCTCTATGACCATGTTCCTGGAATGCACCATGAGTTGGGAGATAGTACCCTGGATCCTTGGGTGCTGGCTCAAAACCTGGCTATACAAAACTAGTGAGGTTAGACCCCAAATAGTAAGTACCACAAAAAAGAAAGAAATAGAGAAACAAAAACCCAAGAAATAATTATATAATAATACATAGGTTCAGTGTCGTAACTTAGGTCCATGTTATACCCTAGCGCAAAGGCCCAACCCTACAACCAAACAAGGACAAAGGATAAACCATCACACTATGACAGTCTATTTTCTTAGGCTACTAATCGAATAATACAATCACAACCAAGTCTATTTTTTTTATATCGGCCAATTACTTATACAGCTTACTATTTATAGAGTCTGAGGTTATCTCAGAAATAATACATAATAGGTATCATCAGATCACGTCATTGTCGAACATGAGCTAACCGAGCAAAATAAGGAATATACAGGCACTTCATGATGCACAGGTTTCCCGTAGGACCACTGCGCTAAAATACCGTATATATTGGTTCCAGTGCTCCTATAGGGAGACAATGGCTCGATGTTATTTATAATTGTCAGATACTGCACTCCACTAAGTTGGATAATATATAGTATCTATGGTGGCCATCCCACAGCGCACTAATCTATGTGGGAAGGTTCGTTGGCATGATCTCGGGATACCGTTTTCTTAAAATATTACTACCACTTTTCAGTTACCTAATTATGTTTGAAATCTCAAGGCATGGTCACATGAGAATTTTCCTTAAGCTATCATAAAAATACGGGCACGCTAGATACGAAATCCATGGAAGTTCGGTCTGGATTCACCCGACGTATAAGAAACATTCAGTCAATCAATATCCTAGCCACGCTTTAGTAGTTGACTCGCATATCATGTCCGTGATGGGGAAATAATATATATTTATAATATCACGTATTCAAAAATTTGGAGGCATTCTCGATGCACAACCCAAATATAAATCACTTAACACGTGACACGGTATATCATACCTCGGTGCACATCCGATCATATATACTTTCAGGCAATAATTTGTATCCGCACGGATAAATTATTCGAGTCCAATTATCAATTATACATTAGGTCACATGAATCAAGATCATATTATGATACGAAGCTTATGTCATGCATATAGCCGGTTAGTCACTATCCACTTAGTCTGGTTCATACTAAAATCTTAGCTCAACTCATGCCATGTTCATAGCCAATCTTAGCTCATGGTCATGTCTGGCACGAGGTCTGGTTACTAAATTCACTCTTCCTTAAAATCATAACACAAGCATTAACCCAAATATAAATCATAAAAGAATAAAAATATGCAATCAAAACAATTAAGGCTGCATGGGTCTCTAGGCCGCATGTGAAGTCCATACCGCTTATGTCTCTAGGCCATATGGGAAGTCCTGGCCGCATATGTCTCTAGGCCGCATGCTCAGGGTTAAAGTCTACTCCTTGGGGTAATTGTTTGAAGTGACGGCCAATAAATAAAGTATAAGTGAAGTGACATAAAGTAATTGATATGACTGATGTGACATGCAATAAAGTGTGTCCGAGATAACAGACAAAATTACAGAATTATGTGCCAATGGTTCAGAGTCATACGTCCAAGGAAGGTGGCCACTTTCTCTACTTGTCGCATAAGTCACTCGGCCGCATATTGCTCTTTGGACTTAGCAAATTTTTAATTCATTCAGCGAACAAAACACAAAGAGTTATGTCACTTAGCTCCAAAATAATTTGTATAATGGTCAGTCATGCATCCAACAAGATGGAGGAATGTTGGTTGGTTATGCGATAAAGAGTCCAGGCCGCATAAGGATCATGTCGCATGGAAGTCTCAGTCGCATATTATGTTGGCCGCATGAGAACTTCATCTTCTCCAGACAGCGAGTTCAGCCATGGCGAAAAAGTTCCAAAAACCCGAAAGATTAATTTCTTCATAAAAACTTTATTTTAACCCTGAATCAAGTGAACCAAAAGCCAAAATGCTCAAAATAAAGTGCTCCATTAATCCTAAAAACTAATTTTCTAAAATATTATATTTTAGTTGATCAAAACTATAAAAAATATATGAAACCCATGAAATCCCTAAACTTTAATTTTTGATTTACTCAAAACCATCCATCAAAACCAAAACTCCAAGTATAAAAGTTGTTAAAAATACATAACAAACATAATAAACCAATAATATGGAGGGTTTTTCTATTTCTCATGCAAGGTGTACTTACCTAAGACTTGGAGGAAGAAAACACAAGAGAGAGGAAGAAAATAAAAGAAGAGAGAGAAGATAAGGTTTGGTTTATATACATAGTAGTTTAAGGTTTAGACCATGGTGAACCCATGATTAAACCAACCCCAATAAATAAATCATGAACCAAGATAATCCAAAGAATGGGTCTAGTCTCATGCAATATACTAAACATACAAGCAAAAAAAATAATATGCTCCAAATACGTATATTTGGGAACGGGGAGTGACAGTTTGTTTATCACAAGTTATGATAATATACTAAGTCCACAAGTTATGATATTATACTACATCCATATTACCTCTGGTATAATATTCATAACCACAATATATATGACAACAAGAAAAGTTCTAGAAGGAAAAGAAATTTTTTTATTGATATTCAAATCATGAGTACATATAATGGAAGTCCATTACATTTTGGATTTTTATTAACATCAAGATCATGAGTATATTAGAAAAGAAGAAGACCCATGTGTGTTGTTTCTGGTACCAATGCATGTAAAGCCGACAGCTCAACGCTGTTTGTCATTTAAATGAAAAGGGAGAACTAAGAGAACTTGATTTGATTAACAAACTAGAGAGTACAAAGAAGAGTCCTAAGAGACAATCTAAGTATAAATTTATTTTGATCTGGGGGTGACGATGGAGGGTTAGGAGTGTAGCAACTCTCTTTACTCTGTGGACGATCCAAACGCAAAAGCTTCTCTCCTTGGTTTTAGTGTGAATCCGTAGATAGTCAGCCAGCCTTTTGGTTCGGTCTCTCTCTGAAGCAGAAAAAGATGACATCTTTTGCTGAGGCATCGTCTGCACGTATTCTGAAGTATCTCAAGGAGATGAGTGAGGCGTCAGAGCTTCTGACAGACATCAAAATCTGTGCCAGAGGGTTTTCTGCGACCGCCCTGCTCTGTGGTCGTTCAGGCCGCATATAAAAACTGCATGGAGTCGAAGTCGCATGGGGCCAGAGACGCATGGAATGCATGGAGTCTGGAACACATTGGGCTAGAGACACATGGATCTTTTATCATTTTTGTATTCGTAGTATTTGAACAGCCATATACTGCCAATAGTAATTATGACGTAACTATCAACACGGATTCCAATCAGCGGTACAGGATTCGAGACGGTCAGAATGATTGTCAGTTTTGTCAGACTGTTGCTCTGATATGAAGGTAAGAATAATGCGTCAAAGGGTGGTATGCATCTCGGGATGTCATGTATCCGAGGGTGTCATGCGTCCGCCACTGTTATGCGTCCACCGCAATTATGCGTACATTGCTTATTTGTTGACTGTAAACTGGAGCGCATGAAGATATTTTTCATGCTTCTACAAGACATCCTTCAAAGTTTTCAGACTTGGCTAAGTCTGAAATACTTTAAATAAGAAGCATGAAATCAACACGCATTCACTATCCGTCTCTTTCTACTAAGTTCATCAGGTTGATGCATATAAAAGTTGTCGCATGAAGGGCTCTGCCATGCTGTCAAATTTGTATTAAATAGCAAGATTTGGTTCTACCTTTGAGCCAATCTGCTGGGATTATGAACCTTCTGATAACACGAAACCCGAAGCATCAGTTTCTGAGGAGATTAAAAAGAATCACGCAGATCGAGGTATCAGGTTTATCTCATTAATCGCTCGGTTTATAGCCTCGATCCTTTTATGTTGTTTTGGAGCCTATAAATAGGCAATTATGGGGAGAGAGAGAGAGAGAACTTTTATCTCTTTGCTTTATTTCCTATTTTTTCTGTGAAGGATGCCAAAGGTTGTGACTCTCCTCGCCGAAGAGTTTATCAGAGGTGGTCTCGATCCATGGCCTCCTGATCTGAATATTTTCTTGGGGATTTTGGTGGACCTATTACCCTTTTGCGCACTTGGGAGTGCGAGTAATAGATTCAAAACAAACCCTATCATAGGTAATATGGACGCGATAGGTTTTGTTGATAATAAGGATATCCTGCTGGGGGATTTTGGTGGACCTATTACCCTTTTGCGCACTCGGGGTGCGAGTAATAGATTCAAAAATAAACCCTATTAGAGATAATATGGACGTGATGGATTTTGTGAACCTACTACTTTTTGTGCATGTTAATGCAAGTAATAGGTTAGAGATAAGCCATGCCAGATGTAATATGAACGTGATAGTTTTTTGTGGACTTATCACCGCTGGCATACTCTGGATTGGTTACGGGTGATATATTTTTAGCCGCGCTCCCCACAAGGAGGAATGGGGCACCATGGTAGAAAATTAAAAAGAAGAACTTTACTTAGAGGAAATATGGACATAAAAAAGTTTTGGATTATGGACTTATTACCCATAGCGTACCTTAAGTACGGATAATAAGCTAAAATGACTAGAACTGTCAAGGGTTATACGAACGTGATAGTAGAAAGTTGAAAAGCAGAACTTTACTCAGAGGCAATATGGACATGGAAAAGTTCTGGATTGTGGACTTATTATCCATGGTGTACCTTAAGTATGCATAATAAGCGGAAACGACTAGCACTATCAGGGGGTTATGCGAACGTGATAGTATAAAGTTGAAAAGCAGAACTTTACTCAGAGGTAATATGGACATGAAAAAGTTTTAGATTGTGAACTTATTACCCAGTGTGTACCTTAAGTACGGATAATAAGATGAAACAACTAGCACTATCATGGGTTATACGAACGTGATAGTAGAAAGTTGAAAAGCTGAACTTTACTCAGAGGTAATATGGACATAAAAAAGTTCTGGATTGTGGACTTATTACCCATGGCGTACCTTAAGTACGGATAATAAGCTGAAATAACTAGAACTATCAGGGATTATGCGAACGTGATAGTAGATAGTTGAAAAGCAAAACTTTACTCAGAGGTAATATGGACATGGAAAAGTTCTGGATTGTGGACTTATTACCCATGGCGTACCTTAAGTATGGATAATAAGCTAAAACGACTAGCACGATCAGGGGTTATATGAATGTGATAGTAGATGTCATGCCTCGATTCCATAAAATCTATATTCGTCCCCTGGGCTTGATATCGTGCGTGCCTAAATTGCGTAACACACAAGGCCAAGATATTTTACATAAAGAGCACATATTCAGAGTACGTAGATAATTGAACAAAATATTGAAACATAAAAAAATTCTATTTTATTAATAATGAACATCTTATACAAACTCTTGAATGAGTCGGATAATTATCGCATGGGCTTATAAAAGTGGACGCAAAATGAGATAGTATTACTGTACATTACATTCTTTTACTATAACTTCAAAGCTATAGACACATTCGGGCAAAGCTATCGTCTTTCCTCGGAGCTGCATAAGTTATCTGCACGAGCTCCTGGAACTTCAAAACGCTTCTTCGAAGGCACGATCAGGGCATGCCGATAGGTGGACTGGATTGGAAAGTCGCTCTATTTTTATGCAGGATTTCCTTGTTGCGGTGAACATATTACAACGAGGGTCAGTATATCGAAATACAGTTGTGAAGGTGAGCTAACCCAACTATACCAATCAATACGTTATTTATATGAAATATGCAAGTTATTATGTGGTCTTTCTTTCTTGTCTTAGTTTATTTTACAATCAAGCATTAGATATGGAGGTCTACTGAAATAAATATGCCACCGTTCGGTGACTTTTACCTGCCCGTCTGAACCACCTGCACAATACTTATCATGACCTTTCCTGATCACGAAGACATAGTTAGCTTGCATAGTTTAAATATACGAGGGGGTCACCGGTATGATGCCATAAAGGATGAGTTATAGTCTCGAGACGGAAAGGGTATGCAACACAGGTGGCCAGCCTGTAAGCCCCCTGATTTTCAGTAATTATTAATTTAGATTTTTCACAATTTTTCGTAATATTCTGGGATTTTTCTGTAATTAAAAACCTAGGCTTTTGGTAATTAAATAATTTTTAATTGCTATTAGTTAATATTAGAATATTATGGAAATAATATTTTATGGTGTAAAATGGAAAACCGGACATAGGATAATTTTTTGTGAATTTATTGGACTCCGGAAACCCGTTTAAAGCCCTAAAAACCAATGTAGAAATAGACCGAATTAAACCCCTAAAATAAACCGGGTTTAATTGAAATTAAACAAAACCAACCCAACTCAAACCGAACCGCTACCCTGAACCGAACCCACCCAGCTTAACGGGTCGGGTCGGGTCGGATTCGAGTCAAACCCGACCCGGACCCAAAACCCAAACTGAACCCAAGTCGGATTCCCCTCGGGATTACTGTAGAGGCCCTTAAATGGCCTCGATGTTCGTGCCCTAGCGCCGCCACCTTTCTCCAGATCCCGTGCCACCGCTCTCCGTCAACTTCACCCATGCCTGAACCCTAGTCCGACGAGTCCAGCATCATCCCCCGCTCCACGCCTGAACCCTAGCTCGCCACGCCCGAGTCCCGCAGCACCCGACGAGCTCCACCCTCCTCTCCGCCCTAGCCGCTGCCCCGTCACCACCTCCCGCCTAGGCCCGCTCATAGCCCGACCACCTCACCTTCGACCTCCGCCCTCCTACCTCTCTTCTTGCTCCATCTCCTTCCCTGCCTCCTCTCTCCACCACCGAAAACAGCCCTCTCTCCTCTCTCTCCCTCTCATCTTCGCCCCTGCCCTAAATCCGCTGTCGTCTCCGGCCAACCCTCTCCGCCCGGAGCACCCTACCTCCGTCGAACCCCATCGCCCCACGCTGCCACCCCCTCTCCTCCGGCCACCGGAGCCCTAGCCGTCCTCGCCTTCACTCCAGCCTCGACCTGCCACCTTCCCGCAGCAACCCCCACAGAGCTCTCCTTCGCCCGAAGACGCCCGCCTCGCCGCCAGCCTCCAGCGAGCCGCCCAGCCCTCGTCGAGCAGCCCTTAGCCACCTCCAGTGAGCCTCCCTCCTCCGGCTGTGCCTTAGCCAACGACCTCGCCAGCGCCTCTCCACCCCACCGTGGCCACGCTTGAACCCTAGGTCCGTCTCCGCCCTACTCTGGCGAGCCCCGGCGCCTTGTGACGGAAACCCTAACCCTAACCTAGCTGGACGCAGCACGGACACAATGGACACAGGACTCGGACACGACTCGGACACGTAAAAATCGGATTTCACGGAGCCCTGTTTAGGTAGAGTTTCCTCTCTCCTTGATACCCCATTTTTGATTCCGTCAGTTGTGTTGTGTAGACTGTGTGACCCCCTCGATGCCCGTGCAACCCGCTCGGTGCGTCGCTTCCTGTGGTGATCGCGAACCGCGATCCAAAAATAGGAAAACCAACGTCCTGTTTCACCCCGGAACTGAGAATGCCCCGCCAAATGGGACGACTTGGTCTCGCGCGGTCTTCACCGAAACGTGCTCACCGTTGATACGGACGTGGGAGATTTTGCAGAAGTTGATTTGGATGTGTGTGCACACCGAAATCAACGCGTATCCGCCGACAACGCCCCGTATTCGCCTATTCTGGAACACGCTGTAACTTTGTGTACACACGTTGGATCGAGACGAAACTTACGCCATCGGACTCGTAGCAATACGCTGGTCATGTGACCCAAGTTTGATTCGATTCTGAGAACGTTAACAAAATCACGTATCGTGGGCCCTACAGGCTCCACTTGAAGGGCGATTTTGTGATCGGCTCATCGGGATCCAATTCTGGAAGTTCCGTTGGGTTCGTATCATCGTTCCTGACTTGTTGACACTCAATTTGACGAATTTAGAGACCTTTGACTCTGACACGCTTTTTGGTGCAAAGTGGCCCACATGTGGACCCCGCTTTAACCCAGAAATGTCATTTTTGCCCCTATGTCCAAATTGGACTTAAGGACAGGCATTTCTAGCTATCTGATATTTTTTGAATCTAATGGTGATGTTTATTTCAGCAACCGGAGTAGTACCTGCAGATCACACCGAGACCAGAGCTACAGTTGGAGCCAGAACCACAGGCAAGTGTACCTTGCCAAACCCTCCAGCTTTGCTACTTATTTCCTTGACTTGTTTATATATCAGTGGGCAAGTATACCTTGCCAACTTTACAGTTCTTGTTGCATATTTCCTTTTGCTCGATTTATATCATTGTGCATGCTTGACCTAGGACCGCGTGACTTACTTAGCGTCCGATTATTAGTCGGGTGCCAACACCGTACGCGATGTTGTGTATGTCATATAAAGATGGAAATTCGTGACCCCTTTATATTCACGTACTTGTCTTATCAAGTACACTATAACCCAGGACACTTGACACTATTCATGAGACAGGATCTTTCTGAGATATTCATGGTGATTCTGTATAGGATACAGGTTACATGACATAGACATTATATTCTTAGATCTTATTATGACTTGCTGCATTAGAGATGATTATGCGTGACATGGATATGAGGCATCATGGACATAAGACGTGTGATTACATTGGGTAGGGAGAGACACACAGGCTACAGGCTGATTATATATATATAAACCCCCTATTATTGTGAGGCACAAGACTCTGAAGCCCGAGCTTGGCCCATTACCGGATATTACTGCTACCGGCTCCCCAACACAGAGCTTGTAGTGGCTTAGCCTGAGTACTCGTGATGCTCTCATCTTGCATTTCACATAGATGGTTATATAGTTTACCCTTTTTATCTCATTTACTATTACACTATATTTGGCATGTCGATTTCTGTACCTTGTTATGTCCCCTGAGGACCTGGATACCGGACTTTGTCCCCAGGATTAGCAGAGGAGATCCACCTAGAGTTATACAGTACAGGAGCATCATCAGGAGCAGAAGCAGGAACAGGAGCAGTTACTGGAGCAGAACCATGATCTGAGGACGAGATCATACCAGAGGACTTCTCTTGAGTATTGGCGTGAGATACTCATTTATTTATGTTCCTAGTTATTTTATTTCCAGTCTATTTCATTGATGTACCAGACTTATTCTCGGATTGTTCTCTGAGACACCTTTATTGAGATTGTTAGTTTATTCCTATTTGCATTTATTCTGGCATTTGATCTGTGATTATCAGTTGTGGATGAGATTAGAATAGACTGTGACTTATAACATTGGACCTACTTATTGTTATACTACAGCTTAAGTATGCCCCGATGGATCCATTAAATTGGGTTGTCCATCGGTGTGTGCTGCTGGCCATTATCACGCGTCCGGTCCTTCGGTATTTTGGGACTGGGGCGTGACATGGTTTTTATGGTGGCCCATGCAGGTCAACGACTAAATTGTTCGATTTCAACTTAGGGACCGAGCAAGCCTGCAATAAGAATAGGATAAGTTTTTAGGAATCTCATCCACTTGCTTGAATCGTTCTTGATCTCCATATCGGATTCGAATTAAACTCTTGACTTACATCCTGCCTTGATTCCTGAGCGCCTCTTATTATTTATTTTGTTGCAGAGAAATGAATCCACAAGCAAACGACGAGACTCCTATAAGATCACCACGAGATGTTGTGGTTACCCACAAAGATGAAGTGACACCAGTTGGTGAAAGTCAATCATCACAACAAGCAAGTCAGCATGCCTCAAGAATCCAGGAAGATGACGTTCCACCATCGACCCAGTTGGCTCCATCGACGCCTACCGTTCCACAAGGGCAGGCTATGGACGAACAACAAATATTTTGAATGTTCTACGCGATGATGCAAGCCTACCAGAAGGTTCAGGAAGAAGCTCAGCAAAACCAAGCGGAGAAGTTCATCGATAAATTTAGCTCTGAGCTACGGAAGTTAATCAGTTCAAATGTAACTACCTTAGACCCGGACGTTCTTACTACAGCATGACCCATGGAGTGCAACACAAGGATAGAGACCAGCCAGAAGCGGCTGTATGCATCAGTACCAGACCAAGCACAATAAGAAAGAGTTGCAAAGCGACCACAGATAAACCCACCACAGAGAGCATCTACACCACTTGCACTAGTCCTTCCTACTTGTCACTACTGTGGCAAGGTAGGCCATTTCGCTAAAGAATGCCGACGCAAATTGGGACAATGCTTATCTTGCGGATCCAAAAAGCATTCGGTAAGGGATTGTCCTGAACGTCGAGAGAAATCAGTGATGATTCATCGACCAGCCACATCAGTACCAGCCGGAGCACCACAGGAAGGAATTGTAAAGAGTTCTCTCATGCACCAGCTGCCAGAAGCATCTCCGCAAGTACTGCCTACCTGTCAGCATTATCGCAAGAGGGGCCACATTGAGAATGAGTGCAGACGCAAGTTAGGATTATACTTGATTTGCGGAACCAATCAACACTTAGCTAAGGACTGTTCTCAGAATCGAGAGAAAGCATTGATAATTCATCAACCAGCCACATCAGCACCAGCCGGAGCACCACAGGAAGAAATTGCAAGGAAGTCTCACATACACCAACCACCAGAAGCACCTCCTCAAGTACTACCTGTCTGTCCATATTGTCGCAGGCGAGGCCATATAGAGAACGAGTGCAGACGAAAAAGGAAGTTATGCTTAGCTTGCGGATCCAGTCAGCATTTAATAAAGGAATGCCCTGAACGTCGAGAAAGAGCGCTAATGTCACTAGCACCAAGGCCAGCCTCTCCAGCATTGGAAGCACCGCAAACGAGAGTTGAAGGAGTCAGACCACCAGCCCCAGGAGGGAATCAGCCGAGGCCACCCTTGGCACCACAAGCAACACTCTTCCAGCAGGCTCAACAGCAGCAAAGGAATCAACTGCAAGAACGTGAACAAGCTCCAGCGATGACTTTGGAAGATGCACAGACCCATGGAGTAGCTAATGCACGTAATTTTTTGTAGTTATCTGTTTATAGATTTGTGTTATCTTGTGCCTATTGGTTCGTGACCTCAAGCCTTAACCTATGTAATTTTGAACTTGCTTATAATTGATAATTGTAGAGATTTTAGAGTCTTTTGTTATTGCGCTTATTTTGGGTTGTTTTATGAACTTGAATTAAGTTGTACCTCCTTTCATCATCATCTAGCATACTTATATTTGTTGTACTACCTTGACTTATATTGCTAATATAGCCTGGTTTTGCAAGCTTATCCTTTTATCGAGCTTGTTCATGACATATGTATTATTGGGTCGACACACTAATACAATTGTCTATTCAGAATCAGTGTATTACGGCCTGATCAACCTTAGTACATTTTGGTTCGCTCTTCGTACGACTACTTCACGTGGATTGAGATATATAGTTGACTAGTATACTTGCCCTCTAGATATGTCTGAGCATATCGTATCAGTTACATAACTGTACTAATACGAGCATGCGAACAAAGGATTACCAGAATAGGATTTCAATCCACAATTGTCTTGACAAATCCCATTTGAATTCGTTAAATGCTTTGATCCTGATACTTCTATTCTATTATCTCACCCTTGAACTCTTTATTATTGATCTTCGTCTTCCCTTATTTCGGAAAGACGAAACCTCATGCTTGGTATAAGTTTGATATATAGACAGTACTAGATATACCCCACAGGCCGTCGTATTGTTGATGACCCTTTTATATATGATTAAGGGAATATCATAGGTGATATGTTTGGTGTTAAAGACTTGAAGATTCAATAACATGATTAAATAAGTTGGGGCATATCTTTATTAGACGTATAGCCTTAGATGATAGATGGGTAAATTCTAAGTTGGGTAAAGACCGCAATGTTCACTTGAGAGGAATCCTTTAGATTGTAATCAAGTGAGATGGGATAGAGAGAACCCAACCATATTTTAATTTCGAGGACGAAATTTTTATAAGTTGGGTAGATTGTAAGCCCCCTGATTTTCAGTAATTATTAATTTAGATTTTTCACAATTTTTCGTAATATTCTGGGATTTTTCTGTAATTAAAAACCTAGGCTTTTGGTAATTAAATAGTTTTTAATTGCTGTTAATTAATATTAAAATATTATGAAAATAATATTTTATGGTGTAAAATAAAAAACCGGACATAGGATAATTTTCTGTGAATTTATTGGACTCCGGAAACCCGTTTAAAGCCCTAAAAAACAATGTAGAAATTGACCGAATTAAACCCTTAAAATAAACCAGGTTTAATTGAAATTAAACCAAACCAACCCAACTCAAACCGAACCGCTACCCTGAACCGAACCCACCCAGCTTAACGGGTTGGGTCGGGTCGGATTCGAGTCAAACCCGACCCGGACCCGAAACCCAAACTGAACCCAAGTCGGATTCCCCTCGGGATTACTGTAGCGGCCCTTAAATGGCCTCGACGTTCGTGACCTAGCGCCACCACCTTTCTCCAGATCCTGCGCCGCCGCTCTCCGTCGACTTCACCCATGCCTGAACCCTAGTCCGACGAGTCCAGCATCATCCCCCGCTCCACGCCTGAACCCTAGCTCGCCACGCCCGAGTCCCGCAGCACCAGACGAGCTCCACCCTCCTCTCCGCCCTAGCCGCTGCCCCGTCACCACCTCCCGCCTAGGCCCGCTCATAGCCCGACCACCTCACCTTCGACCTCCGCCCTCCTATCTCTCTTCTTCCTCCGTCTCCTTCCCTGCCTCCTCTCTCCACCACCGGAAACCGCCCTCTCTCCTCTCTCTCCCTCTCATCTCCGCCCCTGTCCTAGATCCGCTGCCGTCTCCGGCCAACCCTCTCCGCCCGGAGCACCCTGCCTCCGTCGAACCCCATCGCCCCACGCTGCCACCCCCTCTCCTTCGGCCACCAGAGCCCTAGTCGTCCTCGCTTTCACTCCAGCCTCGACCTGCTACCTTCCTGCAGCAACCCCCACAGAGCTCTCCTCTGCCCGAAGACGCCCGCCTCGCCGCCAGCCTCCAGCGAGCCGCCCAGCCTCGTCGAGCAGCCCCTAGCCACCTCCAGTGAGCCTCCCTCCTCCGGCTGTGCCTTAGCCGACGACCTCGCCAGCGCCTCTCCACCCCGCCGCGGCTACGCTTGAACCCTAGGTCCGTCTCCGCCCTACTCCGGCGAGCCCCGGTGCCTTGTGACGGAAACCCTAACCCTAACCTAGCTAGACGCAGCACGGACAAAGTGGACACAGGACTCGAACACGACTCGGACACGTGAAAATTGAACTTCATGGAGCCCTATTCAGGTAGCGTTTCCTCTCTCCTCGATGCCCCGTTTTTTATTCCGTCAGTTGTGTCGTGTAGACTGTGTGACCCCCTCGATGCCCGTATAACCCGGTCGGTGCGTCGCGTCCTGTGGTGATCGCGAACCGTGATCCAAAAACAGGAAAACCAATGCCCTGTTTTACCCCAGAACTGAGTACGTCCCGCCAAACGGGACGACTTGTGCGCGCCGTTGATACGAACGTGGGGGATTTCGCAGAAGTTGATTTGGATGTGTATGCACACCGAAATCAACGCGTATCCGCCGACAACGCCCCGTATCCGCCTATTCTGGAATACGCTGTAACTTTGTGTACACACGTCGGATCGAGATAAAACTTGTGCCATCGGACTCGTGGCAATACGCTAGTCCTGTGACGCAAGTTTGGTTCGATTCTGAGAACGTTGACAAAATCGTGTATCGTGGGCCCCACAGGCTCCACTTGACGGGCGGTTTTGTGATCGGCTCATCGGAATCCAATTCTGGAAGTTCTGTTGGGTTCGTATCATCGTTCTTGACTTGTTGACACTTAGTTCGACGAATTTGGAGACCTTTGACCCTGACACACTTTTCGGTGCAAAGTGGCCCACATGTGGACCCCGCTTTAACCCGAAAATGTCATTTTTGCCCCTGTGTCCAAATTGGACTTAAGGACAGGCGTTTCTAGCTATTTTATATTTTCTGAATCTAATGGTGATGTTTATTTCAGCAACCGGAGTAGTACCTGCAGATCACACCGAGACCAGAGCTACAGTTGGAGCCAGAACCACAGGCAAGTGTACCTTGCCAAACCCTCCAGCTTTGCTACTTATTTCCTTGACTTGTTTATATATCAGTGGGCAAGTATACCTTGCCAACTTTACAGTTCTTGTTGCATATTTCCTTTTGCTCGATTTATATCATTATGCATGCTTGACCTAGGACCGCGTGACTTACTTAGCGTCCGATTATTAGTCGGGTGCCAACACCGTACGCGGTGTTGTATATGTCATCTAGAGATGGACATTCGTGACCCCTTTACAATCTCGTACTTGTCTTATCAAGTATACTATAACCCAGGACACTTGACACTATTCATGAGACAGGATCTTTCTGAGATATTCATGGTGATTCTGTATAGGATACAGGTTACATGACATAGATATTATATTCTTAGATCTTATTATGACTTGCTGCATTAGAGATGATTGTGCATGACATGGACATGAGGCATCATGGACATGAGACGTGTGATTACATTGGGTAGGGAGAGACACACAGGCTACAAGATGATTATATATATAAACCCCCTATTATTGTGAGGCACAAGACTCTGAAGCCCGAGCTTGGCCCATTACCGGATATTACTGCTACCGGATCCCCGACACAGAGCTTGTAGTGGCTCAGCCTGAGTACTCGTGATGCTCTCATCTTGCATTTCACATAGATGGTTATATAGTTTACCCTATTTATCTCATTTACTATTACACTGCATTTTGGCATGTCGATTTTTGTACCTTGTTATGTCCCCTGAGGACCTGGATACCGGACTTTCTCCCCAGGATTAGCAGAGGAGATCCACCTAGAGTTATACAGTATAGGAGCATCATCAGGAGCAAAAGCAGGAACAGGAGCAGTTACTGGAGCAGAACCATGATCTGAGGACGAGATCATACTAGAGGACTTCTCTTGAGTATTGGCGTGAGATACTCATTTATTTCTATTCCTAGTTATTTTATTTCCAGTCTATTTTATTGATGTACCAGACTTATTCTCGGATTGTTCTCCGAGATACCTTTATTGAGATTGTTAGTTTATTCCTATTTGCATTTATTCTGGCATTTGATCTGTGATTATCAGTTGTGGATGAGATTAAAATAGACTGTGACTTATAACATTGGACCTACTTATTGTTATACTATAGCTTAAGTATGCCCCGATGGATCCATTAAATTGGGTTGTCCATCGGTGTGTGCTGTTGGCCATTATCACACGTCCGGTCCCTCGATATTTTGGGACTGGGGCGTGACACAGCCTACAGCGCACTTAGAATGAATCTCTGTGGGAATGTTCGTTAGCATGATCTCGGGATACTATTTTCTCCAAATGTTACTACCACTTTTCAGTTACCTAATTAGCCCTATATTGTGTTTGAAATCTCAAGGCATGGTCATATGAGAATTTCCCTTTAGATGTCATAAAAAATACGGGTACGCTAGATACGAATCCATGGAAGTTCGGTCTGGATTCACCCAACGTGTAAGAAATATTCAGTCAATCAATATCCTAGCTACGCTTTGGTAGTTGACTCGCATATCATGCCCGTGCTGGAAAAACAATATATATTTATAATATCACGTATTCAAAAATTTGGAGGCATTCTCGATGCATAACCCAAATATAAATCACTTAATACGTGACACGGTATATCGTACCTCGACGCACATCCGATCATATACACTTTCAGGCAATAATTTGTATCAGCATGGATACATTATTTGAGTTTAATTACCAATTATACATTGGGTCATGTGAATCAAGATCACATTATAACACGAAGCTTATGTCATGCACATAACCGGTTAGTCACTATCTACATAGTCTGGTTCATACTAAAATCTTAGTTCAACTCATGCCATGTTCATAGCCAATCTTAGCTTATGGTCATGTCTGGCACAAGGTCTGGTTACTAAATTCATTCTTTCTTAGAATCATAACACAATCATTAACCCAAATATAAATTATAAAATAATAATAAAAATAAAAATATTCAATCAAAATAATTAAGGCTGCATGGGTATCTAGGCCGCATGTGAAGTCCAGGCCGCATATGTCTTTAGGCCGCATGGGAAGTCCTGGCCGCATATGTCTCTAGGCCGCATGCTCAGGGTTAAAGTCTACTCCTTGGGATAATTGTTTGAAGTTACGGCCAATAAATGAAGTATCGATGAAGTAACATAGAGTAATTGATATGATTGATGTGACATGGAATAAAGTGTGTCCGAGAGAACGGACAAAATCACAGAATTATGTGGCAATGGTTCAGAGTCATATGTCCAAGGAAGGTGGCCACATGCTCTGTTTGCCGCATAAGTCACTCGGTCGCATATTGCTCTTTGGACTTAGCAAATTTTTCATTCGTCCAGCGAACAAAACACAAGAAGTTATGTCACTTAGCTCCAGAACACTTTGTGTAATGGTCAGTCATGCATCCAACAAGATGGAGGAATGTTGGTTGGTTATGCGACAAAGAGTCCAGGCCGCATAAGGATCATGCCGCATGGAAGTCTCGGTCGCATATTGTGTTGGCCGCATGAGAACTTCGTCTTCTCCAGACAGCAAGTTCAGCCATGACGGAAAAGCTCCAAAAATCCAAAAAATTGATTTCTTCATAAAAACTTTATTTTAACTCTGAATCAAGTGAACCAAAAGCCAAAATGCTCAAAATAAAGTGTTTCATCAACCAAAAACTAATTTTTTAAAATATTATATTTTAGTAGATCAAAACTACGAAAAATATATGGAACCCATAAAATCCCTAAACTTTAATTTTTTATCTACTCAAAATCATCCATCAAAACCAAAAAATTCAAGTATAGAAGTGGTTAAAAATATATAACAAACATAATGAACCAATAATATAGAGGATTTTTTTATTTCTCATGCAAGGTGTACTTACCTAAGACTTGGAGGAAGAAAACACAAGAGAGAGAAAGAAAATGAAGGAAGAGAGAGAAGATGAGGTTTGGTTTATATAGATGGAGGTTTGAGGTTTAGAACATGGTGAACCCATGATTAAACCAATCATAATAAATAAACCACGAACCAAGATAAGCCAAAGAATGGGTCTAGTCTCATGCAATATACTAAGCATGCAAGCAAAAAAAATAATATGCTCCAAATACATATATTTGGGAACGGGGAGTGACAGTCTGTTTATCACAAGTTATGATACTATACTATGTTCATATTACCTCTGGTATTATATTCATAACCACCATACATATGACAACAAGAAAAGTTCTAGAAGGAAAAGGAAAATTTTCATTGATATTCAAGATCATGAGTACATATGATGGAAGCCCATTACATTTTGTATTTTCATTAAAATTCAAGATCATGAGTACATTAGAAAAGAAGAAGACCCTAGTGTGTTGTTTTTGGTACCAATATGTGTAAACCTGACAGCTCAACGTTGTTTGTCATTTAAATCAAAATGAAGAACAAAGAGAACTTGATTTGATTAACAAACTAGAGAGTACAGAGAAGAGTCCTAAGAGACAATCTAAGTATAAATTTATTTTGATCTGGGGGTGGCGATGGAGGGTTAGGAGTGTAGCAACTCTCTTTACTCTATGGACGATCCGGACGCAGAAGCTTCTCTCCTTGGTTTTATTGTGAATCCGAAGATAGCCAGCCAACCTTTTGGTTCGGTCTCTCTCTGAGTACAAAAAACTGACACTTTGAATGTTCAAGTTGCTCATATTTATAAACATCGTGCTGATGGGCTATGGGTGTCGCATATGCCTCTATTTGGTGGTCGTATAAGGCTCATGCAACAGAATACGGTTGTAACTATTGTTGTATGCCATGGGCAGATTGTCACATGGTCTTAGTTGAGATATGGTATTGATGAGATATCAGGATCGTTTCAGCCCGTTGTATGCGTGACTTGGTCATTTGGATATGTAGTCAGCACCAACTGTGTGAAGATCTCTATAGTTGTAACGGAAAGATCATGTGAGCGGGAGGCCATGCATGTTGGCGAGGCCGCATAGGTCGTGTAGCCGCATGCGTGCACTCGTTCGCCCGTTGTTTGGGTGTAGTACACTGCTATTTATAGCCGCCCTGTGGACGTGTTATGGATGTCGTATATCCTCCTATTTGGTGGTCACATGGGGATGCTTTGATAGTATACAGTTGTAATAGTAGCCGCATGATGTGGACAAGCCGCTACGTGGGTTTGGTTAGAATTTTTTGTTTGAAGAGATCTCGGGGCTGTTGTATGCATAACTCAGTCAATTGGACACTTGGTCAATACTAACTTTGTGAAAAATTGTCTTCGATTGTAACAGAAAATCTTGTGAGTCGAGAGCCGCATACTGTTGTAGTCAGATAGAAGCTCTCGTTTGGCCTTGGTCGAAATAACCCTCTAACAGTATGTGGACGAGGTCGCATGGTTCTTGAAGCCGCATGGGTACTCTTATTTGGCCTTGGTCAGGTCGATGCTCTGGCCGCATGATGTCGTGGTCGCATAGGTCTTGAAGCCGCATACGTAGGACACGTGGCATGGCCTCTATGTCGAGGCAATTAATGCACTGATATGACTTATTGTCTTTTCCTGAGCCGTTGTCTACACTGATTCTGAAGCATCTCAAGGTGATGAGTGAGGCATCGAGCTTCTGACGGACATCAAAATCTGTGCCAGGGGGTTTTATGTGACCGCCCTGCTTTGTGGTCGTTCAGGTAGCATATAGAAATTGCATGGAGTCAAAGTCGCATAGGGCCAGAGACGCATGGAACGCATGGAGTCTGGATGCATTGGGCCAGAGATGCATGGATCTTTTGTCATTTTCTGCATTCGTGGTATTTGAACAACTGTATACTGCCAATAGTAATTATGACATAACTGTCAGCACGAATTCCAATCAGCGGTACAGGATTCGAGGCGGTCAGAATAATTATCAATTTTGTCAGAGTGATAAATGCTCTGATGTGACTGTAGCAATAATGCGTTAAAGAGAGGTATGAGTCTTGGGATGTCATGTATCCGAGGGTGTCATGCGTCCGCCACTGTTATGCGTCCACCGCAGTTATGCGTACCTTGCTTATTGTTTGACTACAAACTGGAGCGCACGGAGATATTTTTTATGCTTCTACAAGACCTCCTTCAAATTTTTCAGACTTGGCTAAGTCTGAAATACTTTGAATAAGAAGCATAAAATCAGCACACATTCACTATCCGTCTCCTTCTGCTAAGTTCATCAGGTTGACGCATATAGAAGTTGTCGCATGGAGGGCTCTGCCATGCTGTCAAATTTGCATTAAATAGCAAGATTTGGTTCTATCTTTGAGCCGATCTATTGGGATTCTGAACCTTCTGATAATATGAAACCCGAAGCGTCAGTTTCTGAGGAGATTAAAAAGGATCATGCAGATCGAGGTATCAGGTTTATCTCATTAACCGCTCAGTTCATTGCCTCGATCCTTTCACGTAGTTTTGGAGCCTATAAATAGGCAGTTAGGGGAAGAGAGAACTTTTATCTCTTTTCTTCATTTTCTCTTTTTCCAGTGAAGGATGCCGAAGGCTGCGACTCTCCTCGCCGAAGAGTTTATCAGAGGTGGCTCGATCCATGGCCTCCTGATCTAAATATTTTTCTTGGAGATTTTGGTGGACCTATTACCCATTTGTGCACTTGGGGGTACGAGTAATAGATTTGAAATAAACCCTAGCAGATGTAATATAAACGCATAGGTTTTGTGGATAATAAGAATATTCCGCTGGAGGATTTTGGTGGACCTATTACGCTTTTGTGCACTCGGGGTGCGAGTAATAGATTCGAAAATAAACCCTATCAGAGGTAATATGGACGTGATAGGTTTTGGGAACCCACTACTTTTTGTGCATGTTAGTGCAAGTAATAGGTTAGAGACAAGCCCTGCCAGAGGTAATATGGACGTGGTAGTTTTTTGTGGACTTATCACCGCTGGCATACTTTGGATTGGGTACGGATGATATATTTTTAGCTGCGTTCCCCGCAAGGGGGAACGGTGCACCATAGTAGAAAAGTTGAAAAAAAAACTTTACTTAGAGGTAATATGGACATAGAAAAGTTCTGGATTGTGGACTTATTACCCATGGCGTACCTTAAGTATGGATAATAAGCTAAAATTACTAGCACTATCAAGGGTTATACGAACATGATAGTAGAAAATTGAAAAGCAGAACTTTACTCAGAGGCAATATGGACATGGAAAAGTTTTGGATTGTGGACTTATTATCCATGGTGTACCTTAAGTACAGATAATAAGTGGAAACGACTAGCACTATCAGGGGGTTATGCGAATGTGACAGTAGAAAGTTGAAAAGCAAAACTTTACTCAGAGGTAATATGGACATGATAAAATTTTGGATTATGGACTTATTACCCATTGTGTACCTTAAGTACCGATAATAAGATATAATGACTAGCACTATCAGGGGTTATGCGAACGTGATAGTAGAAAGTTGAAAAGCTGAACTTTACTCAGAAGTAATATGGACATAAAAAAGTTCTGGATTATGGACTTATTACCCATGGTGTACCTTAAATACGGAAAATAAGCTGAAACGACTAGAACTATCAAGGGTTATGCGAACGTGATAGTAGACAGTTGAAAAGCAAAACTTTACTCAAAGGTAATATGGACAAGAAAAAGTTCTGGATTGTGAACTTATTACCATGGCGTACCTTAAGTATGGATAATAAGCTGAAACGACTAGCACTATCAGGGGTTATGCGAACGTGATAGATTTTCTTGAATGGTTTTGATAGATTTTTTTTGCTTTCGTTCTTTGAATTGTATTTTATTTTGAGCTTGGAAAGAGTGGAAGAGGTATTGATCATCTGTTACAATACAGGTGATCGTGCAGTAGGCATCGCACGAGCGGAGTCTTGAAGCACCCTTTTCCTTTTCTTTCCCCACCAACTTGTGAGTGGCTATACTTCGATTTAGTTGACCCTTCTTTCAAGTCTTCATATATAAAATCTTGCCCTCTTGATTGTCCCGATCAAACGATATCATAATAACTAAAATATGTCAAGATAAAATAGAATATACTTGGATTAATGTATGCTTGTCAATCAGTGAATGGTTACCTTATTGCATGCTAGTTCGTTTAGAATATTCTTTATCATGCTTCAATTCTAGTTAGAATTTATATACTTCTTCTATGATTGTGCTATGTATAGAACATACCTTGATATGCAATAAACTGATCAAGGAGACTATAAAAAACATATCATGCCATATCACTTATCTCGTGCTTGTGTTTCCTTACACTACACCATTGATAACATAGTATTAGATGTCATCTGGTTACGGATAACTTGTGCACATGGTTTCAGGTTCCAGTGGACGATCGACGGGACACTGGGACCGATCCGATCCAGACGGAACGATCTGTATAGTCGTCTGTATCGACAAAAATGGCATGTAGCGGGGGCTCGCCACCTATATTGCATACCCTTTCCGTATCAAGACTATAACTCGTCCTTTATGGCATCATGCCGGTGACCCCCTCGTATATTTAAATTGTGCAAGCTAACTATGTCTTTCTGATCAGGGAAGGTCATGATAAGTATTGTACAGGTGGTTCAGACGGGCAGGTAAAAGTCACCAAACGGTGGCATATTTATTTCAGTAAACCACCATATCTAATGCTTGATTGTAAAATAAACTAAGGCAAGATAGAAAGACCACATAATAACTTGCATGTTTCATATAAACAACGTGTTGATTGGTATAGTTGGGTTAGCTCGCCTTCACCAGTGTATTTTGATGTACTGACCCTCATTGCAATAGGTTTTCCGTACTAAGGAGATCCTGCAAGAAACTAGAGCGACTTCCCAATCTAGTCCACCTACCGGCACGCCCTGATCGTGCCTTCGAAGAAGCATTTTGAAGTTCCAGGAACTCGTGCACATAACTTATGCAGCTCCTAGGAAAGGCGATAGCTTCGTCCGAAGGTGTCTATAGCTTTGAAGTTTTAGTAAAATGATGTAATATACAGGACAACTATCTCATTTTGTGTCCACTTCTGTAAGCTCGTGTGATAATTATCCGACTCGTTCAAGAGTTTGTATAAAGATGTTCATTATTAATAAAGAGAACTTTTCCATGTTTCAATATTTTGTTCAATTATTTGCATACTCTGAATATGTGCTCGTTATGTAAAATATCTTGGCCTTGTGCGTTGCACAATCTAGGTACGCACGGTGTCATATCCGGGGGACGACTATCGATTTTACGAAATCGGGACGTGACATATCCTTCTTGAAGTCGGCAAAGTTGAAGGTAGTCACTTCTTTCTTCTTTGGAGTTTGAGGCATTTCGACTTCAGGCGTTGGTCGCTCCACCGGTTCAGCTGCTGTCATTGCGAAATAGTTGGAGGCCAAGGTCTGGATGACCTATTGCAGGATATCTACCTGCTTCTGCTGGACTACAAATCGGGCTTCTAGATTGCCTTCGAACTTGCTCTGTCTCTCTTTCGTCCGCTTCTCGGCTCGCTCATAGCGAGCCTCATCTCTCTGCTGGCTTGCTTCAAGCATTTACAGCATTCGCTCAATTGGGTCAACAGGGGGGCATGGCTTGCTGGCTTCGGGAACTTCCCAATGTGTTGGAACTACTTTCCTGGGCTTGTACATCTCCAGGTGCTAGCATTGATGCTTGCGCTTGAGTCATTCTTTCGAAAGAAAGTAACTTGTATCAGGCTCATAATGTATTATAGACTCAATGTATGGAATGTATCTCATTTTAGCCAAACAAGTTCAAGAGTTCGCATAAGGAATAGATCGTTAAAGGAACTTTTTCGACACGAGGGTCAAAGGAACTTGAAGTTGTGCTCTGGTACCAATATATCATGTCATGATTCTGTAAAATAGATAGTCGTCCCTCGGACGTGACGTCGTGCTTGCCTAGATTGCACAATGCACAAGGCCAAGGTATTTTATATAACTAGCACATATTCAGAGTACGCAAATAATTGAACAAAATATTAAAACATAAAAAAATTCTCTTTATTAATAATGAACATCTTTATACAAACTCTTGAACGAGTCGGATAATTGCCGCACGGGCTTACAAAAGTGGACGCAAAATGAGATAGTCGTCATGTACATTACATTATTTTACTAAAACTTTAAAGCTATAGACACATTCAGGCGAAGCTATCACCTTTTCTTGGAGCTGTATAAGTTATGTGCATGATCTCCTGGAACATCAAAACGCTTCTTCGAAGGCATGATCAGGGTGTGCCGGTAGGTGGATTGGATTGGAAAGTCACTCTAGCTTCTTGCAGGATCTCCTTGGTGCGGGAAAACTGTTGGAACAATGGTCAGTACATTAAAATGCACTGGTGAAGGCGAGCTAACCCAACTATACCAATCAACACATTGTTTATATAAAATATGCAAGTTATTATGTGGTATTTCTATCTTGTCTTAGTTTATTTTACAAGCAAGCATTAGATATGGAGATTTACTGAAATAAATATGCCATTGTTTGGTAACTTTTACATGCCCATCTGAACCACCTACAAAATACTTACCATGACCTTCCCTGATCACGAAGACATAGTTAGCTTGCATAGTAAATATACGAGGGGGTCACCGGCATGATGTTATAAAGGACGAGTTATAGTCTCAAGACGAAAAGGGTATGCAATGCATATGGCGAGCTCCCGCTACACGATATTTCTACTGATACAGACTACTATACAGATCGTTCCGTCCGGATCGTATCGATCCCAGTGCCCCAAAGATCATTCGTAGAGACCAGAAACTTTGTGCACAAGTTGTCCGTGACCAAACGGCGTCTAATACTATATTATCAAATGGTACAGTTTAAGGCAACACAAGCACGAGACAAGTTATATGGCATGATCTATTTTGTATAGTCTTCTTGATCAGTTTATTGCATATCAAGGTATGTTCTATACATAGCACAATCATAGAAGAAGTATATAAATTCTAACTAGAATTGAAGCATGATGAAGAATATTCTAAATGAACTAGCATGCAACAAGGTAATCGTTCACAAGTTGATTGACAAGCATAAATTAATCCAAGTATATTCTATTTTATCTTGACATCTTTTAGTTATTATGGTATTGTTTAATCGGGACAATCAAGAGGGCAAGATTTTATATGTGAAGACTTGGAAGAAGGGTCAACTAAATCGAAGTATAGTCACCCACAAGTTGGTGGGGAGAGAAAAGGAAAATGGTGCTTCAAGACTCCGCTCGTGCGACGCCTACTACACGATCACCTGCATTGCCACGAACAGATGATCAATACCTCTTCCACTCTTTCCAAGCTCAAAATAAAATACAGTTCAATGAACGAAAGCAAAAAAATCCATTGAAACCATTCAAGAAAATGCAAATCCAAAAACTAACTTAAAAGCACGAAAGCAATAAAGCGACAACGAAAACTAGGCAAGAAAACTTGCATCGGAGAGGTTCCTCTTGACTCTGCCGCTAAGTCCATCATTGGGGCACGGTCCACTGAATATGGGAATCAATTTCAAAGAAGCAAATCCATAACGAGAAAATGATCTTGATTTAATCTATTCTGATCGGACGACACCGAAAGTATTTTTTAGCCGCGCTCCCCGCAAAGGGAAACGGAGCACCATAATAGAAAGTTGAAAAGCAGAACTTTACTCAGAGGTAATATGGACATGAAAAAATTTTGGATTATGGACTTATTATCCATGACGTACCTTAAGTACGGATAATAAGCTGAAATGACTAGCACTATCAGGGGTTATGCAAACGTGATAGTAGAAAATTGAAAAACAGAACTTTACTCAGAGGTAATATGGACATGGAAAGCGTCTAAAGAGATTGGTTTTTGTGTGGTCACTGTGGGATTGTGCGGGTGGAGCTGAGGATTGCTCCACTGGGGAGAATTTGGGGACTCATTATCCGTTGCGTATCCAGGGTTCCAGGATACAAATGATGGGTTTTACGAGAATTTGTAAAGAAGGAAAGAATGTTGCACATGGGCACTTATTGGGGATGAAGAACCAAGAGTTGATTTGTACATCTGGGTTGTCCTATCGGGGATGAGGGGAGTACAAGTCTAGTTTAGATGTAGTACTTTTTATTAGGAACTTTCCATTGATAGGCACCATGACCAAATCGCCGCTAGATTTTACTAGTTGGTATGCGTTGTTTGAAAAACTTGGTTTCCATGATAAACGGGCCCTCCCATTTAAGTTAGAATTTGTCGGTCGTCTTGTGAGTCATGGTGCGTACAAGCATCTCCATATCCTAGCCCTCTGTGAGTGCTGTTGTAAAAACTCAGATTATAAAGGAATATGCATCATTTACCAAAGTTCAAACCTTCAGCTTTTGGAGGTTGTATCTCATCTTCGACATGAGACGAAGTAATTATTAGCTGTAATTGTCACGCCCCAATCTTTCGCAAGCTCCGAGGTCCCCGCTGAACGTGAAATCACCACGTTGCAGCTCTCCCGCGGGACAATCGTTCTCATCGGGACGTGATACCGTACGAGCCTGGACTTGCGCTCGTACAAGGCGATGTTGTTAAACACCAAAGTTATCATCGAAACAACTAAGTTACAACGGAAGCCGAATTGTGTACCAAGCACACATCAGAGTATACGCAGCGAAGCTCACGATAGGGTCCAAATGAAATACCCCGAAGGCAATGCCACAAAGGCGATGCCACGGAGACGATGAAATGCTTTTGCTCTTTTCTCTAGCCCACAAAGGTACTTACAGTTCATACATCTTGTCCCATATATCCAATCAGCGCCACTAAGCCTGCGTACCTGAAATATTGCCCACAAACGTGGGTCAGTACACAGCCGTACTGGTGAGCGGGGTAACCCACTCGTCTAAGCCGACACTAAGTAAAATAGTGAATGTACACAGTTAAATGGTGATCTTTCTAGTTGAATCCTAGATTCGTTTCATGGCAATGAATGACATGTTAAGGAAAGCTGTAAAGCAGTTTAAGCATGCAAGCATTCAATCTCAAACCAAACGACAAGCAGTTATATATATATCCGACCCGTCTTACTCAATGCCATCGCTTGCACGATAACATATCGAACCATCAGTCTCGCCTCAATATCCATCCTCAACCAAAGCTTATATCTACATCTCGTGTGCACACTCTTGCCGAGACAAGGTGGCCACGCCTACGCGAAAGCCAAACCAATAAAAGAAAAGCAAGCCAACTTATATACTATATGAAGTCACTGGCTAAAAGCCACGAAGGACATTGATCGGACCAAGATCAATAGGGCAATCCTACCCGATCCAGGGTTGGGCAGCTACTCCCGCCTGTGGTATCGGACTACCAGCACTGCACCCAATCGCGCGATGCCCATTGTTTCCTCCATGGTGGAACGGTCCCGGTGCCCCGATGCCTCATCCCGTTCCAGGAAACGAAACAATGTGCCACACAGGTTGTCCGTGACAATGCAGACACAGTAGGTATGACAAGAGGATCGAAACATTCTCGCCCCACCAAGCGATCCTAGACTTGTTCAACCGATATCCAACCAAATATCCATAACCATTCTTCCAACATATCCAACCAAGGAATCCAAATCTCGACCTCAAAACATAGCCCAAGGCATCAAAATATCAAGTATTTCATAGGCATGATGCCTCTTCTCAACACAGTATCTCATATTGGTGCAATACCCTTGCTCGAAGCAAACCCATGGCACAATGCCCCAACAGTGGCACAATACCGCTTTCGTGGCACAATGCCCTATCAGTGGCACAACGCCCTCGCCGATGCAGTTGTTCGGTTTCGAACCACAACCGCTCGCTTTGCAAGACAAAGCGACCAAGTGATACTCGCACACGGATGCACGCTCGCTCGCCCGAATTCCCGATATTCCTATTTGCCTCAATGTATCATTCCAACTTGTATAATTCCAACCGTCCAAGCATAATCCTAATTATCCAACCGACTGCCTCAAATGTATAATCCAACTATCGCTTCAACTATCCAACGCGTAAACCATCTCAAGCCACAATCCTACCAAGCCAACGACATACACTATATGCACGCCTCAGTATAGTGTTTTCTAATGTTTCAGCCCAAGTACTCAAGCCTTTTACGTGTTTTCCATATTATTAGGCATGAAGGAGTAGAGGAGAAGGGAAAGAGCCCACTCACAATGTTTTATCCCGTTAGGCATCCTGTCCTGCCGATACGGCCAATCCCTTGAACCCGTGGTCCGATGCAAGCGCGATCTACTCAATCGGTATGACCGTGCGAGCAGGCCATGCTCTCCAAATCATCCGACCGATCGGACTAAGGAAGACGGCATTATCGCTTCCATCCAGCTATTCAGTACTGTTCTGAACGAACACCTGATTTCCATCGAACCCGCTAGCCATCTGCACATTGAAACCAACTCGATTAATCCTTTTTCCCAAAATCCAATATTTTAAATGTAACCAGCATTTGATTCATTCAGTCCAACTCAGCGTAACGCTCCGAGCGGTTACAGGGCGTTACATAATATACCACTTAGAATCAGGTTCGTCCACGAACCGTGCTGGTACACATTCCTTACTAGTATGCCACAATCCAATCCATGGATCTGCTCTATGCAATTCACATATTCACGATCCTGACTCCGCATCTCGTTCTGCTGAACGCTCGTACAATTTCTCGAATTCCCACATCCTCCTTGCAGCTCAATACGAATTCTTTGTATCGCTTAGTTTTGGATTGTACACATATTTAAGGCGTCCCTAAAGTACATGCATTTCAGCCGAGCTTTGCGATAGCAAATTTGAACAAGTTACAAGGGTATCTTTTTGTTCGAGGCATCCATTTGCTTTACTCCCAATTGAACTAAATCACGATTTCCAATCCAACATTTTCGATTGAGCACCATTCACAAATATGATAATTTCCCACCGACTCAATCCGTTCGTGTTCCAACTCAATCCATCCAACTATTTCTGAAAATCAGTACTAGTAACATCCCAAATATTATCTCGTGCACCGAACGATCATCTCAACTGATCTACCCCAGCTATGCGACTTACCCAAATATCAACTTTGCTTATATCAGCTCAGTCCAACACCTTTCCTGCCATCTCAAAATCTCACAGGGTGAATATCTATATTGAGGTTCGTATGATCCACGAAGATCTCGCCGCCACACCAAAGGGATTGTGTCGCCACGATTTCAACGTGGACACACTCGCCACAATTCTTAGGTTGCGCATGGAATAGTTCTTCGCGCTGCTTCCACTGCCTCGAAGCATTAGGACATCACCTTTGCCTTCCGAACGAGCACGCTTCCCAGACTAAGTTCCGAGATATCTTGTAAATCTGAGGCAAATCTGTCCCTTCCAGTATTCGCAAGGATTTGATTCGAACGAGCCGTTGCTTTAACTTCACAAGCTAGTTTCATAGTCGTCAATTCATATGAATGCTGTTTCCTTCCAGGGCACGATGAGTCAGAGGCGATGCCATCGATATAAATCTGCGACTCTGAATCTCATCAGTTGACTAGGCTACTTCCACCATCGCTTCGATCTTCCGGCTGCATCTTCAGCTGAAGACTATCCCAAGGGTCTCTTAAAATCCAACACTCAGTCAATAAGCCAAATCTCATTGCTCACATATGCCCTCGACGCATTCCCAAATACGCCGCCTCAAGGGTCGATTTATGGGTCTACCATATTCATATCCGATTCAGCGGACAAGATCGCTTAGGGTTAGCTGTTCCGAAGCTATGCTCGATAATTGTAATCATCACGATGGACAGTTACTATAAACCATGCTATATCTCATCTCCAAATCTGAATCAAAAATCCAACCATTCCTCCGAGCGAAGTTTTCGAATCCGAGAACCGCGCTCGTTGAAACCGTCTTCCATCAATCCGTCGTTCTGCCCTGAATCCATCAAATTTCTGAATTGCATGTTCGATTTTTGCATCATCAATTGCAATGATTCTCGAAACTCGAGACTTGCCCAAATTCTATTTTCGCTAAACCTGAGTCAACTTCTCGAGCAGCAATATCCAAAATCTTCCAAGTTTGTGTGAATCCATCGCATTGTCCCTCCAAACCAGCTTGTGTTTCATTACACAACCAACAGCTCAATTGTGTTGTCCAAAATCGTAGTTCGTGCTCGCTATCACTCGATTCACCCAACGCTCGTTCAAGCGTATCCCAACTGTTCGATCCGATTTCGTCCATCACTTAAGCCCAACGATGCTGTTGATGACTCAGCCTGCGTCGAATAAGGAGCTCTGTACACAGGAACATTGTCATGTATACACGAGGGAGTTGGCTGAGTTGTGCGCGTAGGATCACTGTCGCATGCATATGTTTGTCTACCACGTCGAGGACCATCGCTTGCTGCACATTTTTTATATTACACAGGAGAACACTGTTTGTTGCCCTCAAGGATTTGTTATGACGAGAAGTACTATTGTGTGCACATGGTGTGTGATATGTCCTTGTGCTGAAGACTTGCTCAGATGCGTACAATGGAGCGTTGCCTATCATATGTCATTGCTGATGAGTCATGCGAGATGTAGCTTTTGTGCACGATGAGACTTGTCGAGCTACACTGAGCATCCGAAGTCTATAATTCATGCTTTCTAATAAAATGATCCTGAGGCCCAGCCTGCATTGCTTCCCCTTTAACATGGTCGTTGAAGGTGCTATTTGTTGGGCCAGCTTTTGAGCAGTGACCTCACCTCTTTGGGTTGTAAGTGATACCAAGCCTGCTACTCGGTTGCAACCTGGCGGGAGGTTGACGACCTCCTTGGTTGCCTGGGCTTGGACCACTCCATCTTGGGCTTCCATTGGTGGCAAGTCGCCTAATTAAAGGGACACTATATTCGTAATGACTATCCTATCCTCGAAGTCGAGGGTGAGCTCGTTGGTATCGATCAATTGCTGGATACATCTCTTCAACATAGAGCAGTCTCTGGTTGGATGATGAATGTACCGATGAAAGAGGCAATATTTTGGGTCATCGACCTTGTCAGCCTCTTCAGGGCATCTGATATTGGATAGCCCAAGTTTGTTTGCCTTCATCAGTATGTTGAAGATTTCAATAATTTCATCATTATTGAAGGAGAAAGTCCTCTTTGGCTTTGGGGCTTCCGATTCCTGAGTCGTACGATCCTCAAGAAATACCGATAATTTTGTATCATTTTTGGACTCAGAGGGTATTCTACCCCAACTTTGGATGCTGCTCAGTCTTGTCGAGGGAGACTACCCCCAGACATGTCATTGTTTAATTCTTGGGGATCACTGTCCTCGTGGCATAACAGGTTGGTGTAGATTACCAGGAGATTTCTACTCCCGGCTTACAGAGTTATTGCGGGCCCTGAGGGTGGCAAGACCATGTTCGCCTTGATCTCCAGAATTGCCTGGGCCAGAGTCTGTATTGTGGCACTTATGGGGTTCATCATTGCCTCAATAGCATCGAGTCGTTAGCGATCGCTGAGCCCTTCCGCCTTCGGTTCCTGAATCACACTGTCCTCAGGGGAGATGGGCATCGTTGCATCATCTTCATACTCAAAGGAGATGCTACTCCCAGCTTCATATGATGCTCTGACTATCCGAGGGTGACTACCCCCCCCCCCCAGCATGTCATTGTTTGTTCCTTGGGAGTTATAGTCTTTAGGGGAGGTAGGCATCATCGCATCTTCTTCCGATTCAGGAGGATTGCTACCCCCAACCCTAGATGCTGCATTAACCCTAGGCATGTTGTTGTCAGCTTCCTCGGAATCGTTGTCCTCAAGGAAAGCTGAAAGTGCGACATCTTCTTCAGACTCGGAGGGAATGTTACCCCCAGCTTTGTAAGGTGCATTTACTTGATGAGGGTGATTACCCCCAGAGAACTCGGCATTTGTTCCTTGAGATTCACTATCTTTATGGAATGCTGGGTTGTTGCGTATGTCTAGGGGGATATTACCCCCAGCCTGGGCCACCCCCAGGGGTTTGAAGGAAGAACTACCCCCAGGGGCTGACAACTTCTTCCTTGAGCGGGTGCCTAGGAATACGTATTTCGCAAGTGTCGTCGTCAGCCCTCTAGGTAGTCACCAACGCGATGCAGTGGTAGAGAGCGCCAGACTGGAGACATTTGACTTCTTTGTTCCCTTGATGGCGGGAAGCTTTTCAGTTGAGTAGCATGAGGAAAAGGGCAACTCCTCCTCCTCTGATACTTGCACCTGATCTCCGGGTTATTATCGAGTAGGTATTTTCTGGTGCAGTCGCTGGAAGGCCGACTGCATGTCTGTGGATACTGTCGCTTTATTGTAGCAGCAGTTGATAATAATGTTGGCACAGTTGTGCCTTGGAGAGGGAACGCCATACGCCGTAGTTATTTTCTTGCTTTGTGCTTGTGAGTAATCACGTCAAGCAAATCATGCGAAGGGTGTTTTACCTTTGCATCCTTTTGCGAGTCTGGGTATCCCGGGCATACAGATGTGCAGGCGATGCATTTGCTCCCGGACCTGGGGTTCGTACACGAACTTGCCCCGAGGTACTGGTGGAAGACTTTTGGAATGAACCCTGTCCGCTGGTCCCTATGGGTTGGACACATGGGTCAGTTCTATACAACTTTTTGTCAGAGGTTCGCGTAATAGTTAGCGATGCTTATTGGCAGTCAATCGCACGAGCAGTTGCTTGAGCTTGACGAGCTCGCACTGCCCTAGACATCTTCAATTTAGCACTCGCAGGCACGTAGTAAGAAGAGTCCAGATTTGGATTTTTACCACTCTCAGTAGGTCGCATAGGATTTGCGTCGTGTGAGATACGGTCAAAAATAGAAGTTTTGTTGCTGTCAGAGCCGCATACGGCTGTCTGCCTGCTGCTGTGAGTTGATGCCGCATGGACAATCTTATACGGCCTGTGAATAGATAACGCATGGACAGTATTATGCGATCTCCTTCTTGGACGCATAGGACCTGCCCCAGTCCCAAAACGTCTGGCATCGCAGTATTTTTCTTTGCCAGATTCTGAGTGCTGAGCAGTTCCTACGCCAGTCAGAGATGCCGCATAGACGTGGACTTCCTCAGCAACAGATTGAGAGACAGAGATCGCCTCCTCCGTAGTTGGGCAAGGTGCAGTGGCCTTTGTCCATTTGTCTGAGGGTGATATGCAGTACTGAACTTGAGTTGGGTACCCAAACTTGCTTGCAAACTCCTCCAAAAATGAGAAGTGAAATGACTATCCCAATCCGAGACTATGCTGACGGGAACCCCATGTATCCTGACGATCTGCCTCACATACATCTCTGCCAGCTTCTCCGTAGACAAACCCACTTTGAAAGACAAAAAGTGGGCCGACTTGGTCAACCTGTCAACGATGACCCAAATCGCGTCTTTCCATCCTGGAGATCATGGAAGTCCGGACACAAAATCTATAGTAATGTGCTCCCCTTCTACTCTGGAATGGGTAAAGGATGAAGTAAACCACCTGGGCTCTGCCTCTCGTCTTTTACCTGCTGGCTCACTAAGCATCTAGATACAAACTGTGCCACTTCCCTCTTCTTGCCATACCACCACACACTCTCTCGCATATCCCGATATATCTTGTTGGCACCTGGATGCATGGAATACTGAGATCGATGCGCTTCCTGCAATACCTCCTCACGCAGCTCTCCACTAGGCACACATAGTCTAACATCATGCCGCAAAGAACCATCCTCAGCAATGGTAAAATCATCCTCCAATCATGCTCTTACCTGAGCTCTGATGCTCCTCAGAGATACATCCTCATACTGGGCTACCTTGATTCTGTCCATCAACTCTGAGTGTATCTGCAACCCCTATATTTGTATGACAAAACTACGAACTATCACCTCAATGCCCAATCTCTCCAAGTCCTCCAACAAATACCAATCCTGCGTCAACAATATAGCTACCGGATACCTGCTCAAGGCATCGGCAACTACATTGGCTTTTCTAGGATGATACTACAAAGATATGATAAAATCCTTTATCAGTTCCAGCCACCGATGCTGTCTCATATTTAACTCCTTCTGAGTAAAAACGTACTTCAAGCTTTTGTGGTCTGTGAAGATCTCCACACGCTCTCCGTACAAATAGTATTTTCACAACTTTAAGGCAAAGACGACTGCTGCCAACTCCAAATCGTGGGTAGGATAGTTCTCCTTATGAGGATGCAACTGCCTAGATGCATAGGCAATCACTTTTTCATTCTGCTGAAGAACACAAGCTAGCCCTTTCCCCGATGCATCACTATAAATAGTGAAACCTCCAGACCCTGATGGCAATGTCAACTTAGTAGCAGACGTCAACCTCTTCTTCAATTTCTTAAAAGCAACCTGGCACTGCTCTGTCCAAACAAACTTCGTATCCTTCCTGATGAGTCTAGTCATCGGCTCGACAATCCTTGAAAATCTTGAACAAACTTCATGTAGTAGCCTGCTAGATCCAAGAAACTTTTGATCTTTGCCACTGAACACGGGGTCTTCTAAGACTCCACTGCTACGATCTTCTTCAGATCCACTGAAATTCTATCACCAGTCACAACATGTCCTAAGAACTCCACCTTGTCCAGGAAGAACTCATACTTGGACAGATTTTCATACAGCTTCTCCTTCCTCGGTACATCCAACACAATCCGCAAATGCTCCTCGTGCTCCTTTGGTGTCTTCGAGTATATGAGTATGTCATCGTTGAACACCACCACGGAGTTGTCAAGGTACTGATGGAACACCTTGTTCATCAAATTCATAAATACCACTGGGACATTAGTCAACCCAAACGGCATCACCATAAACTCATACTGGCCATACCGAGTCCTAAAAGCAGTCTTCGGAATATCCTTCGGCTTCACTTTTACCTGGTGTTAGCCTGATCTCAAGTCTATCTTGGAAAATACCTTGGCACGACTCAACTGATCGAACAGGTCATCAATCCGTGGCAATGGGTATTTATTCTTGATAGTGAGATTATTCAATGCCCTGTAATCGATGCACATGCGCACCGATCCATTCTTCTTCGGTACAAACAATACCGAGGCTCCCTACGGTAAAGAACTGGATCTGATAAACCCCTTATCCTGTAACTCATCCACTTACTTCTTCATCTCGACCAGCTCGTTGTTGTTTACTCTATAGACATGCTGTAAAATTGGTTCTATACCTGTCCCCAAGTCTATATAGAATTCAACATCTCAATCTGGCGGCAATCCTGGCAATTCCTCAGGAAACATATCAAAGAACTCTGCTATCAACGGATGCGGGAACTCCTTGTCTTTCACCATAGCTCCACAGATAATGTCTTCTCTCTGCTCTGCAGCTCCTCTAGCAAACTCAAACTCTAGCTCTCCTGGCGGGCTAAATAAAACTCTACCTCCTCTACAATCTATACTAGCATGGTGCCTACTCAACCAATCCATTCTGAGTACAATATTGTAGCTCGAAAGTGGCATTACAAGTAAACATGCACTCAACTCCCGGCCGCCCAGAGTAACTCTCCGATCCTTGCAAATATCCCTAACCAGGGTAATGCCTCCCCCAGTCATGATCTTGCAAGTCCTAAGCAAAGACTCATCTACCAAATGATACTTCAAAGCAAAAGAAATAGATACAAAACTATGGGAAGCACCACTATCAAATAAAGCTAAAGCTGTAATGGAATCAAGAAGAACAGAACCTGCGATGACATCTCCGGTGGGCTCGACCTCCTCGACTATCATAGCGAATGCTCATCCCAGATGTGCACCTCCCTGATGTTGGTGCTGGACATAACGCTGCTGCTGGGTCGAAAGCGGCGCTCCCCTCGACTGTACTGCAGGTGGCCTCGCCTATGTCCTCTGAGCTAGAGCTACTCCCTGAACTGCACGACGAGGATTGGAAGGACACTCTCTCAGCTGATGCCCCTCGACACCACAATACAAACAAACTCCTAACCTCTTCCTGCAAACTTCTCAAATATGATCGGACTTCTTGTAGCAGTGGCAGAAAGCTTGATGTGACTGTCTCTGCTGTTATGGTGCCTGATGAAATGGGGCCCTAGCTGTAGTCTGATGCTGTTGTGGCTGCTGAAAAGGTCTGGACTGGAATAAGGATGCTTAGCAGTCACTGTGCTGCTATTAGCCCCCAGAAAAGAATCGCGATCTCTCTTGGGTTTCAGACCCAACTCCTGCTCAACCTTTTGTGCCTCCACAAGTATCTCCGAATAGGTCTCATAAAAAGACGGAATGAGGATCTTCACTTCCCAGTTCAGACCCTCACGAAAATGGATAGCTCGAACCTCCGGCTCCCTCACCAAATACTCCGCAAATTGGCTTAGCCTACCAAACTCTACGGCATACTCTTCCACAGACATGCTTCCCTGAGTAAGGCCCTCAAACTGCCTCCCCAAGTCTAACATATCCGCCCAAGCAAAGAATTTTCTCTTAAAGAGATCCTTGAATACCTCCCAAGACTGCCCCGCATCAGCAAGAAGTGTTTCATTCCTGAACCAAGTACGGGCAATATCGAACAGCTGAAGTCTTACTGCCTCAACCTTCATATCCGCAGCAAGACGGGACACCCTCATGAGACACTCAATATCCTCGAGCCAATCATCAGCGTAGACGATGCCCTCAGTCCCCTTAAAGACCCGAGGTTCCAGCTTCTTGAAGTCCTAAATATTACCCGGCCGAAGCTGGGCAACCTGCGGAATAACCTGCTGCTGGACCGGAACTCCTCTCTCTATTGCAGCAAGGGAAAGCTGATAAGAACTCTCAATTCCCTGCCATAAAATATTGGTATGCTTCTGGTGTGCCTCAGACTGTGCCCTCTGAGCCTCCATCATCTAGCGAAACAATGCGAACACCTGAGTCGCATCTGTCGGTACGGGAGGTGGAGGTAGAAGTCCCTCAGATACAGTCAAAATAGTCCTCTGAGCTGGAGATGGACCCCCGAACGCAGTTGATACGCCAATCACCAGAGAAGTGACTGGTGCAGGCCCTCGAGAAGTCGCAGATCTCTCAGAAAATACTCCTCTCAGTTGTGATCTAGTCTTAGGCGACATCCTAAAAGAATCAATATGGCATATGATATAATGCATTCAAAGAATGACAGTTTAAAGATCAAATATCAATATCAAGGAAGAACAGTTGAAATAAATCAAAAGAGTTTTTCTTAGATGTGATTGAGTATCCTCAGCCTATATCCTATATCCTAGAACAGGCTCGTAATAGCACTCAAATAAGAGCACCATTACGAATCGCACTAATTGCGACCTCGAAGACCTGCATAGGCCACCACTAAAAATATGTCACGACCCGCACCCGATGTAGGGACATGAGTAGTGAACAACGCACAGCCTACGCCACAACATCGGCGGTAGAACATTGTTTGGGTAAACTATCTATCTAATAATCAAGACATAATAATGCCACCAATGTAATATGAATATACTCAATCACAGATCTATAAGATGGAACAACGCACGAATATGATAAACGAATAGAAGAGTCACAATACAGCTCATAAGACAAATAATATCCAATGAGTCATATCAAAGAAATACTAATAAAAATATGCTGGAGACAAATCCAGTACAAAAAATCTAACTACTATGCTACAAGTCCTGGGTCATCTGTCTCGGTCAGGATGAGACTCTCCTGGGTCAAGGTCTCTCGCTCTAAGCCAACAACATCCTGAGGCCCGTAGTGGGTGGGGTACCACTCCTCAGTGTCATCTGGAAAAAAAAAATCCAGTCAGGAAAGGAGCAAAGTACATCTCTAACAGCAGTTCTAATAAATGATATAAACTATGTAACAGTAAATAGAGAAAATATACAAGGTATAATATACAGGTACAAGAGATATGCAATAAAGGAATACTGAAAATAAATACAATAATGAGCATCATAGGAATGAACAAAAAATACTACTACTAAGTGAGTGAGTACCAGTTTTAACATGTGATCGGCTAGGGAACTTGCACAAGGATAATGGCCTGGTTAATCATACTTGCAGTGTATGATAAACACTCACAAGGAACAAGACATGCACAAGGAGGATATGATCACATATCTACACTACATACTTTCTCCTCCCCCCCCCCCAACTGGTATAGTGGATCCAACCATGGTACGTTATGACACGGGATTCTCTGGGTAGGTAGCAAGTCTCCCCAAGAATCAATGTCTGTACATATACAAGAAGAACAAGAAACAAGGCTTGCACAAGATACACCATAAATACCAAGGAATAACATCTCATGACGATATCCGGATATATCAATCCATGTAACCATCGTGTCAAAAAATCAAGGATATCTACAATAAATACAAGAGACTAGAGGATATCATAAATGAGAAACTATCAGAGAATGTACTCGCCTGAAATCCGGTGAATAGTATCAAAGATGTCTGGTACAGTACCTCGAAGAACTAAATATGGAATATTATATTAATACAAGGTTTTGGAATAAAAATAAGTTAAACTAGTCAACTTCTAGGTCATAAAGCCATTTCTACGTCAAAACAGTCAAACTAGGTCAGCTCTAGGTTAAACTAATCAACTTGGTCAAACTAGCTATTTCTAAGTTGTATGAGTCCATCTCTAGGATATTGGGTCCATACAATATGTAACTAGGCCATACTAGCTATACTAGGATACTAGAAAACTAACAAGATACCGTATCATAAGATACGCAATTTATAAAAATATCATAATATGTATATACAAACAACAATATATAATACTCCTAACTAAACTAATGCTAAGTGGATACCTTGGCTTTGAACCAAAAGCTGTATGTATCACACCACCTACACTCAATCTTGATGTGCACACTCAATACCTTGAGTAAAACCCAATACCTTGACATTACCTTGGTATCACAAGGTATTTCAATATCTAATTTATAATTACTACTCATACACCTCGCTATACATTAATATGTATTAAAAATATATTACAATAATATTCTAAACTATATACTAACATCTCCTTGATATTTAATACTAGTACCCGAGATATCTCACTCTCATTACCTTGGTGCACTCCAAGGTAATCTAGAAATAATGCTAACTAATATTAACTAATACTTATGTATATATAATCTCATATATAATTATATACTAACTTATTTACAATATATATATATACTAATAGCTTATTAATATAAACTAATTAATATATATATATATATATATATATATATATATATATATATATATATATATATATATATATTCTAACTTAATAACCTATCAATAAGCTAGAGCTTATTGATAAGCTACTGCCGCTGCTTACTGCCGCTGCTGCTTGCTGCTTTCTGCTTCTGCTGCTTACTGCTTCTGCGGCTGCTTCAGCTGCTTACTGCTTCTGCGGCTGCTTCTGCTGCTTCTTCTTGGCTTCTGCTTCCTGCTTCTTTTGCTACTGCTTCTCTCAACTTTTCTCCCACTGGTTATCATTGCTTTTTTTCACTGTTTTCATTATTTTCTCACTGTTTTTCCATTGTTTCTTCTTCCCTCAAGCTCACACACATAAATACACATCTCATATATTTATATATACATCTACACACCATATATATATATATATATATATATATATATATATATATATATATATATATATATATTAGAGAAGCACATGAACTTCTACTCTCCCATGATCACCAACACATCAACATGAATTCTAGATCAACATATATATATATATATATATATATATATATATATATATCACATAATAATTATAATTACAACATTTATAATATCTATAATTGAAATACAATTGCAAGGAATACAATAAATAAATTTATAACATGCATAATATTTAATTAATTTGAAATGACCAAAATACCATTTTCTAGAAAATATGGTAGTGACACTTTGAACGTTCAAGTTGCTCCTATTTATAGCCATCGTGATAATGGGCTATAGGTGCCGCATATGCCTCTGTTTGGTGGCCGCATAAGGCTCCTTCAACATAATGCGGTTGCAATTATTGTCGTATGTCATGGGCAGATTGCCACGTGGTCTTGGTTGAGATATGTTGTTGATGAGATCTCAGGGTCGTTTCAGCCCGTTGTATGCGTGGCTTGGTCATTTGGACATGTAGTCAGCACCAACTGTGCGAAGATCTCTACAGTTGTAATGGAAAGATCTTGTGAGCGGGAGGTCGCACATGTTGGCGAGGTCGCATGGGTCGTGTAGCCGCATGCGTGTTCTCGTCCGCCCATTGTTCGGGTGTGGTACCCTGCTATTTATAGCCACCCTGTAGACGTGTTATGGATGCCGCATATCCTCTTGTTTGGTGGTCGCATAGGGCCGCTTTGACAGTATACGGTTGTAACGGTAACAGTAGCCGCATGATATGGATAAGCCGCTACGTGGGTTTGGTTAGAATTTTCTGTTTGAAGAGATCTCGGGGCTGTTGTGTGCATAACTCGGTCAATTGGACACTTGTTCAACACTAACTGTGTGAGAAATCGTCTTCGGTTGTAACAAAAAATCTTGTGAGTCGAGAGCCGCATATTGTTGTAGTCGCATAGAAGCTCTCGTTTGGCCTTGGTCAGAATGACCCTCTGGCCATATATGGACGAGACTGCATGGGTCTTGAAGCCGCACGCGTACTCTTGTTTGGCCTTGGTCAGGTGGACGCTCTCGCCGCATGATGTCGAGACCGCATGGGTCTTGAAGCCACATACGTAGGGCACGTGGCATGGCCCATTTGTCGAGGCAATTAATGCACTGATGTGTTATTTTTTTTCATAAGCCATTGTCTGCACGGATTCCGAAGCATATCAGGGTGATGAGTGAGGCATCAGAGCTTCTGACAGACATCAAAATCTGTGTCAGGGGATTTTATGCGACTACCCTGCTCTGTGGTCGTTCAGGTCGAATATGGAAACTGCATGGAGTCAAAGCCGCATGGGGCCAGAGACGCATGGAATGCATGGAGTATGGAACGCATTGGGCCAGAGACGCATGGATCTTTTGTCGTTTTCTGCATTTGTGGCATTTGAACAGTTGTATACTGCCAAAAGTAATTAGGAGGTAACTGTCAGCACGGATTCCAATCAGTGGTGCAGGATTCGAGGCGGTCAGAATGACTGTCTGTTTTGTCAGAGTCATAAATGCTCTGATGTGACTATAAGGATGATGTGTTAAAGGGCGATATACGTCTTGGGATGTCATGTATCCGAGGGTGTCATGCGTCCGCCGTTGTTATGCATCCACCGTAGTTATGCGTACCTTACTTATTTGTTGACTGCAAACTAGAGCGCATGGAAAGATTTTTCATGCTTCTACAAACGCATTATGGGTTATCACTTCAGCAAACTCCTTAGTGCAAGCCACATTACATGAAAAAGAATCAATACCGATTGATAGGAAGGGAGCTTGCAATATAGAGCTGAGCCTATAAACCCAACTATGTCATATGAAAGAAGGCGCATAAAAATCCCGGTTGGGATCCCAACCTTGTAACCATGGCGGCTATATACGAGGAATAGCTACGTTGAGCTAGGTTGGAAGACCGCAAACAATCTTTCGGGTAATGTTTTTGTTCATCACAAACAACGAAACTTATGATATTTTTCCATGCTCCATCAAGATCAAGGCGACCCAAGGCAACTCTTGCATGACAAGTACGGACACAAGTCAAAATACCTGTAATGAAGACAGTGAAATAGAATAAACTAGCAAATCAGAAGCAAGTTACCCATGCGCAGGACACTATTCGCATGGGTTAAATGTCCGATATATATATATATGCGCATCTCGGACACAGCACATGTTACAGACATGGTGCCCCCCAAGAGAGACAGTCGTATCCATGCGAATGGTGGCCGCACATAGCCTTCCAGCACATGCTTCCGATGAGCGTCTTGAGACAGTGTCATCCACGCTCCTAAGGAAGGGTTCTAGCCATCCACGTATCTTCACGTCGAAGCCTTTCGACAACGGCCATGCGCGTCAAGCCGTGGAGTTTGTCTGCGCATGTTCTCGGCGATTCTTCGCCCATGCAAAATAGACCGTGTGTTGGTGTCTGAGTATTAAGAAAGAGGAGACAAGGGTCTTCTTTTTACCTTCTAAAGGGGCAGTCGCGACAGAATGGTCAATCATCAGAGGCAGAGGAGCGACAAAGCACTCGACCGGACTCCCTGAGCCTAACCATTGTAAAGGCATCTTGACAAAGAGAAATGATTCTCTCTCTCCCCCATGGCTCCTATTTATAAGTAAAGGTGGCCATTAAAGCCCCCGAGTAATTGGGCACCAAGACCGCAGGATGAATCTCGCATTCAATGAATTAACCCACACCTCAAAAAAAAGGAGGAGCGGGTCAACCCATGGCACGCGATGTGGCTATAACAGCTCAGAGCTCGAGGGAAGACAACTTATCATCCTATCTCATGCGCCAACAAAGTTGATACGCCAAATATCCGTTGCACTGGAAACGTTGATTCGTTAATAAACTGATATGCCAAAATGGCCCATGCGCCATCATCATCCATGCTTCTGTTCAAAGTATTCCAAACTTAATTAAGTTCGAAAACTTTTAATGGGGTCTTGTAGAAGTATGAAAAAATATATAACATGCGCTAAACACGACCACAAGGCATGCACAGCTTAAGCACACAATGCAGCCAGAGCCATGCCCAAAATATAAGCCATGCTCCATATACAGGCATGCGCCATGCGTAGTCATGTAGTCATACGCCATGCGCAGGCCCGTGCCAAAAGAAACATGTAGCATCCCATACGCCAGCCTTCCATGCGCTAGAGCTCCCATGTGGTGGTGTTCCCATGCGACAATATTTCTATGCGCTGAAGTTATTACGTGGCAGCGTTCTCTTAAAGGCCCCATACAATCAAATCTTGCGATTATTAACATCCAAGATCTTCGAATAACTAGGGCATGACAAGTGTCGCTCAGATTATGGGCATTAGCAACCCCAGATCTCAAATTGCCCCGTGGCTGCCATATCGCATGCGCCTACGCACGGTAGCATGAGATACGCGCACGCATGCGCATATATGGTCCTCTAAAGGATATAAATAGTAGGTGTTCCCTACGAAAAAATAGGACAAAAGTAGAAAAAGAGAAAAAGACAACAGGAAGAAGAAACATCAACTGAGTCGCATACTCATGTTCCCGGAGGCCTTGCCATTCTCTTCGACGTCGGATAGTCAACAGGGTAAAGTGATCGACCGCGGATCAAATCTCCACCGTCACGCTTGCACAGATTTATTTGTACTCAGACTATAGCTCCTTTGTACTCTTTTTTTACTCCAATCAATACAAAAGTTAGTCCAACTTTTTTCGTATTTTTTGCGATGTCGACAATCGCTAGCATGTAACTAATATATTTTATTAAGCATGAAAGAGTAGAGGATAAGGGTCAGGGCCCGCCCACCTTATACTCATATGCCTATCGTTCTGCCAAGTCATCATAGCCTATCGCTCTACCTGAGTCGATACAGCTTATCATTAAATTTCGTGGTCTAATGCGAAGCACGATTTACTTAACCGGTATAATCATGCGAGTAGGTCGTGCTTCTCAATCATCCGACCCAGGCGGATTCAAGGAAGACTACAACATCGCTTAAGTCCCATTATCTATGCACCGTTCTAAACTAGTCCACTGATTTTGTTGCATGATACTTGACTCTGTGCATTTGTCCGCATCGATATGATAAATCGACCTCAGAAAATCTCACGTAATAGCCTACAAATGAAACCAAAATTCGAATCAATACTTTTTCCCGAATCCGTCTTATCGTAATGCAAGCAACTCGATGTCTCGTTCCCATTCTGACTTATGTTATGTAACCAACCCAATGCCTCGTTCCCGTTCCGACTCAGCATAATACACCATGCAAAGCGGGGCATTACACCCCCCCCCCCAACAAACTGATTTTGCGTGATGTATTTTGAGTGATGTATTAATGCTTTATTGTGGTGATATTGTATTTTATTGTTGTGACATTATTGTACTGTATGGATATGGATATTATTATTGTGACAATAGTATTGTATGTATATTATTATTACTTTGTGCGTGTTTGGTTTATTGTTATTATTTTCTATCATTGTTTGGGTTATTTGGATACTGTGTTGTTAATATTACCATTATTATCATTTATATTTGTGTTACATGTTGTGTGTAGCAGGTTTTTTAAAACTGGAAAAAATGTACCTATTTAGCGATGGACTAGCGACCAAAGTGCGACGAATCAGCGACGAAATCCTAGAAAATTTCTTGCAGCGACGGACAAGCGACTATCTAGCGAGGGCTGGCGACAGAACGACGACTAAAATTAGATGTCACTATTAGGATAAATTGACTATATGATACTCAAATGTATCAGAGTATGTTGTTATTTCCATTGCTAAAGTCTGTCGCAAATTTAGCGACTGATGGATGTCGCACTTTTGTCGTTGAATTTTCGTCGCTATTTCATCAACGTTGCGACGTCTTAGTGACGGAAATAGATTGCGACATACATCTTGGCGACAGAATCATTTGTTCGGTTTTTTTCATCGCTATTTTGGTTTAGCGGGAGAAATCATCAATATAGTAACAAAAAATTTCATGGCGATTTTGATTTTGATTTTGATTTTTGTTGTTGTTGTTGTGTGAACGCTTTTCCTGTGCATCAAAAGTTAATGCCACAGACAAGGAAGAAAAGGTCGACGAGGTAGTTGAAATATATAGGTTGGAGGATAGAAAGCCAATGAGGAGACGGAGGTAAGGGGGCAGCGAAGAATGATGCTCAGATACAGACATAACAGAGACAAACATGTCAACGTGGACACAAGTAGAGATTTCGACATAACATGCCACGTGGACACAAACATGAATTTTGGCATGTCGCTCGATGACAGGTTTTTGACTTAGCACAAGATTAATGCTGGAGTGTAGTTGTTTTGTACAAATAAAGCTTACATGCTTTAATATGTGTAAAAGATAGAAGCAAAATGAAACGAGTAGGCAAGAGTCCCAGCCTACCCATGTAAAAGATAGATTTTTAATTATTATTATTATTATTATTATTATTATTATTTATCTTCACCCAATAAATCCTATATGTTTTTTTAGGTAGATGTTAGGTTTCTAAAAACGTGGAATAAATACTTTGTTATTATCGTATGCTTCTAAATACTTGTATGAACCAGTTTTATACATAACTAGTTCCGTCTTGGACTGGATTAGGTATGGTCACTTGGATTTAGAGTCAACCTTAACCTGCTTTGATCTTGATTTGTAGTAAAGATTTCAAGCAAAATCTGGATCCAAATCTGTCCAACTCTAAGCCCTCACCGACCAGCTAGAATTGTGTCTGGTGGTAGGCATTGAGCTCAATTCTAGCCCTCACCGACCAGCTAGGTTGCATCGACATGGACACGGATTAAAGTACAGATACAATACAGATACGGATTCAAAATATGGCATTTATAGAATTTTTTGGGTACGGACCTCATGTACTTGGTCTTACTAATAAGGTAATCTATACATTCCTGAGCTTGTTCCGGCAAAGATCTAAAACCAAGCACAAATATTACAACCTTGCAACTAACTGGTCGTTAGATTAAACCCTTCTCCTTGTTTAATTTCTCCAAATGATGAGGTTCCGCCAGGGTTTATTTTATTCTCACTGATGAAATAAAATCTTTACACAGATTTACACACACATGCAACCATGAAATCATTTAACACTCAAACACATCTCAAAACCTACAAATAGATTGAATGGAGTAAAGAATGATTTTGTATACTGTTCTTTGAGTTGTCACGTTACATAATTGATCCTCCTCGAAGAGGAATAAGGTGAATTGTGTTTGTAACATTTCGTATCTGTACTCTTCTAGGGTCCCTTCAGAGAGGGAATAAAAATTATATCAAATATCAGTAATTTTCCTTCTAATGTAATCTCCAGATATCTACAAGTACCCCTTATACCATCTTAATATCTAGAAAACACACCCAAGATGGCAGGAAGGGACCTCCAGTTGGAAATTTGATAAACTCTGGGTTTCCAGTTGTAAAATGTTAGGTGATGAGACAGGGACCAACCTCAACGATTTTTGGGAAGATAAAATGTCTCTTTATGAACATCATACAGCTGCACATACACTTCCTGGAAAAACAAAAACTCCCATCAGTTTCATGTAAAAACTCCATCAATGACAATGACTGAGTCACTGATACCAGCACAAATTTTGGACCCAAAAGCAGGTTTGTGCTGAAACAGAAGTTGCAAGATTTTAAAAAGCAACTATTTTAGGAGAACATATCAATAATCCTTGGCAAATGGTTCCCTTAGGAACAAAAGGAAAAGTAAAGGGAAAAAAAAAACAATTCAATTCTTTCAGTGCACACCATAGCAGAAAAGTATTAGCAAAAAATTTCTCCTATATCTCAATTTTCTTGAGGTAAACAGAGGAAAGCAACTATGTCGTTCCTTTCCTTGAAAAATCTAGCTCTCCAGTTACAGACCAAATTCAAGAGCAGAAATTTTGCTTTAAGAGATTTAAAGCACAATAGAGACCAAGGAAAGATAAATCTAAGAATTGTGAGAAACCTGAAGACCATGACGAGCAGCATAGTTTCCCTTCGTGCACATGTTTTACATCAAGTCCAATGAACCATGATCCGACAGTGACATCATCATGGGCATAGGTACGAAGAATGGCTCTGTTAACAAACACACAGGAGATATAGTTAGTAACCTTCTTAGTCTTTTTTTTAAAGAATGAGAATCATCAAGCCAAATGGTACTTACCTATTAATGGAAATAAACTGTGCTATAGCTCTAGATATGACAAAGATCTCTCCGGAAGCGTGACGGAAGTACCTATAATATAATATAATTTAGTTCTTCTGATGTAAAAACAACATCAAAGGAAACAATTAAACGTGAGCTACTGCAACGGTAAGTAGGACATGAGCTATGTAATGTAAGTAGGATACAAGAACCCGAATATTACATGCAAAACATACCAACACCCAGCAAAATACATCCATGAAATCCTACACTAGGCAGGTATAGTGATTCAATTCATCAAAAAGAAACTAATTTCCAATTTATATACTGTGCAATGCTATTGATAATATGGAAAATGTCAAGATAACTCTAGTTATAAGTGTTTGTCAAGAAACCTTTCTAGTAAAAAAACCAATTAGCTACTTCAAATCATCACGGAATCAACTCAGTTACACATGATAAGTCAGGGTGTGACTGTTGGCTAAATGCATATGTTAACCTTCGTTACATGCATAACGCTTAGACATAGAAGCAAATGTCATTGAATTCAAAACTAATACATTCATTCAAATTATTGAGATTCCTATACATTATAGGCAAGAGAAAAAGCAAAACAGGAAATATATATATATATATATATATATATATATATATATAGAGAGAGAGAGAGAGAGAGAGAGAGAGAGAGAGAGAGAGAGAGAGAGAGAGAGGATTAGGATCTCCACTCTTATGTATCCCCAAATTGTCCCATGATCACAACCGTTGGATCTTGTTTAAGTCATCTAATCTTAACCGTTGATTTGAATCATTCAAATCAATGGTTAAGATTACATAACTTAAACATGATCCAACGGTTGTGATCATGGAAATGCTTTGGTGATACAAAAATACAGGAATCTCAATCCTCATATATATATATATATATATATATATATATATATATATATATACACCCTACAACTCAACCTATCACCCTTTAAAACTCACTTACAATTGAACCTCTGTCTGCACTCACCCAGCCATATTAAGGTTTGTCACACCTGTCTTGCTAAGTAATTTCTCCAGCTTCCGTCTTGGTCGTACCCGGGAGCGTGCTTCCTCCTCACCCTCCATCACCATATGGATCCATTCCTCACTCTCCATGGTAAGTTGGTTATCACTAGTAATCCAACCAGGTAACTCCTCTGTCTCCTCCGATTCTCCTCCTGACTCCTATGTAGCGCTATCCGCATGATGCCCACTCTTTGGCTATAACTTGAGCTACAGCTGCTAAAGCACCCCCCCCCCCCAACTTGACGCACACCATGCCCCCTTTAGCAGCTATAGCTCAAGTTATAGCCAAAGAGTGGGCATATTACGGGTTGTCACACCAGTCTTGCTAAGTGATTTCTCCAGCTTCCGCCTTGGTCGTACCCGAGAGCATGCTTCCTCCTCACCCTCCATCATCATATGGATCCATTCCTCACTCTCCATGGTAAGTTGGTTATCACTTAGTAATCCGACCAGGTAACTCCTCTGTCTCCTCCGATTCTCCTCCCGACTCCTATGTAGCGCTATCCGCACGATGCCCACTCTTTGGCTATAACTTGAGCTATAGCTGCTAAAGGGGGCTCCCCCCCCCCCCCCCCCCCCCTTCGACGCACACTATGCCCAGAAGGGGACACCAGGTCCTTACCTCCCATGGAGTAGGTCCCTACCTCACCATCACAAGTAGGAAGGGCATCTAATGAGGCTAAAGCTGACATCGCCATTGTTAGCTCCATCTCCAAGTAAGGCAAATGGATCGAGTGAACAACTGCTGCTGTTTGCTTAGCTCCAATGACGGTCAAGCCCGAACTATCATTTCCACCAGGATTACCCGGATAATGGCAGTAGCAGCAACACCTATAGGCAAATAGGTCGAGTGAACCTCTGACTGTGGAAGAGTACTTCATCCTCTGCTGACATCGTGTTGATGCTCGGAATCAATTTCTCGCAGCACCTCCATCACTTCATCTCTCAAAACTTCTCCTGTGGAATCTGTACAAGCATCTTCTTTATGGCCGATACATTTACAAGCCGAACACATCAGTGGCAAACATTCATACAGTATAGTTTGCTCAAACTTCGTGCAATAAGGTAAATACAGAGGAATATAGTCAGGTAAAGGACGACTCGCAGATATCTTTACTAATAAGCGAGCAAAGATCAGTCGTTTCCGACCTGCAGTTGTCGCATCCATCTTGATAGGTCGTCCCACAAACTTAGCCAACTTGCTCAGTGTTGTTGAATTCCGGAACTGTAAAGGCAATTTAGGGAAACTCACCCACACCGGAGCTGTTGCTAGGAGATCCCGCTCTAGTGATGCTATTGGCTCCCTATATATGTATATATATGTGAATAATGGTAATTTTATTACTGCAAAATAATATTCAATATATTTACAACCTCAGATTATGCCTTCCCTACTAACCATAGCCCTCAGTTGGGACTTGATATCACATTCTATGTTATTCTGGATACCTATCAGAGCAGTAGCAGTAGCAGTGCCCTCAAAGATACCCTTGTTATGTTCCCACCAGACATGCCACACTACTGAGAGAAGTCAAATTTCTGCCATCCTGTAGAGTGCATTGCCCCTAGCTCGAGTACTTGATACTTCAGCAAGAGCGTCCTGGAAATCTTCATTACTTCGAAGGAGTCCCAATTTGGTTCTGTGTTGTTGCCAAATGGTCTGTACAATTGGGCATTGGAAGAAGAGAGGGTCTCAAGTTTCAATTCGAAATAAACCAACATGTCTTTGGTTAGAAGCCTATTTCAAATTGCCTTGTAAGCAGAGTATTGCATCTTAACTGCTCTTCCTTTCGACCATATAACTTGCGCCCAGGCGACCCTCGCAAGATGAGAGCGTACCTGCTAATACGCTGCACCGAACGAAAAGGTTCCAGTATTGGACCCATTCCACCACCACTGATCCATGTCACCTTCTCGATCTATGACAACCTCCTTAATCTCTTCAGCGTACATTAGCCTCGCTGGTATTTTCCAGTTCGAGTCCTGGATCAGGCAACTGAGCATATCCCTGCTACCAATCATCTCGAAGGAAGGCCAACCCAATCTATCTATCATGGTCTGATCCTTAAGCCAAGGGTCAAACCAAGCTCGTCATCAGGTCATTTCATATTAACCCTTCTAATGTTCTGTTTGAGGAGAGACCTTTGGTTCAGTACAGTATTGTAGGTGACTGTATAGTTGTGGTCAATAGGCTGAACCCAGAAGTTATTGGAGCATACATACCTATTGTTGGTCCATCGCACCCAAAGTGAATGACCCTCCAGATATCGCTAGGATAATTTGAGAGTAGCTACATCTCGAAGAGTATGTAAGGACCGGATACCTACTCCACCCTCGTCCTTAGCTTGAAGAAGCTCATACCAAGCTATGGCATGGATTCCTCCTCGCCAAACTAACTTAGCACAGTACTACTCTATTTTGGAGGTAGTATTGATAGGGATCATAACTGCCTGCAACCAATATATCGTGACAGCCTGGATAACATACCTGACACGCTCTAGTCTGCCCCCAAATGATAGCAACTGGGATTGCAACCCCTCAAGCCTATTGGGCACATAGTCCACCAATCCTTTGCAGTCTGCATTCCTTGTGTAGTTAACTGATAGTGGTAGCCCCAGATAACAAACTGCATATTGACCCATTTCGATTTGGAGAAGCGTCTGCCAATGATTCTGTTGAGGGTAGTTCTTATTGAAGTATACTTTACTCTTCTTTTTATTTAGGTGTAGGCTCGACCACCTATCAAACTCAGCCATAATTTGCATTAGAGCCGGTATAATCATGTTCGAAGGTTAAAAACAAGAAGACCAGAATATATAAGATGGGATACTATTGGATAGGTTCGTTTGACGAGAGGAATTATCCGTCTTCGATGGTTTGCCAGATCCATAAGACATCTAAAATACTCCCATCACAATGGTGAAGAGATATGGGGATAACGGGTCACCTTGCCTCAAACCTCGGTTACTAGTACAGTACCCATGTGGCTGACCCTTAACCATAATAGAAAATGTCGGCGTGGTTATGCATTCTTTAATCCTGTCCACCCACCAGCTTTCAAAGTCCATGCATGACATGATTTGACACACGAACTCTCTATTCATTGTTGTATGATTTACGCAAGTCCAGCTTAATATACGTTCTTTTCACCCATTCTTGTTGAATTCGCTCACCACTTCATGGGTTAGTAGACATTTATCCACTATCAAACGCCCTTTAATGACTGTTGTCTGATTGGTTGATATGAGACCATGCATGATTGCTTTATCCTGCAACACATGAGATGGGTGACTATTTTATAAAAAATTGCAACAAGAGATTGGATGGAAGTCACCCAAGGAAGATGCCCCTTCCTTCTTAGGTATCAATGTGAGGGATGTGATTAATGACCCTTAGAAGACGGCCAATGGTGAAGAAGTCCTGCACCACATTCAGAACCTGGAACTTGAAACTACCCTAGTGCTTTTTGTAGAACTTAGCATTAAATCTGTCTGGTCCTGGTGCGCTGTTGGGGTCAACGGCTTTGCTGACCGATTCAATCTCTTACATGGTCACAGGATCTCGAAGTAAATTGTTTCCCTCATCTGACACACTATGTTTGCATACAATTTCCGGGACAGGAGACTCATAATCGGGCTAGAGTAGAAATTAATAGCTTCGGTGTGGATACTATCATCATATGTCCAGACCTTGCCTTCAGTGTCAATAGGCGTATTAATAGAGTTGTGAAGTTGTCGTGCTCGCATGGTGGCAAAGAAAAAATTTGAACATTGATCACCCTCCTTGACCCACACGCCCTTTGCTCGTTTTTCAAGCTGAAGCTCCTCCTGAAAACGAAGTCCAGAGTATTGGTATCAAAATCCGTCTCGGACCTATCATATGAGCAATCGAAATCCGTCTCGGACCTTTCATATGAGCATTAGTCGGAGGTTTCACAGGATTTCGGTAGTAATGAATCGGTAAATTTTTGTAGTTTTCGCAGGTTGCGGCATCGATATCGGTATTGGCAGATACTGCAAACCATGGTTTGAAATCCAAGATTAAGCATGGTTATTAGTTCAAGATCTGATGACCTGGTCTACAACATGATACCTATCCACCAACAGTGTTTATCATCAACATGCACACTGCAACACGATGGTATTAAATTCCACCAACTAGTTCCTTATGACAGGTCTCGTAAACCTCCTAGGTAGACATGAATAAGCTACTCAAAATTAAGATGCCATACTAACAGATATATGTCAAATAAAATGTACATGATGCATCAAAAGTAGTAGATAGAAAAAGTAGGAAGGTCTTATAAATCTAGTTTCATTGTTGTGGATCTGCTATAGAAATTGTTCTTCCCTGATTCTCTGTAACAGCTTCATCTCTAACCCAATTACATTTGTAATAGAGTTGTATATCAGTGAATATTCAGGACAGGTTGCAACAGATCATATATATGCTTACATGTATATCATTATCATTATCCAAGCTACATCTCGACTGCCATGATACTGCCAAAATGTTTAAAGATCAAAGTTGTGGGTCTGCTCTAGAAAGTGTTTTTCCTAGGTTCTCTGTCAAAAACTACCCTCTTAACTGATTTTCTTTCCAACCTCACAGTCATACCAATCAAAACTCATGATAAGTTGCACAGGAGCATCCAGCATGGATATCGCTATCCAGGTAACTATCAATCAGATGAAATGGCTGTAGCTAGCTGCTCCAATAACGAATAATTGGCAACTTAAGAAATAAAGAAAATAGACCCTTCTCTTCGTCTCGGATTGATGGATCTTCTAATTCCTTCTGCCAACGTCCGCCTTGAATCGTCTACTCGGTAAGTCGTCCGGTGAAAAAGTCCCCAAGGAATCTCAGGAAGGCAAATCTAAACTAAGAGTAGACAAGATTTCATTAGCCTTGGCACGAAAGATTGGCTATGGGTATTACATATTCTGGTTCCATATGGATAATAGACATTCTGGTTGACCGATCCTAATTTGATGTTTTCTCGAAGCAAAGATATCCTAAGAGGTGGTTCATACTATTCATATATTTATTCATGACCAAGAGGTACTGGATTCACTACTGTCCAAAAGTTACCATGAGATCACCAGAAGGTTTACGTTTGATAAATTCCCAAAGGATCAAAGTTGACTAAATAAAGAGCAAATAATGTGTTATCATTTAAAAGTAACCAAAAAATGGTTGTTTAATGATTTTCTTGTGATCACAATTAAAAAAGATTATGAATCTAAAGTAAACAAGGATGTAACCAATCTCTAATACTAAAGAATGATATCGATTTGGGATTAACAAAAACACTTTTTTGTTTTGTTACGGCAATAACAAGACAATAAAACAACACTTACGATTTACCATCACCGAACTTCCACCAGTCTGGTTCATACCATTTGTGGCCCCTATATCAGCAAAGAATAATAGAATAGTCAAATGTATGCCTACTCATATTGGAGGAAGAAATACAACTTTGAGGTTTTATCGACACTCACAACTCTGTGAACACTTCACCAGATTTCATGCACCCAATATAAACTCGAGGGTCATCCCAATAAGTTGAAAGAACAGCTCCAAATCCATCTGTATAGGAGAAAGGCTATTTAGATCCTTCATAAAGTAATATTAAAATGTGCAAGTGAACTTGTCTGTATTTTATAGTAGATATAGGCATATACAAATACACATACACACTTATCTAAAAAATTCCATAAGAAATGAACAGATGCTTGGAAGTATGAAGTGAAGTAATTAACTTCATAAACTAAATACATAAAACATTTTTGATCGTGTAATCAGAGTTCCTTGTCATGAGCTGATGTTGTTTTACATCTTTTTGGTTTCATTATGCTTATGTAGTAAAACTTTAGGACAGTGACAGTTATAAAATTTATTGGTTGAGCATTAATGCAGGTGATCCTGGCCAAGGTTCATGGTATCGGACATTGGTCCCATACCATTGGGGGTACCAAGCAGAAGCTGGATAGCAGGCGATATACCGGACATATCGGGAGATATTACTTCATGGTGGTATAATATAATAAATCACTTTATGTACAAATTTCAGAATATTAATATGATAGACTTAGTCTTTACTGTAGTTTAGAATACGGCTCTATCCGCACATACATATTCTTAGTCATGCTATAAGCAGTAATGAACATACATATCCTAAACCAGTTTATTTTATAGCCGGATTATACCAGAATGATCCAAACCGTAGCGAGTTAAGACCGATATGTCGTCCGATTAGCCAGGATATTGTCGATATGGGTTCTGTCCAGTTCTTTTCAATACATGTCAGTCATATAAATAATGACTCGCCCCACTTCAAAAATGATATGCTCACCCGTATGACCGATATCCAGAATAATGACCCTAGGTGAATGCTCACCCAATTTTCTCAAAAAAGTAAAAGAAAAATGTTTGATTGTTGATTCCCACTGTTCACCACTACATTTCAATTCCTTCCGAAACTATGAATATTTGGGGGCCCAATAATTTTATACCCTAAGACGAAATCAAGAAAATATAACAAAAAAAGAGCGTCTAGTGCCACGAGGCTTCCAACTGGCCACGAGGCTTCCAACTGGGCAGGGTACAGGGAGGATCAAGATGTACGTTCGTGAGTAGAACCTGCATCCTCCAAGATACAAGCAATAAGCCTTACTATCGCGCCAAGCCATACCCTCACGAAATTATAATACATACAAGCAATTAATTCTCCAATTGTCATTTTGAGTTGGGGCATCCAAGTACCCATCTCTAAACCACTTGCCATTTTTTATTTTATCGTCTGGTGCCTTACCAACCCTGATGATGGTTTGGTTCCCAATTGTCGGTAATCGTTGGGGGTGATAACATACAACTTAATCCTCTTTTCCAAGGTCAAGATCCAAGAGGTTCTCATTACAATTTGATCCCTAATCCGCAGGGAGGAAATGAGAATCACTAAACTATTTCATTGAACGTTTTGGTTTTTGTTGAAGGAAAAGGGAAAAACAAAGGTTAGAGATTTAGAGGAAAGAACTATAATGGCTTATCTATTATTTCACTTTCTTAAATAGGTTAAGAGTACATCCAAGATTACGAGATCTAAACTCATAGGAAACACAAATGAAGATTAGAAGAAAGAACTATAATGGCTCATCCATTCTTTCTCTTTCTCAACTAGGTTAAGAGTACATCCAATATTACAAGATCTAAGCAAGGTTCAAAGTATCAGCCGATACATATCGGTATCGGCCGAATCAATTAGGTTTTTGACTGGACCGATCTGATACTGAGAGAAATAATCGGTATCGGCCGATACAGTCTCAACTATTATTATATCGGTATGAATCAGTCGATACATATCCGATATGGACCGATACGAACCGATACAAACTGATACAAAAAAAAAATTTTAACATCAAATTTCAGTAATTGGAGATGGCCCCCTTTCAAAAAAAATTAAGCATAAAAAAAAAATTTAACATCAAATTCCAATAATACAAACCAGTAATTTAAAAAAAAAAATAAGCATCAAATTCCAGTAATACAAATTGACGTGGCCCCTTTCTCCACCGTTGTCATCGCACAGGAAAGAAAATGGAGGTGGAGAGACGAAGAGGAGAGAGAGATATGAAGGAGACACTCTCCTCTCTATTCTGTTCTGCTCGAACAGGAAGTATAGGTGGAGAGGAGAGAGAAAAATGGAGGAGGTGACCCTGTCTCCTCTCCATTTATTTGGTTAGTTTTTGTGAGGGTTTTGTATCGGACAATGAAAACTGCACGTGGCCCCTTTCTCCGCCCCACATCAAACCTAACCCACATGCAACAGTAGCAGTGGAAAAAAAATTATATACTAACTCTACTTTGAATCGAGCTCCTGCTGACCTTTAAATGCAACAGTAGCAACAGAAACTGTCTTAATACGTGCTTACCACCATATCAACTTACTTATAATGAAATTCCTGCTACCAATGTATAATATATATGACTCACTTGCTGACTCACTACTTATTTTATATATATATATATATATATATATATATATATATAGTTGAGAAAAAATGAACAAAACGTTTATTATAATATACATGACTCACTTCCTACTGCCAATGTAATATATATAATAGTTGGGAATATATATATGGAAAATAGTTGATAATGTTAACATATGTTATATTTTGTTAAGTTTGTCATTTTATATAACTATGTTAGTGTAACTTTAAAATATTTAACTATATTAATTAATTTTTACTACTACCTTTGCAGGATAACATAATAGTGCCAAAAAGTTATTAATGCTGGTTGGAGGCAAGGTAAATGTATTCATGAAGTACCACTTAATGTAAAAAACAATTATTATTATTGTATGTAACGTTTTTTTATTATTGAATGTAATATTTTTTATAAGTGTAATATTATTGTATTTAACGTTTTTATTATTGTATGTAACATTTTTTTATAAGTGCAATATTATTATATGTAACGTTTTTTAATTATTGTATGTAACATTTTCTATAATTGTAATATTATTGTATGTAAAGTTTTTATAAGCATAATATCATTGTATATAACAATTTTTTGTTTTGTTTTTTATTCTAAATTTTTACTCATTTATTAATAATTATTTAATATTGCCAATACTGTTGATACCAAAAAATCCGATATTGCTGATAACGATACTTATACAAAATGTCCGATATCGATAATTTGAACCTTGGGTCTAAGCTGATTATAATGATAAAAAGGATGTTCCTTTAATTTCCTAAATCCTAAGGGAATCTCAATAATCACAATAGGAATCTATAGATCAATCAGAAAAGAAAAGAAAACATAAGTGAAAACCCTATAATTTTCCCCCAAAAAATTGTTCTCAGATGAATCTGCAATCGGGTCTACTGTGTCAAGTGCTGGAACTTTCTGACTTCTGCAACTGCAAAACAGTCGACTGGTCACAATGATACCACCGAGTACTACCTTGAACTACCATGATCCACAAGATCATTTCTTAATGTCATTTAGTTTCCACTAACAATTTGAATATGTATATCGAAGTAGAAGGAATATTGATTCAATTGTGAACGAAGAGAGGACAAAAGATCAACAATATATAGAGTTCTAGTGAAGTATTAGGGTAAATTCCTTGAAACCCTAACAAGCCTCCACCCCCCTCCCCCTTCTGTTATTTATTAACCAATTGCCCCCTCCCGCTGTCTGGGGCCGAGAAGCCCATTTAGTTTCCGAAAAGACAAATATACACCGTTATTCTTCCTCTTCTACCTAAACCCTAATACAAACCCCTTTCTTCTACATTATTCAGCTAACCAAACCATAAAGCCCATAAAGCCTCAAATTTCATCTAAACCCTAAATCTGTAATTTGAGCTTTCCTATTTATCTCTCTCTCTCTCTCTCTCTCTCTCTCTCTCTCTCTCTCTCTCTCTCTCTCTCTCTCTAAGGGTTGAATTATGAACTAGAGAGAAACGGAGGGAACACAATATTCTTCAAGAAAAAAGAAAAAAAAACTCTTTAGTTTTTTTTTAACTCTCTCTAAATAGAGTTTGACGAATTATGAACTAGAGAGCAAGATAAAGGAGGAAAAAAATCATCTCCCTCTAAAATCTACTTCTCCCTCTCTCTCTCCCTACATTCCCGAGCAGCCAACCATGGCCTCGTGTGCGAGTGGCCGCCAGTGCCTCGCCCACAAGCGACCAAATTGATGGGAGAAACGACAAAAAGGTGGTGGAGGGCAGCAAATGGTGCCAACAACAGGAGATTGGGGTGAGGGTGTAAGTTAGGGTTAGGGTTAGTATTTAGATAAGTTAAAGAGATCGGAAAGGAATGGGGTAGTAGTTGTTTTTGTTAAAAGAAAACTAATAGGAATCTTGGGTCTTTGGCAGCATGAGGAGCTACTTGATGAAAAAACAATGGTTAAGGGGTTCAATAATGAGTGAACAAACCTAATGGGGTTTTCCAAGAGTTTACCAAATTATTAAAAATTGATATAAATAATACTAAAGAGATGCACACAATCTAAGAGATGAGAAAATCGAACAGGAAAACAATTTTAGATTGCATTATTGTAAACTTCAAACCTAGTCAAATGCCCTCTATCGGCAGCCATCTGCAGAAAATTGATAACCAAGTAGGTGCACTTCAAAAGCCTTAGCATTGCAAGCAAGATAACCATACTGAATAAGAAAAGGATATCTCCGAAACATAAGATCATTTTGAGAGAAGGCTAAAAAATGGACATCAGAAAAACAGACACAAGTACTTGGCATACATAGCCTCTTATGTAAAGAAAAAGAACAAAATAAATTAATAGAAGTGACATGTCAAAATGGCAGTTAAAACTTTTCTAGAGTTAAATTAGGATCTTAAGGGTTAATATCTCAACATACTACAAGCTTGACCAAGAGAACTATTGATGTTTCACAACTGAAGTAAAAAAAAATAGTAAACCTGTTTATTCCAAGGTAATCAAAGACGCAAGGCGCACTCGAAGTACAAAAAGTCCATATTGTCCGAGACGTAAGGCATAGTTAAGGCGCGCGTTCGAACGAAGCAAGGCAAAAATATAACAAATAATATATATATATATATATATATATATATATATATATATATATAAATTAATAATGTAAGAAATAAAACCAAATAACATATTAAAACCAACAAAAATATGTTAACACATAACCAAGTGAACTAGTAGAGCAACAGTAGCAGCCAACAAAACTAACAAGAGTTTGTATTATCCCTACCACGCTTTTAGTAAATTTTAATTTTTTCAGTTCAACTGTAACCAACTACCTGTACGAGGTAAGAATTATCTCCATGCCTCAATTTTTTGGATAAATAAAAAAACCATAAGACGGGCATTTTCTTGGTTGTGCCTTGCAGAAAGGTGCACCTAAGGTGTGCCTGAAAAAAGGCGGCTTGCCTAGTGAGGTGCAAGGCGCAGCTACTACGCATTTCTGCTAGGTGCGCCTTTGACTACCAAGGTTTATTCATATGTACTGTAAATTAATTCTGAAATATCTAGATCCATTGACAACTACAAGATGAAACAACTTCTGTACCCTTGGAGTGAACCTCAAATTATGACAAGAATGGACAATGAACTTTAAAAAAAAAACTAGATGCAAAAGAAAGAAAACAAGTACACCAGATTTTGAAGTGAAATCTGAATAACTATTTATAGACTTCTAGAATGGACTAAAATAATTGAATGTGCTTTGAAAAGAAACCAGAATTCATGGTAAAGTTACCCAATCCTCACTAGTATCTTACCAATATTAACATAAACATCATCATTAACCTTGGCATAGAACTCAGCATCCCACGTCTCTGCAGCATGAACAAGAAAAGCTTTTGTCTTTTTTGAAATATCTTCAGAAGCTTCTACATAGTTATCCTGTGGGAGAAATATGAGAAAATTTATGATGTCACAGTATAATAAACAATCATTTTGAGCATTCAATGTTGCAAGGAACAAATACAAACATTACAGTTCTTCTTGTATATTTGTGTTCTTATAAGAGAAATGATATTTCATGAAACTAAGTCAAGGAGAAGTAGCTCATTCCTCAGTGACTGTCAAACCCAACTACTGGAAACAACAAGAAGTAACACATTGAATCCATCAATCCGATATATAAGGATGCTGTATAACAGTATTACCACTCTTTGACAGCTTTCTAATTAATCAGAATGCCATACAAGAGTCATAGAAGTTAAGAAAATAATTAGTGCAGTATTTTAAGCAATCTCATTCTATGTTGTCATGGGCGACGCCTAGGCGTGCCTAGGCGGCCTAGGCGGCCATGTAAGGGGGAGCTCGCCTCGATCCGAGGAGAAAATGTTCATAGCAGTCGACGGGCACCTAGAGGCGACCCGGGGAATTTCAGAGGCGCGCCTAGGCGGTCAGTTTGTCATTATCGACTCTTAGTTCAAACAAAATTTAAGTGTATATATATTAAGCCATGTGACACTTTTTAATCAGCTTGGAGACAATAGATTATTGTTGAATATCACATAGATCAGCTAATATATTGCTTATGCATGTTCGTATGTAGAATTGAATAATAAAGGAAGCAATGATGAAGATTAGAATAATGGATACTTTCGAGCTATTGTTCCTTCTCTTTCTATTTAGTATTGTGAACTTCTCTTTTTCACTGAAATTATTATGTAATTTAATTATTTTCAAGTGTTCCTAACAAATTGTTTTAGTAAATAAACAAATCATTCACTAAAAATAAAATAAAATATAATTCTGGAAAAAAAAACTGGGCGGGCGCCTAGGCGAGGCTGGTGGCTTGTCGCCTCGCCTCGCCTCGCCTAGCGCCCAGTACAACATAGATCTCATTATACCCTCAGTCCACAGATTGTAACTGATTGATTGGTTTAAACAACAATTTAAACGATCAAAGAGGCCTCGTAGTAATCCAATAGAGGATGATGCAGACACAGACAAACAAATTCACAGAATTAGAGAAGAAAGAAACGGTTTTGCCGTATCCTGTTCAGGAAGCTCATAACAGACAATTGTTTAGTCCTTAAAAAGCTCCAACAAAAAACAAGATGATCTGCTTGCAGTAATCCAATAAACAGCATATAACTTAAATTGAAAGAGCTCCGAAACAAGCATGACTTCTTCCAGAATAACATTCCTACTAAAGCAAAAGCAAAATTTGTCAAACGGTATGCAATGGATGCCGAAGAATGCATCAGGTTCACTCCCACCCCAACCCCACCCACCCCCCGAGCCCCCCAACACACACACGCACATATATATATATATATATATATATATATATATATATATATATATATATATATATATAACATTAATATTAATAGTAATAGTAATAGTAATAATAAAAATAAATTGTTACTCTCTTATAGAATCAACTAATCAGTATTAATCTCCTACATATCGAGTGGTATTGCAGCTCAACATAAATTGATGCCTCTCTCACTGCACAAGTAATCCTCCAATTGTAGTTTGAAGCACTAGACCATACTTCGAGTCTTAGACGCAAAGTAACTTCCATCCTTATATGAAGGGTCACAACTTTGCTAGTAAACTGTAAACATAATCAGCAACAACAAAGTCTTTATCTCAAATCTTTAGGTCGGCTGCTAGTAAACATGCACCAGTTAAATCATAAAAAAAATAGAACCCGATTAACACACAAGACAAATTCAATGAAAGAAAACTCGTAAGTTTTACATTGACCACAATTAAATAAAACAAACTCCATCCTTTGCCTTTTTATTAACATTAGTCTCCCAATAAAGTGTATCAGATTTAAGCAAAACATGTGACAAAGAAAAGCTAGTTCAGTTAATAAAACACAGCAAAGGAATTTATGATTTATCTATTTATCTGTTAGTAGAAGCAAGTATACGACCTAGCCTCCCCCATGACAGATTATTTTGACAGTCAACAGATATCAAGGAGGTAAACCTAAGCCTAATACAATATGGCAGCAAGATTCCCAATGTTCTAAATGGCAGTCGAGACGGCCGCCAAGGCGGGAAGCGGCTGCTCTCCGCGCCGTTTTTGCCATTGACGGTGGAGTAAGAGGTCAGCGGAGTAGGCGGGAGTCCAGGCGGAGCAATACCTGACTAGATGTTTTGGCAAAAAATTGTTTTGCAAGCATTATGGACATATGGTTCACTTTTACAAAACTGAAAGTTCATAAATCTTTGTTCTACAACTTAGTTATGCATAAAATACTGTTGATATATGCATATTATGAAAAGGGGAGGGGGGGAGTGGGGGGGGGGGGGGGGGGGGGGGGGGGGGGGAGGCAAAATAGTTTTAAAAAATGTCCAAAATGTATCAGGCAGACCCTCTATGTTGCGCACCCGTCTACCGCCAAGCGCGCCCGTCTACCGCCATTTAGAACTGTGAGATTCCGAAATTCATTTAGTTCTATTATATGCCAGAAATTAAATATAACTTTTCAAAATGTCAAACAATTCAAATGTTAAACATAGAGTGCAAAAGTAGAATTATGCTATGTTGTAGAGGAATCAAAAAGAAATCAAACATACAAGCATAATAAAGTCCTCGGTGAGCATATTTTCTTCATCAACAGCCCTGTCCATACTGTCTCCTCTATTGGCGCTGCAATTAAGAAACAAAAGCCTACGTAAACATAAAGCTTTAGAGTACTTCAAATTTCATTAGTTTTCCATAAATTCAGACCTTCTTCCTATGACAAAGCGTACTATGACACCTTTGTCTTCTTCCAACTTTTTCAATGCTACACCTGCATAAAGTGGGAGGTAAGTCAAATTTGTTCAGCTTGTAATATATTAACTACCACATATCAAATGATGCAAAATTGTAATGTTGATTTTCTTTAATACCTTGAACTTGGCCCTACGTTCACTTTAATACCTTAAAAGTTTTTTTGGTCATTTTAATACCATGAATTCAATGTAATTGTCAATGGAAAACAAAAATGATGATTAATATCCCAGTCACTTCTCTTCATCTATCTCCCACCTGCCCTGCGGGTGGTGGAGTGTGTTGGGGCCCTGGTTAACACAAAACGAGGGCGGTAGTCAGCAGTAAGCCAACAGGGAGGGGGGAAGGGAGGGGAGGAAGAACATGCTGGTGGTGGGTTACGGTTTAGGGAGGAGGAAGAAGATGGTGACGGATGCCTGTGGGTTAGGGTTTATGGATAAGGAAGAAGGTGGTAGGTCAGGGTTAAGGGGCGAGGAAGGAGGGAAAAGATGGTGGTGGTGGGTCAAGGTGTAGGGATGAGGAAGAAGGAAATAGATGGTAGTTGTGGATTATAGCTTAGGAAGGAGGAAGAAGATAGTGGTAGTGGCATGTATGTTAGGGTTTTCAGATAAGGAAGATGGTAGTGGTGGGTCAGGGTCTAGGGATGAGGAAGGAGGAAGAAGATGGTGGTGACACATCAGGGTCTAGGGATGAGGAAGAAGGAAGAAGATGGTGGTGACACATCAGGGTCTAGGGATGAGGAAGAAGGAAGAAGATGTGATGACAGGTCAAGGGGTAGAGAGGTCAGGGTGTAGAGATGAGGGAGAAGGAAGAAGATGGTGCTGGTGATTAATCAAAAAGTTCAAAGAGTACTATTGTGAACAATAAAAAGGTCATAGTATTAAAGTGAACATAGGGCAAAGTTTTATTAAACTGAAAATGTTGGCAAAATTTAACAACTGTGTATATATTATAATTAGAGCAAAATAAGTATATCACTGTTATGAACTCATACAACAGAAAAGAATGGTCCATTAGGATATCCATATGAGAATTATTAAATTCACAATACAGAAATTTAACAGGAATGCCAAAAGTAGCAGGATAATAGAATGAGACAAAAATTACCAAGAAAGATCACAATATCCTTTAACAAAAAATTACCAACAGTAATCTCCATGTACAAGGAGCAAATTAAGTATGTATCAATGCTTCACAACACAAGTGCTTATTGTATCATCTTATCAATTGATCAGAGTTTCAAATCCTGTTATATATATGTGTGTGTTATGTGTCCGCATTAATACTGAAAAAACAATTTTCAAGGAAGTTTGGAATGTTGTTAATCTTCAATGTAAAACCAAGGTTCAAAGTATCGGTATCGGATATTTTGTATGAGTATCGGTATCGGCAGTATCGGCGGTATCGGATTGGAGTATCGGATTTTTTGGTATCGGCAATATAATAATTATTAATAAACTATATATAGAAACATTAAATTTTTTGGCTTTATGTATGTATTAATACATATATAGAAACATATATCCTAATATAAATAAATATTATGTATGCATCAGAATAGACATAAACATATATCAGTAATTTACAGTAATAGAAGCATATATAGATTATAGAAGCACTTTTTTGGCTTTATCATTTATGAATGTATTAATAGAAACATTTTTTTACAGTAATAGAAACATATTAATTTTTTGGCTTTATGTATGTATTATACATGTTAGAGTTATTTTATTTTATTATTTATCATATGAGGGCATAATAGTAATTGTGGGTGTATTGCATATTTATATAAATAGACATGAGATGCAACCTAGGGTTTTAGGCCCTTGCAATCTCCTTTCTCATATTCTCTCTTCTCCTACTTCTCCTTCTCTTCTCCATCTCCAAACTTCACTTGGTATCAGAGCATATATTTGTAAGTACTGTACATCTCATCCCTGACGGGGCCGATCGAACTCGGCCGTGAGTTCGACAGGGGTTCGGGGGCGGTAGCCCCTGACAGCAGGGTTCGGGGCGGCAGCCCCAAAAAAAAAATTTGGGCTGTTTTTCGTCTACTTTTCATGATTCGCCGTTCGTCGTTCGCTGTTCGTGGTTCGTTTATGAGATCTAGGGTTTCTACAGATCTCCGTTGGTTATTCGTCGTCGGTTGAGGTTCGTTGTGAGATCTAGGATTTCAAAGATCTCGTCTTTCTGTTGCATCTGCAAGTATGGTGGGGACCGAATCTTCTAGCGAGGTTAATAGTGGTGGTGGTAGCGGAGGTGGTTCTCCTTTTACTGTTATTCATAATGATGAATTGGGAAAGTCGATTACAGCGGTGAAACTGAATGGTGCGAACTATCTTGCCTGGTCCAAGTCTATCAAAGTGGTGTTAAGGGCGAAGAAAAAGTTGAAGTTTTTGACCGAAGAACCCCTGCCTGAAACGTCCGCTGAGTATGAAGATTGGATGAGTGCAGATGCATACGTTATGTCATGGTTGTGGCATAGTATGGAACCACATATCGCTGCTAATGTTCAGTGGTGTGAATCAAGCAAACAGATTTGGGCATCTCTGGAAGAATCTTATTCGCAGAAGCGAAACGTTGCCCGTATCTATGAGTTGTACGAGTTATTGTTCAATACAAAGCAAAATGGGAAGCCTGTGAATGAATATCTGGCTTCAAAGAAGGCTTTGTGGGAGGAACTGCTTCAATATCATCCTGTTACTACTGATTTGAAGGAAGCTCGGAGACAGAAGGAAGAGTTTCATGTTTCACTCATCCTTGCCGGCTTGGATCCTGCGCTCGAACCTTATAAAGCTCAAATCCTTGCTGGAGAGCAGTTACCTACGGTGGCAGATACTTTCTCCCGTCTCAATCGTTCCTTTCTGGGACAGAGTTCTGTGGTGCCGAGTACTGACTCTTCTGCCCTAGTTTCTAGTGCTGTTGGTCGTGGTGGTGGACGTGGTATTGGACGTGGCGGTAGAGATGGTGGTCGTAGTTTTGGTCGAGGAGGAGGCCGTGGTGGTAGAGACAATGGTCGTGGTGGTGGTCGCGGTGGTGGTGGTGGCCGCGGTGGTGGTGGTGGTGGCCGTGGTCAACCACGAAAGTGTAACTATTGTGGAATGCTCGGTCATGTAGAAGACTATTGTTGGGACAAATGGGGCAAACCAGAATATGCACATCAAGTGCATGATGAAAATATGCAGTCCCAGGACACCACTTCTGCTCCCAGAGATGATACTTCGGGTTTCAATCAGACTTCAACGTCCGATACCTCATCTCCATTTCAACAGATCCTCCAGAAGTTGAACGCGCTTGCTAGTACCACCTCCCAACCTACTGCAACCATGGCACATATAGGTAATCCTGCTTTTGTGGCAACCCAGTCACCATCCACCTCTTGGGTCATCGACTCAGGAGCGAGCTCTCACATGTCTGGTATAACATCTATCTTTCATAATCGTAGTTCCATGAAACACAATATTATCTTGGCTGATGGGTCTACTCGTCCTGTGCTTGGGAAAGGTGTCATTCACCCTACTCAATCACTATCATTATTTGATTCATTATATGTGCCTAATTTTCCATTTAATTTGTTATCTGTGAGCCAGTTAACCAAATCTCTTCAATGTTCTGTGACATTTTCTCCCAATTCGTGTATTTTTCAGGACCTCAGGACGAAGAAGACGATTGGTTCGGGGCATGAAAAAGATGGACTGTACTACTTGGATCTACCTGGAAAGGCCTTCACTTCTGTTTCTACTTCTCCGTTGCAGTGGCATTATCGTTTGGGACATCCGTCTTTGGCTAAGTTGCGTCAAGTTGTTCCTAGTTTGAGTCATGTATCTAGTCTTGAATGTGAGGCTTGTCAGTTAGGCAAGCATCACCATAGTTCATTTCCTCGTCGTAGTGAGAGTCGTCAATTAGAGTCTTTTGATCTTGTTCATTCTGATATTTGGGGTCCGTCTAGAGTCAAAAGTCCGAAAGGATTTCAGTATTTTGTTATTTTTATTGATGATTATTCCAGAATGACTTGGTGTTATTTAATGAAAGAAAGATCTGAGTTTCCAAATGTGTTATCTGCCTTTTATAATGAAGTCTATGTTCAGTTTAATAAACGTATCAAAATTTTGCGTTCTGATAATGCTTTGGAGTATACTCAATCTTCTGTGAACAGTTTCTGTGTTGATCGTGGTATGATTCATCAAACCAGTTGTGTCCACACCTCTCAACAAAATGGTATAGCCGAACGCAAACATCGACACATTTTAGATGTGGCTCGAACTCTCCTGTTCAATATGCATGTCCCCAAACAGTATTGGGCAGATGCCGTTCTTACTGCATGTTATCTTATTAATCGCATGCCATCATCTGTATTAAATAACAAAGTTCCATTTACTATATTACATACAGATGTCGCACCCTTTTCCTTATCTCCTCGAGTGTTTGGCTGTGTCGCTTTTATTCATAACTTGGAACCTAATCGAGATAAGTTGGCTCCTAGATCTCTGAAGTGTGTCTTTCTTGGTTATCCCCGTACTCAAAAAGGTTATCGTTGTTACAGTCCACAGTCACGCAAATATTATGTCAGTGCGGATGTTACATTCTTTGAGTCTACCCCCTTCTTTCCTTCAGGAGACCGTGATATTCCTTTTACAACAGATTTGATATCTTCCATACCACTTCCGGTCATTCCTGAATCAATTTCTGTCTCCATTCCCCATTTACAGGTTTATCAGAGATCCAAGGACAGGCCAGTGGTTCTGCAGAATTCAGCCTTCAACCAATCATCTTCCGTGCCTGAGGTTTCTGCTCCCATCATCACAGATCCAGATGATCTTCCTATTGCTCTCAGAAAAAGACAACGCCTTTGTACCACAAAGAATAAGCATCCCATTTCTAACTATGTTTCATTACACCGTGCTTCATCATCTTTTCATGCATTTGCTGTTTCATTGTCTTCTACTTTTATTCCCAAAACTTACAAGCAGGCTATGTCATCTTCTGGTTGGAAAAGTGCAATGGATGAGGAGATGTATGCTTTACATCAAAACCAGACTTGGGAGCTTACATCACTTCCTGTTGGAAAACAAACAGTGGGTTGTAGATGGGTGTACACTGTTAAATATCACCCTGATGGTTCTGTTGAGCGCCTCAAGGCACGGTTGGTTGCCAAAGGGTATACTCAGACATATGGCGTGGATTATATGGAGACTTTCTCTCCAGTGGCTCGGCTGAATTCAGTTCGGATTCTTATTTCTGTGGCGGTTAATCACCAATGGCCTATATATCAGCTGGACATAAAGAATGCTTTCTTGCATGGTGACTTACAGGAGGAGGTTTATATGGATCAACCACCGGGATATGTTGTAACAGGAAATAAAAGACTCGTATGTCGATTGAAGAAAGCATTATATGGACTGAAACAGTCACCTCGTGCTTGGTTTGACAAGTTCAGTTCAGTTCTCATTCAGTATGGCTTTCGGCGTACCACATCAGATCATTTAGTATTTTGCCATTCTTCCTCAGCAGGTATTATCGTGTTGATTGTTTATGTTGATGATATCATTATATCTGGGAGTGATCATGCTGGAATTGTGGACTTGAAGGCCTACCTTAGTCGTCAGTTTCATACTAAGGATTTGGGTCTTCTTCGATATTTTCTTGGAATCGAGGTTGCTCGATCTAAGACAGGTGTGTATCTGTCACAACGCAAGTATGTTCTAGACTTGCTCTCCGAGACTGGGATGTTAGAGTGTCGGCCAGTTGAGACTCCTATGGATTATCATGACAAGCTTGATGCTGACAGGGGAGAGTTATTTGAGGATGTTGGATATTATAGACGTTTGGTTGGCAAACTTATATATCTTACTGTTACTCGACCAGACATCACATATGCAGTTGGAGTAGTTAGTCAGTTTATGCATGCCCCTCGGCAACCACATTGGGAGGCTATCTCTCGCATTCTTCGATACTTGAAGGGTGCACCTGGAAAGGGTTTTTTGTACAAACCTTCCCAGTTGCTTACGGTGACTGGATTCAGTGATGCTGATTGGGCAGGCAGTCGCAGTGATAGGAGGTCTACTTCTGGCTATTGTACGTTTGTGGGTGGCAATCTTGTCACGTGGCGTAGTAAGAAGCAGAATGTTGTGGCTCGTTCTAGTGCAGAGGCCGAGTACCGTGCGATGGCTCATACAGCTTCTGAGATGATGTGGGTGCAGTCTCTTCTTCATGAAATGGGAATCATGATTCCTATTCCGATGGAGATGTATTGTGATAATCAGTCGGCAATGTTTATCGCAAGTAATCCGGTGTTTCATGAGCGCACGAAGCATATCGAGGTGGATTGTCATTTTGTTCGTGATTTGTTGCTGAAGAAACAGATTGTCACTCCTTATGTTCGGTCAGATGATCAATTAGGTGATATCCTCACCAAACCACTTGCTCGTGGTCCATTTTCTGATTTATGTAGCAAGCTGGGCATGTCTGATCTCTATGCTCCTGCTTGAGGGAGGGTGTTAGAGTTATTTTATTTTATTATTTATCATATGAGGGTATAATAGTAATTGTGGGTGTATTGCATATTTATATAAATAGACATGAGATGCAACCTAGGGTTTTAGGCCCTTGCAATCTCCTTTCTCATATTCTCTCTTCTCCTACTTCTCCTTCTCTTCTCCATCTCCAAACTTCACTATACATATATAGAAGCATTTTTTTATAGTAAATTTTTAAATTTTGTTTTTTCGAAATAAGATTCGTTTTTTCGAAATATCTTCCTAATCACGGAGATCACACTACAATCCACCGAATGTGGTTGGGGACCACATATTAGTGAGATGTGACCAACTGTGGCTAACAAGTGGTGCACAAATTACCCTCTATATGCGTTGGAATTTGAACCAAGTAAAAAAAAACAGCTCTAATAAATACACTTTAATTTCTACTGTACCAAACACCCTCTATATGTATATGCGTTGGAATTTAAGTTTTCCTCTCTCCACTTCCTTCTTTTTTTCTCCTCCAGATTTTTTAAAAAGTCCTAAACCTCCTCCAACCTCTTACTACCATCGTCGGAGGATCTAGACCTTCCGGATTGAATCGTCGGTGGTCCGGTGATCGACGGAGGAGATGTACAAGAACTAGCTGCAGGAGCTCGCACAGAGGAGCTGCTTCAACCTCCCCTCCTACACCTACATCAGGGAAGAGCCCAACCATGCACCGAGGTTCAAGGCCGTCGTCAACGGCAAGGTCTTCGAGAGCCCCTCCTTCGAGCTAACCCCCTCTTCCATCCTCTTGCTTCCTTTATTGAAGTTTTTTTTTAATTGCTATAAATATTTATGCTGAAAATCGGTTCATATCGGATATGTATCGACCGATACAGACCGATACAATATTTTTTTCTCCTGGATCGACAGATATCGATATTTTTGGTCAATATCGGATCGGACTGGATCAAAACCGAACCGATACGGCCGATACCGTTACGTATCGACCGGTACGTATCGGCTGATACTTTGAACCTTCCATAAAACCAGCTATTCCTAAGCCAATGTAAGGCAGTGATTGGTATCATTGTGAGCATATATATACTGGCATCTGGGTGATTGATAACAAGAATCTATTATTAATCTACAAGTAGGGGTGAGGTTTATGAAATCAACTACAAGAGGATGTTTGACTTAAGACTTAAACCTTTATTTACATGAAGATGAATACTACCGTAGGTTGATTATAGTTCGACATTTCGACCGAATATATAAAATTTCGACTCTATTAGTCAACCAAGTGACGATGTGAAACACCTTGTTTTAGAGGAAAGAAAAAAGAAGATACAGCATTTGACCCAAATTCGCAAATTAATTTAACACAACATAACTCCTAGTTTCTTGATTCAGTTTTTTTTCCGAGAAAATAAAATAAGGAAATCGCATTGCACATTTCTATTGGTAAGAAATCAACACCATATCTAAAATAGTAAATTGTAAAATGAGTTGAGTTCACCACATTAACCAAAAAAGAAACAGTGAAAAGATAGGGGTTGTCGCCCCAAGATTGTCATTCTTCCTAGTTTCCTTATGAGAACATACCTCCCTTGGTACCAGAAAGACTAAATCTAAGGCATTAACAAAGAGATAAATGAAGGCATGTAATGGGATTATATCATAGATAACAATCATAACATGAAGAAAAACTTTTGGCGTGTAATGTAAGTGATGCATCCCTTATCAAGTTAGGATAAACTTATGAAACAACCAAAATAGGGCATCCAAAATGTGCTTTCTAACTCTTTGGGTTGCACCATACCTAAGGAATGAATGTGATATTCCTATATAAAATATCTTCATCTAGAATGCTTGAACTTAAGTTACATGACCAATAGAGTAGTCAAGGCCCTTTGCTATACATGATTGCCTTAGCTAGACATTTGGCGGTTGGTATTTGTTATCCATAGTAACCTTGGGAGTCTGGAACCAACTTATATTATTGCAGCTCTTTACCTAATCAATAATTTGGAAGAGAAATAAAGGAAGGATGTTGTATTGTTCAAGATAGTGGTACGAATAAGAGGGCCCAACTAACAACAAGAAGAAGGCCTTTATCCTAATTTTTTGGGGTCGGCTACTTGAATCATTTTCTTCCATTAAGCTCTCTTAAGGTTCATGTCCTATATATGTTAGCAAATAGCATATCATTGCTTACAGCCACAATTTAGTCCACTTGTGCCTACTCTAGGAAATCATTTTTAACTAAAATTCTATCACTCCTACCTAGTGTATACATTTGTCCTTATTGTACATGTTCGAACCACCTAAGATGGTTTTCTCGCAATATCCTCAATTGACACCACCTCCAACTTTTCATGAATAGACTATTTTATTTTCTTATCTTTCAATTTATTGCTACTCACCCATCGTAGCATTCTCATTTTATGAACATGTTTCACAGTTGCAAGACAACATGATCCATAAAGAACGAGTGGTCTTATAAGTGTCATATAGAATATATCTTTCAACATAAAATATATCCTACAATGACAAAGCACTCCTCCATTTTTACAATCATGTTTAACACTCTTACCTTAAGTCTTGGCTATCAATATGAGGAACTCCTTTTTTCTTCTTAACTTTTGTTAAAGCTATTTCTCATACATTGTCTCCTTTCTACTAATAGCTTCCATCACAACAGACCACCTAGGCGCAAATCAAATTGGTTCACCGAAACTTCTTCGCTTAATTAAGCCTAGTTTGGGAGCAAAGTTTGCTAAAATATAGTTAGGTTTATTTAGAGTTTTAATATTTGAAAGAGGAGTATGAAATGATAAAATTCCAGTCACAAAAGTGGAGTTATAAAATTCCAGTCACAAAAGTGGAGTTATATTTAAGTTGGGAGGCGTTTGGGTGTTTGGAGTTAGTATTAGAGTTTCATAAAATAATACAAGAAAATGGAGGGTACAAAAATCTACAAAAAGTGGAGTTTTGCTAGCTCTACTTTTGTGGTTAGTTTTGGAGTTTACCAAGCTCCAAAACGTTCCCAAACACACCGGAGTTAAGCCTGTGGAATTTGAAGCGTAACTCCACCAAACCCCAGTTTTCTTTTCGAAACTCTGTTCCCAAAACCACCCTTAATCTCTCCTAGAGTTCCATAGTGCATTTAATTCCCTGATAATTATTAAAAATTTATCTATGTAAATATAAGGAAGCATCAACCAAGGATAATCATTAGCATTCATCGCCAGAATCCAATCCACCCAACAAACCAAAAAAGTAAAAGAAGAAAATGGACCTCACCGGTAGGAAGCCATGATTTCCGAATGGCGTCTCTATTGTTCTTCCGGCCGAAACCGGTGACGATCCCAATCACGGCCAATGGCCTCTTCCTTGTATGGTTACCATTCATCTTCTCCGACGAGTACTTCCCAACGAACCCTTCCTGTCTCACAGCAGCCAGCTCCATTTCGAGCGACGCCAATCTCTTCTGCTGGTGCCTACAAATTACAAATAAATTAAAAAGTTAAGCTTTTTCATAATACTCCCATTCCAAATTCAACTTTTGCAAACGGAATCACCTGCAAGCCACTATTTTCAATGTCTCGTCAACTGATATAACAGATTTCTCCTGCAAAAAGTATCAAAGTTTCAATCTTTCTTGCAAAAATGTCATTTTCGAGGGACCAGAATGCAAAAAAATATCAAAAAAAAAACATAAAAACAAAAAAAGACCTTGCCGGTTCTTCGATCGAGCTCTTTGATCAAGTAAACCCTATTTTGCGAGTCCTGCCATAGACTGAACACCAGAAATCGAGACAAATGTAAACAAAAACGCGAGGAAGAAGAGGAGAGGAAGAGAGAGGTGAGTTCGACGACCGGCCGGCGACATAGAGGGAACTCATGGCGGCGAACATGGAGAGAACGAGGAAGGAGATCCGGGAGCGGAGCACCGGAGCCTGCTGGAGGCGGTGACTGGATCCCCGGCTCTGCATGTTTCTCTATGGGAATATAGATCTGGACTTTCTCTCTGAACATAAACTGGTAGATAGAGAGCGGAAGATGATGATGATGACGACGACGTATCAACCGAAATGGGGGAATACAAGAAACGGAAACGCAGTGGCTTCTCTTTTCTAATTTTTTTTTTCAGTGGCTCTCTTTCCTATTTTTTTTTTTTTTTTCTTAATTACAACTTGATACTCTTAACTATCCAAAATGTTAAAGCTGACATACCTCAACTTAAATATGTGCTAACATGGTACCCTAAAAAAAAAATTAAATTGTCCCTCGTTACTCTCTCTCTCTCTCTCCCCTCCCCCTCCTTCACCGGCGACTACTTCTCTCTCCGGTGACCACCACACCCTCCCTCTCCGGCGACAATCCTTGTCCCCCCCCCCCTCCCCCCAAACCCACCACTCCCTCCCTCTCTGGTGCACAGAAAGCGCGCGGGCGAGCGCGCTGCGGACTGGCGGGTGCTCGGCGGACGCGCACGATGGTGGGGAGGGATGCACGAGAGGGGAGGGGGTGGGGTGGGGTGGGGTGGGTGGGTTGGGGGGGGGGGGGGGCGTGGTCTCCGGGAAGGAGGGGGTGGGGGTCGCCGGGGTAGGGGGTGTCCGGGTGGCGGTACTGTGGGAGGAGGGGGGAGGGTTGTGATGAGGGTAGTTTAGTAATAAAAAAAAGTTTGGGTATTAAGTTAAAAATATTAGTTAAGATAGAATATTAAGCTAGCACATATAAAAGTTGAGGGGGTCAAATTCAACATTTTGGATAGTTGAGGGTATCAAGTTGTAATTAAGTCTTTTTTTTAGATGTCCGGCGATACATACGAGACTTTGTGCATTTTGCGTTGTATGTCATTTGGGCCCATTGTCTCACACCTCTCCCGCGGTTTGATCTCGAGATCGTCCGTCTAGCCAGGAAGATTATCTCTCTTCTCACTGACCACAAGAGCCAGATGAGTTCGATTCTCTTTCCTAATTAAACGAGAAAGATGACCAATCCACAATTATTATTAGGGTTATTTAGTTTTAGGTTACATATAATATTCAAAAATTACTTTTTAGATCTCCACAGTGTCCGGAGAAGGGTTTGGTTTAGTGTCTGGAGTTTAGGTCTTGTGCTATGACGGTTACATTTCGTTTATGTTTTCATAGTATTCGAAATTTATATTTAGTTTTAGGATCTCGTATCATATTTTAAAATTAGTTTTATATCTCTATTTTTTACAGTAATTTTAAGTCTGTGACTTCATGGCCTGATGGTTAAGATAGAAGGTTCCTGTAGAGATAGACCTGGTTTGAATCCTCCCTTAGAAACTTAGTATATATTCCAATGGAAAGTACATATAAAAAAACATCATAATGAGACCTTACAATTAAATAATCCTTACTATTATGCTATTAATATATATATGGATGTGCACCTATTTTAGTTAACTTCTTTTGTATCTGAAATGAACAAACGGCATCGGAAGAACAAATTATATTTTTCTTAAAAAAAATTATACATAATTACCTAGCTTTACTCATTAAATTTAATGAACATTTTTAATAGTAAAGTTAGATAAGTTATGTATTTGAAAGAAAAAAATTCACGATAAAGCCAACTTTTCTTATTAATAGTAGTATTAAGTATTAATAGTAGTATATAGATTTTAATTTAATGTAACTACCTTTAAAATCCATCTATTATTTGGTTAATAGTCTGCTAAATAAATGAAATGGTAACTATAAGATAGGGGTGAGTGTTCAGTTATTCGGTTTCAACAAAACTGAAATAGTAAAAACCAAATTAATCGAAATTATAAAAATTCAAATCCGAACCAAAATTAGCCATAACCGAAATTGAACTAAATCGATAATAAATTTGGTTCATTCGGTTGGACTTTTTTTTATTGTTTAATGGGACGAGCACCCAAAGTTGAAATTATGATTAAATTATATATAAAAACATAATTTTTATATATAGGTGGTTGTATTTTTAAAAGTTGGTCCCAAAATTGGACTAGTTGTTAAATTAACAAAGTTGAACTTTAAAACAAATATATAACTGTTGTTTTCAAAATATACACAAAAATATACACATTTTTAATCAAAAAATATGCATAAATTTGAGAATATTTAAAATTTGCATGTCTTATTCGGTTTTTGGTTTTAACCGAAAGCCAAATCGAACAAAAAACAAATAAGAAATTTTAGTATTTTCAAAATCGAAATTGAACAAAATAAAATTTCAGACCAAACCAAACGAATCTCTTATCCAGTTCAGCTCTTGATCCAAAACCAAATAATGCTCACCCCTACTATAAGCTCGACAAAGTATCCATATGTAGTGCCCCGCTCCGGGTTGACACTATGTACAAGAGATATCTTTGCTGGCTCTAGTGAAAGCATTCTCGAAGAATTTTTCGATCGAAACACAAGACGATTGATCTGGGTGAGTGGGCAGAACTTCATTCTCTGATTTTTGCACGCTTTAATAATGAATCTGGATTTTTATAATGCTTGTTGCTAAGTAAAGAATGTTCGCATGAGAATGATAGAACGAGAACCCGAATGCTTAACTAGAGAACTTGTAATGCTTGTCATTGAAAAGAACCTTGTCATTCTAAGTAAAAGAATATAATGTTGCATGCTAAGTTACACGGACACTGCTATCGAACGAACTATTGCCATGCTAACAAGAAAGAGTAAAAGATTGCTTGAACTTGTGAATCCATTGTATGCTAAAAGATAGAATAGAATTGTATCCTTAGTTAAGAAGAAATTATTTCCTTATGTCATTATGTTCTTTACTTTTCTGCAATATTGTGTCGCTGCTTCCGTCTTGAATAGCTTACTTGTCCTTGTTCAAAGTTTTGGCCTTATGCAAGTACAACTTAGGCTTGCACGGCATCACGTCCATGCGAGGACGATCGGTTCCGCAAGGCACTAAGCGAGGACGATCGGCCCCTTGCGGGAATCGGGACGTGACACCCATTACCTAAGAACAATAGAACCCAAGGATATGGGACAAGGTCCCCTTAGGAATATTTTTGCTTTCCTAAGAATGGAAGTTGGTTGGGAGTATTAATTATAATTTTTTATGGTAATGCCCTCAACGATACCAACTGAATTTAACAGTAGCATTATAAAATTAATGAAAATGATATTTGTAAAAAATTAAACAAATTAAGATTCTTATTTCTGTCTGAACCAAACATGAGAATGAAAAATTTTAAATTTTCTTGATGCATATTTATGTACCTAACCAAACATGGGTATGAAAATGTGGAATTTCTTTTCCATAAGAAAGTAATGGAAAATGAATTCCTAGAAATATCAAATCTTCATCCAAACTCTACAAAAGTCCCTAGTTTGTTGCTCTCGTCAAGACATTATTGATGAAGCAAGAAAAAATAGTTAAATTTGAGAAATCTTACAGTAATTAGGTAAGTAGGATTAGAGGAGAGGTAGGGGAAGGAAATAAATTTTAGGGAATAAATGAATAGACAAGTGGTAATGATGTTGATAAATTGTCTTATGTCAAATTAAGTTTTGAATTTGGAAGATGATCCTAAACTTAGAGATAGATTGTTACTATTAAATCAAATAGGACTTACGGATAAAATTATATTGAGATTGTCCTATTCGTAGTTACCATAGGAATCCAAATCACACATTTAGTTTTGGTTGGTGGTTTTTAGAGGTGGGCATTATTCAATTTTGGACCGATAACTGAATAAGAAATTCGATTTGGTTTGAAAAAATTCGGTTCAGTTTCGATTTTGAAATTACTAAAAAAATTTATTCAGTTTCGATTTTGGGTTTCGATTTCGGCAAAAAACAAAAACCGAATAAACATTCAACTATTAAATACCCTCAATTTTATGTATATTTATGATTAATTTTTTTATTATATATTTTTGTATATTTTAAAAAATAATAATTTTATGTATGTCTTTTAAAATTAAACTTTGATAATTTAACAAGTGGTCCAACTTTGGATCCAACTTGAAATACAACAAACATATATAAAGTTGTAAATTTTAAATATAATTTAACCAAAATTTTAACTTTGGGCCTGACATATATAATATTAAAAATAGTTCAACGGAACAAACTGAATCGTTTATCGGTTCGGTTCAGTTTCCATTATGGCTAATTTTGGTTCGTTTCGATTTTGAATTTTTAGAATTTTGGTTTATTCTGTTTTGACTATTTCTGTTGGGTTGAAGACGAATAAACAGAGCGTTCACCCCTAGAAGTCCTATAAAAGCAAACTAACACATGAAATAAAAGTATGTCATTGGTAATTCTGGGAAGTATAAAAAAAATAAGATGTGCTTTTTTATGGGTAATGTGTTGTTTGTAGAAGTACACAACATAGTGTCACATCCCAGAACTAGAATATTGGAGAGTGGGGATCATACTAGGCCAGCTACGTATATCAGAGTAGATCGGTACCCCAAGATATGGTCACGGTTGTAATAAGACATGGTGGTTACTCTATAATCCTTTGGTTAATAGTAGGTTAAGCAATCCTAGGTGTCTCAATCACTGGCAAGAAAGTAAAATACAAGATGTATGATAATCAAATATATAATAGTAAAATGTCTCAAATTATAGATATATAGATGATCATGAAGCTAATAATATAAAACGGAGAACCAAGAAGAGTATAAAATCATACATGATCATCTCTAACTGCAGACTAGAATATAAACAATCATGATATCCTCGGGCAGGAACATCATCCTAGAATGAGCTAATACTTTCTCGGTAGCTAAACTAAGGTTTATTCGGTTTCAACCGAATCGAAATAGTCAAAACCGAATAAACCAAAATTCTAAAAATCCAAAACCGAAATCGAACCAAAATTAGCCAAAATCGAACCGAAATTAGCCAAAATCGAACCGAACCGAATAATGATTCGATTTATTCAGTTTGTTCAGTTGGAATATTTATATTGTTTAATGGGTAGGTTCCAAAGATAGAATTGTGGCTAAATTATATTAAAAATTATAATTTTTATACACATATTTATTGTATTTTGTCATAATTTGGACTAGTTGTTAAATTACCAAAGTTTGGCTTTAAAACACATATATAGAATTCTTGCTTTCCAAATATAGACATTTTAATCACAAAATATGTATAGAATTGAGAGTATTTATATAATTGTATGTCTTATTCAGTTTTTGATTTTGGACCGAAATTGAAATCCAAAACCGAAACCGAATAAGAAAAATTAGTATTTTCAAAATCGAACCAAATTTTTTTCAAACGGAACCGAATCTCTTATCTGGTTCGGTTTGATTTTTGGTCCAAAATCGAATAATGCCCACCCTAGGCTAAATGCCTCAAAAATATATACAAAATATATAATAGGAGATAAGATAGAAATACACTCAACTCAGGCACTTGGTTGGTGGTCCTCCTGATGCTGACCATAGAGCATAAGGTACGAAAAATCCTCATGCTCTCCTACGAGATATGGCCATATAAAACCAGTAGGATCAACCCTAGATAAAAAGTACCAGAAGAAATCTCTATAGTGTAAAGCATATAAAGGAAAGTAGTAAATAAATTTTTGTTCCCCGGCTCTACAGAATCAAAAGTTGTCACTGGGCGTGATACCATACAAGCCTGAATTACACTTATATAAGGCAAGTACAAACACGATCGATAAAAAATCTCATAAAATAAAGTATTACAGTGGAAATAAGCAGTGAAGTTGAATAAACACAAGATATACAAATATAATTCTCTTTATTGACAATATTACAAGAAAATTACAATGGCTCGAAGACAAAGAAACAATTCGATTATAATCTCTCTCTCTCTCTCTCTCTCTCGCTCTCTTTCTCAATACAATAAAATATGTCACAAGACTTGCATCTCAAGAGCTATATAAATAACGATGTTCTATACATTATGTCTCATATAATAGAAAAGAAAACATATTCGGTTGCACAACTCCAAGCGACAACCAAGCTCCAACGCCTTAGCATTGCCCAAGCTACTTCTCGCACATACAAAAGATCTATTGGGGGTCAGTACATTATCGTGTACTGGTGAGTGGCCTTTATCTAACTCAACTAAAACTAACATGTTGATTAAGTAAGTGCGGGCAAACATATGTGGTCTTTCTAATCTTGTCTTGAGATCAGTTATAATTCATAAGCATACATGTGTCTATAAGCATAAAATGTCATGCAACAAAGTTGATCTTACCCAATACTTACCATCCTTCCATATAATAATTATATCAATTGATAAAGTAAAAGAAATGTGTCACAAGTGTATCCCTACATCAATTGCTTGCTTTATAAAATATAATATACAACACAATCATCCCTGTAAATATTTTTATAAGCCTGCAATCATATTTATATTAGCATATAGCCTAACTATATGAATGTCACTTATACCACAAGCCATCATGGACCATCACTTCGCTAGATGGTGATTCTTTAAGTGCAGATAGCGAGGCCACTGAAAGTTCTCTAATCATTTGTTCTAGTACGTCAACATAGCTATCATGGGTTCTCTTAGGCTGACACAATCCAAGTGTCCCGATGATCGTTCGAGGAGCCAAGATTTTTGTGTCCAAGTTGTCCATGACCATGCAAATGCATGAACAGTTAAACTCTAAAATATATGTATGGTACAAAAACTGAAGTAACTACACAATATATCTCTTATTCATTACCATATTATTTGAGCCATCGCTCGTATCATTCTTTCCAGTCCAGGGATTACTATATTACTCAATTCCCAGTCCAAGAATTTTACCTTGGCGACCTAATGGTCCCAAAACTTTTCACGTTTCCATTCTTTTGAACCCATAATACTATACTCCATAAGATACATCATCACAACACTATATTCTATATCTAAAACATAGGATGCGAACTATTCTCCATATGATAACATATCACAAAGGTATAAAACCCATATTTATACAACAAGTTAATAATCCATATGATATGTATCTATATTACACAAGTCTATATCAACAATTAAACAATTCCATGTTATATAACAACAAGTTAGAGAAATGAGAAATAGCCATGCGTGCATCAAACCCGAAAAACCACTATTTCCAGCCTTTGGCACATTAAAATTGTAATTGGAGCATCCGATCTCTATGATAACTATCCACGTAATATGAATCTGAATGTGCGCACACATCATGGTCGACTTCATACATGTCATGCGCTTATGGTCACGAATTGGTCGTGGCTGACGTCATGTAAAGACGAATACATTTTTGCCACAAAAATGTATGCACGTTGGTAACGGTCACTACCAGCTATTATTGAGGAAGAAGATGCGGCTAGGAACGAACTTTGTCGCATGACTCAAATTCTGAGGACGAAATTTTTTTTGAGGATACACTTCATATTTTGTTGATAACGGTCACTACCAAAGAACTCTAGCATCACTCAAATTTGACAAAATTGATGGTTAATGGTTAGTCCAGGCTCCATAATTTTTCTAAGGATACACTTCACCTTTACTTTCAGCCGTGATTGATGGTTGATGGTTAGTCCAGGCTTCACTCAAATTCTAAGGACTAACCTTTGTTAATAACAAGTGCTGAAAGTAATTTTTCTGAGGATATACTTCACAACTGTCATGTCCCAGTCCTAAAATACTGAGGGACTAGACACGTGGCAATAGCCAGCAACACACCGATGGACAAACCCAATTTAATGGATCCATCAGGGCGTACTTAAGCTGTAGTACAACAATAAATAGGTCCAATGATACAAGTAACAGTCTATACTAATATCATCCACAACAGATAATCACAGATCAAATGCCAGAGTAAATGCAAATAAATATAAACTAACAAGTCTAAATAAAAGTGTCTCGGAGAACAATCCGAGAACAAGTCTGATACATCAATGCAATAGACTGGAAATAAAGTGAATAGAAACAGAAATAAATGAGTATCTCAAGCCAATACTCAGGATAAGTCCTCTGGCATAATCTCGTCCTCTGATCCTGGTTCTGCTCCAATGTAGGCACCTGCTTCTGCTAATGCTAATGCTCCGGTCCCGTATACTTCGGGATAGATCTTGTCAGCTAATCTTGGGAAAATAATCCGGATCCAGGTCCTCAGGGGACATAGCAAGGTACAGATAATACAAGCCAACATAAATGCAGTGAAATAGGAAATGAAATAACAGGGTAAATATGTAACCATCTATGTGAAATGCACGTGAGAGCATCACTAGTACTCAGGTTGAGACCACTACAAGCTCTGTGTCGGGGAGCCGGTAGCAGCAATAACTATGTATTTTGCTATGTAGTTTACTATGTATTATATGTATAAATCAGCCTGTAGCCTGTGTGTCTCTCCCCACCCCATGTAATCACACGTCTCATGTCCACGATGCATCATGTCCATGTCACGCCTGATCATATCTAATGCAGCAAGTCATCTAATATCTATGAATATAATGTCTATGTCATAAATCCTGTAACCTACACAGAATCACCATGAATATCTCAGGAAGATTATGTCTCATGAATAGTGTCAAGTGTCCTGGGTTATAATGTACTTGATAAGACAAGTACGAGAATGTAAAGGGTCACGATATCCATGTCTATGTGACGTTACACAACTCCGTGTACGGTGTTGGCACCCGACTATTAATCGGACGCTAAGTAAAGTCACACGGTCCTAGGTCAAGCATGTACAACAATATATAAATAAGACAAGGAAACATGTAACAAGAACTGCAATATTGGCAAGGTACACTTGCTTGTGGTTTGAATACCAACAGTTGTTCCTGTATCAGTGGATCCTACAGGTACTCCTCCAAAAGCTGTAATAAACATCACCAACACTCTCAGAAAATATCAAATAGCTAGAAATGCCTGTTCTTAAGTCAAATTTGGATACAGGGGCAAAAATAACAGTTTCGGGTCAAAGCGGGGTCCACATGTGGGCCACTTTGCACCGAAAAGTGTGTCAGGATCAAAGGTTTTTAAATTCGTCAAATTAGTGTCAACAAGTCAGGAATGATGATACGAACCCAACGGAACTTTCAGAATTGAATTCCGATGAGCCGATCACAAAATTGCCCGTCAAGTGGAGCCTGTGGGGCCCACGATACGCGATTTCGTCAACTTTCTCAGAATCGAACCAAACTTGGGTTACAGGACTAGCGTATTACTACGAGTCCGATGGTGCAAGTTTCATTTCGATCCGACGTGTGTACACGAAGTTACGACGTGTTCCAGAATAGGCGGATACGGGGCGTTGCGGCGGATACGTGTTGATTTCGGTGTGCACGCACATCCAAATCAACTTCTGTGAAATCCCACACGTCCGTATCAACGACGCGCACATTTCAGTAAAGACCGCGTGCGACCAAGTCGTCCCGTTTGGCGGGGCGCACTCAGTTCCGGGGTGAAACATGGCGTTGGTTTTCCTGTTTTTGGATCGCGGGTTGCGATCACCACAGGACGCGACGCACCGAGCGGGTTGCACGGGCATCGAGAGGGTTACACAGTCTACGCATTGCAACAGACGAAATCGAAAATAGAATTATGAGGCGAGAGGAAATGCTACCTGAACAGGGCTCCGTGAATGAGAATTCTCGTGTCCTGAACGCCGGATCGTGTCCTGGTTCAAATCTGCCGTGTCCGGGTCACGGGGACGCTGCTATGTCCGGGTTGGCCGTGTCCGGGCTAGGGCAGCGGGCGGCGCTCGGGTGGTGACGAGTGGTGGTATTCGGATGGGGGAAGCTGGAGTGGGGAAGCGGTCAGTCGGACCGGACGGGGAAGCACTGTTGGAGTGGGGTGGCTGCACCGTCAGGACCGGAGAGAGAATGCTGGACAGTGGAGTCGGTCGGCTCGAACTGGCCGGAGTGATGGCTCGGTCAGTCGCCGGAGTCGATGTTCAGTTGGTCGGGCATGCACAGCGGGTCGGCAAAACCGGAGCTGCACCGCTGGATCGGGGCTGCGCCGCGGGCCGGAGCTGTAACGCGGGCCGGAGCGGGAAGGTAGCAGACCTGTGCAGCGCTGGGGGAGCTCGAACTGCTGCAGTCTGTCAGTCGGCGCGGGGGTCAGTTGGCCGGACGGGGGTCACACGGCCGGAGCGGGGTGCTGCACTGCCGGAGTTGAGGGCGGTGCACAGCCGGGTTGGAGCTGATCAGGCCGGACGGGGGAGGAAGAGGGTGTAGGTATTGGGAAGGGGAGGGATGATGGTAATGTCGGCTGCTGTTTTTTTTTTGGGTTTTAGGAATAGAAAAATAGGGAAGAGGAATAATATATATATATATATATATATATATATATATATATATATATATATATATATATATATATATATATATATGTGTGTGTGTGTGTGTGTGTGTGTGTGTGTGTGAGTATGGTGTTGGGTTGACCTAGAAGTTGACTTGGTCAATCCCCTTGGGTTTGGGCCTAGGATTTGGGCTGGGTCAATGCTCCTAGGCTTGGCTTCGGCTCTCATGGGGATGTTGGGTGTTTGGCACGGTTTTAACTCAGCTTAATTTGGCATTGATTTTTAGGGCTTTAAAACTATTTCCGGAGTCCAATAAATTCACCAAAAATTATCCTATATCTGATTTTCTATTTTACACCATAAAATATTATTTCTATAATATTTTAATATTAATTAACAGCCATTAAAATCATTTAATTAACAAATGCCTATGTTTTAATTACAGAAAAAACCCTAAAAAATTCATGAAAAATCCAAATTGAAAAATCAGGGGGCTTACAATCTACCCCCCTTAAGAGGATTGCGTCCTCGCAATCAAAGAATAACCGGTCAACAGAGATGACACGGATGCAAATATTGTTCGAAGCACATCATGATCAAGGGGAATCAAGGTTGAGGGTGTAAGAATAATACACAGGAAAAATTATTTCCCTAAGAATTAAAAGTTATGCAATCTCCTATATGAAGGAAATCTAGAAATCTACAGTTTATTACTTATAAAAACATATTAGGTTATCAAAAACTTTCTAGGTTATTAGCAAGTTCAACATTCCTAGGTTAAGGCTAGGGTCACGAACCAACATGCACAAACTAAAGCAATACTAGAAACAGAAAACTACGAAAACTTACGCGCATTAGCTACTCCATGAATCTGTGCGTCCTCCAAAGTCATAGCAAAAGCTTGTCCGCGTCCTTGAGGTGGATTCCTCTGCTACTACTGGGCCTGCTGGAAGAGTGCTGCTTGTGGTGCCAAGGGTGGCCTTGGTTGATACCCTCCTGGTGCTGGTAGGGCTTGTCTGTTTAATATTAGTGCTCCATCTCGATGCTGAGGACAATCCTTGGCTAAGTGTTGATTGGTTCCGCAAATCAAGCATAATCCTAACTTGCGTCTGCAGTCCCTCTCAACATGGCCTACCTTGCCACAGTATTGACATGTAGGTAGTATCTGCGGAGAGGCTCTGGGTGGCTGGTGCATGTGAGGTCTCTTTGCGGCTTCTTCTTGTGGTGCTCTGGCTGATATGGAAGACCATTTCAGATTGGTCTCTCTCCTGGTGACGCGCTCCATGCGTCGGGCTGCTACAAGGACGTCTGAGTAAGAAGTAGGTGCAACAGATCCGATCAGTCTCTGTAGCTCGAGGTTTAGTCCGTCGAAGAACTTCTCAGCCTTCTCTTCTTCTGTCGGGATCAAGGTTGGGGCGAAGCGACTTAGACGAATGAATTCTGCGTTGTATTCTTCCATTGTCATACTGTCCTGAGTGAGGCGATTGAACTTGTCCCGAAGTTCTGATCGAGCGGTAGCTGGAATGTACATCTCCTGAAAGAGTCTAGAAAACTCTTCCCAAGTGACTCGATCTGGTCCGAGCCGTGTCTCCTCAGATAACCACCAGTGATGCGCATTGTCCGTCAACTGCATTCTAACAGCAGTCATCCAACGTTCTCTTGGAAGCTCAGCTGCTTCCAACTGGTGTTGTATGTTGGTGAGCCACTCATGAACTTCGGTTGGTCCCTCCTTGCCAGAAAATGTACGGGGCTTCAGCTGTCGGAAATCGGTGATAGAGCCCGTCGTTGGCCGTCGTGCTAGTAGATTCGCATGCTCCAGTGCGGTTACTAGGCTGCGACTTAAAGTCTCCTGCTGAATCTGCTATTGAGCTTGCTTCATCGCGTAGATCATTTGAAACATCTGTTGCCCGTCCATAGCTTGCCCTTGTGGGAATACGACCATTGGTGGTGTGAACTGCGACGGAGGTGGAATGTCGTCTTGCCGATCTCTTGAGGTATCTTGACTGTTTTGTTGTTCTAGTTGACCTCCACCAACTGGTGTCACTTCATCGTCATAGGTGACATCTGCAACTTGTGGTGTTCCTGTGGGAGTCTCGTCGCATGCTTGTGAATCCATTGCTCTGCATCAAAATAAACTATAAGAGACGCACAGGAATCAAGGCAAGATGCAAGTAAATTTTAGTTCGAATACGATATAGATATCAAGAACGATTCAAGCAAGTGGATGAGATCCTAAAAACTTATCCTATTCTTACTGTAGGCTTGTTCGGTCCCTAAGTTGAAACCGAACAATTTAGTCGTAGACCTGCATGGGCCACCACAAAAACCATGTCACGCCCCAGTCCCAAAATACTGAGGGACTAGACACATGGCAATGGCCAGCAGCACACACCGATGGACAAACCCAATTTAATGGATCCATCGGGGCGTACTTAAGCTGTAGTACAACAATAAATAGGTCTAATAATACAAGTCACAGTCTATACTAATCTTATCCACAACAGATAATCACAGATCAAATGCCAGATTAAATGCAAATAAATATAAACTAACAAGTCTAAATAAAAGTGTCTCGGAGAACAATCCGAGAACAAGTCTGATACATCAATGCAATAGACTGGAAATAAAGTAAATAGAAACAGAAATAAATGAGTATCTCAAGCCAATACTCAGGATAAGTCCTCTGGCACAATCTCGTCCTCTGATCCTGGTTCTGCTCTAATGTAGGCACCTGCTTCTGCTAATGCTAATGCTCCGGTCCCGTATACCTCGGGATATATCTCGTCAACTATTCCTGGGGACATAATCCGGATCCAGGTCCTCAGGGGACATAGCAAGGTACAGATAATACAAGACAACATAAATGCAGTGAAATAAAAAATGAAATAACAGGGTAAATATGTAACCATCTATGTGAAATGCACGTGAGAGCATCACTAGTACTCAGGCTGAGACCACTACAAGCTCTGTGTTGGGGAGCCGGTAGCAGCAATATCTATGTATTTTGCTATGTAGTTTACTATGTATTATATGTATAAATTAGCCTGTAGCCTGTGTGTCTCTCCCCACCCTATGTAATCACACGTCTCATGTCCACGATGCATCATGTCCATGTCACGCCCGATCATATCTAATGCAGCAAGTCATCTAATGTCTATGAATATAATGTCTATGTCATAAATCCTGCAACCTACAAAGAATCACCATGAATATCTCAGAAAGATTCTGTCTCATAAATAGTGTCAAGTATCCTGGGTTATAATGTACTTGATAAGACAAGTACGAGAATGTTAAGGGTCACGATATCCATGTCTATGTGACATTACACAACTCTGCGTACGGTATTGGTACCCGACTATTAATCGGACGCTAAGTAAAGTCACACGGTCCTAGGTCAAGCATGTACAACAATATATAAATAAGACAAGGAAACATGTAACAAGAACTGCAATATTGGCAAAGTACACTTGCTTGTGGTTTGAATACCAACAGCTGTCCCTGTATCAGTGGATCCTGCAGGTACTCCTCCAAAAGCTGTAATAAACATCACCAAAAGTCTCAAAAAATATCAAATAGCTAGAAACGCCTATCCTTAAGTCCAATTTGGACACAGGGGCAAAAATGACAGTTTCGGGTCAAATCGGGATCCACATGTGGGCCACTTTGTACCAAAAAGCATGTCAGGGTCAAAGGTCTCCAAATTTGTCAAACTTAGTGTCAACAAGTCAGGAACGATGATACGAACCCAACGGAACTTCCAGAATTTGATTTCGATGAGCCGATCACAAAATCCTCCGTCAAGTGGAGCCTATGGGGCCCACGATACGCGATTTCGTCAACGTTCTTAGAATCGAACCAAACTTGGGTCACAGGACCAGCGTATTTCTACGAGTCCGATGGCACAAGTTTCGTCTCGATCCGACGTATGTACACGAAGATACAACGTGTTCCAAAATGGGCGGATACGGGGCGTTGTCGACAGATACGCGTTGATTTAGGTGTGCACGCACATCCAAATCAACTTCTGCAAAATCTCACACGTCCGTATCAACGACACGCACATTTCGGTAAAGACCGCGTGCGACCAAGTCGTCCCGTTTGGCGGGGCGCACTCAGTTCCTGGGTAAAATAGGGCGTTGGTTTTTCTATTTTTGGATCGCGGGTTGCGATCACCATAGGTCGCGACGCACCGAGCGGGTTGCACGGGCATCGAGAGGGTTATACAGTCTACGTGTTGCAACAGACTGAATCAAAAACGAAATTATGAGGCGAGAGAAAATGCTACCTGAACAGGGCTCCGTGAATCGAGAATTCTCGTGTCCTGAACGCTGGATCGTGTCCTGGTTCGAATCTGCCGTGTCCGGGTCACGGGGACGCTGCTGTGTCCGGGTTGGCCGTGTCCGGGCTAGGGCAGTGGGCGGCGCTCGGGTGGTGACGAGTGGTGGTATTCGGATGGGGGAAGCCGGAGTGGGGAAGCGGTCAGTCAGACCGGACGGGGAAGCACTGCCGGAGTGGGGTGGCTGCACCGTCGGGACCGGAGAGGGAATGCTGGACAGTGGAGTCGGTCGGCTCGAACTGGCCGAAGTGATGGCTCGGTCAGTCGCCGGAGTCGATGTTTAGTTGGTCGGGCATGCACAGCGGGTCGGCAGAACCGGAGCTGCACCGCTGGATCGGGGCTGCGTCGCGGGCCGGAGCTGTACCGCGGGCCGGAGCGGGGAGGTAGCAGACCTGTGCGGTGCTGGGGGAGCTCGAACTGCTGTAGTCCGTTGGTCGGTGCGGGGGTCAGTTGGCCGAACGGGGGTCACACGGCCGGAGCCGGGTCCTGCACTGCCGGAGTTGAGGGCGGTGCACAGCCGGGTTGGAGCTGATCAGGCCGGATGGGGGAGGAAGAGGGTGTAGGTATTGGGAAGGGGAGGGATGATGGTAATGTCGGCTGCCCACAAAAACCATGTCACACCCCAGTCCCAAAATACCGAGGGACTAGACACGTGGCAATGGCCAGCAGGACACACCGATGGACAATGGCCAGCAGCACACACCGATAGACAAACCCACTTTAATGGATCCATCGGGGCGTACTTAAGCTGTAGTACAACAATAAATAGGTCCAATGATACAAGTCACAGTCTATACTAATCTCATCCACAACAGATAATCACAGATCAAATGCCAGAGTAAATGCAAATAAATATAAACTAACAAGTCTAAATAAAAGTGTCTCGGAGAATAATCCGAGAACAAGTCTGATACATCAATGCAATAGACTGGAAATAAAGTAAATAGAAACAGAAATAAATGAGTATCTCAAGCCAATACTCAGGATAAGTCCTCTGGCATAATCTCGTCCTCTGATCCTGGTTCTGCTCCAATGTAGGCACCTGCTTCTGCTAATGCTAATGCTCCGGTCCCGTATACCTCGGGATAGATCTCGTTAGCTAATCCTGGGGACATAATCCGGATCCAGGTCCTCAGGGGACATAGTAAGGTACAGATAATACAAGCCAACATAAATGCAGTAAAATAGGAAATAAAATAACAGGGTAAATATATAACCATCTATGTGAAATGCACGTGAGAGCATCACTAGTACTCAGGCTGAGACCACTACAAGCTCTGTGTCGGGGAGCCGGGTAGCAGCAATAACTATGTATTTTGCTATGTTGTTTACTATGTATTATATGTATAAATCAGCCTGTAGCCTGTGTGTCTCTCCCCACCCCATGTAATCACACGTCTCATGTCCACGATGCATCATGTCCATGTCACGCCCGATCATATCTAATGCAGCAAGTCATCTAATATCTATGAATATAATGTCTATGTCATAAATCCTGTAACCTACACAGAATTACCATGAATATCTCAGGAAGATTCTGTCTCATAAATAGTGTCAAGTGTCCTGGGTTATAATGTACTTGATAAGACAAGTACGAGAATGTTAAGGGTCACGATATCCATGTCTATGTGACGTTACACAACTCCGCGTACGGTGTTGGCACCCGACTATTAATTGGACGCTAAGTAAAGTCACACGGTCCTAGGTTAAGCATGTACAACAATATATAAATAAGACAAGGAAACATGTAACAAGAACTGCAATGTTGGCAAGGTACACTTGCATGTTGTTTGAATACCAACAGCTGTCCCTGTATCAGTGGATCCTGCAGGTACTCCTCCAAAAGCTATAATAAACATCACCAACAGTCTCAGAAAATATCAAATAGCTAGAAACGCCTGTCCTTAAGTCCAATTTGGCCACAGGGACAAAAATGACAGTTTCGGGTCAAAGCGGGGTCCACATGTGGGCCACTTTGCACCTAAAAGCGTGTCAGGGTCAAAGGTCTCCAAATTTGTCAAACTTAGTGTCAACAAGTCAGGAACGATGATACGAACCCAACGGAACTTCCAGAATTGGATTTCGATGAGCCGATCACAAAATCGCTCGTCAAGTGGAGCCTGTGGGGCCCACGATACACAATTTTGTCAACGTTCTGAGAATCGAACTAAACTTGGGTCACAGGACCAGCGTATTGCTACGAGTTCGATGGCGCAAGTTTCGTCTCGATCCGATGTGTGTACACGAAGTTACGACGTATTCCAGAATGGGCGGATACGGGGCGTTGTCGGCGGATACGCGTTGATTCCGGTGTGCAAGCACATCCAAATCAACTTCTGCGAAATCCCACACATCCGTATCAACGATGCGCACATTTCGGTAAAGACCGCGTGCGACCAAGTCATCCCGTTTGGCGGGGCGCACTCAGTTCCGGGGTAAAACAGGGCGTTGGTTTTCCTGTTTTTGGATCGTGGGTTGCGATCACCACAGGACGCGATGCACCGAGCGGGTTACACGGACATCGAGAGGGTTATACAGTCTACGCGTTGCAACAGACAGAATCGAAAAAGGAATCACGAGGCGAGAGGAAACGCTACCTGAACAGGGCTCCGTGAATCGAGAATTCTCGTGTCCTGAACGCCGGATCGTGTCCTGGTTCGAATCTGCCGTGTCTGGGTCACAGGGACGCTGCTATGTCGGGGTTGGCCGTGTCCGAGCTAGGGTAGTGGGCGGCGCTCGGGTGGTGATGAGTGGTGGTGTTCGGATGGGTGAAGCCGGAGTGGGGAAGCGGTAAGTCGGACCGGACGGGGAAGCACTGCCGGAGTGGGGTGGCTGCACCGTCGGGACCGGAGAGGGAATGCTGGACAGTGGAGTCGGTCGGCTCGAACTGGCCGGAGCGATGGCTCGGTCAGTCGCTAGAGTCGATGTTTAGTTGGTTGGGCATGCACAGCGGGTCGGCAGAACCGGAGCTGCACCGCTGGATCGGGGCTGCGCCGCGGGCCGGGGCTGTACCGCGGGCCGGAGCGGGGAGGTAGCAGACCTGTGTGGCGCTGGGGGAGCTTGAACTGCTGTAATCCGTTGGTCGACGCGGGGTCAGTTGGCCGGACGGGGGTCACACGGCCGGAGCGGGGTGCTGCACTGCCGGAGTTGAGGGCGGTGCACAGCCGGGTTGGAGCTGATCAGGCCGGACGGGGGAGGAAGAGGGTGTAGGTATTGGGAAGGGGAGGGATGATGGTAATGTCGGCTGCTGTTTTTTTTTTTTTGGGTTTTAGGAATAGAAAAATAGGGAAGAGGAATAATATATATATATATATATATATATATATATGTGTGTGTGTGTGTGTGTGTGTGTGTGTGTGAGTATTGTGTTGGGTTGACCTAGAAGTTGACTTGGTCAATCCCCTTGGGTTTGGGCCTAGGATTTGGGCTGGGTCAATACTCCTGGGCTTGGCTTCGGATCTCATGGGGATGTTGGGTGTTTGGCACAGGTTTAACTCGGCTTAATTTGGCATTGGTTTTTAGGGCTTTAAAACTGTTTCCGGAGTCCAATAAATTCACCGAAAATTACCCTATGTCTGGTTTTCCATTTTACACTATAAAATATTATTTCCATAATATTTTAATATTAATTAACAGCCATTAAAATCATTTAATTACCAAATGCCTAGGTTTTAATTACAGAAAAAATCCCAGAAAAATCATAAAAAATCCAAATCAAAATTCTTGAAAAATCAGGGGGCTTACAACAACTCTCCCCTCCTTAGAAAAATGACCCGAGGACCTGATTCCAACAAATTAGTATACCGTCGGTATACTGTAGTATACCGTCGGTATGTCGTTCCAAGTAGGCAAAAAGTTACATGAAAATAAAGTTTCACAAATCCAAATACCGTCGGCACAGCCCAATACGCCATCTGTATGCCGGTCAAGATAAATATCCTGAAGTCAGTCAATAATTGTCGGCAGGATCAGTATACCATCGGTATATTATAGTACACCATCGGTATGCCAATAGGGTTCACAGAAAAATATCTAGAAATCAAGTTGGTTGGAATCGATTTATCGTCGGTACACTATAGTATACCGTCGGTATGCCGGTTTGCAAGGATAAACCTGGTTAAAGTCAAGTCTAATTTCTGGAATCCAAATCAAATCCCAAAAATTACCAGAACCAAGTCTAACAAGAATTCAAGTCTAGGGTAAGTCTCATATCATAATATGGACTAAATCTCACGGTCACAACTCCGGTACCGTTTTCGTTATCGAGTTACCAAAAAGGGATGGGATAAAATTCTATCAAAAATCAAAACTGTGACGGTCACTAGGTTAGAAATCATGATACTAACAATAATAGTAAAGGAAGTCTAAGCAAAAGAATAACAACCAAGCTCCAGGAAAGTAAAATGACAGAAAGTAAACGAAATTCACAAAATCGGCAAGGTGTACTTGCCTAACGCGAGCTCCAAACCTAAACCTTCTAGTCCACCACCATGAAGGGGTTCAGAAACCACACTCCAGGTCTCAAGACCACGCTTCCAAGCTCAAAAGAGAAATGAAGAAGAGAGGAGAGAGAAAAAGAAAGAAAGAAAATATCTCAAATACTATTTATAGAGAAATATCTTAAAAATATCTCGAAAGTGAAACAAATATCTGCCGGAAAGTATACCATTGGTATGTCGGTCAGGTAGTAAAGTTTCAATTATTAGAATTTCTGAGCTACATCAAGATCCAACAAAATGCAATAACTAGCACAAAGTACATATTCTCATAAAATACGAATACTGTGAGACGAGTCTCACAACTCTTCCCTCCTTAGAAAAATTCTGTCCTTAGAATTTTCTCTACAAAATGTGAAGTATGTCCTTTCAAACAAATCTTGACCTTCAGTATCATCCGGTTCTTGAGAATCTTCTCCCTCTGGTCCAAAATAGACACAACCCTCTCCTCAAATGATAGGTCGGTACCAACGACCAACTAAAAATAATCTAGGATATAACTCGGGTCTGGAATATACCGGCACAAATAAGATACGTGAAAGACGTCATGTACCTCATGAAGCGATGGTGGAAGAACTAGACAATAAGATACGTCTCCAACTCGCTCGAGAATATCGAACGTGCTTATATATCTGGGACTAAGCTTTTCCCGTACACCAAATATGATAACTCCACAAGTAGGCAAAATTCTTAGAAATACATGGTCGCCGACAGAGAACTCAAGATGACAACGATGCTGATCTGCCCAATGACGCTTGCAATTCTGAGCCACTCTGAGATACTCTCTGATCTGTCTGATCACTCTAACCAACTGAGCAATCATCTCTGGACCAAGCATCTACCTCTCGCTAATGTCATCCCAAGCTAACGGTAATCTACATCTCTACAAAGCCTCGAAGGGTGCCATCTGAATGTTCGTCTAGAAGCTGTTGTTATAGGAGAACTCTACTAAATGCTAGTGATCCTCCTAAGATCCACCGAAGTCAAGTGTACAAGTTTGAAGCATATCCTTCAAAGTCTGAATAGTATGCTCCGACTGTTCGTCTATCTGGGGATGGTTGGCTGAACTAAACTTCAACCTAGTACCCAGACTCTGCTGTAGGCTCTGCCAGAAATGAGATATGAACCGCGAATCTTTATCCGAGACTATAATAACCGGCACACCATACAATCTGACTATCTTCCTCATGTACATCTCAGCTAGCTGCTCCTCTCCTATTCAAGGCGTCTGCTACGACATTGGCCTTTCCTGGATGATACTGAAGGTCAAGATCGTAGTCCGATAATAACTCGAGCCACCTCCTCTGATGCATATTGAGTTGCTTCTTTGTGAGCACATACCTCAAGCTCTTATAGTCTGTGAAGATCTTCACTCGATCACCATAAAAGTAATACCTCCAGATCTTAAGTGCAAATACTACTGCTGCCAACTCAAGATCATGCGTCGGATAACTCTTCTCATGGTCTCAAAGCTTCTGAGACGCATAAGCTATCACTCTGCCATGCTGCATAAGGACATACCCTAGTCCCACTCTTGAAGTATCACAATACACTGAGAACCCACTTGGTCCTACATGAAGTATCAGAATAGGAGCCAAAATCAAACTTTACTTGAGATTCTCGAAAGAAGTCTCACAAGCATCTGATCACTCAAAGTGCACATCCTTACACGTCAGCCGTGTCAAGGGTACGAAGATCTTAGCAAAGTCTGCAATAAACCGTCTGTAGTAGCCTGCTAGATCCAGAAAACTATGCACATCTGAAGTTGTACGGAATACTGGCCAACTCTCAATAGCCTTATCCTTCTTGGGATCCACTTCGACTCCTCCACCAGAAATGATATCCTGAACTTTTTCTGTACTTAGCAATTCCATGTTATATAACAACAAGTTAGAGAAATGAGAAATAGCCATGCTTGCATCAAACCCAAAAAATACTATTTCTAGCCTTTGGTATATTAAAATTGTAATTGGCACGTCCGATCTCTATGATAACCGTCCACGCAATACGAATCTGAACGTGCGCACACATCACGTTCGACTTGACATGTTTCATGCACTTATGGTCATGAATTGGTCGTGGTTGATGTTATGTAAAGACGGATACATTGGTTGACGTCATGTAAAGACGAATACATTTTTGGTACAAAAATGTGCGCACGTTGGTAACGGTCACTACCAGCTGTTATTGAGGGAGAAGATATGGCTGGGAATGAACTTTGTTGCATGACTCATCTGTTGCATACTACAGTGTCTCGCTCTGCATTGGCACTATGTAACAAGAGATATCAGTTTACTGGCTCGAGAAGAAGCCTTCATGAAAAGCTTCTTGTTGAAATAGAAGACGATTAATCTTGGTGACTGGGCATAATTATATTCTATGATTCTTTCACACCTAATAAGAATATGGTTTTATAATTGTTGGTTGGTAAGAAGATTAATGTTCTTAAGAAGAATGCTAGAACATGACCATGTATGCTTAATAAGAGAACTTATATGCTTTTCAATGAAAGAACCCTTGCCATGCTAAGTCAAGAAAGGAATATTGAATGCTAAGTAACATTGTCACTGCTATTGAACGAACCGCTGCTATACTAATAAACAAGAGTAAATAATGATTGTATGTCCCTATCGTATACTAAAAAAAGAGTAGAAATACATATTTAGTTAAAAGAGAAAGAATAACTGTTGCCATGCTTGTATGATAGAAGACTACTTACATGTTTTCATTGTCGTACTGCAAAAGATAAAATTTTATGAATAACTCGTGCTGTGGCAAAGAGATCTGGCATAAATAAGAGATTGTGTCTTGTTCGTGCAGTGATAAGAGACTAATAATGCGCCCTGAGGTTCGGTCTTTGTGATCTAGTGGGGTATGCTATTAAAAGAAAAATACACTAATACAGCACCCTGAGGTACGATCCTTGAGATCTAGTGGGGTGCAGCTATTAGATAAGTAAAGAGAAGATGGAAAAAGTATGCTTGTGTTCAGAACTGTGCATTGTGATATTTTATCTGATAGAAGTTCATGTCTTGCATTGGCATCGAACAACTTGTGCACAAGGTAATAGTCTCTCGACGATTCCTGGGACACTAGAAATTGGTCAGTCCGAAAGAGATTGTAATAGCACAACGAGGTATGGTCCTTGAGATCTAGTGGGGTGTTGTGGCCATTACTTCAGAGAGGAACCCTTTGCCACAACTGCTAGTGTTCGTGTATGTTGGGGTAAGATGCTGCAGCAGAGTCACAGCTCCTAACTGTAGTGCCCCACTCCGCGTAGGCACTATGTACAAGTGATATCACTTTGCTTGTTCGATCGGGAACTCTCCAAGAATCAGAGAATGTAGTTCTGCCCACTCACTTAGATCAATCGTCTTGTGGTTCGATCGGGAACTCTCTGACAAGACTTTTGTACGAGCAAGCAAAGCGATATCACTTGTACATAGTGCATACGCGGAGCGGGGCACTATACTAACATTCATGCGTACTAGTGCAGAGCTGAACCTTGAGTTATGTCACGACCCGCACCCGGTGTAGGGATGCAAGTCGGGAACAACGCCCAGCCTACGCCGCAGCATCGGCGGTAGAACGCTGTCTTGGTCAACTATACTATCTAATTATCTCACTATAAAGCATAAACCTCCAATAATATCTCAACTCCAAGATGAGAGTATAATCAACTTAGTTCAACACAATACTCAATCACATTACTATGGCACGAGAAGATATCAAAGAAGTCTAACATAACTATGCAGTTAATATAACAACAACAAATAGAAATAATATCCAAACACAAATATATGCTGAAAACAAAACCGGTACCAAAATGCTAAAGAGAACTAACTATGCTAACTAGTGAATCCGGCTAAATCTCTCGACAGTCATTCCAGAACTAGTGGGTCCAAGTCTGCACCATCTATAGGCTGAGGTCCGTAGTATGTCGGACACCAATCTCCTGGATCCTCTGAAAAATATTTTTCAGTCAGGAATGGAACAAAGTACAACCCAATAGCAGTTCCAATTAATTGACAAAAACTATAAAGCAGTAGAATAGAAGATGCTATCTACGATGAGGATATAACTGATAATCAAGAACAATGAGAGAATAGGTAATACTAACAACATAATATAATCAATGCGTACAAGAATAAAGGAATGAACTATAATGTCAGAATAGAACAAGGTAATCAATGAACTGAATAATGGAATTTATAATAACTATGTGATTTGAGATACTAACTAAATATGTGATCGGCCTGGGAGATTCAATGATTACACTAAGGAGCTAACTCAACCATACGTGAATTGCATGGTTAGTTAGTAGCCAATGATTATACTACTAGCTGATAGTTTCTTGATCACATATTTAATTGGTATTTCCCCCGCCCTGACTGATATGATGGATCGAATCATGACAGTCACTAGTCAATGTATCCAATGTTTAATCTACAATATTCAATGTTATCCAATACCAACAAGGACAGTATCCGATACCATCTCTATAATCAAGGTAACATCCCATGACTGACGATCCAATAACAATACCAATCCGTGTACCATCGTGTCAAGAATCATAAGTACCATTTCTAAATACTTGAATTATAGTGGTAATCAAATAATAGAAACTATCAGAGAATGTACTCGCCTGTGGTCCAGAGCAAATGATGAAAAATAATGTCCGAACTGGTGTCACAGACCTATATATGAAATATTGCATTAATACAAGTTTTGGAGAAGAGAAATAAATTAAACTAGTCAATTTCTAGGTCATAAAACTATTTCTAAGTCAAAAGTCAAACTAGGTCAACTCTAAGTCAACTATGGTCAACTATAGTCAAATTATGGTCAACTACTTATTTCTAGGTTGCATGAGTCTAACTCAAAGATATTGGGCTCACACACTATGAATCTAGGCCATACAGGCTACATCTTAGGATACTAAGATACCGTATCTCAGGATACGCAAACAAGGGATAAATATAACACATATGTATATATCAAACAATATTATATATATAAAATCCTAATTATAAATGCTAAATGGATACCTTGATTTCGAACCAACTTGGTATCACAATACTAAACCTCTATCTTGATATCCAAACCCAATACCTTGATTATCCTCCAATACCTTGATACTTACCTTGGCATCTCAAGGTAAATTCAAAACCTTATTATACTAACTACCAACAATAATTATAAACTACTATGCATTTAATATTTATATAATACTATATACCTTATTTTAGTCACCTTAATACCAACCCATAATTAGTTTACAACAATCCTATTACTTATGCCATTACCTACTACTCATACCTTGGTATATCTTGATACTTATCTTGATATCTCAAGGTAATTGCCAAAATCTCATATATATACTATCTACCCATCAATAATTACATATATCAATCCAATATAACTCTAGTATGTACTAATAGAATAATACTAACTACCAACTACACACTAACTATTAATACATATATACGTACATACATACCTACAAATATATAATATATAAAAGATACTCATAACAATTGATAACTAAAATATACTAACTATTCTAATAAATTTATATACTACAACTAAATATATACATATATAATATACTATAATACAAATAGCAATTAGGAACATATTTATATATATATTAATTACCATATATATATATATATATATATATATAAATACATATATATAACCCACCATATATATTTATACAATATATATTTAAATACATATATATAACCCATAATATATATTTATACAATATACATATAAAACTATATATAACTATACATACACTTATACATAGTAAATTGTATAAAATACCACATAGTATCATACACACACACACATATAGTAATATGTATATATAACTATACATATATGTATACATATATATAATCATACAATAATATAAATACATAACAATATATAATATAACTATATATATAACCACATATAAATTATTCTACTATATTATATATATATATATCTACATACATATATATATATATATATATATAAATAATCATATAATAACTATAAATAATCTAACTACTTAATTAAACATACACATATATTATATAAAATATATACATATATTTATATCCCTAACATATATTATAACATATATATTAATGCATGTAGAAGAAAGCTACATAATATATATTCTATTAATACATATATAATACATAGATCTATGATACAATAAACACTATAATAAATATACATAATACATATATAATATATATAGATACATATATAATTATAATTCAAGAATTAAAGCACAATTAATTAGATCTACACATAAACACACAACAATTGGAGAGTATCACACCGTATCCCACTAGATCTAGGATACGCATGCGACACGAGTCCACCACACATCCAATTGCACCCCAAGGGACACAAACAAATCATATATAATATTTATGAACAAAATAAAGTGTCAAATGTAGATCTATGTGTCCGTGTCAAAATACGACATGTACAAAGTCCCGTGTCGGAGAGAAAACCCCCAAAACAATACGTATCACCAAATTGTTGGGATACGACCTACACGTACCCAATTGTGGATACGACACTAGCCCCAAACATATAAACATATGCCAAATTGATCTATAGGATCAATTGACACACACAATAAAAGTTATTTTCGGAATTCCCCCAAAATTGACACAAAAAATACCATAACTTTCTCCATAGGCCTTCTATGAACACAAAACCAAATTCTATGGGTAGTACATACATATGGGTTGATTATTCATGATTAAATCTCATATTTAGAATCTATTTTAAGGGAAAAACTGAATTATACCTATTGGGAGATGGATTTCCAATGAAATCTCCAAAATTGGTGAAATTGGCCTCCAACTTGTAGATCCTTGCTCCTCTTTGTAGATTTTTGCTTCTTCCTTCTAGATTCTTGCTTTTCTAGTTTCCTATGGTGATTTGGGAAGGAATTGGATAAAAATTTGGTAGGGATTTGATGAAATTTGGTTGAGGAAAATTCTAGATCCAGATTTGGAATGAAAAATAAAGAGAGAGTTTTCATCCCCTTTATATAGGCCTCACTTGCCCCCTCCCTCAAGCTACTATGTAAAGTCTAAAATACCCCCTGGGGCCTCTCATGAAGAAATTAATTAAGGAGGGAAGCTTCTAGTCCAATGGTTTAATTAATTTAATCATCCTCCTAATTAATGGGCTTTCTAGTTGGGCTCAATTCTAACAATTAATACATGTTGGTCCATGAGTCTAAACTAAACTAGTTAGGTCCACTAACACAAGTCCAAAAAATAAATCTATCATGCTAATAATAAATAAATAATACAATAAATAAATATTTAGCATGCACAATATTCAATTAATTATAAAATGACCAAAATACCCTTTTCTAGAAAATACGGTAGTGACAAGTTACCGCTGCTAATTCATGAGAAAAAATACTCATGGACCATCATGTAGTTAGGTATCATGCTAGGTGCAACATTATTGCATGCCTAACCGATAGATGCCAAGTCCCTTGTGAGTATTGATATATGCAAATTGTAGCTAACTTTTATGTCTATTGCAGGGATAACCGTCCGACGAAAGGTAAGAATCACTGTATAAGTGATGACCATTATATTATATTCCTATACATGATATTCCTAAGAATAATCTAGATTTCGCTAAATATTGCCATCTTGAGAAATGTTGCCAGTTGTTCATGAATAAAGTTGCCTCTTGAGAAATGATTGTATCATGCTCATAGAAAAGAACTGAATAAATGAATACTGCTGCTTATCCTTAAGTTAATGAATATGGCTCATGATACGCTACGCACATCAATATAGAAATGAAATAAATATCGTGCATGAACTGTCCCTATTGTATGCTTGAAAATGAATATGGAAGCTGATTTCAAAGGTGTTTTCAAAAAAGTGTAAACACACTATGATCTTGTACAACATGAAATGAACATAGGTAAAAGTAGCAAGATCACTAATAATGCAATATTTTTTTACATGATTACTTAGTGATGGTTTTAGAGAGTGTTGCTTTTGTTCGTTGCTTTTATACTCACCAGTGCTTTCCCCAAAGTGCTGACCCCCACCAGTTTGTTTGCAGATACTGGATGTTCTACTGGATTGTCTGAAGAGATAGTAGATCCTTATCCTCAGGAGCCAAAAATTAGAAGAGGCCTTAAGATGCATTGTGAATCTTTAAGATATTTTATGTATAAAAGGGATATAATGTATGGAACGATATCATTGTATTCTATATAGCTCAAGAGAGATGTAAGCCATTTGGCAATGTAATGACAGCCTTGTAATTATTTCAAATATATTGATAAAGAGAATTATTCCTTATACCATTATATTCATTCATTTTTTGTCATTATGTTGCTACTACTTACTCTGAATAGCATATTTTGTTATTGTACATGCCTTGGCCTTGTGCAAATACAACTTAGGCTTGCACGACATCATGTCCAGTGGTGACTTTCGGTCCTCCGGGATCAAGACGTGACAAAGTGGTATCAGAGTAACTCGATCCTTTAGCCATTTTGTTGCTTCGCTTCAACTCAGAGGTGTCTCCTTAATCGAAATTCCTTGTCACTTGATATTGTTGCTGTAATAAGCGTTCTATATAATAAATTCGTAAATTTTCTCAAAGATGTAGACAAAACTTTTCTGGATTATTTTATTTCTTAAGAGATATGATTTATTATTCCTAGAGTTTTATCGATTAATGATGGCGAGGGATGAGGACTATCCCTCCTCTGGATATCGTAAGTTTTACCTTAAGTTTCGAGGACGAAACATTTTCTTAATGGATAATTATGTAGTGCCCCGCTCCGCATTACTACTATGTAACAAGAGATATCAGTTTGCTGGCTCGAGAAGAAGCCTTCACAAAGAGCTCCTTGTTGAAATAGAAGACGATTGATCTTGGTGAGTGGACAGATCTGCATTTTTTGATTCTTTCATGCCTAGTAAGAATATGGTTTTATAATTATTGGTTGCTAAGAAGATTAATGTTCTTAAGAAGAATGCTAGAACATGACCTTGTATTCTTAATAAGAGAGCTTGTATGCTTGTCAATAAAAGAACCCTTGCCATGCTAAGTCAAGAAAGGAATATTACTTGCTAAGTAACACTGTCACTACTATTGAACGAAACATTGTCATGCTAATAAACAAGAGTAAAATAATGATTGTATGTCCCTATCATATGCTAAAGAAAGAGTAGAACTACATATTTAGTTAAAAGAGAAAGAATAACTGTTGCCATGCTTATATAATAGAAGACTGCTTATATGTTTTCGTTGTCGTACTGCAAAAGATAGAATTTTATGAATAACTCGTGTTGCGGCAAAGAGATCTGGCATAAATAAGAGATGGCGGCTTGTCCACGTAGTAATAAGAGACTAATTGTGCACCATGAGGTACGGTCCTTGTGATCTAGTAGGGTGTGCTATTTGAAGAGAAATTCACTAATATTATAACCTGAGGTACCGTTCTTGAGATCTAGTCGGGTGCAGCTATTAGATAAGTAAAGAGAAAATAGGAAAGTATGCTTGTGTTCAGAACTGTGCACTGTGATATTTTATCTGATAGAAGTTCTGTCTGGCATTGGCCTCGAAAAACTTGTACACAAGGTAATTATGAGACTCGTCTCACTGTTATAGTATATACACCCGATATACGCATATAATACGTGTATAACTTGCTTTATATTTAATTGCTTACTTTATGCTTTATGCCATTCATGCATTATCTTGGTTATTTTTGTAAAGTTTCTTTAGTTGCATACTTTGGATCGTTCGTCCCTTGGTTTACTTAGTTTGTAGTTGTTATGAACCTGGGTGAGGGGGCATGGATCATGATCCAATGGCCACAAATCAATCCATTGGCTATATAAGCCCCACTTTTCTCTTTCCGTCACTTTTCTTTTTCTTTCATTTATCTTTCCTTCTTCACTTCTTCCCCAGCCGAGAGCAGCCGATCTTGGCCTTGGCCGTGGGTGACCTTAGTAGTGTTTGTGTAGGCTAGCACTTGACCATAGGAAAGTATATCTTGCCAAAGGGAACAACCATAGATCTTGCTTTAATTTTTAGTGTAACTTATTTTAATTATTTGATCAGTTTTATTTTTGAGTAACACTTAGAACTTGTCTTAATGATGATTTTGTTTTCCTTGAATTGGATTGCTCATGGAGCCCAAGAACAGCAAGTTAGAGGATGCAAATTTGGCCTGGGAATGCACACGAAAAGTACGCAGGGAACCCTTGGCGCATAATGCAATGTTCCACTGTGAGCACGTTTATGCATTTCACAAATTCTTTAGAAAGTGTGCCAAGATATATTGAGTAATCTGGGCGCACTTCTCTACTCCTACGTACATTTTGTACTAAGAAAATTCCTTCAAAAGTACACCAATCCTAGTTGGCGCACTTTTGAATGAGTCTGCAAGTCATCAAGAATGTACGCCACTGCTTAAAATGTCAAGTTGACGAGCTTTGGTAAAACTTTCCTTACTGGCGCATGTTGCTGCCCTTGGGGCATGGCGCACTTTGCTGTCATTCATATTTTGGTGCACATTGTGGCATTCTCCAGAGACGACATACTTGCAGACCTTCGTAATTACTTAATGACTAAGTAATAACTTTTGACCATTCTCGAGAATTGTGTCCTCGACTGCAGTGTTACCTCAACTGATTTGTAGAGCATGGAGACTTGTGTTTTGTCTTTTAGTAGACCTTCCTACACTCATTTTGTGCCAAGAATCCAGTTGGGCATTTTTGCGCCAACCTTTCTTTTTGGGCATACGTGAAGAAGTGCGACAAGCTCATGGCTCGCGCACTTCTATCATTTGTGCGCCAAAATTTTAGAAGTGCGCATTAGTATCAGTTGTGCGCCATCTTTTGCTCGGAACACTTTTGGTATCAAAGTGCGCTAGAACTGCCCGAACTAGTGATTTATGCGCCAATGCTATTTTTGGCCATTTGTGCGCCAATATGTTATTTTCTTGCCTGATTTTGCGCCAACCCTAATTGATGATTTATGAGCCTTTATGCCATTATTCTCTTTTAATAATGCTTAGCACTTGATGATTCTCTGGTTCTCTTTTACTCAGTTATTTTAGTTAATTCTTGTTATTTTCTGAACGTGACATTCTTGATATAGATCTCAATTTCCTGATATGAGCTAAGTGATTTTACACTATACCTGAACTCCTAAATCTTGACATGGAACTGATACTCCTGATCCTGATACTCCTGGTAGTGGCTCGATATAACGCACTCTTGACTTAAGAATTCTTGTAACAGTCCTGATCAAGACTATTAGTAGCACATGTATTGCATGTCATGTATCTCCGTGGTTGATTTTAATTGTGCTTGTCAAGTTACTGTCCCGTCTTGCATCATGTCTAAGATAAATTGCTGAGCACCACGGTCAGGAATCCTTGATAATTGCCCAGGTTAATAACTCAAATAATAATCTAGAAAGCATCTAGAGAGATTTTCTGGCTACATGCAATTCCAGTATCCTAGCGACACCTGATGGATTTGGAGCTCTCCGTCGTAAGGAACGCACTTCCAGCACACCGATGAGTATTATATTACCAGAAAAAAAAAGAGATGATTATGCTTGATTAATTTATATTATGTACCCGTTCGTTTGGATAACCCGGATAGTCTGTAGGGCATATGGCTGTAAGGAATCTCAACTGCATATGCTTAGTAATTAGAGCTGTGATAACCCTAGTTAGCTAATGGTAGCAAGCCGTAGGACATGATTGGACGTGATTGCTCAAATTTCTAGTCCAATCTTGTTTTACTTCATCTAGTCATTGATCATAAGTAATAACCTGAGCACTGATTCCTGGTACTTCCTGATCTTGACTCCAGAACTGATAACTTTTAGATTCTACCTGCTACTTCACCACTTTCCTTATGCTATTGTTCTTGTTTTGTCTATATGCTGGGTTTTTTTAGTTCCTAAAATTGGCTCTATTGTGGTACCTTGCTATTTTGTGGTCTGACCCCACTGGTTTTGTATGGCCAAATTTTGGAGCATGATCCCAGGATCTTTCGTACTTTTTGCCTCAAGATGGTGAACACCATGTGTCACGCCCCAGTCCCAAAATACGTAGGACTAGAAATACATAAGTATGCCAGCTGTATGTATATAGCAACTCCAATATATAGATACTATAATATACATATAAGCTGTAATATGAATATTAATTCACAGGTGGTAAATATATTGTCATAAGTCACATGCAATACTAATCTCATCCACAGAACAAGTCATAGTAAAGAAATAACTAAACCAAAATAATGAGTCTGAATAATAAAAAAATGATAGTCGGGTGGAGACAAATCCACTACCAATGACTATATTAAAAACTAAAATAAGAGAGGAGGACGAAACTCCAATATAAAATAAGATGATGGTAGAAGAGTATCAATTAAGAGATCCGTCGCTAGAGAGAATCAAAGATGTTCAGAAGGTAAGACCTCTTCGGCAGAAAATAATGCGTCAGGTCCTGGCCCGTACTCCTGCGGATATTCTTGATCGTCTATACCTAGCAAAGGGACCAGGTCCTCAGAGGGACATAACATGGTACAAAAAATAGCATGCCAATTGAATACAGTAAAACATGCATAAAGAATAGACAAAAAATATACAAGTACGCTGTACTAGACAATCTATATAAAAATGTATAATGAGGATAACTTTCAACGTATAGGCAGGTGTAGGCTACTCTAATACACAAACTATCTCATAACTCATGAATACTCAAACGTACATGTACCATTAATCGACATACCTCGAGGTTAGCGACCATCGTATCACCAAATTGACATACCTCGAGGGTAGCGACCATCGCGATACAAATACCATAGTGCGTCCAGTTACTACGGTTTACCAAAGTGGGTAGCCCATACGCCTACTGACTGTCCTCCCCTCCCATGATACTATGTGTCAAGTGTGTGTCAACATATATAATATATAATTATGACTGAAAGAAAATTCATATAATGAATATATGAAAATATGACAAGCATGCAAAGTACTGTAAGCAATTTGGCAAGGTATACTTGCCTGGCAAGCAATCTGCGTAGTGTAAGCGTCCAGACGTCAAGCACAAGAGATCAGAAACAATGGCCTCTGAATGAACGTCTCTGGATGCTGAAATAAATATCACCAACGTTTCCGAAATCAGCGAGATAGCTAGAAAACACTATACTTTCATCCAATTTGAACATAGGGGCAAACATATAATTTTGGCCAAATCGGGGTCCACTATGGGCCACTTTTGTACCGAAATATGTGCCAGGGATAAAAGTCCCTAAATGGGACATATTATAGGTCAAATAAAATCTAAACGTCGATACAAACTCAACGGTATATCCAGTTTTGGAGTCCGGTGAGCCGATCACAAATTTGCCCTTTAAGTCAAACTCGTAGGGCCCGCAAATTGGCAGCTCGATCAACTATCTCGAAATCGCGTAAAACTTGGATTACAGGACCAGCGTGATACCATGAATCCAATGACGTAAGTTTTATCGCATTCATACGCGCGTACACAAAGTAGAGTGGTTATTTACAAAAGTTACGATACATAAACTTTTACGGATACGGTTTGATTTCGACGCGCACACACGTCCGAATCAACTTTTGCGAAAGCCCATACGTGAGGATATACCATACGCGACTTTTGATATAGTTGGTATGCAATGAGGCAGTCCCGTTTAGAGGGGCACACTCCGTATCACAGAATTTTAGTTTTGAAATACCAAGTTTTTGGTCGTTTTGGAGGCCGAATAATTTAACAAATAAAACAAACTAATAAAAACTAAAAAAAAGTAAAATTCTTGGTTATATTGAAAAGAACATCTTTCAATTAGATTTTGAAAATATTAAACGAGTTGGTGGCAAATTGGGCATGAACATGGGGGGTTGGGTCGAATTTCTAGACTGTTTTTGGACAGTTTTTTGGCCGACTTCCGGTCGATTTTTTGACCAATCCAGGGCATGAAAACTCGTCCCGCTTGGAGAAAATCCTAGAGGGTTAGGTTGTGAATGTGTACGGACAAAACTCTTACAAAAAAATGAGAGATGAGAAAGATACATTACCGTGAAGAGAGGGACTCGGGGCTGTGCTGCTGCATTGTACACGCGGGCGGGCGGCCCGCGGATGCTGCGGATGCGGTCGCCTGCATCGGGGGGTCGGCCATGAGGGGGTATCGTCGAGGGTGGCGTAGAAGGAAGGGGATTAGGGTTAGGGTTTGATGGTTTATATATACATATATATATATAGACAGGGAGAGGGGAGTCTGGGTTCCGCGGGTGGGTAGGTTTAGGAATTGGGTTAAGGTTTAGGTTTTTATATTTTCTTTGTTTTCTTTTGTTTTTCTTTTCTTTTATTAATAACTATATATATATATATATATATATATATATATATATATATATATATATATATATATATATATATATATATATATATTTATATATATATATGAGGTTATAAAAAATCCAAAAAAAAAACATTTGCACAAAAAAAAATTCTAAAAAATCTATCATCCTTTAACAAGACTCCAAAAAAAATTGTTTCGTGAAATAGTTCTAAATGAGTATTTATATAAGTAAATTAATCAATAAAATTTATTTTCTAATTAACTATGAAAATACTCTAAAGAAATTCAACAGTTTTATAAAAATTCTTAAAATAAAATTTAAAAATTTAGGGGGTTTACACCAGGAGCACCCGGGGCCATGAGTGGCTTTCTCTTTCATCACCCCCTTGATCTTGTATAATTATTATTTTGAGGTATTTAGCCACTGAGCACGAATTTATCTAATATTTTGGGACTTAACATTCTAGTCTGCGTGCCTGTATGTAAAGCATATTCTATCTTATAGCTAGAGCTAATCATGTAATATTGTACTCTTGCTAGTTCTTCATTTATAACTAGCTTCATAATCATCGGTATATGTATATTTTGGGATGCCTTACTATTATATGTTTGGTGATCATACATCTTGTAACTTGTTGCTTGCTTGAGATTGAGACACCTAGGATTCTTGACTCAGGAATGACCGTTGGATTATAGAGTAAACCCTCACATGTTTAGACAGCTTTGACCGTATCTCGGGGTATAAAGTACTCTGGTGTACGTAGCTACCTTTGTCTTCCGTCGCTCTCCAGTGGTTCTGGGATGTGACAGTAATAGTCTCTCGACGATTCCTGGGGCACTAAGAATTGGTCGGTCCGGAAGAGATTATAATAGTACCCTGAGGTACGGTCCTTGAGATATAGTGGGGTGTTGTGTCCATTAGTACATAGCGAAATAGTGTGTCACATCTGATAGTGTTCGTGTATATTAGGTTAAGATGCTGCAGTAGAGCCATAACTCCTAACATTCATGCGTACTAGTGCAGAGCTGAATCTTGAGTCAACACTGCTAATTCATGGGGAAGAACACTCATGGGCCATCGTGTAGTTAGGTAGCATACTAGGTACAACCTTCTTGCAAGCCTAACAGATAGATGCCAAGTCCCTTGAGATATAGATGCCAAGTCCCTTGAGATATAGATGCAAAGTCCCTTAAGAGTATTGATATATGTAAATTGTAGTTGTATGTCTGTTGCAGGTATAACCATCCAGCGAAGGGTAAGAATCACTCGATCAATCCTGTCTATCCCTTTGATGCAGGACAACATCCCAATGCCCAAAAAACCCTTGAGGTCCAACCTCAGCATTTCGGGACTTGGTCCAGAATATTTCAAAATGAGGAACCTCAAATCCAGCCAGTACCTCCCGTACAACGAGTACCTAATGCAGGAGGGGACAATATTATGCTAATTGGTATCCTTCGAGAATTTTTGGCATCTCAAGGATGTCAGGATGACACTCTCATTTGGTCAGTACAAGAGGGTTTAAAAAGAGGCGGACCTCGTGCCAACAACTTGGCAAGCAACTTCAAGCGCCTCCAACCCTCGTATTTCTATGGCACCGAGGATTCGATGACATCCGATGCTTGGCTTCAGGATACTGAGGCTATTCTAAAGGTAGTTGGAGTTTCAACTAGAGAGCAAGTATCGATTGTTCGACTGCAGTTGCTAGACTTGGCCCAAGACTGGTGGGCAGCACAGATGATTTCACTAATAGTACCCATCCCTTGGGCTGTCTTCAGTGAAAGGTTTCAGAGCAGATACTTTGACGCGATATCATGTTATGACTTGCATAATAGATTTAACAACTTAAAGCAGATGAGAAGGACTGTTGATGGCTACGCGAGAGAGTTCTGTAGACTTAGTTAATTTGCTTCCACCTTGGTGGCAACCGATAGATCGAGAAAGGAGGTTCCAGCAGGGACTTCACCTAGAAATTATCTTGGCAGTAGAACAACATGAGTTCCAGAATTTTGATGCTGTATTAATAGCAGCAAGGAGGCATGAGTATACCTCCCAAAGAATCATGTACAAGACTAGAGAGAAAAAAGGACCCACACCTCAGGAGGTTCTTACACCCAGTCTTCAGCACCAGCCTTGGCAGTTAGGGCTTTAACCATTGGATCTTCGAGGAATCCAGTTTCAACAACCTTAGTTCAACAAACAACCTTGACTTGAACTCTGTAGCAAATAACACCTTCCTCAGTAGGGTATTCTCATTGTAGGAAACCAGGACACGTAGTCTCAGAGTATTATAGAGCACAAGGGTTGTGCTTAGCATGTGGAGCACCAGGCCACAGAGTGGGATCTTGCCTATACAGAGCTAGTTCATTGTCATCTTCCCCGGCAGGACCACAGTACAGGGCTCCAGTGCCGGTTCAATAATACACAGGGTCATAGGCCTTTGTCGACCCAATCTCAAGTATTCTAGCAACAAAGGCCACATCAGTATGCGCAGGCCCAAGATCAAGTACAAGCCAGACAAGGAGGTCCGTAGCAAAGAGGAACAGCACCTAGAGGACGATATCAGGCGATGGCACTCACTATGGAAGAGCAGTTAGCTTCAGGTAAAGTTATGGCATGTACCATTCTCGTCAACTCTTATTCAGCTTCAGTATTGTTTGATTCTGGTGCATCACATTCTTTTATGTCTACACGATTTGTGATACGAGTTGAATTAGAACCCGTATCATTGTTAGTAAGACTTAATATACTTACTGGTAATAATATCATGACAGTCTATAGATTTTATGCTTCATGTCGAGTCGTAGTGTGTAGGCGAGAGTTTTTTGCTAGATTGATAGAATTTTATATGGAAGATTTTGACGTCATCCTAAGCATAGATTGGTTGAGTGTCCAATATGCGATGATAATTTGCCATAATGGCAAGGTTATCTTTTATATCCCTGGTGAGAAGGAATTCTCTTTTTCAAGAGGATAGGCAAAATCTCTACCAGCAATCATGAGAATGACAGTAATAAAAGAAGTACAATTGCCCAGAGTAGTCAATGAGTTTCCAGAAGAGCTTCCAGGCATGCCACCAGAAAGGAAGATCGAGTTTACTATTAATCTACTTCCAGGAACAACACTAGTGTCAGAGAGAGTCTACAGGATGGCACCTTCAGAGTTTGAAGTTTTTTACCGGATGATAGAAGAATTGAGAACCAATGGATTCATTCATTCTAGTGGATCATCTTGGGGGCCCCCAATGCTACTTATGAAGAAGAAGGATGGAACGTCTTGATTATGTGTTGATTATTGTACCCTCAACGTAGTAACCATCAAGAACAAGTATCCCTTGCCAAGGATCGATGACTTGTGTCATGACCCGCACCCGGAATTGGGGCACGAGTACGCGGGTACGTCCAGCCTACGCCGCAGCATCGGCGGTAGAACGCTGTCAAGGTCATGATACTATCTAAGCAATCTTACACGAGCATCCAATCTCCATAAGGAGGCACGGATGACACAACATAATATGAACAACATACTCAATCACATAACTACAACACGATAAGAAATCGAAGAAATAAAATAAACTACAACACAAGTCTAAATGTAAATAATCTAACTCAACAAATATCCAAGTCTCAACAAAGTATGCCGGAGACAAATCCGGTACCAAATAAACTACTGAAAGAAACTAACTAGATAACTAGTGATTCCGGTTAGACCTCCCGGAATCACAACTGAACTACCAAGTCCAAGTCTGCAGCTGCTCACCCTGTGGTCCATAAAGTGTCGGACACCGGTCCTCTAAGACATAGTTTGGAAAAATATTTTCAGTCAGGAAGGAGCAAAGTACATTTCTAATAGCAGTTATATATCAATGATATAAACTATGTAGCAGTATATAGATGGAAATATACAAGATGCATGTACATGTACGAGATATATACTATAAAGAAAATACTGGAAATACTGTAAGTAAATGCGGGAAGGAACAATATGTCAATGAGCAAGAATACTATGACTAAGTGTGTGAGTACTAGCTTTAGTATATGATTGGCTTGGGAACTTGTACAGGAATAATGGCCTGGCTAGTCATACGTGCGGTGTATGACAAATACTAACATGTGAACAAGACTTGTACATGAAGGGTATGATCACATATCTACACTAAAATACTCCCCACCCCCGACTGGTATAGTAGATCCAACCATGGTACGCTATGTCACGGGATTCCCTAGGAAGGTAGCAAGTCTCCTCGGAAATCAGTGTCAGTACATGTACAAGATAACAATAAAACAAGACTTGTACAAGCTACACCATGAACAAGGAATAACATCTCATGACGAGATCCGGGTATACCAATCCGTGTAACCATCGTGTCAAGAATATGGATATTTACACTAGATACAATGAACGTAGGGGATATCACAAATAAAAAACTTATCAGAGAATGTACTCGCCTTGGGTCCTTAGCTGGTAATACCAATCTCCTGTCCCAGAGTATCGTCTGGATGATCCAACAGTCCTATAGACATATCATACAATACAATATTGTATCAGACATTAAACTAACACACAAACATAATACGTTGAACTCAGGGGCTATGCCAGGTATGGCACTGGTCAACTAGGGTCCGTGTGCGTCAAGTTGCACGGGCGTCGCGTTTGTGATTTCTGTGCAAAACAGACGGTCAAAATGATACGGGGCTTGCCAGTACGTCAGTGTACATGTGGCAGTCTGCTAATAGTTCACAGGGTCATAGGTCATGTGTAGTTACGAGGTATCCGTATTTACACTCGGGTTACCCAGTACCTATATATATATATTATACATACCATTAACTAACATATACATTAGTATCCATTAATTACAAATAATAGATATATGTATATATATACTTTAAATAAAACTAATACTTTGTATATAGAAAGAGATATACAATACGTATATATATATATATATATATATATATATATATATATATATATATATATATATATATATATATATATATATATATATATATATATATATATATATATATATATATATATATATATATATACTAAATAGAATTAATACTATATGTACAAATACAAATATATTAGGAAATAATTTATACAATATATATACATATGAACATATGCCAAAATTAGAATTATACTATATATACTAAATACCAAAATATTTTTAACATATGCTAATACATGTACCATATATACTAACATATACTATGTATATATATATATATATATATATATATATATATATATATATATATATATATATACTAAGTGAAATTACACATATACCATATACGTATATATGTACATATATATATACCAATACAATATATATATTTATACCAAAATACATTTATATATATATATATATATATATATATATATATATATATATATATATATATATATATATATATATATATATATATATACCTATTCAACATTTAACATATATCATTTAAATACGTATATACTAATACATATATACATTGAATACATATATATAAATGGAGAAATACACGAAACATATATACATACACACATACACACGTACATACGTACGTGAGGGAGAAATTGTACCTGAGCGCATCTACGACTACGGCGAGGACGTCGACGACGATGACGACGTGGTGGTGGTTCTGCTGATGAGGATGGCCAGAGTAGGGATGGCCGTAGCTGGCTCGTGAAGGGTGGCCGACTCGGCGGAGGGTTTGGCCGGAGTTGGGGGAGCTTGCCGGGTCGGGGAAGAGGAGCAGCGGGGCACTAGTGGAGGGTGGTGGCGCTCGATATGGGGAGGAGACGGAGTGCACGAGAGCTGCCGTATTGTCGAGGGAGACCGGTTCGAGGTTGCTGGTGGGAGGCCGGTGTTCGGTCGGCTCCGGTGTGGAGGGGGCTCGGGAAGAGGTGGTCGAGAAGGAGGAGACATGGGGGGTTGCAGTGGTGGTGGACAGTGGAGTGGGGTCGGTGCAGCAGCCGGACTCGGGGTGGTGCTCGTGATGGTGGCTCGACGGAGAAGACGGTGGGTCTGTCAGCTGACAGTGAAGTCGAGGGGAGGGGCTTGGTGGTATGGGAGGCTGGTCGTGGTGGTTCTACTGCAGCGGGGCGGCCGGAGTAGAAGCAGCGGGGGGAGGGAATTTAGGAGGAGGAGGATATCGACGATGGTGGTGGCTGATTCCGATGGTGGTGGTGGTGGTGATAGCTCGGGTTGTGGTATCGAGGGGAGGCCGACGGAGAAGAGCTGGCCGGGGAGAATGTAGGGAGGTAGGAGATGGTGGAGCTTCGGGTCGCCGGGTCGGAGAGATGCAGGGAGGAGCCGGGTGGCACAGCCGGGGAAGGGGGCCGGGGTGCCCGGGTGAACAGTGGTGGTCGGTTTTACATTCCCTCTCTTTCTCAATTTAAAAAGGAAGGAGAAAAAGAAGAAGAAGAGAAGAGGAAAGGAAAAATGAAAAGGAAGGAGGGTGGCTACGGTTGAGGGCTTGTGAGGAGGGAGGAGAGAGAAGATGGGGGCTTCCCTAGGATTGGGGATTAGGGCTTGGTTGGGAAGAGAGGCTTGAGGAGACATTAAATAGGATTTTGTGAGTGGAAAATGAGTGGTGATGATGCACCCATTTGAATGGGTGGTCAGGATTTGACATGGAGGATTCATTCATGCAAGGGTGAGGGTTTGGGTTGACTAGTCAATATTTAGGCTTCTCCATTGGTTTGAACCAATGGGGTATTGACACCTAATGCAATATTTATAAATTAGTCCCCTTAAATTTGGGTATTTGCACAGACACATGAAATAAAAAAAAAATGATGGGCGATTTGGTGTTTGGTGTTTTGTAGGATGAGGGGGTGTTGTGTGTTTGGTATGGGCTTAATTAGTAGGGTATTTGGATTAAGTCGGGATTAAACGAGATTAGTCAAAATGGTATCCCCAATTTAATTAGAAATAAATGCAAGCGATGTTCTAAAATTAATTAGGAGTACATGGGGCCAAAATTAGGTTGGATCACAAATATTATTAGTGAAGAAGACTCAGAACAAAATATTACCCTAATTTGGGTTGCACGAAAAATGGGTCAAGATTGCCTCCAATTTCGATTGGAACGCACAACGATACAAAGTTAGAATTTATTTTAGAAATTAAATAAACGTCTGCGACGAATATTGTGCGGCTAAAATGAAGCATAAGAGAGCATAATTATGAGTTATAAAAGGGTTAGAATGGAAGGCGGGCATGTCTAGGACAAGGTTGTAAAATTTGTTGGAAGGCAAAAGCTAGGGTAGCGCTCCAAATATCGAAGCAACGGCAAGGCGCAACAATTAAATAAAATTATGGTAATTAATTACTATCTCCAATAATTAAATCCTAAATAATACAATAAAAATTCATAACCCTACATTTCGGTCAGGGGTTCATCTAGTGGGCTTCTAGGTCAAGTCTACTAGCTCAACATTAAGAACATAGTATATTTATAAATACACATCTCATACAATTATTTATAAATTAATACACACAATATTAATAATATTCAAAAAGTCAAAAATATCCCTATTTTTGGAACGTGATAGTGATAACTTCTTCTATCAGCTTAGTGGAGAGGCAATATTTTCCAAGATTGATTTGAGGTCGGGATATCATCAGATCAAAGTTAGAGAGTAGGATATACCCAAGAAGTCATTCATATTAAGATAAGGACATTGAAAGTTTCTAGTAATGCCCTTTGGAGCAACCAATGCGCCACCAGTGTTTATAGATCTCATGAACCATATTTTTATGCCATACTTGGACAAGTTTGTGATAGTGTTCATTGACGACATCTTGGTGTACAATCAAAGTGAATGAGAGCACGAGCAGCATCTTTGCACAGTTCTTCAAGTCCTTAGAGAACATAAGTTATATGCAAAGTTCAGCAAGTATGAGTTTTGGCTTGATCATATTTCATATTTAGGATATTATTGCTAAAGTAGGAGTTAAAGTGGATCCCCAGAAGATAGAAGTTGTTGAGACGTGGCTAGTACCACGCCCCGATCTCTTGCAGGAATCGACCGTCCCAGCTAGGTACGAATTATCGCGCCAGCGCTCCGGTAGGACGATCGTTCCTATCTAGACTTGATGCCGTACGAGCACAAGCTGCGCCCGTGCAAGGCCACAAAATTGCACAAATAGTCCGAATATAGTGAAATAAGAAATGAATAGGCAATTGGTAACAAGTTCACAAAATCGTCATAGCGGAAGCCTTGAAATGAACATAAGTATTGATGTAAAATAAGCACTTTATTGATATTAAATCAATATTACAAGTGACGCTAGGCCAAGATTATAAGTCACTTAAGTCATCTCTCTTGAAATAATAAAAGCATGCAAAGTGGCTACAATTGTGGAATGATACATAGGCGATGTTCTAATATTATGTCTTGTATATGTGCTTCAGTTCCGGACGTAACGCTCCAAGGCTCTAGAGCAAACTCTACGCCTTAGCACACATGAAGGAATTTTCGTACCGAACGAGGTTCTCTCGCACTCTGCAAGCAATCTGGTGGGTTATCAGTACATGAATGCATTAGTAGGGAGGCTTCTCGCCCGCTCGATAAATCTAAACAAGTTATATAGGTTCCGTGCACCATCTATTAAGTTATCTTTCTAGACTTGGTTAGGATCAGTTTTATGGTATAATGAAAAGCCTAACTCATGTGGCATTGCATCATGCGATATAAGAGAAACACGGTGAAACTTACCAACTTACCATCCATCCTTCCCTATCCAAGGTAAACCAAGTTAAACTAAGCACGAGTATATATAATGAAATCTATATAAATCGCATAAGCAAACATAGTGTCACGAGCGGCATTCTGACTTAGGTACACAAGTTACACGATAATCAGGTGTATTGTAGAAGATGTTCAAGTGTTCAAATACGTACAAGTATGCACAGATGTCTAATACTCATATTAGTTCAGGTGTTACAAATTACTCGATGCGATGCAATGACTCACATATGGATTGCCGCTAAGTGATGATGACTTATCAATATGAAAAGGAGGGTCGCTGGCGCTTCAAGCCATTTGGATGTGTCTTTTGACGGAGATAGGTAAAGCGCTAAAAACTCGAGGCGCACAACATCCCGCCAGAACATGAGAGACCCAAACTCTTTTGACGGTGATGATATAGCGCTAAAAACTCGAGGCACAAACACCATCTCGCCAAAGCTCCAGGAGTCCCTATATAATTTTTCCCAGGCTGATACAATCCCGGTGATCCGGCGATCGTCCGAGGAATCCACGATACCTCGTGCATGAGTTGTCCGCGACTATGCAAGTCTTGGGTCTTTCTAGATTCACGACATGACATGATTCAATCTTGATTTACTTAGCTATTGGATGATGCGTAGTCTCTTGGACGGAGATGGGTGTAGCAATAAGTACTTGAAGTGCATACACCATCTCACGAGAGAGACTACCAAGGAACCGAATACCTGAATGAGTCTTGCTCCACGAGCTGTGATTCTTGCTTCTTGACATGATGCAATCCCTTAATTCAGAAAATGCGTTGGTGACCTAACGGTCCAGTATACTTATAGGTTCATATTGCATAGAAAAACCATTTAATAGTCTTCTGGCTAACTAGATGCATGCACTATATTTATAGTGTTACAGGATCGCGACATAAACTATGTGACAAGCATTGAAACAAGGCAAATGAGTACAAGTTATAATGTAAGCAGGCAAGTATTGCATTTGTTTGAAACATAAGCATAAGGAAACATACTGTATAGTCTACTTTAGAACATAAGCCTTTATGTTAGCACGGGTCTAAGGGGTAGCGCGAGGAATGAAATCGTAGATGGGCATATCAGGCGACATAATCCATAAGATGAGCAGTGTAAAAAAGTGAAGCAGTGTACTACGAAGAGTATATAATAATCTTATTAGAGGCATTAACAGAGTCTACTTGCACGAAGATAAGGTAGCATGCAAGGGTGCAACTATAAGCCAAGTTTTATTTCCATGTTCTAATACAAGCAATACAAGATGAGATTATTTCCTTAGCTATGTGCGTTATATTCTTTATTAGCACGCAAGGGGTGATTCACCTAGCTACTAGCATGTATCGTCCATATTTTAAGTGTGCAGGCTAAGCAAAGACAAGTTTATCGTAGCTACCCATCTTAGCGATATTTTGCCTCAGCCGAGCGATACTCTGAGCGAGCCTTTGAAAGTATAAGTCTAAACTCCTGAAGGTCCAAGTCTGAAATCATTTTCCTTAAGCGAGTCTTTTCGTAGAGCAAAGTGGGTCAGGTTGTTGCACTTGTGCCATTTTCATCGGCTCTCCGCTTGAGCGGAACAGGTCATTACATTATACATCACTCAGAACAAGTATCGTCCATGAGACTTCATAGCGCAAACTGCTCTATCGTATATTATCGAAACTATCTCAAACATAACAATCAGTGACGCGTGTGTACTGGGTATGTCTCATTAAATGACTCTATCATTCAATCCAAGCTCCGACTCGGTCTCAACTGCGCCTTAGCACAGAATATATCGCTTAACACGGGGTACAGTATAATCCATCTTGAATGATTATCTAAGGCTAAGGAAAACTTATCCAAATTATTATACTCATTATACTCTTCCATATGAATCTAACATATTCACTTGCACTATCATTCGAGATCATCATATCGTAATTCTGGATCGTGCACATATTTAAGGCATCCCTCAAACATATGTATGTCAACCAACTTAACGATAGCGAAGTCTTTACACTCGAGTTCAACATATCACTGAGTCTTGGATCATGAACACGTTCAAGGCATCCCTCAAACATATGCATTCAACCAAACTTAATGGTAGTGAAGTCGGACAAGCCACTTACGAAAATCTTAAGGTTTCTCGTCTTACAAATTACGATGATACCTCCAACATGGTCAATAAAATCCAAGTTATTCCAATCCCACTCAAACTAAGTATTGTACTACCGTCAAGCATGATCTATTCGATCTACCGACTAGCGTCCATGTCCTATTGTCTATTCCATTCGTGTCAAACATAGCACACACTTACCATTCCAAGTCTAACTTTAAGTCTTGCTGCCCCAGTTATATGGCTTGCTCAAGCAATACTCTAAGGTCGGTTACATAAGTTATATCACTCGGCATAGGGTCGTCTGCCTAATTACTAGGTCAGCTCAAAAGGTCATAGGTACAGTTCATGTTCATGACTCATCGTACAAATTTGTCGCACGATGTTCATCCCAATTCCTAAGGCCAAACCATTGCTCTTTCATTCAGGTTATTCTACCCAAGCTTATTTTACTCAGATTTCTAAACATCGAGCACAAATCATCATACACATAGTAACACATTTATTTTACATGGTCCGAGTTCGTTCAGTCAAATCCATGATATATCCATGTTGCACGTCAAGCCTAGCAATTCGCATAGTCTATCTCCTCAAACATGTTTGATAGAACCCATATATCCATTCTAAGTCTAGACCACCAAGCCATGATTCAATTCTAAATCTTCGATCTCAATCATAACTCTAAGTCATCCAACAAGATTCATGTATCCGTTCACGAAACTATCAAGCGTGTCTTACTCCATGTTCTAGACTAACTCATCCTTGAAACACTTCTGATTTGTCACTACCATATTTTTAAGAAAATGGTATTTTGGTCATTGTATAATTAATTAAATATTATACATATTGTATAATTATTTAATTATTGTTAGATATTATTTATTATTTTGGACTTATGTTAGTGGACCTAACTAGTTTAGATTAGACCCATGAACCAACATTTATAATTGGTTAGAATTGAGCCCAATTAGAAGCCCATTCATTAGGAGGGTGATTAGTTTAATTAAAACTATTAGACTAGAACCTTCCTTCCTTAATTATTTCTTCATGAGAGGCCCCAAGGGGTATAATGGACATTACATAGTAGCTTGAGGGAGGGGCTAAAGGGGCCGGCCACATAAAGGGGGGGGGGAGTTTCTCTCTCCACTTTTTATTTCAAATCTAGATCTAGAATTTCCCTCAACCAAATTCCTTCATTCCTACATCAATTCCCTACCAAATTTTATCCCAATTCCTTCCTAAATTACTATTGAAGGCTAGTAGAGCAAGAATCTAGAAGGAGAAAGTAAGGATCTATAAAGAAGAGCAAGGATCTACAAGTTAAAGGCCAATCTCATCAAATTTGGAGGTTGCATTAGGAATCCATCTCCCAATAGGTACAGTTCAGTTTTTTTTTCTTTAATTAGGTTCTAAATTTGGGTTTTAATCATTAGAATCCTATATGATTAGGCTACCCATAGGAATTGGAATTATGTTCATAGGAGGCCTATGGTGAAAGATATAGTATATTTTGTGTCAATTTTGGGAGAATTCCGAGATTGACACAAGTTGTGTTTGTCAATTTGTTAATTAGACCAAATTAACATGTGTTTGATTTTTTGTGGCTAGTATCGTATCCATAATTGGATATGCATAGGTCGTATCCTAATAATTTGGTGATACGTGTTGAATTGGGGGTTTTTCCTCCGATACGGGGCTTTGTGCATGTCATATTTTGACACGGACACGTAGATGTGTGTTTGACTCTTCGTATTATTTATAAATAGTATTTTAGACTTGCTCGTGTCCTTTAGGGCTTTGTGCAACAAATACAACAGCTGCAGCAGCACTATCGTGCAGCAAACTGTTTCAACAGCAACAGTAGGATTCGGTGAATAGCACATAGCAGCATGTACCAGCAGTAGCAGCAACTTGCAAGTATCAGTTAGCTAGTTAGGCATTTTAGTTAGTTAGTTAGTTTAGTTAGTTAACTAGTAGTAGTTATTGATAGTTAGCTAGTTTAATAATTGATTAGTTAACTAGTTATTTAGTTATCAAGTTAGTAGTATCTAGTTGGCTAGTTATATATTTTTTGTGTATCTCTAAGTTAGATATATACATACCTACTTATGTATCTCTAGGTATGTGTATCTATGTAAGTATGGGTATTAATGTTAAGTTAGTAGCTACATATTAGTATATTATATATTTTAGTAATTAGTTGTTTAGCATATAGTTAATATTGGGTATTAGCTATATGAATGAGGATTTGACATTACCTTGAGATACTAAGGTAAGTGTCAAGGTATTGAGGGATATTCAAGGTATTTGGGTTCGAGTATCAAGATGGGGATTTTGTGGTGCGATACCGCGTTGGTTCAAATCCAAGGTATCCATTTAGCAATTGTAATTATGATTAATATATATGTTATTGCTTGTGTATGCATATATGATATTTCTATATCTAATTATTGCGTATCTTGAGATACGGTATCTTAGTGTGTTCATAGTATCTTAGATTTAACTAATGTGGCCTAGTTTCATAGTGTATGAATCCAATATCCTAGAGTTAGACTCATACAACCTAGAAATAGGTAGTTTGACCGATTTGACTTAGAGTTGACCTAGTTTGACTATTTTAACTTAGAAATGACTTTATGACCTAGAAGTTGACTAGTTTAACTTATTTTTATTTTGAAACCTTGTATTGATATTATATTCCATATCTAGGTCTTCGAGGTACCGTACTAGACATCTGTTATACTATTTGTCAAACTTCAAGTGAGTACATTCTCTGATAGTTTCTCATTTATGATATCCTCTATGTTTATTGTATCTAGTGTAGATATCCTTGATTTTTTGACACGATGGTTACACAGATTGGTATATCCAGATCTTGTCATGAGATATTATTCCTTAGTATATATGGTGTATCTTGTGCAAGCCTTATTTTCTTGTTTCTTGTACATGTACAGACACTGATTCTCTGGGAGACTAGATACCTTCCCAGAGAATCCGTGCTATAGCGTACCATGGTTGGATCCCCTATACCAATAAGGGATGGAGAGTATTTTAGTGTAGATATGTGATCATACCCTTCTTGTGCATATCTTATTTCTTATGAGTATTGGTCATACATCGCACGTATGACTAGCCAGGCCCTTATTCTTGTGCAAGTTCCTAAGCCGATCATATGTTAAAGTTAGTACTCACACAATTAGTCATTTGTATTCTTGTTGATTATTATATTATTCATTCTTGTATTTATTTTTAGTATTTTTTATTGTATATCTCTTGTACCTATTATTGCATATTGTATATTTACATCTATTTTCTGCTACATAGTTTATATCATTGATTAGAACTGCTATTAAAGATGTACTCTGCTTCTTTTCTGACTGGATATATTTTTCCCAGATGACATCGAGGAGTGGTACCCTACTCATTACGGGCCTCAAGATGTTATGGGCTTAGAGTCAGAGACACTGGCTCAGGAGGGACTCATCCCGACTGAGACAGACGACCCAGGACTTATAGTATCTTAGTTATTCTTTCTGTGCTGGATTTGTCTCCAGCCTACTATTTTGCTTTTCTCTGACTCATTAATGTTATTATTTGACCCATAGGTTGTTTTGTGACTATTCTATTCTTTATCATATTCGTGTTATTGTCCATCTTAGATCTGTGATTGAGTATATTTATATTGTTGGTGGCATATTATATTGATTAGATAGATTACCCAGACAACGTTCTACCGTCGATGCTGCGGCATAGGCTGGGCGTTGTTCCCGACTTGCATCCCTATACCGGGTTTGGGTCATAACATATTTTTAGTAGTGGCCCATGCAGGTCTTCGAGGTCATAATTAGTACGATTCGTAGTGGTGCTCTGAATTGAGTGCTATTACGAGACTGTTTCAAGATATAGGATACATGCTATAGGCTGAGAATACTCAATCACATCTAGGAAAAACTCTTTTGATTCATTCAACTATTCTTTCTTGATATTGATATTTGATCTTTAACTGTCTTTTCCTTGAGTGTCTTACATCATGTACCATATTGATTCTTTCTTTTGCTTTATCTCAGGATGCCGCCTAAGACTAGATCGCAGCAGGGGAGAGCAGCTTCTGAGAGGTCTGCGACATCCCGAGGGCCTATACCAGTCAGTTCTCTGGTGATTGGAGTGTCAGCTACTTTCGGAGGTCCACCTCCTACTCAGAGGGCTGTGCTAGCTGTATCTGAGGGACTTTCACCTCCACCTTTCGTGTCGACAGATACGACGCAGATATTTACACTATTTTACGAGATATTGGAGGCACAGAGGGCTCAGTTTGAGGTACACCAGAGGCAGACCGATGTCTTGCAACAGGGCATCGAGAGTGCTCATCAGTTTGCTCGTGCCGTAGTAGAGAGAGGAGTTTCGGTCCAGCAGCAGGTTGCTCAGCTTCGGCCAGGCAACATTCAGGACTTCAAGAAGCTGGAGCCTAGGGTCTTCAAGGGGATGGAGGACATCGTCTATGCTGATGATTGGCTCAAGGACATTGAGCATCTCATGAGGTTGTCCTGTCTTTCTAAGGATCTGAAGGTTGAGGCGGTAGGACTTTAACTGTTCGACGTTGCCCGCACTTGGTTCAGGAATGAGCCAATTCTTGTTGACGCAGGACAGTCTTGGGAGGTATTCAAGGACCTCTTCAAGAAGAAGTTCTTTTCTCGGGCAGACATGTTAGACTTGGGGAGGCAGTTTGAGAGCCTCATTCAGGGGAGCATGTCTTTGGAGGAATACGCTATAGAGTTTGGTAGGCTGAGCCAATTTACGGAGTATTTGGTGAGAGAGCTGGAGGCTCGAGCTATTCATTTTACGAGGGTCTAAACTGGGAAGTGAAGATCCTTATTCTGTCTTTTTATGAGACATATGTGGAGATACTTGCGGAGGCACGCATGGTTGAGCGGGAGTTGGGTTTGAAGCCCAAGAGAGATTACGATTCTTTTCTGGGGGCTAACACCAGCACAGTAACTGCCAAGTGTCCTCATTTTTAGTCCACGCCTTTCCAGCAGCCGCAGCAGCACCAGACTCCAGCTAGGGCACTGTTTCACCAGACACCACAGCAGCAGAGACAGTTATAGCATGCTTTCTGCCACTTCTGTAAGAAGCTAGGCCACATCTGGAAAGTTTGCAGGAAGAGGTTAGGAGTTTATTTGTATTATGGTGCCAAAGGGCATCAGATGAGAGAGTGCCCTCATCGTGCAGTTCAGGGAGCAGTTCCAGCTCTGAGGATACATGCGAGACCACCTGCAGTACAGCCGAGGGGACCACCGCTTTCGACCCAGCAACAACGTTATGTCCAGCACCAATATCAGGGAGGTGCACGTCAGGGACTAGAGTTTGCTATGACAGTCGAGAAGGATAAGCCCACTGGAGATGTCATCGTAGGTTCTGTTCTTCTTGATTCTATTCCTGCTTTAGCTTTGTTTGATAATAGTGCTTTCCATAGTTTTGTATCTGTTTCTTTTGCTCTGAAGCATGGTTTAGTAGCTGAATCTTTGCTTAGGACTTGCAAGATCATGACCAGGGGAGGCATTATCCTGGTTACTGATATTTGAAAGGATCAAAGAGTTACTTTGGGAGGCCGAGAATTGAATACGCGTCTACTTCTAATGCCACTTCCGAGTTAAGATATTGTACTCGGGATGGATTGGTTGAGTAGGCACCGTGCTAGTATAGATTATAGAGGAGATATAGTTTTGTTTGGTCCGCCAGGAGAGCCAGAATTTGAGTTTGCTAGAGGAGCTGCAGAGTAGGGAGAAGGCATTATTTGTGGAGCTATAGTGGAAGACAAGGAGTTGTTGCATCCGTTGATAGCAGAATTCTTGGATGTATTTTCGGAGGAATTACCAGGATTGCTGCCTGTTGAGATATTGAATTCTCTATAGACTTGGTGCCAGGTACAGAACCAATTTTGCAGCATGTCTATAGAGTAAACAACAGCAAGCTGGTTGAGCTGAAGAAGCAGGTGGACGAATTGAAGGATAAAGGGTTTATCAGATCGAGTTCTTCACCGTGGGGATCCCCAGTATTGTTTGTATCGAATAAGGATGGATCGGTGTGCATGTGTATTGATTACAAGGCATTGAATAATCTCACATCAAGAATAAATATCCTTTGCCATGGATTGATGGTCTGTTTAATCAGTTGAGTGGTTCCAAGGTATTTTCTAAGAAAGACTTGAGATCAGACTACCACCAGGTGAAAGTAAAGCCGGAGGACATATTGAAGACTGCTTTTAAGACTCGGTATGGCCAGTATGAGTTTATGGTGATGCCATTTGGGTTGACTAATGCCCCAGCAGTATTTATGAATTTGATGAACAAGGTGTTCCATCAGTACCTTAACAAGTTCGTGGTGGTGTTCATCGATGACATACTCATATACTCGAAGACATTGGATGAGCACGAGGAGCATTTACGGATTATGTTGGATATGCTGAGGAAGGAGAAGCTGTATGGGAAGTTGTCCAAGTGTGAGTTCTTCCTGGACAAGATGGAGTTCTTGGGGCATGTTGTGACTGGTGATGGTATTTCAGTAGATCTGAAGAAGATTATAGTAGTGGAATCTTAGAAGACCCTGAGTTCATTGGCAGAGATCAAAAGTTTCTTGGGTTTGCCAGGCTACTACCGGAAGTTTGTGCAAAAAATTTCGAGGATTACCGAGCCGATGACCAGACTCACCAGGAAGGATGTAGAGTTTATTTGGACAAAGGATTGCCAGGTTGCTTTTGAGAAATTGAAGAAGAGGTTGACGTCTGCTCCTATTTTAACCTTGCCATCAGGGTCTGGAGGTTTCACTATTTATAGTGATATATCGGGGAAAGGTTTGGGTTGTGTTCTTCAGCAGAATGAGAAAGTGATTGCCTATGCATCCAGGCAATTGCATCATCATGAGAAGAACTATCCTACTCATAATTTGGAGTTGGCAGCAGTTATCTTTGCCCCGAAGTTATGGAAATACTATTTGTACGGAGAGCATGTGGAGATCTTCACAGACCATAAGAGCTTAAAGTACGTTTTCACGCAGAATGAGTTGAATATGAGGCTGCGTCGGTGGTTGGAACTGATGAAGGATTTTGACATATCTTTGTAGTATCATCATGGGAAAGCTAATATAGTTGCCGATGCCTTGAGCAGGTATCCGGTAGCTATATTCTTGACGCATGATCGATATTTGTTGGAGAACATGGAGAGCTTGGACATTGAGGTGATAGTTCCTGGTTTTGCTATGCAGATATGGAGATTACAGATACACTCAGAGTTGATGGACATGATTAAGGCAACCCAGTATGATGATGTATCTCTGAGGAGCATCAGAGCTCAGGTGAGAGCAGGATTGTAGGATGATTTCACCATTGCTGAGGATGGATCTTTATGGTATGGTGTTAGATTGTGTGTGCCTAGTGGAGAACTGCGTAAGAAGGTGTTACAGGAAGCACATCGCTTTTAGTATTCCATACATTCAGGTGCCAACAAGATGTATCGGGATATGCGAGAGAGTGTGTGGTGGTATGGCATGAAGAGGGAAGTGGCACAGTTTGTATCCAGATGCTTAGTGTGCCAGCAGGTGAAAGCCGAGAGGCAGAGGCCAGGTGGTTTACTTCAGTCATTACCTATATTAGAGTGGAAGTGGGAGCACATTAATATAGATTTTGTGTCAGGACTTCCACGATCTCCAGGAGAAAAAGACGCAATTTGGGTCATCATTGACAGGTTGACCAAGTCGGCCCACTTTTTGCCTTTCAAGGTGGGTTTGTCTACGGAGAAGCTGGCAGAGATATATGTGAGGCAGATCGTCAGAATACATGGAGTTCCAGTCAGCATAGTCTCGGATCGGGATAGTCGTTTCACTTCTCATTTCTGGAGGAGTTTGTAGGCGAGTTTGGGAACCCAGCCCAAGTTCAGTACTGCATATCATCCCCAGACAGATGGACAGTCAGAGAGGACTATTCAGACTATCGAGGATATGTTGCACACTTGTGTACTAGATTTTGGGGGTTCTTGGGAGGACCATCTCTATTTGGTAGAGTTTGCTTACAATAACAGCTACCAGGCTAGTATAAAGATGTTACCATTTGAGGCTCTGTACGGTCGGGATGTCGTACTCCCTTGTCATGACCACCAAGCCATGATTCAATTCTAAATCATCGATCTCAATCATAACTCTAAGTCATCCAACAAGATTCATGTATCCGTTCATGAAACCATCAAGTGTGTCTTACTCCATGTTCTAGACTAACTCAACCTTGAAACACTTCCGATTTGTCACTACCATATTTTTAGGAAATGGTATTGTGGCTATTTTATAATTAATTAAATATTATACATATTATATAATTATTTATTATATTATTTAATTATTATTAGATGTTAGTTTATTATTTTAGACTTGTGTTAGTGGACCTAACTAGTTTAGATTAGATCCATGGACCAATATTTATAATTAGTTAGAATTGAGCCCAATTAGAAGCCCATTCATTAGGAGGGTGATTAGTTTAATTAAAACCATTAGACTAGAACCTTTTCTTCTTAATTATTTCTTCATGAGAGGCCCCAAGGGGTATAATGGACATTACATAGTAGCTTGAGGGAGGGGCTAAGGGGTTTGGCCAGATAAAGAGGAGGAAATGTTTTTCTCTCCTCTTTTTATTTCAAATCTAGATCTAGAATTTTTCTCAACCAAATTACTTTATTCCCACATCTATTTTCTACAAAATTTCATCCCAATTGCTTCCCAAATCATAATTAGAGGCTATTAGAGCAAAGATCTAAAAGGAGGAAGCAAGGATCTACAAAGAGGAGCAAAGATCTACAAATTGAAGGCCAATTTCATCAAATTTGGAGGTTGCATTGGGAATCCATCTCCCAATAGGTACAATTCAGTTTTTCCCTTTAATTAGGTTCTAAATCTGTATTTTAATTATTAGAAACTACCATATATGATGAGTCTACCCATAGAAATTAGAATTATGTTCATAGGAGGTATATGGTGAAAGATATGGTGTATTTTGTGTTAGTTTTGGGAGAATTCCAAAATTGACACAAGTTGTGTTTGTCAATTAGTCAATTAGACCAAATTGACATGTGTTTGATTGTTTATGGCTAGTATCATATCCACAATTGGATACGTGTATGTCGTATCCCAATAATTTGGTGATACGTATTGAATTGAGAGTTTTTTCTTCGACACGGGACTTTGTGCATGTCATATTTTGACACGAACACGTAGATGTGTGTTTGACTCTTCGTATTGTTCATAAATAGTATTTTAGACTTGCTCGTGTCCTTCGGGGCTTTGTACAACAAATGCAGCAGCTGCAGCAGCACCATCATGCAGCAAACTATTTCAGCAGCAACAGTAGGATTCAGTGAATAGCACATATCAGCATGTACCAGCAGTGGCAGCAACTTGCACGTATCAATTAGCTAGTTAGGTGTTTTAGTTAGTTAGTTAGTTTAATTAGTTAACTAGTAGTAGTTATTGATAGTTAGCTAGTTTAATAATTGAATAGTTAACTAGTTATTTTGTTATCAGGTTAGTAGTATCTAGTTAGCTAGGTATCTATTTTTATATGTATCTCTAAGTTAGATATATACATACCTACTTATGTATCTCTAGTTATGTGTATCTATGTAAGTATGGGTATTAATGTTAAGTTAGTAGCTATGTATTAGTATATTATATATTTTAGTAATTAGTTGTTTAGCATATAGTTAATATTGGGTATTAGCTATATGAATGAGGATTTGACATTACCTTGAGATACCAAGGTAAGTGTTAAGGTATTGAGGGATATTCAAGGTATTTGGGTTCGAGTATCAAGATAAAGATTTTGTGGTGCGATATCGCATTGGTTCAAAGCCAAGGTATCCATTTAACAATTGTAATTAGGATTAGTATATATATTATTGCTTGTGTATGCATATATGATATTTCTATATCTAATTATTGCGTATCTTGAGATACAGTATCTTAGTGTATTCATAGTATCTTAGATTTAACTAATGTGGCCTAGTTTCATAGTGTATGAATCTAATATCCTAGAGTTAGACTCATGCAACCTAAAAATAGGTAGTTTGGCCAAGTTTGATCGGTTTAACTTAGAGTTGACCTAGTTTGACTGTTTTGACTTAGAAATAGCTTTATGACCTAGAAGTTGACTAGTTTAACTTATTTTTATTCTGAAACCTTGTATTGATATTATATTCCATATCTAGGTCTTCAAGGTACCTTACCAGACATCTGTGATACTATTTGCCAAACTTCAGGCGAGTACATTCTCTGATAGTTTCTTATTTATAATATCCTCTATGTTTATTGTATCTAGTATAGATATCCTTAATTTTTTGACATGATCGTTACATGGATTGGTATATCCGGATCTTGTCATGAGATGTTATTCCTTGGTATATATGGTGTATCTTGTGCAAGCCTTGTTTCCTTATTTTTTGTACATGTACAGACACTGATTCCCGGGGAGACTAGCTACCTTCCCAGAGAATCTTCTGCCATAGCGTACCATGGTTGGATCCCCTATACCAGTCGGGGATGGAGAGTATTTTAGTGTAGATATATGATCATACCCTTCTTGTGCATGCCTTATTTCTTGTGAGTGTTGGTCATACACCGCACGTATGACTAGCCAGGCCCTTATTCTTGTGCAAGTTTCTTGTGCAAGTTTTCAAGCCGATTACATGCTAAAGCTAGTACTCATACACTTAGTCATTTGTATTCTTGTTCATTGTCATATTGTTCATTCTTGTATTTATTTCCAGTATTTCTTTTATTGTATATCTCTTGTACCTATTGTTGTATCTTGTATATTCACATCTATTTTATGTTATATAGTTTATATCATTGATTAGAACTGCTATTAGAGATGTAATCTGCTCCTTTTCTGACTGGATATTTTTTCCAGATGACACCGAGGAGTGGTACCCTACTCATTACGGGCCTCAAGATGTTGTGGGCTTAGAGTCAGAGACACTGGCTCAGGAGGGACTCATCCCGACAGAGACAGACGACCCAGGACTTATAGTATTATAGTTATTCTTTCTGTGCTGGATTTGTCTCCAGCTTTCTATTTAGCTTTTCTCCGACTCATTGATGTTATTATTTGACTCATAGGTTGTTTTGTGGCTGTTCTATTCTTTATCATATTGGTGCTATTGTCCATCTTAGATCTGTGATTGAGTATATTTATATTGTTGGTGGTATATTATATTGATTAGATAGATTATCCATACAACGTTCTACCATCGATGCTACGGCGTAGGTTGAGCGATGTTCCCGACTTGCATCCCTACATCGGGTGCGGGTTATGACATGATTTACTTGTGTTGTCAAACTCGTCTTATCGTGTCGAATCACAAGTCAAGACGATCATTCAATTATCATGCTCTGGTCTTCCGCAAGTTCGATCATCCCCACTGGACGTGAGATCACCACGCTAACTCTTCCACTTTATAATCGTCCTAATCCAGACATGATGCATATACGAGCATGGAGTTACGCTCGCATAAGATAAGAACGTCAAATGTTATGGTTATCATCGAAATGATCGAAACCTTATAATTACACTTCACTCCATCTAAGTTATATATTAATCCACTAAGTCATGTTCATCTATTAACCGTTCATGCCATGATCATAATTTATCTAGCTAATTCGTCCAACTTTAATGTTACCGTTCGATCAATCCATAGCATTCCTCAAACAACTAAGTTCAAATCCCAAACCAAAGTCTAACCACTTTGTTACGTTCCATTCATCGAGTTTGTTTGAATAATCATCGAACATGTTTCTGCGAGTTTGATCATCCCCGTTGGACGTAAAATCACCATGCCAGTGCTCCCACAGGATAATCGTTCTTGTTCGAAATTAATTATTGAAGGTTAACTTTTGAACTAGATTCAAGATCGTTCTTCCAAACTCTAGATCGAATCCGTTATCACTTACCTCTTTCATCGAACTACAATATTCCTTTACTTGTATTAATCTATGATATCTTCCAATTATTGATACCATATCAAGTCTATTAATTTGAAACCACAATATCGATACTCACGTTTAATCCGTTTTGATGCAATTCAAAATCGCACGTATGATTCACCAAGTTTTCTCGACCAAGATATTGATTCTATTACCTTAAATCCCTATTCGATATAAGCCTTATCACTTGTTCAACACCTTCTCAATTGTTCAAACTAACTATCGTACGAGATCTATGAATTCACTCGAATATTTCCAAAATGATCCATACACCACTCAGGAATCGAGTCATCCAAATAAATCTTCAATCGTGTTCGCATCGCTCACTCGTATATCCAATTCATTCCTTAGAACTCCTGCACGATACCTAAGCGTCGCCTCAATAAATCTTAGTCTCGTATATATCCTTATTGATAGTCATCTAAGTAAATCATATTTGATTGTATCTGCCAACACGAAATACCGTCCGAGCTATTTCTCAAAATCCAAGCAAGATCTACTATATTTTTCTTAGGGATAAACTGATAATACTTCTATCGGTTGCCATTCTAAGTCTGACTTATCCTTATCTGAACGATATCCCAATCTCGCTCGTAAACTAGCTCGCACCAAAAGGTCTTGGTGTGCGATACTCAATAAAACTTAGTCGAAAGGCTGTGTGCATAGCTAACTATCCGAACGATATTCTATCTCGTATACTAACCAGCTTGGTAATTACGTATAAGTATTCAGGTTCGTACATAACTTATAAATTCTAACATGAATCTATCCCATAAAGTCTAACACAGGCCGGCCCAAGGGTCTTTGGATAACTATCCAGTACAAGCAATCATATCATACACATATACTTTTAAAATTATTTATACTTATTGTATGGAATATCCCAACGGGTCAACGAGAGAGAGCATTTTGTACATAACCCATGAATGAGCTTTCAAAACTAAAAAAATTGATACGAAGTCCAAAGATGTAAAGCCATGCTCTGATATCAATATGTCATGCCCCGATCTCCTACAGGAATCAGCCATCCCCGCTAGGCACGAATTACCGCACCGACGCTCCCGCAGGACGATCTTTTCCATCTGGACGTGATATCGTACAAGCACAAGTTGCTTCCGTACAAGGCCATGAATAGAACAGACAGAGAAATATCTAAGCCACAGAGTCGCACAGATAGTCCGAGTGTAGCAGAATAAGAAATGAACAGGCTATTGGTAACAAGTTAACAGAGTCATCATAGCAGAATCTGGTGGATTATCAGTACATGAATGCACTAATGGGGAGGATTCTCTCCCGCTCGACAAATCCAAACATGTTATATAGGTTCCGTGCATCATTTATTAAGTTGTCTTTCTAGTCTTGCCTTAGAATCAGTTTTATGGCATAATGAAAAGCCTAACTCGTTTGCTAGTGCGCCGTGTGATATAAGAGAAACACGATAAAACTTACCAACTTACCTCCATCCTTCCCTGTCCAAGGTAAACAAAGTTAAACCAAGCTAAACCAAGCATGAGTATATATAATGAAATCCACAAAAATAGCATAAGCAAACACTGTGTCACGAGCGGCGTTCTGACTCCGGTGCACGAGTTATACGATACTCAAGTGTGTTTCAGAAGATGTTCAATTGTTCAAATATGTACAAGTGTGTACAGATGTCTAATACTCATATTCATTCAGGTATTAAAAATTACTCGATGCAATATAATAACTTATACGCGGATTATCGCTAAGCAAGGATGACTTATCTATATGAATATGAGGGTCGCTGGCGCTATAAGCCATTTGGACGAGTATCTTGACGGAGATGGGTATAGCTCTAAAAACTCGAGGCATGCACATTCCCACCAGAATAGGAGAGACCTAGACTCTTTTGACAGTAATTATGTAGCGCTAAAAACTCAAGTCACAAACACCATCCTGCCAAAGCTCGGTGAGTCCCAGTATGATTCCTCCCAGGCCGACATGATCCTAGTGCCCTAACAATCGTTCGAGGAATCCACGGTCCCTCTTGCACGAGTTATCCACTACCATTTAAGTCTTGGGTCTTTCCAAATTCATGACATGACATGATTCAATCTTGATTCACTTAGCTATTGGATGATGCGTAGTCTCTTGGGCGGAGATGGGTGTAGTAATAAGTACTCGAGGCGCATACACCATCTCGCCAGCTCGAGAGAGACTATCAAGGAACCGAATACCTGAATGAGTCTTGCTCTACGAGCTATGATTCTTGCTTCTTGACATGATGCAATCCCTTAATTCGGGAAATGCCTTGGCGATCTAACGGTCCCGAATACTTGCAGGTTCATATTGTACAGAAAGACTATTTGATAGTCTTCTGGCTAACTAGATGCATGCACGATATGGATAGTGTTACAGGATCGCGATATAAAACTATGTGAAAAGCATTAAAACGAGACAAACGAGTACAAGTTACAATCTAAGCAGGCAAGTATTGCATTTGTTTGAAACATAAGCATAGGAAAACATACTGTATAGTCTACTTTAGAACATAAGCCTTTTCGTTAGCACGGGTCTAAGGGGCAGCGCGATGAGTAAAACCGTACAGGGGCATATCGGGCAACATAATCTATAAGGTGAGTAGTATAAACAAGTAAAGCAGTGTACTACTAAGAGTATATACTAATCTTACTTGAGGCATTAGCAGAGTCTACTTGCACGAATCTAAGATAGCATGCGAGGGTCCAACTATAAGCCAAGTTTTATTTCCATGTTCTAACACAAGCAATACAATATGGGATTATTCCCTTAGCTAGGTGCATTGTATTCTTTAGTAGCATGCAAGGGGTGATTCACCTAACGACTAGCATGTATCATCCATATTTTAAGTGTACAAGCTAAGCAAAAACAAATGACAAGTTTATCGTAGCCACCCACCTTAGCGATATTTTGCCTCGGCCGAGTGATACTCTGAGCGAGCCTTTGTGTTACGACCCGCACCCTGAATTTGGGCATGAGTCATGAATATGCCCAGCCTATGCCGCCATATCGATGGTAGAATACTGTACAATGAGCCACAAGTAATCTACGACTCACAACATATATACATCTCTACATTATACTCAATCACAGACACTAGTTTAAATAATTACACCAAGATAATAATGAAATAATAATCTTGATGCAGGTTCAATGAATCTCCCCCAAAATTGAATATCCAAAATATAATGTTTGAAATACTTAGAAACCTGTCAAAATAATCCGATCCAAATAACTAACAAAGTCAACTACTAATAAACTACTCCATCGCAGACGGTATCGGAGCTGCTAACTCTCCCTGATCGTCCGGAAGGGCAAGATCGGGCTCTATTATGTCGCTGGCTTATGGTCCATAATGTGTAGGGATTTTATCCTCAATGTAGTCACCTAAAATGTTTATCCAGTCAGGAAAGGAACGAGTACATCACAGTGAAAACAGTTCCAACACATGGTAGAAGCTATAAGACAATAAATAGTAAGGAATATATGATAGCAACAAACTGAACTCACAATAAAGCAACTAGAATAACCAAATGCTGAAGTCCTATCATGGCAACATATAGTACAATATCTCCAAGCAACAAAATAAATAACTATAATGGATGGAAGAACATATAAGAACAACTACTCTATGTGATTTGAAATATCTTGTTGACATGTGAACGACTAGGGGATAATATCCGGCAAACCACACGTGTTGTGCATGGCTGCTATTATTCTAGAAAGACCATGGGATAGAAAGGGTAGTTCACATGTCCACTAAGTATTTTCCTTCCCACAAGTATACATGGATTCCAACCCAGTCACGAAGAAATAATAATAATCCAGAACAATCACGTATTTCATAATAAGAATCCATCATACTAATCCGTGTAACAAGTGTCAAGAATCAGATAATCAATACTAAGTATGCATTATAGAGACTATCAAGCACTGAAAGTAATCACGGAAATATACTCGCCTGTGGTCCTTAGCTGGTATGAATCAGAATCCCAGTCAAAGTCCAAATAGCCTATGTATTACAAATTTACCATGTCAAAAGATAATTTATTTTAATTTATTTAATTTTGGATTAATTACTCTAAAATCCTATTTTAATCTTATTATTTTGATTTTTAGGTCAATTCCTAAATTTTGTCCAAAGAAACTTAATTTTATCGACTCGAGACTCAGGCACGCAAATTGAGGCGATCTGTTGACCAAAAAGTCAACCGACACAAACTTGACTTTTATACATGATTTTCTGTAGATTTTAGAATCAAAACATGCTAGAATTTATGGCTCTTCCAAATTTGAATTCATTTGGAAATTATTGCACATACCAATTTTGTATTGTGCAACGGTGGTTAATTTCTAACCTAGAAGTTCTACAGAATTAACAGTATAGAAATGCTTCGAATTAAATTTTTTAAAAAACATATGTCAATGATCTCGACATTAGCTTTCCGAAACTTTAAACGGTTCATGATTCTGATTTCTGTTTCTCCCGAAATCATAAAAACATCGAGACACGTCTATTTTTGGACCTGCTGTGCTCTACGAATTTTTTAGAATTTAATACTCATAATTCAGTAAAAAAATTTATATATTCAGAAATCTAACCTCAATATGGTTCTAATGCAAGAAACTGGGCTACATTTGGAGTCCGGAGCTATGAGTAATAGCTTCTGGAAGATGAAGGAATCCTAGATGATAATTCTCCAAAATTTGGCTCAAAGAAAAACCCTAGAATTCCTAAACTAACTCATATATATAGAGGAGAGAGGGAAGCCGCTGCTCATAGGAGTGCCACACGGCATGCATCCAGGCTGTCCCGCTCGGATCGAACGGTCGGGGTTCGACCCGGCTTGGCTCAGTTGAGTCCGAGTCAAACTCGGACTCGGCTCTGCTCGGGGTCGGATCGGCTGCACCCGCACCCACCTCGCGGTCGCTGACAGGCGGGCCCCGCCCATTTTGCTGCGGTGGGCCCCTATTGGCTGACTGGGCAGGGTATTTATTATTATGAGTTTTTATTTTTAGAAAATAGTTTTTAATTCAGTTTTTCCTAATTAACTCAAAATAAATGCTAAAAATAATCAAAAAATTCCCAGAAAATTCTAGAAAATATATTTGATTATTTAGAACCTAAAATAAAAGTTTGGGATATTTTTAATTATATTTAACCCTAAAATAAGTTCTTGCAAGTCCTAGAAAATTAGTATTACTAGTTTTTAATTAACCAAAAAAGTATGGAAAATCCTACTAGCCCCAAATTAACCTAAAAACAACATTTAAGTTAGAATTTCAGGATACGGAGGTTACAAGTCTACCCTCATAAAAAATTTTGTCCTCAAAATTTAGGGCAAAATAAATACAAGAAGAAAACTACTTCATAGCACAAAAAGATAGGGGTAACGCTCTCTCATCTCATCTTCCCGCTCCCAAGTGGATTCACCCGGAGAATGATGCCTCCAAGCGACGTGAACCAAGGAAATTACTTGGTTACGAAGCACCTTATCTCTGCGGTCTAAGATCTTCACTAGCTGCTCCGGATAACGGAGGCTTGGACCAACCTCAAGTTCCGAATGATCTAATACATGGCTAGGATCTGCCACGTATCGTCTCGGCTAGGATACATGGAGCACGTTGTGTACTCCTTCCAATGTAGGCGGTAAGGCTAGTCGATAAGCTACTACTCCGACCTTCTCCAGAATATTGAAAGGTCCAATTAATCTTGGACTAAGCTTTCCACCTCCACCGAAACGAATCATTCCACGTGTTAGAGAGATCCTCAAGCACACTAATTCACCAACCTATGTTAAAACAGGAACTTAATGCATAATCTAAGAATGTAAAAATATTTAAATAAACTAATTGATACCTCAAACTCTAGCGATCTCCTGTGGCTATCGCCCACTATTTCTATCTGTCCTGAGCCACCTGAAGTCTCTTTCTAATCTTCTTTACCTTCTCTGCAGCATCAACTACTATCTCTGGTCCCAAAAGTACTCTCTCTCCTACATCATCCCAAGATAAAGGAGTTTGACATCTCCTACCATACAAAGCCTCGAAAGGAGACATTTCAATACTAGCCTGATAGCTATTATTGTATACAAAATCTAGCAGGTGAAGATAATCCTCCCACGAGCCACCAAAATCTAGTACACATGTCTGAAGCATATCCTCGAGCGTCTAAATAGTCTTCTCTGACTGTCCATCCATCTGAGGGTGGTAGGTCGTGCTAAATTTGAGTTGGGTACCCAAACTAGCCTACAACTCCTCCAAAAATGGGACGTAAATCTACTATCCCGATCGGACACGATACTTACTGAAACTCCATGCAACCTAACTATCTGTCTCACATATAAATCAGCGAGCTTCTCCGTGGACAACCCTACTTTGAAAGGTAAAAATGGGCTGATTTGGTCAGCCTGTCCACAATGACCCAATTTGCGACCTTCCCTCCTGGAGTGCGTGGAAGTCCAGAAACAAAATCCATCGTGATATGCTCCAATTTCCACTCAGAAATTGGTAGTGGCTGTAGCAATCGTCCTGGTCTCTGCCTCTCAGCTTTGACCTGCTGGCACACTAAATATCTGGCGAGAAAACATGCTACCTCCCACTTCATTCAATACCACCACACGTGTTCCCTCAGGTCCTTATACATCTTGTTAGCTCCTAGGTGTATAGAATACTAAGAACGATGAGCCTCCTGCATGATCTCTTCACATAGGTCCCCACTAGGCACATATAACCTAGTCCCGTGCCTTAAAGAACCATCCTCTAAAATAGAGAAGTCATCCATCAATCCTGCCTGCACCTAAGATCTGAGGCTTTGCCGACCCTCATCATGGTACTGCGGCTCTCGAATCTTCTCCATCAATCTTGATTGAATCTGCATGCCCATCATCTGTGTTTCAACTCCTGAATAATAACCTCGATGCCCAGGCTATCCATTTCTGCTAATAAATGACGATCCGTTGTCAAGTACATCGCTATTGGATATCTGCTCAATGCATCAGCAACTATGTTAGCCTTCCCTGGATGATACTGTAGTAAAATATCAAAATCCTTCATCAGTTCTAGCCACCTGCGCTACCTCATATTCATCTCTTTCTGTGTAAAGACGTACTTCAAGCTCTTGTGGTCAGTGTTTATTTCCACCCGCTCTCCGTACAGATAATGTCTCCACAGCTTTAGAGCGAAGATCACCGCTGCTAATTCTAAGTCGTGAGTGGGATAGTTTCTCTTATGTGGTCACAACTGTATAGAAGCATATGCCACCACCTTCTTGTTCTGCTCTAGAACACATCCCAAGCCCTTCTCCGAAGTATCGCTATAAATAAAAAATCCTCCTGTCCCTGATGGCACCGTCAAAACAGGCGCTGTGGTCAATCTCTTCTTTATCTCATTAAATGCAGGCTGACATTCTTCGGTCCACTTGAACTGCACATCCTTTCTAGTGAGTCTAGTCAACGGCTCTGCGATCCGAGAAAAATTCTTTACAAATTTCCTGTAATATTCGGCCAATCCTAAGAAGCTTCTGATCTCTGCAACAGAACTCGGAGTAGTCCAAGACTCTACAGCAGCGATCTTCTTTGGATCCACCAATATTCCGACTACAGTTACCACATGCCCAAGGAACTCTACGTTATCCAGGAAGAAATTATATTTTGAGAGTTTTCCATAGAGCTTCTCCTTCCGAAGGGTCTCTAGTACAATCCTTAAATGCTTCTCGTGTTCTTCCGGTGTCTTCGAATAGACGAGAATATCATCTATGAATACTACTGCAAACTTGTCAAGGTATTGGTGGAATACCTTATTCATTAAGTTCATGAAGACTGTCGGGGCATTAGTCAACCCAAATGGCATCACCATGAACTCATATTGGCTGTATCTAGTTCGAAATATAGTTTTTGGAATATCTTCCTTCTTCACTTTCAACTGATGATAGCTAGACCTTAAATCAATCTTCGAAAATACTCTCGCACCGCTCAACTGATCAAAAAGATCGTCTATCCTTGGTAGTGGATATTTGTTTTTGATGGTGAGGTTGTTCAAAGCCCTGTAATCAATGCACATTCGCACTGACCCATCTTTCTTTGGTACAAATAAGACCGGGGCTCCCCAATGCGAGGAACTTGATCTAATAAAACCCTTGTCTAGCAAATCATCAACCTGCTTTTCAGTTCTGCCAGGTCACTGTTGTTGATCCTGTAGACTTGCTGCGACACCGGTTCTGCCCCAGGCACTAAGTCTATAGAAAATTCAAGATCTCTGTCCGGTGGCAATCCGAGTAGCTCCTCAGGAAATATGTTTAGAAATTCTACAATAATTGGGTGTGGCAAGTCCTTCTCTGCTACTATGGATCCACAAATAATTCTACCACTCTGCTCAACTCCTCCCCTAACAAACTTAAATTCTGGCTTTCCTGGAGGGCGAAACAACACACGTCCTCCAGGACTGTCTATGCTAGCATGGTGCATACTTAACCAATATATTTCAAGGACAATGTTAAAACTCGAAAGTGGCATTACGAGTAAACTAGCATCCAAATTATGGCATCCTAAGGTAACACGACGCCCCTTTACAAGTATCACTGACTAGGATAGTGCCTCCACCAGTCATGATCTTGCAACTCCTACTCAAGGGTTCTAATACTAAACTATGCTTAAGCACAAAGTATACCAATTTGAAGCTATGCGATGCGAGTGGTGTGGGAAAAGCACTATTGGCTCTGGAGCCGCGCACTGTGGTCTTGAGTGGCATTCTTAAAGGTTGAAAACAACAAGAATAAAGTTGACATGGCACAAGATAAGGAAGTATTCAAGAAGGACAATCAACCATGAAAGAGGTTTGATTGCTCGAAAGGAATGAATAAGGGTTAGCAAGTTGAGTATACTGGATCCCTAGTTGTGATTGAGTATTTTTCTATTCCTAGTATATATATCCTATGGCAGGCTCGCAGTCGTACATCTAACTTGAGTACCACTACGAGTTCGCAACCTTGTACGAAACCTGACCTGCATGGGCCACCACTAAAAATGTGTCACGATCCCACAAATTTGGGCATGAGTCATGAATACGTCCAGCCTACGTCGCAGTGTCGGCGGTAGAAAGCTGTACAATGAGCCACAAGTAATCTATAACTCACAACATATATACATCTCCACATTATACTCAATCACAGGCACTAGTTTAAATAATTACACCAAGATAATAATAAAATAATAATCTTGATGCGGGTTCAATGAATCTTTCCCAAAACTGAATATCCAAAATACAATGTTTGAAATACTTAGAAAACTGTCGGAGAACAATCCAATCCAAATAACTAACAAAGTCAACTACTAATAAACTACTCCATCGCAGATGTATCTGAGTTGCTAACTCTCCCTGATCGTCCGGAAGGGCAAGATCAGGCTCTATTATGTCGCTGGCATACTGTCCATAATGTGTAGGGATTTTATCCTCAATGTAGTCACCTAAAATGTTTATCCAGTCAAGAAAGGAACGAGTACATCATAGTGAAAACAGTTCCAATAGACGGTAGAAGCTATAAGACAATAAATAGCAAGGAATAATGATAGCAATAAACTGAACTCACAATAAAGCAACTAGAATAACCAAATGCTGAAGTCCTATCATGGCAACATATAGTACAATATCCACAAGCAAAAAAAGAAATAAATATAATAGATGGAAGAACAGATAAGAACAACTACTCTATGTGATTTGAAATACCTTGTTGATATGTGAACGACTAGGGGGTAATATCCGACAAATCACACGTGTCGTGCATGGCTGCTATTATTCCAGAAAGACCATGGGATAGAAATGGTAGTTCACACGTCCACTAGATATTTTTCCTCCCCACAAGTATACATGGATTCTAACCCAGTCACGAAGAAATAACAATAATCTAGAACAATCACGTATCTCATAATAAGAATCAATCATACTAATCCGTGTAACAAGTGTCAAGAATCAGATAATCAATACTAAACATGCATTATAGAGACTATCAAGCACTGAAAGTAATCACGAAAATGTACTCGCCTGTGGCCCTTAGCTGGTATGAATCAGAATCCCTATCACAGTCCAAATAGCCTATGTATTACAAATTTACCATGTTAAAAGATAATTTATTTTAATTTATTTAATTCTAAAATAATTACTCTAAAATCCTATTTTAATCTTATTATTCTGATGTTTAGGTCAATTCCTAAATTTTGTCCAAAGAAACTTAATTTTATCGACTCGAGACTCATGGCACACATATCGAGGCGATCTGTTGACCGAAAAGTCAACCGACATAAACTCAACTTTCATGCATGATTTTCTGTAGATTTTAGCATCAAAACATGCTAGAATTTATGGCTCATCCGAATTCAAATTCTTTGGGAATTATTGCACATACCAATTTCGTATTGTGCAATAGTGGTTTATTTCTAACCTAGAAGTTCTACAGAATTAACAGTATATAAAAACTTTGAATTAAATTCTAGGAAAAATATATGTCAATTATCTCGATATTATCTTTCCAAAACTTTAAACGGTTCATGATTATGTTTTCTGTTTCTCCCGAAATCGTGAAAACATCAAGACGCGTCTATTTTCGGACATACTGTGCTTTACGATTTTTTTAGAATTTAATACTCATAATTTAGTAAAAAAAATATATATATAAGCTAACCTCAATATAGTTCTAATGAAAGAAACTGGGCTGCATTTGGAGTCCAGAGCTATGAGTAATGGCTTCTGGAAGATGAAGGAATCCAAGATGACAATTTTCCAAAGTTCGGCTCAAAGAAAAACCCTAGAATTCCTAAACTAACTCATATATATAGAGGAGAGAGGGAAGCGGCGGCTCATAGGAGTGCCACATGGCATGCATCCAGGCTGTCCCACTCGGATCGAACGATCGGGGTTCGACCCGGCTTAGCTCAGCTGAGTCCGAGTCGAACTCAAACTCGATTCGGCTCGGGGTCGACTCGGCTGCACCCGCACCCACCTCGCGGTCACTGATAGGTGGGCTCCACCTAGTTTGCTGCGGGAGGCTGACAGGTGGGCCCCTGTTGGCTGACTGGGCAGGGTATTTATTATTATGGGTTTTTATTTTCAAAAAATAGTTTTTAATTCAGTTTTTTCTAATTAACTCAAAATAAATGCTAAAAATAATCAGAAAATTTCCAAAAATTTTTAGAAAATATATTTGATTATTTAGAACCTAAAATAAAAATTTGGGATATTTTTAATTATATTTGTCCCTAAAATAAATTCTTGCAAGTCCTAGAAAATTAGTGTTACTAGTTTTAATTAACCAAAAAATTATGAAAAAATCCCACTAGCCCCAAATTAACCTAAAAATAACATTTAAGTTAGAATTTCAGGATACAGAGGTTACACTTTGAAAGTCAAAGTCTGAACTCCTGAAGGGCCAAGTCTAAAATCCTTTGCCTCAAGCGGGTCTTTTCTCAGAGCAAAGCGGGTCAGGTCGTTGTACTTGTGTTGTTTGAATTGGCTCTCCGCTTGAGAGGAACGGGTCATTACAGCTAGTTTCCCGAACAGTTGCAGAAGTTCAAAGTTTCCTGGGGTTAATAAGATATTATCGAAGATTTGTGTCATACTTTGTTAGAATTTCTGCACCCTTGACACAATTTACTCGTAAGAATATGCGCTTTGATTAGACAGATGAATGTCAAACCTCTTTTAAGAAACTCAAGTAGAAGTTAATTATGACACCTATTTTGGCTCTTCCAGATGGGTCAGGGGGTTCACCGTATATTATGATGCATCAGGCAAAGGAATGGGGGTGTGTTCTTATGCAGGATGGCAAGTTTATAGCTTATGCGCCTCGACAACTTTGAGACCATGAGAAGAATTATCCGACGCACGACTTTGAGTTAGCAGTAGTTGTCTTCACACTCAAACTTTGGAGACATTATCTATATGGAGATCGAGTAGAGATTTTTACAGATCACAAGAGCTTGAAGTATGTCTTTACCCAGAAGGATCTCAACATGAGGCAAAAAAGATGGCTAGAGTTGATGACAAACTATGACCTTGACCTTCAATACCATCCTGGAAAGACCAATATCGTAGCGGATGCCTTGAGCCAAATTGCAAGAGCTTATTTTCTTACGGCACAGGGAGAAATTTTAGAAGAACTTCAGGAGATGAGCATAGAAGTATTATTGCCTGGAAATACAGCATTGATGGCTGGTCTACAAGTTCACTCCAGTATAGTGAAAAGAATCAATATAGCACAATCAACAGATGTCAAGCTTTTGTGACTCAGGGCACAGTGTGAGGCAGGACGTAGACCTAAACTAAACATTCATAGTGCCGAAACTCAATGTAGATGACATGCAAAGAAAGAAAGTGAACCAAGCTGATGATTAGCCATTGTATGAAATTCTGTTCTTTATTTTGGGAATCGTCTTTGTATACCAAGTGGAGACATTCGTCGTGAGATTATGGAAGAAGCTCATAGTTTGCAGTATTCAGTGCATCCCGGTGGAACAAAGATGTACATAGATATTCATCCTCATTTTTGGTGGAATGATATGAAGATGGAGATAGCACGATTTGTCTCTCGGTGTTTGGTTTTAAAGCTGAGCATCAGAGACCAGCATGACTTCTTCAACCTTTACCAATTCCTGAGTGAAAGTGGGAGCATATCACCATAGATTTTGTAACTTATCTTCCTAGATCCCCAGCTGGCAGAGATGCTATTTGGATAATAGTGGATCGACTCACGAAGGTTGCTCACTTTTTTCCCTTCAGAGTTGGACGGTCTACAGAGTAGTTGGCTCGGATCTACCCGAATCAGATTGTCGGACTTCATGGAGTACCATTCATCATTATATCAGATAGAGATTCCATATTCATATCTCACTTTTGGCAGAGCCTTCAGCAGAGTCTAGGCACCCATCTGAAGTTCAGTTCAGCTTATCACCCACAGATAGATGGTCAGTCAGAGCGTACCATCCAGACTCTAGAAGATATGCTTCGATCATGTACCTTTGATTTTGGTGGTTCAGGGAAAGATCACTTACACTTGGTAGAATTCTCTTACAACTATAGTTTCTAGGCTAGCATCCAGATGGTACCCTTCGAGGCACTGTATGGTAGAAGTTTAGATAACCGTTAGCTTGGGATAATATTGGTGAGAGGCAATAGCTTGGTCTCAACATGAAAGTCCAGACAATAGAGGTAGTCAGGTGGATCAGAGAGCATCTTCGAGTAGCTCAGGATCGTCAGCGACATTGGGCCTACTCACATCGGTGACCTCTTGAGTTCTCTGTCAGCGACCATGTATTCCTTCAAATTTTTCCTACCCGAGGAGTCATCAGATTTGGTGTACAAGGAAAGCTTAGTCCACAGTATATTGGTCCGTTTAATATTCTCGAGCGAGTAAAAGATATTTTCTATCATCTTGATCTTTCGCCAATGCTTTGCGAGATACATAATATTTTTCATATATCCTAGTTACGACGGTATATACCGGATGCAAATAATGTCCTAAATTATTCAAAATTGGTCGTTGGTACCAACCTTTCGTATGAGGAGAGGCCTGTATCCATTTTGGACCGGAGAGAGAAGATTCTCAAGAACATGACCATTTGGTTAGTCCGAGTTGCTTGGGGGTATCACTCACCAGGGGAGTCAACTTGGGAGCATGAGGATGATATCCGTGCTCGATACCCATATTTGTTTGACTCATGAGGTATACTTGTTCCTATATCTCATATCCTGATCTTGTCTTGTGCATTCTTGTCTTGTTCTAGGATTGTGCTTAATTCCTGTATATTCTTGCTTATCTTGATTACATGCTTCCTGGAGTTTTCTTGTTTGACCCCGTGCTTTATTAAAATTTTGAGGACAAATTTTTCTGAGGAGAGAGTTGTGAGACTCGTCTCACTGTTCTAGTATACGCATCTGATATACATGTATAATACGTGTGTAGCGTGCTTTTGCTTACTTTATGTTTAATTGCTTACTTTATGCTTTATGCTTTATGCCATTCATGCATTGTCTAGGTTGTTTTTGCAAAGTTTTTTTAGTTTCATGCTTTGGACCATTGGTCCCTTGGTTTACTTGGTGTTTGGCTTTGATGAATCCGAGTGAGAGGCATGGATCATGATCCAATGGCCAAAAATCAATCCCTTGGCTATATAAGCCCCACCTTTTTCTTTCCTTTACTTTTCTTCTCCTTTTATTTCTCTTTCTTTCTTCACTTTTTCTCCAGCCGAGAGCAGCCGAGATTGGCCTTGGCCGTAGGTGACCTTGGTAGTGTTTGTATAGGCTAGAACTTGACCGTAGGCAAGTACATATTGCCAACCGAAGGGAACAACCCTGGATATTGCTTTAATTCTTATTGTAACTTGTTTTAATAATTTGATCAGTTTTATTTTTGATAACACTTAGAACTTGTCTTAATGATGATTTTGTTTTCCTTGAATTGGATTGCTCATGGAGCCCGAGAGCAGCAAGTCGTAGAATGCAAAGTTGGCTTGAGAATGCATATAAAAAGTACGCAGGGAACCCTTGGCGCATAATGCAAAGTTTCAGTGTAAGCATGTTTATGCGTTTCACAAATTTCTTAGAAAGTGTGCTAAGATATATTGAGTAATATGGGCTCACTTCGCTACTCAAACATACATTTTGTACTAAGGAAATTTCTTCAAAAGTATGTTAATCCTAGTTGGTGCACTTTTGAATGAGACTAGAAGTCATCAAGAATATACGCTACTGGTTAAAAAGCCAAGTTGGCACACTTTGCAGATATTGTAGATTTGGCACACTTTGGTAAAACTTTCCTTACTGGCGCACGTTGCTGCCCTTTGGGAATGGCGTACTTTGCTGTCATTCATGTTTTGGCACACATTATAGCGTTCTCCAGAGACGATGCACTTGTAACCCTTCATAATTACTTATGACTAAAAAATAACTTTTGACCATTCTCGAGAATTGTGTCCTCAACTGATCTGTTACTTTGACTGATGTGTAAAGCATGGAGACTTGCATTTGTCTTTTAGTAGACCTTCCCATGCTCATTGTGTGTCATAACCTGCATCCGGTGTAAGGGTACGAGTACGTGGATACGTCTAGCCTACGTCGCAATATCGACGGTAGAATGCTGTCTACGTCAACAATACTATATAACCATCTCACACAATATATATAATGTACCTGTCAATGATATCTCAACTCCAAATGGAGGAACAATATGATAATATGATAATTAATACTCAATCACAATAAAACTAGAGAAAGATATGGCACGATACAAAATAGAAGAATATAATCTCAAGTCACAATATAAAGTCTAATATATATATATATATATATATATATATATATATATATATATATATATATATAAGGAGAGGATGCCTCTCGGGGCAGTTGAGAATGATTCGAGCCGTATTAAGGGAAACTCCCACGTACATTTTGTTTTTTTTGGGGGGGGGGGAAATGCAATGCTCTGAACACGAAAGTTTACCTCTCGGTTGAGCTCGGCTTAAAACCTTAAACTCGTAACTATCTATTCTATCTAAAAGTCCAAGAATTAGACTCGAAACTCTCATCTCGCAACTACCTATCTGCCCCTGCCTTCTCAGCTCATTTCTCAACTCTCGTAAGTTACTCATACTTCTAAGGCTCTCTGGTTGGATGGTTGCACGTGTTTATGTCTTTTTTTGGTATACCGCTCCGCGAGCAAGGATCGCCGCGAGCAGAGCGGAAGAAAGAACTCGCCGAGCCGGGATCACTAACTAATACTAATATAATAGAAAAGAACTGTCTTTTCTGTATACTTTCTGGTCACATCCAATTTAATAATGAAATAGCTAAATCTCCTCGATAGCTGTCACTATATCATCCTGCTCTAAAGGTGTAATCTTAGATGGCTTGCCATCCTGCGGCCCGTATTATGCGGGTCACATCTTCTCTAACCAATCATCTGAAAAATATATTCAGTCAGGATTAGAGCAAAGTACAAAACTCAGAAAGCAGTTCCAAATACATGGTAGAGAATATATGACAAGCAATAGGAAAAATACATGACGCACTAGGAAATGGAAATACAACTAAAATATGCAAATAAATATAATAGGAACTTGAATGGTAAATACATATAATATGGCATAAATTTTAAGTAAGAAAAATTAGAATACTATCTATGTGATTTAGAGCACAAGTTCGATATGTGATCGACTTGGGTTGCACATGATTATTCTAGGTAACTCGATTATATGTGAGATGTATAATTGTCATACACATGATTACACTAAGAGATTGATTACATAACCCACTTCAGAGATGTATAATCGTCATACACATGATTACATTATAGAACAAGTATATATTCACTATCATATAATAAAAACTAACAGAGAAATGTACTCGCCTGTGGTTCTGAGCAATAGGCATAACTCGGTGTCCGCACTGGTGTCACACCGACCTATAAATGAATATCATATCACTTGGGTGTAATAAAGTGATAAATATGCTAAAATGCACTAAATATAATTTTTAGGTCATTCTATGTCTCACTAGTAAAACTAGGTCAAACTTGGTTATTTCTTGGTCATACCTAGCTTCTAAGTCCATTACAAGGCTATACTAGTTGATACTAGGTTGTACTAGGGTCATTACCTTAAAGTATTAGCTATATTAGTTATTAATACTAAGTATCTACATATACTAGTTAACACATAGGTATTCTAGTCAATTTAGTTAATACCTAGCTATTACTTAGTATCTAGGTGTGATCTTAAACCCTCACCATAACTTAACTATAGGCAATAATACCTTATAATATATCTAGACTAATAGCAATGCCTTAACTAACTATTAGAATACCTTAGTATCTTAGTACTAACCTCTAACACTTAATACCTTAGTAATAACTTCACTCAACATACCCATTAATCCTCACTAACTTGGTATAACATTGCTAATTACCTTAGCTAGTACTTAACCTCATACTTACACATAACCTCAACCACATACATCACTCTATACTAACTTAGCACTAACAATCACTTCTTAGTTAAAGCCTTACTGACCTTACTGTTACTGCTACTGTTGCTTTATTCTGTCCGTAGTTGAACAACTTAATATACCCCTTGAGCCCATCCATAAGTTACTGCTACTATCAAGTTATCAGTCCAGGTATGGACTTTACCTCTCCTTGCCTGCAGACCCTCTAGGTGTCACTAGCATATTTCTAGATAAGGATATTTTTCTCTTTTAACATATTTATTATTTAGTGATTAAATATTTATATATTGTGCTACTAATTATTTATATTGAGTTGTGCTATTTAATTAATTGTTAGTGGACTAGCCTATATTTATTTGGACTTGTTAATAGTGGACCCATTATTTTGTCATGACATATTGAGCCCAACATTGGACTAGGCCCATTAGACCTATTTCCTTAATTAATTAAGGAGATTAGATAAGTTTCATGAAGAATTAGAAGCTTCCTAATATAGCCCTTCCTAATTAAACCTCATGACCAACTAGTAGGGGCAACTTGAACATTGTACATTGCTTGAAAAGGGAGAAAGAGGGGGATGGCCATTTCAGGAGGTATCTCTCTCTCTCTCTCTCTCTCTCTCTCTCTCCTCTTCATTTGTTCATTCCATCTAGATTCCCAAATTAGTTCATCCCCAATTTATTTTATCTCTCCAACAAATTCAACCCAATTATACCCATTTCCTCTCAATTTTATCATCTAAGAAGCATTGGAGCTTGGATGGTAAGAAACACTTGAAGGAAGAGGAATTTACAAGGATATTATGTCCTAATTGTGTACATTGAGCATTTTATTAGGAATATATCTCCTAATAGATAAATTATTAATCTAACCCTTAATTTAGACTATAATTCATGCATTTAACTATTAGGAATCATCCCTTGGCTTAGGGCTACCCATAAGATCAAGAACTAGGTTCATATAACTTGTATTATAAATTTTACATGGTGATTTATGTCCAATTAGGGAGAATTCCGAGATTGACACATCAAGTGTGTTATGAGACCAATTAGATCTAATTAGACTTAAATTTGGGTTGTGAGACTAGATATGTGTCCACAAATAGATACGAGTAGACAATATCATAGTATTTTGTGATACGGTGTGATACGGGACACATTTTTGGATAATTTTCGTAAATGCTCTTCAATTCTATTGTAACAAGTTGCATTAGTTATATATAGGTGTATTTTATATGTATATATATGATAAGTGTGGAGAATTAGGGGTTTTAATACTTTGTTTGGATCCGTATCATGGGTATCCAAGTTGTGCACCCTAAGTGTTTGATGTATTGACTATAGTGTATTATTTGTGATATATAGATAAGTATATTTATATAGTTGTATTAGTTATGTATACATATATGTGTGAGTATGTGTAACTGTATTGATACATGTATGTAAGTATATATATAGCTAAGTGTTCATATATTAGTGTGCGTAGTGTACAGTTGTGAGGGGGGGGGGAAGCCACTACAATAGCACTAGGATTTCAGGTGCAGTGAGGCATATTTGAGAGCATGAGAGTGTGTGTGATTGAGCAATTAGGATTGCATTTAGTAGTATGGACTTGTGTGTATGGATACATAAGTGTCTATATATGTGTATTTATTTATGAACACCTTATATTCTGTTATGGGTGACTGTGATGTTAGATTAATACTTGTGTGTGTGTGTGTGTGTGTGTGTGTTGATTAGGAGGGACCGTGTCAGTGTGTGTGGTGTAATATTTGGTGTTTAGAGTAGGGATAGGGACTAAAGTGTGTGCAACACGAGCTGTTGTGAACAGCAGGAAGGATACTAGTATGCCAGCATTGGTTGTAGACCTGGGTACATGTTTATTTATGAAGTGTTAAGGCAGTTAGAGGATCGGGCACTTAGTGTATAACATCAGTAACAACCAGTTAGAGGAAACTGATTTGGAGGTGTGGTTAGATGAGTGCTTGAGTAGAAGGCAATGGTGGTTTGGTGTCTGGGTATCTCTGATACTCAGAGCAGTAGCAGTAGATGTAGCAACAGCAACAGTTGCACATATGTACACTGCAGTGCTGTGTACACTGATAGCTCGGGTGAGGGGGATGCTGGAGACTTGTGTGTTTGGTTGACAGTTCTGCAGGTGATATAGAGTGGGGGAGAGCTCATATCTGAACACTGGTGTGTACCTTGTCATGCCCCAGTACCAGAATATGGAGACGGATATGGCCAGCTACCCCGTACAAGGTGTTATACTTCATATGGCGATCACGGCTGTATAAGACAAAGGGGTTCATGCTATAATCAAGTCTCCTTTGGTCAAGAAATTCTATGTTTCAATCATTTAAACAAGAAACGGTAAACATAGAACATATATGATAAAGCAATAAGGCATCCCAAATGCTTTCTTAAAATATTTTGGAGACCAGCTATGCAAAATAAGAAGCTAAAAGAGTAACAAAAGTACATGATAGTGATCAGCTGCAGTCTGATTTAATACAATCATGTAAGAAGACTAATGTCCAGACGAGCCGGCTAACATGTGTCGGTGGCTAAACGTCCAAAAGAAGTAAATATACAATGATGAGCAGGGAAGAAGAAAATCTACTTGTTATCCTCTACAACCATGTTCCTGGTATGCGCCATGAGTTGGGGGAAAGTACGCTTGATCCTCGAGTGCTGGTTCAAAACCTGGTCATGCAAAACCAGTGGGGTTAGACCCCAAATAGCAAGTACCACAAAGGAAGCACAAAATGGAGAAACAAAAACCCAAGAAAAATATATAATAATACATAGGTTCAGTGTCCTAACATAGGTCCATGGCATATCCTAGCGCAAAGGCTCAACCCTACAACCAAACAAGGACAAGGGTTGAACCATCACACTATGATATTCTATTTTTCTAGGCTACTAACTGAATATGTCATGACCCGCACCCAAAAATTTGGGGCATGAATACGTGGGTACGTCCAGCCTACGCCACAGCATCGGCGGTAGAATGCTGTCTAGGTCATTCTACTATCTAAACAATCTCACACGAGCATCCAACTCCATAAGGAGTCACAGATATCATAATATAATATGAAAATATACTCAATCACATAACTACAGCACGATAAGATAACGAAGAAAATAAATAAAATGCCACACAAGTCTAAATAGAAATAATCTAACTCAACAATAATATTCAAGTCTCAAAATCTGCCGAAAAAAATCTGGTACTAAAAATCTGCTAAAAAAAAACTAAATAACTAGTAATTTCGGCTAGACCTCCCGGGAATCACACCCGTGCTACAAAGTCCAAGACTTCATCTACTCTCCCTGTGGTCCATAAAATGATAGACACCAGTCCTCTAAGGCGCAGTCTAGACAAATATTTCCAGTCAGGATGGAGCGAAGTACAACCCAATAATAGTTCCAGTTAATTGACAAGGACTATAAAACAATAAATAGATGATGCTATATACTGAGAGAAGATAATGAATAAGTGCAATGGAAAAATAAAGAGACAGAAAATATAGGCAATATGGTACAGTCAGTGCATATATAAAATAAAAAGAAAGAGGTACAATATCATATACGAGTGATGTAGTATATGAACTAAAATGGAGAACTGTAACTATTCTAAGTGTTTAAAATAGTAGTTTCAAAATATGATCGGCTTAGGAACTTGTTCGATAGCTACATGGCCTGGCTAATCATACATGAGGTGTATGATTAACACTTAACATTATTTTATACTTGTACGATAGGGATTTGATCACATCTCTCACTAGCAATTTCCCCGCCCCCAACTAGTATTGTGGATCCAACCAAGACACGTCACGATACACGATCAATGTTCAATATATCATGTACAATATCTAATATCAATGTCTAATATCAAAATCGTGTACAATGTCAATATGATAACCAATGTAACATCTTATGACTAAAGATCCAATCTATATACTAGTTCGTGTAGCACAATATCAAGAATCAGATGTAACATTTCTAAATACTTAAATTATAGAAATTATCAAATAACAGAAATTATCAGAGAATATACTCACCTGGGTCCTTAGCTGGCAATACCAATGTCCTGCTCCTGAAGTCTCACAGAACAATCCAATGGTCCTATATACATATAATACAATACAATACAACATCAGCCATTACACTAGCACACGCACAATCATAATAATACTGAACTCAGGGCTAGACTAGCGGTGACACTGGTCATCTAGGAGGGTCAAGTGTGCATTTAGCTGTACGGGTGTCACGTCTGCAATTAGTGTGCAAGATCAGACAGTCAAAATAATTCGGTCTCGCTAGTACGTCAGTGTACTTAAGGCAGTCTGCTAACAATTTACAGGGTCACAGGTCAAGGTAAATACGGAATATCCGTAATTAATATTAGGGTCTTAGTACATATATAAATATACATATAGTCTTAACTAGGATAGTATTTAATCACTTACAATATATATATATATATATATATATATATATATATATATATATATATATATATATATATATATATATATATATATATATATACATACCATATATTTGTATACGTATATATATAATAACCAATAATTATCTATAACAATTGAATACATATACTATATATATATATATATATATATATATATATATATATATATATATATATATATATATATATATATATATATATATACCAGTTGAGTAATATATACATACTAAACATATATATATATACATATACCAAATATATATATACCAATCAAATATTATACGTATACTAATTATATATATATATACCAATAATTATCTATAACAATTGAATACATATACTATATATATATATATATATATATATATATATATATATATATATATATATATATATATATATATATATACCAGTTGAGTAATATATACATACTAAACATATATATATATACATATACCAAATATATATATACCAATCAAATATTATACGTATACTAATTATATATATATATACCAATGAATGATATATATATGAATAACTAAATATACATATGATTAACAATGAATAATATATACTAATGAATACATATACTATATATATATATATATATATATATATATATATATATATATATATATATATATATATATATATATGTATATATATACTATACCAATTATATACATACACCCATATACTAATTATGTACCAATGAACAATACACGTATACACATACGAGTACGTATACGCAATAAGAAAAGTGTATCTCGAACCTGTGCGTGCGGGAATGAAGCGTTGGACGAGTCGTTGACGAGGGTGCTCGGTTCAGTCGTGGACAGCGGGCTTCTTCGGCGAGTTCTGGCCGTGACGAGGGTGCCGGGGTATTCTCAGGCGTTCAATCGTGCTCCGGCGAGTCGTCGAGGGGGTACAGCGGGTCAGCGGCTTTCAGGCGAACGGGAAAGCGGGTTCTCTGGCTTCAGGCGAACGGGACATCGGGTTCTCCGGCTTCAGGCGAACGCTGGAGGTCATGCAGGTAGGAGCAGGCGGTCGTGGCATCGACTTCAGGCGAGTTCTGTGGTGCTTCGGTCGGTTGGGCCCAGGCGGAGGGGGCTCTGGTCGACGGCAACGGCTTCAGGCGAAGGTCGTAGAGAGGAGGGCCGGTCGGTTTAGGCGATGGGATGGTCGGGTGTTGGCTGCTGCAGGCGGCTCGATGGCGAGGATGGCGAAAAGGAGTCGATCGGCGTGGTAAAGGAGAGGCGGGGTGGTGTGATGGGTTCACGCGGTTTGGCGATGCAAGCGGCTTCGGTCGAGTGCTGGGTTTACGACGGTGGATTCGGTCGAGTACAGGCGGTGCAACGTTCAGCGGTCGACGGAGGGGTCTAGCTCCAGGCGAGTGGGATGCTCCGGTCAGTTGAGAACGGGTTGGCGATCGTGCAGGCGGGCTGCGGGCTGGGAACTCCGTTAAGTTCCTGGTGGAATCAGCGGGAAGAAGAAGAAGAAGATGGTGAACAGTAAGGGAGGGGGAGAAAGGTTACGACTGTGCTTTAGCTTAGGTTTAGAAAAGAAAAGGAAAATAAAGAAAAAGGAAAAAGAATATATATATACATGTAAGGTGTTGGGTTGACCTAGAAATTTGGTTCATACTCCTTGGAAAAAGGGCTTGTCATGTAGGTATTTCAAGGCTATGATTACATAGATTCAAAATGGATGGCTAGGATGGCATTGGTTCAAAATAATGGAGGGCTATGATTTGAGGAGGCTGATGTTGAGTTTTACATGCTCCCAATTTTTTTAGAAAAATTCACATAAAGGAGAAATAGGTTTCTTCATGTATTGCGTCCAATGTGGTGGACACCTTAATGCACTTTTGCATAATAGTCCCCAATAATTAAAAATTGCACCAAGTTGGATTTTTAGTTTAATTTAATTAAAATTAATATAATTGGTGTTCTAAAATTAATTGAAAGTACATGGGATTAAAATTTGGTGGGACACAAGTATCATGAATGTAGGAGACTCAAAGTAGAATATTATCATAATTTGGGTTGCATATAATGGATTGAGATTGTGTCTCCAATTTTGATTGGAACGCACAACGATACAAATTCAAATTTATTTAGAATTAAGAATAAATGTTTGCGACGAATATTGTGCGACTAAAATATAGCACAAGAGAGCATAATTATAAGTTACACATGGATCAAAATAGAAGGCTGGCACTTCTAAGACAAAGATGTAAAATTTGTTGGAAGGTAAAAGCTAGGGTAACGCTCCAAATATCGAAACAACGGTAAGACGCAACAATAAAATAAAATTACGGTAATTAATTATAATCCTAAATAATTAATCCCAAATAATACAAATTAAATCCATAATCCTATATTCTGGTCAGAGGTTCAACTAGTGGGCTTCTAGGTCTAGTCCCTAACCCATACATTAAAGAACACTATATATAATATACATATAAATACACGTATCATGCAATTATTTAAAATAAATACACACAAAACTTATAATAAACAAAAAGTCAAAAATACCCTTATTTTTAGAACGTGGTAGTGACAAGTCTACCCTCAGAAAAAGAATTTTGTCCTCAAAATTTATGATCCTCAATAGTTGTATTTACTTATTTTTTCATCAAAAAATAAATTCATCAAACCATATAATCATGAAGTAAATCCATATTGTTATTTGACAACTTTTTCAAACTTTTATAAGTATCATATTCCTGAAAATCTTCAAAATAAAAATTAAATTCCATTCTTATTACAATCTCCTCCAAAATTTTAAGTCAATAAATAAATACTCAAAATTTAATATCCAATCCTCTAATTTAAAATCCAATCAATGTATATTATAAAATTGAATCTCATCCCAAAATTTGAATTCAACACTAATCCATTTGTGTTCTTATTCCTTGATTTCTTTTTCCACACAAAAATCAAACAATATAATAGTTACGAAGTATTCAAATACCACATTCAAATATAAATTTATATCTTGCATTCCAATAAATATAATGATAATCTTCTTAAATTCTTCAAAATTAAATGACAATATCAATCGTATCATAATCTTCCTAAACTTATGATTTAACAAGAATTGTCAATTCTGTCATATTAAATTCTCAATCCTTTATTTAAATTAATATTTATCCTCAAAATTTAAGGCAACTTGTCTCTCTTTGTCAAGTCATAACCTCTTCATTAATCTTTACTATGGTCAAACCCCCAACAATCAAAGTCTAGAAAAATCCTACCAACAGTCATACAACATGCAATCTAGAAAAATATATGTATGGTTTATGGTCTGTTTCATTATGGTATTGCAGTCTCTGTCAGGGTGTACTACTAACTACATTATAACAAGAAAATTACTGACACAAACTACGGTACTAAGGAATCAATCAATCAATCAAATAGAAAGGAACAAAAGGAAAGAAAAGAACAGAATCTGCTAACACATTACCTGCAGTATCGGTCTTCTCGAACGTCATAGCAAATGCCCCGCCCTGCTGGGGTGGCTCCCTTCGCGGGTGTTGAGCAGTCTGCGGTTCCACAGGTGGCCTAACTGGGTCTCTATGATTTGGAGCTGCTTGTTGGCCAGGAAGATAAGGGGCTCGACTACAATCCTTCATTCGATGTCCCGCAGAGTCACAGTACAAACAAAGTCCTAGCCTTACTCTACAGCTCTTCCAAAGGTGACCTGGCTTCTTACATAAATGATAAGCCAGCTGGGTCTGCCTCAGAGGCTGCTGTTGATCCTGCGATCTGGTCTTCGACGACATCCTGAAGACAGACTGAAAAGAATAAATTAAGGCAATAGATGGGATATCATCAAGGGATGACAGTAGAATTCTAAAGAAAGCAATATTCGTGAGGAATAAGGATAACAAGATACATAGATTAGAAATATTTCTAGTTATAATTGAGTATTCGCTCTCATCCTAGTATACTATATCCAATATCCTATCGCAGGCACGCAGTAGTATAACTAAGACGGCACACTACCACGACATCGCACAACTTGTGAAGTCTGAGCTGCATGGGCCACTAGTAAAAATGTGTCACGACCTGCACCCGAAATTTGGGGCATGAATACATGGGTACATCCAGCCTACGCCGCAGCATCAGCGATAGAACGCTGTCTAGGTCATACTACTATCTAAATAATCTCACACGAGCATCCAACTCCATAAGGAGTCACAGATATCATAATATAATATAAAAAATATACTCAATCACATAACTACAGCACGATAAGATAGCGAAGAAAATAAATAAAATGCAACACAAGTCTAAATAGAAATAATCTAACTCAACAATAATATTCAAGTCTCAAAATATGCCAAAAATAAATTCGGTACCAGAAATCTGCTAAAAGAAACTAACTGAATAACTAGTGATCCCGGCTAGACCTCCCGGGAATCATTCCTGTGCTACAAAGTCCAAGGCTGCAGCTACTCTCCCTGTGGTCCATAAAATATCGGACACCAGTCCTCTAAGGCGCAGTCTGGACAAATATTTTTAATCAGGATGGAGCAAAGTATAACCCAAATAACAGTTCCAATTAATTGATAAGGACTATAAAATAATAAATAGATGATGCTATATACTGAGAGAAGACAATGAATAAGTGTAATGGCAAAATAAAGAGACAGACAATATAGGCAATATGGTACAGTCAGTGCATATATAAAATGAAAAAAGAGAGGTACAATATCATATACGAGTGATGCAGTATATAAACTAAAATAGAGAACTGTAACTATTCTAAGTATTTTAAATAGTTATTTCGAAATATGATTGGCTTGGGAACTTGTTCGATAGCTACATGGCATGGCTAATCATACGTGAGGTGTATTATTAACACTTAATAATATTTTACACTTGTACGATAGGGATTTGATCACATCTCTCACTAGCAATTTCCCCGCCCCCAACTAGTACTGTGGATCCAACTATGACACGTCACGATACACGATCAATGTTCAATATATCATGTACAATATCTAATATCAATATCTAATATCAATGTCATGTACAATGTCAATACGATAACCAATGTAACATCTCATGACTATAGATCCAATCTATATACTAGTTCGTGTAGCACAGTGTCAAGAATCAGATGTAACATTTCTAAATACTTGAATTATAAAAATTATCAAATAACGAAAATTATCAGAGAATGTACTCGCCTAGGTCCTTAGCTGGCAGTACATACCAATGTCCTTCTCCTGAAGTCTCGCAGAACAATCCAATGGTCCTATATACGTATAATATAATACAATACAACATCAGCCATTACACTAGCACACACACAATCATAATAATTTTGAACTCAGGGCTACACTAGGGGTGACACTGGTCATCTAGCAGGGTCAAGTGTGCATTTAGCTGTACGGGTGTCACGTCTGCAATTGCTGTGCAAGATCAGACAGTCAAAATAATACGGTCTTGCCAGTACGTCAGTGTACTTAAGGCAGTCTGTTAACAATTTACAGTGTCACAGGTCAAGGTAAATACGGAATATCCGTAATTAATATTAGGGTCTCAGTACATATATAAATATACATATAGTCTTAACTAGGATAGTATTTAATCACTTACAATATATATATATATATATATATATATATATATATATATATATATATATATATATATATATATATATATATATATATAGTATATGTATTCAATTGTTATAGATAATTATTGGTTATTATATATATACATATACAAATATATGGTATGTATATATATATATATATATATATATATATATATATATATATACCAGTTGAGTAATATATACATACTAAATATATATATACATGTACCAAATATATATATACCAATCGAATATTATACGTATACTATATATATATATATATATATATATATATATATATATATATATATATATATATATATATATATATATATATATCTATGTATGTATATATATATATATACCAATGAATGATATACATATGAATAACTAAATATACATATGAATAACAATGAATAATATAAAATAAAGAATACATATACTATATATATATATATGTATATATATAGTATACCAATTATATACATACACCCATATACCAATTATATACCAATGAATAATACACGTATACGTGTACGAGTATGTATACGCAACAAGAAAAGTGTACCTCGAACCTTTGCGTGCGGGAACGAAGCGTTCGACGAGTCCTCGAGGAGGGTGCTCGATTCAGTCGTGGACAGTGGGCTTCTCCAGCGAGTTTTGGCCGTGACGAGGGTGGCCGAGGTGTTCTCTGGTGTTCAGTCGTGCTCCGGCGAGTCGTCGACGGGGTGCAGCGGGTTAGCGGCTTTCAGGCTAATGGGACAGCGGGTTCTCCGACTTTCGGCGAACGCTGGAGGTCGTGCATGCGGGAGCAGGCGGTCGTGGTGTCAACTTCAGGCAAGTTCAGCGATACTCCGGTCGGTTTGGCCCTGGCGGAGGGGGCTCTGGTCAACGACATTGGCTTTAGGCGAAGGTCGTGGGAAGGAGGGCATGTCGGTTTAGGCGATGGGATGGTCGGGTGTTGGCTGCTGCAGGTAGCTCGATAGCGGGAAGGAGTCGTTCGGCATGGTGAAGGAGAGTCAGGGTGGTATGCTAGGTTCACGCGGGTTGGTGATGCAAGCGTCTTCGGTCGAGTGCTAGGTTCACGGCGGTGGATCCGGTCGAGTACAGGCGGTGCAACGTTCAGCGGTCGATGGATGGGTCAAGCTCCAGGCTAGCAGGATGCTTCGGTCGGTTGAGAACGGGTTGGTGATCGTGCAGGCAGGCTACAGGCTATTAACTCCGACGAGTTCCTGGAGGAATCGGCAGAAAGAAGAAGAAAAAGATGTTGAACAGTAAGGGAGGGGGAGAAAGGTTACGGCGGTGCTTTAGCTTAGGTTTAGAAAAGAAAAGGAAAATAAAGAAAAAGGAAAAAGAATATATATATACATGTAAGGTATTTGGTTGACCTAAAAATTTGGTCCATACTCCTTGGAAAAAGTGCTTGTCATGTAGGTATTTCAAGGCTATGATTACATAGATTCAAAATGGATGGCTTGGATGGCATTAGTTCAAAATAATGGAGGGCTATGGTTTGAGGAGGTTGATGTTGAGTTTTACACACTCCCAAAAAATTTAGAAAAATTCACATAAAGGAGAAATGGATTTCTTCATGTGTTGTGTCCAATGGGGTGGACACCTTAATGCACTTTTGCATAAAAGTGCCCAACTACTGAAAAGTTGCACCAAGTTGGGTTTTTGGTTTAATTTAATTAAAATTAATATAATTGGTGTTCTAAAATTAATTGAAAGTACGTGGGATTAAAATATGGTGGGACACAAGTATCATGAATGTAGGATACTCAAAGTAGAATATTATCATAATTTGGGTTGCACAAAATGGGTCAAGATTGTGTCTCTAATTTCGATTGGAACTCACAATGATACAAAGTCAAATTTATTTAGAATTAAGAATAACGTTTGTGACGAATATTGTGCGACTAAAATGTAGCACAAGAGAGCATAATTATAAGTTACACAAGGATCAAAATAGAAGGCTGGCACGTCTAGGACAAAGGTGTAAAATTTGTTGGAAGGCAAAAGCTATGGTAGCGCTCCAAATATCGAAACAACAGTAAGACGCAACAATGAAATAAAATTACAGTAATTAATTATAAACCTAAATAATTATTCCCAAATAATACAAATTAAATCCATAATCCTATATTCTGGTCAGTGGTTCAACTAGTAGGCTTCTAGGTCTAGTCCACTAGCCCATACATTAAAGAACACTATATATAATATACACATAAATATACGTATCATGCAATTTTTTAAAATAAATACACACAATACTTATAATAAATAAAAAGTCAAAAATATCCCTATTTTTAGAACGTGGTAGTGACAAGTCTACCCTCCTTAAAAGAATTTTGTCCCCAAAATTTAAGATCCTCAATAGTTGTATTTACTTTTTTTTCATCAAAAATTAAATTTATTAAACTATATAATCATGAAGTAAATCTATATTGTTATTTCACAACTTTTTCAAAATTTTATAAGTAACATATTCCTGAAAATCTTTAAAATAAAAATTAAATTCCATTCTTATTACAATCTCCTCCAAAATTTTAAGTTAATAATTAAATACTCAAAATTTAATATCCAATCCTCTAATTTAAAATCCAATAAATGTATATTATAAAATTGAATCTCATCCCAAAATTTGAATTCAACACTAATCCATTTGTGTTCTTATTCCTTGATTTCTTTTTTCACACAAAACTCAAATAATGTAATAGTTATAAAGTCTTCAAATATCACATTCAAATATAAATTTATATCTTGAAGTCCAATAAATATAATGATAATCTTCTTAAATTCCTTAAAATTAAATGGCAATTTTAATCGTATCATAATCTTTCTAAACTTATGATTTAACAAGAATCGACAATTCTGTCATATTAAATTCTCAACCATTTATTTAAATTAATATTTATCCTCAAAATTTAGGCACCTTGTCTCTCTTTGTCAATTCATAACCTCTTCATTAATCTTTACTATGGTCAAACCTCCAACAATTAAAGTCTAGGAAAATCCTACCTACAGTCATACAATATGCAATCTAGAAAAATATATGTATAGTTTATGGTCTATTTTGTCATGGTATTGCAGTCTCTGTTAGGGTGTACTACTAACTATATTCTAACAAGAAAATCACTGACACAAACTACGGTACTAAGGAATCAATCAATCAATCAAATAGAAAGGAACAAAAGGAAAGAAAAGAACAGAACCTGCTAACACATCGCCTGCAGTATCGGTCTCCTCGACCGTCATCGCATATGCCTAGCCCTGCTAGGGTGGCTCCCTTCGCGGGTGCTGAGCAGTCTGCGGTTCCACAGGTGGCCTAACTGGGTCTCTATGATTTGGAGCTGCTCGCTGGCCAGGAAGATAAGGGGCTCGACTATAATCCTTCATTCGATGTCCCGCAGAGTCACAGTAAAAACAAAGTCCTAGCCTCACCCTACATCTCTTCCAAAGGTGACCTGGCTTCTTACAGAAATGACAAGCCAGTTGGGTCTACCTCAGAGGCTGCTGCTGATCCTGCGATTTGGTCTTCGACGGAATCCTGAAGACAGACCGAAAAGAATAAATTAAGGTAGTAGATGCGATATCATCAAGGGAGGACAGTAAAATTCTAAAGGAAGCAATATTCATGAGGAATAAGGATAACAATATAAATAGATTAGAAATGTTCCTAGTTGTGATTGAGTATTCGCTCTCATCCTAGTATACTATATACTATATCCTATCGCAGGCATGCAGTAGTATAACTAAGACGTCACACTACCACGACATCTTACAACTTGCGAAGTCTGACCTGTATGAGCCACCACTAAAAATGTGTAATGACTCGCACCCAAAATTTGGGGCACGAATACTTGGTACGTCCAGCCTACGCCGCAACATCGGCGGTAGAACGCTGTCTGGGTCATGCTACTATCTAAACAATCTCACATGAGCATCGAACTCCATAAGGAGTCACAGATATCATAATATACTATAAAAAATATACTCAATCATATAACCACAACACGATAAGATAGCGAAGAAAATAAATAAAATGCAACACAAGTCTAAATAGAAATAATCTAACTCAATAATAATATTCAAGTCTCAAAATATGCCAAAAACAAATCCGGTACCAAAAATATGCTAAAAGAAACTAACTTAATAACTAGTAATCCCGGCTAGACCTCCCGGGAATTACACCTGTACTACAAAGTCTAAGGCTGTAGCTACTCTCCCTGTGGTCAATTAAATTTCGGACACCAGTCCCCTAAGGCGCAGTCTGGAAAAATATTTCCAGTCAGGATGGAGCGAAGTACAACCCAAATAACAGTTCCAATTAATTGATAAGGACTATAAAAAAATAAATAGATGATGCTATATATTGAGAGAAGACAATGAATAAGTACAATGGCAAAATAAAGAGACAGGCAATATAGGCAATATGGTACAGTCAGTGCATATATAAAATGAAAAAAAGGTACAATATAATATACGAGTGATGTAGTATATGAACTAAAATGGAGAACTGTAACTATTCTAAGTGTTTAAAATAGTAGTTTTAAAATATGATCGGCTTGAAAACTTGTTCGATAGCTACATGGCCTGGCTAATCATATGTGAGGTGTATAATTAACACTTAACAATATTTTACACTTGTACGATAGGGATTTGATCACATCTCTCACTAGCAATTTCCCCACCCCCAACTAGTACTATGGATCCAACCATGACACGTCACGATACACGATCAATATTCAATATATCATGTATAATATATAATATCAATGTATAATATTAATGTCGTGTACAATGTTAATACGATAACCAATATAATATCTCATGACTAAAGATCTAATCTATATACTAGTTTGTGTAGCACAGTGTCAAGAATCAGATGTAATATTTCTAAATACTTGAATTATAAAAATTATCAAATAACGAAAATTATCAGAGAATGTACTCGCCTGGGTCCTTAGCTGGCAATACCAATGTCCTGCTCCTGAAGTCTGGCAGAACAATCCAATGGTCCTATATACATATAATATAATATAATACAACATCAACCACTACACTAGCACATGCACAATCATAATAATACTAAACTCAGGGCTACACTAGGGGTGACATTGGTCATCTAGCAGGGTCAAGTGTGCGTTTAGCTGTATGGGTGTCACGTCTGCAATTGCTGTGCAAGATCAGACAATCAAAATAATACGGTCTCGCCAGTACGTCAGTGTACTTAAGGCAGTCTGTTAACAATTTACAGGGTCACAGGTCAAGGTAAATACGAAATATCCGTAATTAATATTAGGGTCTCAGTACATATAGTCTTAACTAGCATAGTATTTAATCACTTACAATATATATATATATACATACCATATATTTGTATATGTATATATATAACAACCAATAATTATGTATAACAATTGAATACATATACTACAATATATATATATATATATATATATATATATATATATATATATATATATATATATATATATATATATATATATATATATATATATATATATATATATATATATATATATATATATATATATATATATATATATATACCAGTTGAGTACTATATACATACTAAACATATATATATACATATACCAAATATATATATACCAATCAAATATTATACGTATACTAATTATATATATATATATATATATATATATATATATATATATATATTGTCACGACCCGCACCCGGAAATTTGGGCACGAGTGCGTGGGTACGTCCAGCCTACGCCGCAGAGTCGGCGGTAGTACGCTGTCTAGGTCAAATCCATATTTACTAAACTAGCTCATTCACAAATAACATAGGCAAGATAAATAATGAGAATTGAAACTTAAGATTTGCAATTGAAATAAATGCGACCACAGATTCAAATGTTTTAGTACAGCAATTCAGAAAGAAATCGGGGACAAACCCGATTATTAAGATAAGAACAGAAATAAAAGATAGCTACTACTAGCTACTCTGCAGCAGGGGTCTCCTGGGTGGGTTCTGGCTCCTCATAGATATCATCAGTCCCCTCATAGGGACCATAATAAGTAGAGGCAAGATCCTCATCATCGCCTAAATCAACAGATCCAGTCAGGAAAGGAGCAAAGTACACAGTGCACAACAAGGTTAAACTAAATATTTATGACAATTAATATTGAATATCATGTTAAGAAACTGCATAACAGAACATCATTATTTCATAGTTAAAGCTGTAAGCAGGAATATGAGAAAACAGAAATAAATGAAACAGGAAATGAAACTACTCAGTCAGCAAGAAATAGAACATGACCAGAAACTATCCATGTGAACTTGTTGTTTGTTTTTAGAATACATAGTTGGCATATAGGGGTTTATAAGGCTAATTCGGCCATCATGAACGGCTATTAAACAGGGGAAAATGAGATCCGGCTGAGGTACAGTCGTGTACCAACAGCTATTAAACATGACAAGGGGAAGGGTAAACTACATGCCTTCTAGGTATTCTCCCACCCGACATGAAAAAAAGACAGGAACTCCAATATTCAAGACATGAAATCTAGCATTTCTAACACTAGGTGTAATCATCAAGGGTACATGTAAGGCAGGAAATTAATTATCACAATATATAAAGATTAACTTGAGGTGCAGGTACTTGCCTGTTGTTTGGATCTGATTAATATTGGCTCTTGGGAAAAAAATTCCAGAGATGAGTCCAAAAGCTGAAATAGATATTACCATCATGCTCAGAAGACATCAAATAGCTAGAAACGCCTGTCCTTGGGTCCAATTTGGAGACAAGGACAAAAACGGCAGTTTCGGGTCAAAACGGGGTCCGCCGGTGGGCCCGCTTTGCACCGAAAAACGTATCCGGGTCAAAGGGCTCCAAATTCACCAAACTTAGTGTCAACAGGTCAGGAATGCTGATACGAACCCAACGGAACTTTCAGATTTGGATTCCGATGAGCCGAACACAAAATCGCCCGTCGAGCGGGGCCGGTGGGGCCCACGACACGCTATTTCGTCAATGTTCTCAGAATCGAACCAAACTTTACCCACAGGACCAACGTATCGCTACGAGTCCGATGGCGCAAGTTTCGTCTCGATCTGACGAGTGTACAAGAAGTTAGGACGAATTGTCGAAAAGTCGGATAAGGGGCGATGTCCGCGGATACGCGTTAATTTCGGTGTGCACGCACACCCGAATCAGCTTCCACGAAATCTCACACGTCCATATCGACGACGCGCACGTATCTGTGAAGACCGCACGCGACCAAGTTGTCCCGTTTGGCGGGGCGCACTCAGTTCCGGGGTGAAACAGGGTCTGGTTTTTCCTGTTTTTGGATCGCGGTGTGCGATCACCACAGGACGCGATGCCCCGAACAGTTTATCCGGACACCGAGAGGGTCATACAGGCTTCACAACACAATTTACGGAATTGAAAACGGAGCTACGAGGCAAAAGTTACACGCACCTGAAGGGGACCCAAAATCAGGGTCGAGTCGTGTCCGACTCGTGTCGGACACGCGAATCCAAAATATGGTTAGGGTTAGGGTTCTGGTGGATTCCTGGCCGTGGACGGCGGGGACCGGCCGGAGATGCGCCGGCGAGGGCGGGGGACGGTTCGCCGAGGGGAGCTGGGGCGGTGGCTGGTGGCGACGGAGGCGATAGGCGGCGGCCGGAGGCGCTGGCTGCCGCTGCTGCTGCTGGCTCGGTGCTGCGGGGAGGAGGTGGGTGCTGGCGGGGCCCCGGAGGGCGGAGACGGAAGGAGGAGGAGCGGGCGGTCTAGGGCGGAGCCGGCGGTGGCTCGGGTGGCGGCGAGGGGGTCGGACGGAGGAGAGAGGGGGGGGGTCGACGGGTTTAAATAGGGGAGTGAGGGAGAGAGAGGCGCCGGGAACGGCGGAGGGGGAGGCGGCTGGTGCGGAGGTGCGCGGAGTGGGCGGGGGACGTGGGGCTGACGCGGGCGGAGCGGGCCGGAGGCGACGGCTCCGCCGCGAGACGCGGCACGGGGAAACGGTCGTGGGGGTGAGGGGGTCCCGGGTAGGGTCGGGTCGGGTGCGGGTCTGGGATCCGACCCGACCCGCTAAGGGGCTGGGCTTGGTTCGTGCTGGGCCGGGCCGGCCCAACGGGCCGCGGGCTGCGGGAAAGAAAAAGAAAAAATAAATTAAAATAAAAATAATAAATAATTAAATAGATAATTAATTTAATTAATTAATTAAAATAGTTTTTAGGCATTTAAAAATAGGTCTGAGCCCAGAAAAATTCAGAAAAAATATCCTAAGTCCAATTTTCCATTTTACACCCAAAAATATTATTTTCATGATATTTTAATATTATTTATTGCCAATTAAAAATTATTTATTAATTGGAAACCTTGATTTTAATTACAGAAAATTCCCAGAAAATTCCAGAAAATTGGGAAAAAATCCAAGATTTAATAATTTGAAAAATTCAGGAGGGTTTACATATATATATATATATATACACCAATGCATGATATACATATGAATAACTAAATATACATATGAATAACAATGAATAATATATACTAATGAATGTATATATATATATATATATATATATATATATATATATATATATATATATATATAGTATACCAATTATATACATACACCCATATACCAATTAAATACCAATGAACAATACACGTATACGCGTACGAGTATGTATACGCAACAAGAAAAGTGTATCTCGAACCTCTGCGTGCGGGAATGAAGCGTTCGACGAGTCATCTAGGAGGGTGCTCGGTTCAGTCATGGACAACGGGCTTCTTCGGCCAGTTCTGGCCGTGACGAGGGTGGCCGGGGTGTTCTCAGGCGTTCAGTCGTGCTCCGGCGAGTCGTTGACGGGGTACAGCGGGTCAGCGACTCTCAAGAGAACGGACAGCGGGTTCTCCAGTTTCAGGCAAACGATGGAGGTCGTACAGGCGGGAGCAGGCGATCGTGGCATTGACTTCAGGCGAGTTCAACGGTGCTCCGGTAGGTTTGGCCCAGGCGAAGGAGGCTCTAGTCGATGGCAGCGGCTTCAGGCGAAGGTCGTGGGGAGGAGGGCCGGTCGATTTAGGCGATGGGATGGTCGGGTGTTGGCTGCTACAGGCAGCTCGATGGAGAGGATGGCGGAAAGGAGTCGTTCAGCGTGGTAAAGGAGAGGCGGGGTGGTGTGCTGGGTTCACGTGGGTTGGTGATGCAAGCGGCTCCGGTCGAGTGATGGGTTCACGATGGTGGATCCGATCGAGTACAGGCGGTGCAGCGTTCAGCGATCGACGGAGGGGTCGAGCTCCAGGCGAGTGGGATGCTCCGGTCGGTTGAGAACGGGTTGGCGATCGTGCAGGCAGGCTACGAGCTGTGAACTCCGGTGAGTTCCTGGTGGAATCGGCGGAAAGAAGAAGAAGAAGAAGATGGTGAACAGTAAGGGAGGGGGAGAAAGGTTACGGCTTTGCTTTAGCTTAGGTTTAGAAAATAAAAGAAAAATAAAGAAAAAGAAAAACAAATATATATATATATATATATATATATATATATATATATATATATATATATATATATATATATATATATATATATATATATATATATATACACATGTAAGGTATTGGATTGACATAGAAATTTGGTCCATACTCCTTGGGAAAAGGGCTTGTCATATAGGTATTTCAAGGCTATGATTACATAGATTCAAAATAGATGGCTAGGATGGCATTGGTTCAAAATAATGGAGGGCTATGGTTTGAGGAGGTTGATATTGAGTTTTATACACTCCCAAAAATTTTGGAAAAAATTACATAAAGGAGAAATGTGTTTCTTCATGTGTTGTGTCCAATAGGGTGGACACCTTAATGCACTTTTGCATAAAAGTGTCCAACAATTGGAAAATTGTACCAAGTTGGGTTTTTGGTTTAATTTAATTAAAATTAATATAATTGGTATTCTAAAATTAATTAAAAGTACATAGGATTAAAATTTGGTAGGACACAAGTGTCATGAATGTAGGAGACTCAAAGTAGAATATTATCATAATTTGGGTTGCACAAAATGGGTCGAGATTGTGTCTCCAATTTTGATTGGAACGCACAACGATACAAAGTCAAATTTATTTAGAATTAAGAATAAATGTTTGCGACGAATATTGTGCGACTAAAATGTAGCACAAGAGATCATAATTATAAGTTACACATGGATTAAAATAGAAGGTTGGCACGTCTAAGACAAATGTGTGAAATTTGATGGAAGACAAAAGCTAGGGTAGCGCTCCAAATATCGAAACAAAGGTAAGGTGCAACAATAAAATAAAATAATGGTAATTAATTATAACCCTAAATAATTAATCCCAAATAATACAAATTAAATCCATAATACTATATTCTGGTAAGAGGTTCAACTAGTGGGCTTCTAGGTCTAGTCCACTAACCCATTCATTAAAGAAGACTATATATAATATACATATAAATACAGATATCATGCAATTATTTAAAATAAATACACATAATACTTATAATAAACAAAAAGTCAAAAATACCCCTATTTTTAGAACGTGGTAGTGACAGAATAATACAATCACAACCAAGTCTATTTTCTTTATATCGACCAATCACTTATACGACTTGCTATTTATGGAGTCTGAGGTTATCTCAGAAATAATGCATAATAGGTATCCTCAGATCACGCCAGTACCGAACATGAACTAACCGAACCAATAGATGAATAAAAAAGATATTCACGAGATACACCAGTTTTTCGTAAGACCATTGCGCTAAAAATACGGTATTAGCGGTTTCAATATTCCTATAGTGAAACAGTAGCTCAATATATTATAATAGGTCAGATATTGTACTCCACTAAGGCGGATGATATACAGTATTTGTGGTGGCCATCCTATAACGCACATAGAATGAATCTCTGTGGAAAGGTTCGTTGTCTTGATCTCGGGATACCGTTCCCTCCAATGTTACTACTACTTTTAGTTACCTAATTAGCACTATGTCGTGTTTGAAATCTCAAGGCGTGGTCACATAAGAATTTCTCTTAAGATATCATACAATGTACGGGCATGCTAGATACGAATCCATGTAAGTCAAATCTGGATTCACCCGAGCGTGTATGCAATATTTAGTCAATAATATCCTAACCACGCTTTGGTAGTTGACTCGCTTATTATGCCCGTACTGGGGAAAAATTATATATTTATAATATCACGGTTTAAAAATTTAGAGGCATTCTCCATGCACAACCCAAATATAATCATAAAATACGTGACACGATGTATTATACCTAGGCGCATATTAAATCATGGACAAATATTCGGTAATAGTAGTAGCAGCATAGATACAGTATTCGAGTCCAATTACCAATTATCATTGGGTCACAAAAGAATAAGAAAATATTTAATCAAACAATCAAGGCCGCATAAGTCTCTTAGCCGCATATGAAGTCAGGGCCGCATGAGAAGTCCTGGCCGCATATAAAGTCAGGGCCGCATGAGAAGTCCTGGTCGTATATGAAGTTAGGGCTGGATGAACCACTTGGCCGCATATGGAGTCAGGGCCGCATGCTCAGGGTTAAAGTCTACTCCTTGGGACAAGTATTGAGGTGACGGGCAATGAATGAAGTGTCAGTGAAGTAACATAAAGTGATTGATGTGACAAGCCATAAAGTGTGTCAGAGAAAAAAGACAAAAATTATAGAAATATGTACCATAGTTCAGAGTCATGCGTCCAAGGAAATGGTGGCCACATACTCTCCAGACCACATAAGTCACTTGGCTACATAAGTCACTCGGTCGCATATTGCTCTTTGGACTAGTGAATTTCTTATTCGTTCAGCAAGTGAAAGCACAAGGAGTTCAAGGATTAGCTCAAGAATACTTGTGTGATGGAAGTTATGCATCCAACAAGATGGTCGCATATTGGTCAGTATATGGCGAAAGCTCAGGCCGCATAGCCCTCTTAGTCCATATAGCACTCGCTGGCCACATGAAGACTTCATCTTCTCCAAATAGTAGGTTCGACCATGGCAAAAGCTCCAAAAAACTTAAATTTTGTTTTGTCCCTAAAATTTTCATTTTAAGTCCAAATCGAGTGAACCAATAGCCAAAACACTTGAAAATGAAAGCTCAATCTTGTAGCAAAAATTAGTTTTTAAAAATACATGTTTAATAGATCAAAATCAAGAAAAACTCATGAAACCCATAAAATCCTAAGTTAGAAATATAGATCTACTCAAAACCATCCATCAAAACAGGAAACTCCAAGTTCTAAAAGTGCTTAGAAACACTTAACAAACATAATAAACTAATACTATGGAGGGTTTCTCCATTTCTAATGTAAGGTGTACTTGCCTATAGAAAGGGGAGAGAAAACACAAGAGAGAGAAAGAAAATGAAGTAATGAAGAGAGAGAAGGAAAATATTGGGCTATATATTATAAAACCCCTAATTTTGAAATTGGTATTATTAATTATTTAATAGTAATTATGAGCTAAATAGAGGAATTATATTTATTTTAAGGTGTTTTATGCATCTAGGAGATTTATGGAGCCATTATAAATTTTCTTAATTTATTCCATGTAGGAGACCCATTCGACAGTTGCTAGTTTAACCGTATACACCAATATAATATTGTAGAATTTTTTGTGTATAAATATGTATATATATAGATTTTTTATTAATAAGAAAAAGAACAGAAAATAGAATTTCCTTTTTGATCAAACCCGCAACCCGTTAATCACCCCGCGTAAAACCATTTAGCCACCACACGTAAATAAATAACAGCAGCAACAGCTCACCCCGCGTAAACAGACAAACAGCAAGCCGCTTATCACCGCGTATACTTCTTCGCGCGTAAAATATCCACAGCAGCAGCAGCAGTAGCAGAATCACCCCACATAAACTCTTTCTTTCACCGTGCATAAAACCCAAACCACAAACCATTAGAATGAGAAAATATCAACAGCAGAAGCAAAACCCAATTTTGCTTGTTTTGCTTTTCCACACGTGTAAGCTTCTCATTCCACCACTCCTTAACACTAATATTACTAAACACCCCTCAACCGAAACTAAAACCAATGAAAAAAAAGAAACAACAGCGACAGTAGTTTTAGTTTTCTTAAACACTAAGTTTTCCCACCGCCTCTTATTCTCTATATATATATCCATGCAATACACCCTGAACCCTAAACCTGACTTCTTCAACTTAACACAGTTGTGAATGCTTGCACTATACGAAACTTTGCTCGACAAGTATACCTTGCCATAGTACTATTATTTATATTCCAAATGATGTATGATTCTGTTTTATTTATGTATTTACATTGGACCTTGTTTATGAGACCACCCCAGTATTATGGAGCATTATTTGGTTCATTGGCTGTGACACAGTTTTTATACTAGTTATGAGTCTCATATAGATCCCGGACTACGTATTGGGTTGGCCGCCTGTACGTAAGAGCCGTGCGTTAGGGATTACTGCTGATAGAAAATTTGTATGCTAGTAGATCTGGCAGTTATTTAGAGGTTTTATCGTGTCATAGATATGACATGCTTAGAGCATAGGGTGGGGAGAATAATAAGTAAAGCATTTGGGCTCCTATGCACTTTTCTCCTGTACGTCCGGATTCTCCACCGGAGAAATGGGTGATGATGACCCTATATTTCTACTGGCGTTCTCTGCAGTTCAAAAGATGACATGCTTTCAGGCCCCTGATTCTCCGAGAGAATCATGCCAATCCTATTATTTGTCCAGATAGCCCACGTGTTAGAAAATTGTTCTCAAATTTCATACACTTAGACGGTTAGGCGACCCAGTGGATGTATTTATTTTAGTACTTTATTGGCATATTTATATGTATCTTGTTACGTCCCTCTAAGGACCTACTCCCTTTCCAGATATGGACGAGCAGGAGTACCCACAAGAGTATGGACCTGGACCGGACACTACGTACTTGACTGAGGAGATCTTACCCTCAGGGTATCTGTGATTTGTTGACGCTGTTTAGATATTTTTTTACTTCAGTATAGTCGTTTTGTAGTAGATTTATTTCCACCCGACTACCAGACTTGATAATCATTTTGGATATTCAGTTATTATTCAGCTCTCTGTTCCTACTGATTATTTGTGCTATGGATGAGATAGAGATTCTGGTATGACTTGTTGTGACAGTATATTACCACTGGTGGATTGGATATTTATGTACAGCGTACGTGTGCATATGGTTTCCATATATTGGAGTTCGTATACATACGGCTAGGCGTGTTATGTATTTCCTAGTCCTACATATTTTTGGGACTGGGGCGTGACATATTTTTAGTGGTGGCCCATGCAGGTCAAGAATATATTGTCTTGGTTACGTAACTATACCAAACAAGCCTGAGGAGAGGAATAGAGTATAAGGATCTCATCCATGCTTGACTGAAAACTCATTCTTCCTTCCAACCATCCTATATTTAGTTTATGCCGAAGACCCTTTACCCTTGTTGTCGTAAAAAGCCAAATGACTGACTTGTTGGTGTAAAAAGCCAAACTATGGAAGAAGACTGACTACTTTACGCTGCAGTTATAAACAACTACTACCCACGTTCCCTTAGTCTTCCTAAGCTGTGTATGACATGACACACAAACCACATAGGTAACTACCCCAGCGTACAACTGATGATTCATAAATAATAGATAACCATCGTAGAATAGCCTGATTAGGCGTAAAATATAAGTATAGGATACGAGCGTATTTGGCACGGTCTTAGCTTTCCCAGTCATAACCAGTTAGAACCGAATCTTTTGCATTAAATGCAGAGATATGCCTCGAGCCCTGTACAGAGACAACTTTTTGACATGGCGTCTGAGTTTGTCTTATCTTGAGCGTAAAACTCATCCATGTAGATAGCGTATGCAGAAACCCCAACTTTTCTTTTCTTCCTCTTAGAAGCATAAAAACAACTTTGCATTAAATATGTCAATAAACGACAACCTGGGTCTCTGTGCAAAATCATCATCACAACCGTTCTCTCGATCATCGTGCAGTACTTTTGTCAGATGTCAGGTTCACTGAAAAGCCTGACAAATTCATCCAAGGAATACAAGGAGTTTCTCGTACGACTTTACGCTGCAAAGTATGCTATACTTTACGCAGATAGATTTTACGCAAACTTTACGTATGAAGAGTTATGCTCAGATTTTACGCGTAGACCTTTAACGCAAGCTCTTTGCGTGGACAGATTTTATGCAGTATATTTTTACGCAGCCGATCTTCTATGCGCAAACTTTACGCACGAAAACTTTTACGCACTTTTTTCAGACAGTTTTTGAAGCTTTATTTTATGCTGACTTCTTTGAACCTCTGTTTTACGCAGACAACTCTAAAACCTTACCTTACACTTCTTTACTTTACGCGGATATTTCTGAACCCATGTTTTATGTCGACAATTTTATATCTCTGTTTGATTCCTGTTCTAAACGTTGTGTACAACACCTGCAGAGAGATGGATATGCAGAAGGGATGTACTATCGCCGATGGTGACACAACTCCTGGAGTCAATGGTCAAACTCAAGGAGGGACCTCAACAATCCCTAGACTTCCTGGACCAGATGGACATATTCACAACCCAGTTCTATCTGATCTTCCTGTTCCACCTAATGGGAACCTTCCAGCCTTATCGACACCACAAGATGGTCAGGCTCAATTGTTCCAATTCTTCCAGATGATAATGAAGGAATAGCAACAACAGGCCGCCACACTAGCTACAGAGCAGAAACAATAAGCGGCAGAACAGAGACAAGAGTTCCTAGCAGTACTTGAAAGGATGGCTGCAAAGACTACTATACCAGCTCAAGCAATAGCTCCAGTACCTCGAGCTAGAGTTGGTTCAGTAAAAGACTTTGTACAGATGGGTCCAAGGCCATAGAAAGGCATTGAGAGCCCAGAGGAAACTACCAACTGGATCACTCACATTCGGAAGTTATTAGAGGCATTGCAGCTACCTACAGAGCTGTGGATGACAGGTGTGAGAACGCTTCTAGATGGTAATACTCATCACTGGTGGGAATCTATGAAGCACCAGCTGGGTACATACCAGACATGGAAGAAATTCCTGGAGTGCTTTGAAAGAAAGTACTTCCCGGACACCGTCAGAGATGCATTGTACGATCAGTTTTTCCACCTGGAGCAAAAAAACTGAACCGTGGACGAGTATGACGTTGAGTTTAGTCGCCTTAGTAAATATGGCGCTGCCTTGATACCAGATGACTTGGCCAAGGCTAAGAGGTTTCATCATGGACTAACTCAGGAGCTCCAATATTATACAAGCTCCCAGTCCCGAATCTCTTATGCCGAGTTACTAACATAAGCCAGATTGCAAGAAACCATCAGCCGAGAAAAAGAAGGCCAGCTGAGGACACAACCAGGACTGGCAAGAACACAATAAGGAGGACCTATTAGACGTCCTTTAGCTCAGTAACAGCAGCACCAACACAGAGCAGGACCATACCAGATCCCAGATAAACCCCAATATAATTATTGTGGGAGATGCGGGCACATCTCGAGGGACTGTCGGGTATGTTTGGGACAATATATGAGATACGGTTCCGGACAGCATGTATTGAAAGACTGTCCAATACAGCAGACACTTCCACCACCAGCACAAAGGCTAGCACTTCCAGCACCAAGGCCAGCTCAGCAAATGATGAGACCAGGAGCACCTCGACCTCCAACAATAGGGGGATTCCAGCGAGGACCACCGCTACCTGCACAGGAGGATCAATTTACGAGGGCTAGACAGGGACAACCACAGAGGAACGGACAAGCTTTTGCAATGGAAGTAGATGACATGAATCAGGAGATTGATGTCATAGCAGGTATCACTGTTGCTTTTACTTTTCCTACTGTAATATTGTTTGATACGGGAGCCACCCCCTCATTCATATCATCTAGTTTTATTTCCAAACACAACATTACCTCTACACCCTTACCTAATTGTATTAGAATTCTTACCGGGGGAGGAGTTATACCTATTAGTAGAATTTGTAGATCATGTCCTATAGTGATACGTGGCAGAGAAATGAATGCCCGACTCTTAGTCCTTCCTATGCCAACTTTTGATATTGTGCTTGGAATGGACTGGCTAAGCAAGTACCACGCTTTCTTCGATTACTTTGGAGGAAGTATTCTTTTCAAGGTACCAGGCTAGCCTGAACTGCAGTTTGCACGAGGATCCACAGAAATCCTTGATGGTATGCAGCTCGTAATGGACGACATTGTTTATCACTCCATTATTTCAGAATTCCCAGACGTCTTTCCAGAAGAATTACCAAGACTACCCCCAGATAGAGACGTAGAGTTTTCGATTGAATTAACACCGGGAGCAGCACCCATAGCATCACATGTTTATAGACTGGCAAAGAAGGAGATGGATGAACTAAAGACACAGTTGAAAGAACTAGAAGAGAAAGGTTTCATCCGACCAAGTGCATCATCTTGGGGAGCCCCAGTGTTATTTGTACCAAAGAAGGATGGGTCAGTACGTATGTGCATTGACTATAGAGCCTTAAATGCAGTGATAGTGAAGAATAAATATCCACTGCCACGCATTGATGACCTATTTGATCAACTTAGTGGATCCAAGATGTTTTTAAAGATAGATTTGAGATCAGGATATCACCAGGTGAAGGTACGAAAGGAGGATATCCTGAAGACCATATTCCGAACAAGATATGGGCACTACGAGTTTTTGGTCATGCCATTTGGATTGACCAATGCTCCAGCTATCTTTATGGACTTAATGAATCAAGTATTCCATCAATATTTGGATTAGTTCGTGGTCGTCTTCATAGATGATATACTTGTCTATTCAAAAAGCCATGAGGAGCACGAGAAACACTTATAAATTGTTCTAGAGACCTTGAGAAGATAGCAGTTATATGCAAAGCTCAGTAAATGTGAGTTTTTCTTGGACAAAGTTTCATTTCTTGGGTATATCGTTACAGGAGATGGTATTTCTGTTAATCCAAAAAAGATCTCGGCAGTCGAGACATGGCCTGTTCCTAAATCAGTAGCTGAAGTGAGAAGTTTCCTTGGACTTGCGGGATATTATCGACGGTTCGTGGAGAACTTCTCAAAAATAGCAACACCTATGACTCGGTTGACTTGCAAAGATCAAGAGTTCATATGGACCAACGAGGGTCAAAATGCTTTTGAGGAATTAAAGAAGCGATTGACTTCAGCACCAGTATTAACTATTCCATCAGGATCATGAGGCTACGTAATCTACAGTGACGCATCAGGGAAAGGCCTGGGATGCGTATTAATGCAGCATGGCAAGGTGATTGCATATGCATCTAGGCAATTACGAGTACATGAGAAGAATTATCCAACTCATGACTTGGAACTTGCAGCAGTTGTATTTGCTCTAAAGTTATGGAGACATTACTTATATGGGGAACGAGTGGATATATATACCGACCACAAAAGCCTCAAGTATGTTTTCACACAGAAGGAGTTAAATATGAGGCAACGTCGGTGGCTCGAACTGATGAAAGATTTTAAGATAGAGCTATATTATCACCCAGGTAAGGCTAACGTTGTAGCAGATGCGTTAAGCCGAAAACCAGTAGCTTACTTCTTGACAACACAGAAAGAATTATTAAAAGACTTGCAAGGTCTTGTCATTGAAGTGATATTACCCGAAGCAGACGGAATACTAGCCAACTTGCAAATACAATCATCACTAGTGGATAGAATCAAGGCCGCATTACCTACCGATGCCAGATTCAGAAGATTAAAGGAAAGGACAGAAGCAGGAAAGCAGACAGGACTACGCATTCATGATAATGGGATATTACGATGTGGTAATCGTCTATATGTTCCCAATGGAGAAATTTGACAAGAACTGATGACAGAAGCTCATAGTTCGATATATTCTGTTTATCCTGGAGGCACCAAGATGTATCGTGATTTACGACAACACTTTTGGTGGCATGGAATGAAAAGAGAGATAGCTCACTTTGTAGTTAAATATTTAATATATCAGCAAGTAAAGGTGAAGCACCAGAGAATAGCAGGATTATTGCAACCACTCCCAATTCCAGAGTGGAAGTGGGAACATATCACTATGGACTTCGTCACGAGTTTTCCCAGGAGTCCCAGTAGAAGAGATGCGGTATGGGTAATAGTGGACCGACTCACAAAGTCAGCCCATTTCTTGCCTTTTAGAGTTGGCCAATCTATAGAAGCTTTAGCTGACTTATATATGAGACAGATCGTGAGATTGCATGGCGTACCAGTCAGCATTATATCAGATAGAGATTCGCGCTTTATATCACATTTTTGGAGGAGCCTACAAGAAAGCCTTGGAACTCGTCTGAAATTCAGTACATCTTATCACCCGCAAACAGATGGGCAGTCAGAACGTACTATTCAAATATTATAGGATATGTTGAGGGCTTGTATGTTGGACTTTGGAGGATCATGGGATGTCACTACCACATTTCCAGATGAGGACATTTATGTAAATTCACTATTTTGAATAATTAGGTGTTTAATAAATCTGTTGAGTTTTATAACTATTTATATATTGTTAGTGATATTGGATTTAGGTCAACCCTAGAACTCATTAGGACAAACCCTAATGACTAAGCCCTAATTTGGAACCTAATTCTAGAGAAACCCTAGAATTCAAATTTTAGGGTGAACCCTCAAACCCTAGACTGACTAAACCTTAGTTAATTAGGTTCTACAGGACCTAACCAAGGGGGGTTTAACCTAAAACTATTCATTGGAAACCCTAACCTAGTTTAATATAAAAGGGAAGCCTCTCTCAAAGCCATTCTTCATGTAGAAAGAAGAAACCCTAGCCTCCATCAAGAAAAACCACTTGTTCTCCTCCAGAATTCAGAATTAACCCTAGGATTCCATTTTTTCCTCCTTCAAAGCAAAGGAAAGCAAGAAACTTGGGTCAAGGAACCTTGGGGAAGAAGAACTTCCATTTGGAGAAACCATCTCTATAGGTAAAATCCTATTTTTGATTCTTTTATTTCTGTTTTCTGATGATTAATGCCCATTAGGAACCCACCCTTGCTGTTAGATTTCGATTTTTGGGTTTATACCTGGAGATTTAGGAGAAACTAGGGTTTTGGTGTTCCAACATGGGATTTCCCCCAAATTCGTGAACCCTAAGCATAGGAGTATGCTTTTAGATAGGATTGCATCTCCTCCCAATGGTAATGATCTCGATTTAGGGTTCGGATTTGAGTATTTTGGGGTTCTCGATGTGAAATTCGGTTTCTGCTCAGCATGTGTTTGCTAAAATGCAGCTGGGAGGAATACCTATTTTTACCTAGTTCTTAGGAACCTATATATATATATATCTGTGTAGTTATACCTACGGATTTTTTTGTAAGTGTCTTGTGTCCCCGTGTCTTGGGGTGTCAGACACGGTAGAGTGCACTGTGTGCACAGTCAGGCAGTGAGTGTCTGTGTTCTCTGTGTACCTATGTGTATAAGTAAATAGGGATATATAAATTGTAGTGTAGGATTTAGTGTTATGTATATCAGTGTGTATCAGTATGGTGAAGGATGTAAGTGCCTGTGTAATTAACTGTGAACCACTGTGTATCAGTGTGTCTAGGAATCAATATGTGTGTGTATGTGCCTGTAGGTGATGTGGTGTGTGTTAATGAGTGTGTAGTGTAGAGCAGTGTATCCTAGAACTCGCTGTGTGTAGGTTTTTGGATTTAGCAGTGAGTTATGTTGTATTGGGTTCCCTTGAGTATCAGTAACTTGTGTGTTGGTGTTCTTGACCAAAATGAGTTGGTGCTTGTGTCTCAGTATTATTCAGATTAAGTGTAGTTCAGTTTAGTGTAGGAAACCCTGTGTGAGTGGGACTGCGAGAACCTTGTAATCAGTGTGTTCTGTGCAGTGAGGTGTAGGGGTGTTCTTGGTTGTGTTTTAGTGTATCAGTATTTTGTGTCAGTGTGCCTGAGAATGTGTGTATCAGTAATGTATTAGGGGTGTCTCAGTAAGGAGTTTCAGTCCAATACTTAAGTGTCTGTATAGTGTAGATTCTGAGTGTATCAGATTTCTGTAAGAGAAGGAGAACAGTGTATCAGTGTGTGCAGCTGAATAGTGTTTACCTGTGTGTCTACTGAGGAGATTCTCAGTGAGTGCCTGTGTACCCAGATCAGAAAACCTGTGTAGTGTATCAGTTGGTAGAAAACCTGTGAATATCTATGTGTATCCCTTAGTATCAGTTAGAACCTTTTATGAACTGAATGTGTGGAGTGATTTCTCCCAGGTTCAACTGTGTGTTGAGTGTCCCAGTTCTGGATATGTGTACCAGTTTCTATGTGTCCCAGTTAAGTGTGTGTTAAGTAGATGTGTGTGACAGTGATGCTTGGGTGAGTTCAGTAACTAGTTATTACCTGTGTGTGAGTGAGTGAGAGGTATTTGAGTATGAGAGTGGACTATGATCAGTGTCCCTGTTGTTGAGAGTAAGTGTCAATGTACACCAGTATCAGTAATCTGTATCTGTGTGAGTGCAGTGTGTGAAGATTATTCAGTGTGTGTGTGTGTGTGAGTACCTATGCCTACATTGTGTGTGTGAGAAATTCTCAGTAATTACTGTGAGTCAGTCAGTGAGATTAGTCAGTTTCAGTTGTTTAAACAGGTAACTTGGGTTGGGATTCAAGGTATTAGAGCTAGCCATTTAATGACAAAAGTAATTGGGGTTGGTAGCCAATATTGATGCAAGGTATATGTTAAGGATTGTATTAAGATACAACTAGAATATATATATATAGGAGTTATTGAATACAAATGACATAGTATAAAATAGTAGCTAATATCATACTAGGTACCTTAGTATGATATAGAATTTGACTAGTGGGCCTATTTAACCTACCTTTTAGCTGTTAAACCCTAGTACACTTATACCCTTGGGATTAACCTAGTATAGCCTGAGCCATGACCTAGAAACCTCATTTTCCTTAATTAGTTAATCATGCTCATTCCTTTAATTCATTATTTTGACATTGATTTTCCATAAATAGGTCATTGTGATCCCACTTTGGACATCGATCCTCACCCTTTGCTCAGGAGCACAGGCGAGTACATTCTCTGACAGTTTTTATTGTTGATTATTTCTATAATGCAGTTGTATTACATACTTGATTCCGATACTATGGATACACGGGTTAGCACCCTAGATCCCCATCATGAGGAGTCGTGATTGGAATCCATCGTGCTAGCTGGGGGATGGGGAACTATTAGTAGATTATGTGATCATATCCAAATCCTTTACATGCATCATAGCTCACCCCACTTCTCACGTTGGGTGCGGCCTGACCATCTTACATGCATCATAGCTGTTATATATGATTAACCTGACCACTACATGCATCATAGCTAACCATATGGTTAGCCTGACCTACAAGAATCATAGTTAATCATATATAACCAGCCTGATCAAGTCCCAAGCCGATCACATAATAAACTAATATTTCAAACACTTAGCTAGATGTTTTATCTTTATTCAGATTTACTTGTTCTAGCATTCACTGTTTATTGTTCATTGCTAGATGCTCTATTGACTATTTCATTTTCTCCTGTACTTCTCATTTTCAGCATTATTTCCATCTTGTATCTCTTACACTGTTTATAGACTTTGTCAATTTAATGAAACTGCTGTTAGTGCTTGTGCTTCGCTCCAATCCTGACTGGATAACATTTTTCAGAGGACCTGGAGGATCTTTGCCCCACTCATTATGGCCCAGGATTAGAGGGAGATTTCACCCCGGAAATCCCAGAGGAGTTGCCTAGCCTAGAGGAGAACGTACCTGGCTGCTCTTAAACTATTTTCTGCATTATTGTTTTAGACTGAGACTGAGATGTATTTATTATTGTGTGACTTTGTGAGGTCATTTAGACCCAGGATTGAGTTGGATTATTGTGGTTGGTTTTATAGAACTCTTTTCTATTCTCATCGTGCCATTATTCTTATAGTTTGTGATTGAGTATATTATAGAACTGTGGTTTATTTATCTTTGTCCTCCATTCGGAGTTGAGACTATTGACAGGATATATTATGTTTGTGACCTAGACAGCGTTCTACCGTCGATGCTGCGGCGTAGGCTGGACGTACCCACGACTCATGCCCAAATTCCGGGTGCGGGTCGTGACACGTTTTAGTGGTGGCCCATGCAGGTCAGTAGTCGAGTCCTAGAACCGCATTAGAGCGATATCGTAGTGGTGCTCTCTTAGAGTATTACTACGAGCCTGTTTTAGGAAATAGGAATTAGGCCGAGGATATGCTCAATCACAATTAGGAAATTCTGATTCTTATGACATTACTCTTAATAATTTTTTCCTTTAGAATTTTTTTGTCCTTCCTTGATGATATCGTATCTATTGCCTTAATTAAATCTTTCGATCTGTCTTCAGGATGCCGCCAAGAAGGTCCCAGAGACTCGGAACAGCAGATTCAGAGAGGTCTGCCACCTCTCGCCCTGTCGGACAGACATCCGCAGCACCTCCTACATCTCCAGTACATGTGGGAGTGTCTGCAGCATTCGGGGGTCCTCCACCACCAGTTCAGAGGGTCCCTACAGCTACGACGGCACCACCACCACCAGCTCAGCATCCAGGAGGTGTGCCCGTCGATGGGGCACAGATGTTCGCCTTGATTCAGGGCATGGTCGATGCCCAGAGGACGTCGGCAGAGGCCCAGAGAGTGCAGGCTGAGGCACATCAGGCTCAGACAGAGATGATGAGGGTGAACATGGAGAATGCTCACCAAGTGGCTCTCCAGGCTGTGGAGAGAGTCACACAGCAGCAGCAGCGTCCTGATCAGCACCACCAGAGGCCGGGCACCATTGTGGATTTCAAGAGGATGATGCCTCGGGAATTCAAGGGGACAGAAGGGATACTCTATGCCGATGATTGGCTAGAGGACATCGAGAGGAACTTGCGCTTGGCGCAGCTTCCAGAGGCCCTCCAGATCGAGGCCGTAGGCAGCCAGATGTTCGACATTGCCTTGACATGGTTTCGCACGGAGCCGAGACTCTTGCGCAGGGGACTCACTTGGGAAGCTTTCAAGGAGCTCTTCAAAGAAAAGTTCTTTCCTGATGTCGCCCTGGGAGCTTTGGAGAGTCAGTTCCATGACTTAGCCCAGGGGAGCTCGTCCATCGACGAGTATGCCGCGGAGTTTTCCCGCCTGAGTCGCTTCGCGCCATCGATGATTAGAGATCCGGGAGACAGGGCCCAGAAATTCAGAAAGGGGCTGACAAGGGAGATCAAGTCTCGCACGTCGGGACGTCGCACAGCTACCTATGAGGGCATATTGATGGATGCCCAAGTAGCCGAGGACGACTTGGGCCTCAGGCCCAAGAGGGGACGCGATGGTTCCGGAGGAGCAAACAGTAGTACGGGACCGGGCAAGCGTCCACACTTTCAGCAGCAACAGCAGAGACCCTTTCAGCAGCAGCATCAGGCACCAGCCCGAGGGCAGGTCCAGCAGCAGCAACAGAGACAGAACCAGCCCGCCATCCAGTGTGCGTACTGCGGGAAGATGGGACATACTAGAGATATCTGCAGGAAGAGATTGGGCTCATGTCTATCCTGTGGATCGACGACACACCAGCTGAAGGATTGTCCTACCTTTCGTCCAGGTCAGGGTGGAGCAGCCGCCCAGAGAGGATCAGACAGGGTGCCTACCGCACCAGGAGGCCAACAACAGAGGGGACCACTTCCACCACAACATGAGAAGTTCGCCCAGCATCAGCAGCAGAGAGGTGCACCCCAGGGGCGAGCATACGCCATGGCAGTCGAGGAGATCGAGCCAGCAGGAGACTTGATCACAGGTTCGGTTCTTCTCGATTGTATTCCCGCATTTACCTTATTCGATTCTGGCGCTTCCCATAGTTTTGTGTCTGTATCATATGCACTTCGACATCATTTAGAGACAGAACCATTAGCTAGGACTTACAAGATCATGACTGGTGGAGGTATTATCCTAGTCCGTGATCACTGCAAGGACCGGAGGGTGTCAGTAGGAGGCCGAGAGTTGAGTGTGAGCTTACTTGTCATGCCACTTCCGGGGTATGATATAGTACTCGGAATGGACTGGTTGAGTAGGCATCATGCTACTATAGATTGTTATAGAGGCAGAGTATTATTTAGACCACCAGGAGAGCCGGAGTTTGAGGTCGTCAGAGGAGCAGCGGAACAGAGCAGGAGCACATTTTGCGGAGCCAGGGCAGAAGAAGAGGAGTTGCCACATCCTCTGATAGCGGAGTTCCTGGATGTATTTCCAGAAGAGTTGCCAGGCTTGCCGCCAGACAGAGATGTTGAATTCTCTATAGACTTGGTTCCAGGAGCGGAGCCCATTTCACAATATGTTTATAGAGTCAACAACAGCGAGCTGGCAGAGCTAAAAAAGCAAGTTGAGGAGCTGCAGGACAAAGGCTTCATTAAATCCAGTTCATCACCATGGGGAGCTCCGGTATTATTCGTACCGAAGAAGGACGGCACGGTGCGTATGTGCATTGATTATAGAGCTTTGAACAATATCACTATCAAGAACAAGTACCTGCTGTCGAGGATAGATGATCTTTTCGATCAGTTGAGCGGGGCGAGGGTATTTTCAAAGATAGATTTGAGGTCAGGCTATCACCAGGTGAAGGTGGAGAAAGAAGACACGCCGAAGACAGCTTTTCGGACCAGATACGGCCAGTTTGAGTTCATGGTGATGCCATTTGGTTTAACCAATGCACCGGCAGTATTCATGAACCTGATGAACAAGGTGTTCCACCAGTACCTTGACAAGTTCGTGGTGGTGTTCATCGACGATATTCTTGTGTATTCCAAGACACCGGAGGAGCACGAAGAGCACCTGAGATTGGTCTTAGAGACTCTCAAGAGGGAGAAGCTGTACGGAAAACTCTCTAAGTGTGAATTCTTCCTTGACAAGGTCGAATTTCTTGGGCATGTGGTATCGGATGACGAAATCTCGGTAAACCCAAAGAAGATCGAGGCAGTGGAGTCGTGGGCTACCCCCAGTTCGGTAGCTGAGATCAGGAGTTTTCTCGGGCTAGCAGGATACTACAGAAGGTTTGTACAAGACTTCTCCAAGATTGCAGCGCCGATGACCAGGCTGACTAGGAAGGATGTGGATTTTGTATGGACGGAGGAGTGCCAGGCTGCATTTGATAAACTAAAGAAGAGGTTGACAACAGCTCTAATTTTGACGTTGCCAGCAGGGACAGGTGGTTTCACCATCTACAGTGATGCTTCAGGGAAGGGTCTGGGATGTGTTCTTCAGCAGCACGGGAAGGTAATTGCCTATGCTTCCAGGCAGTTACGCCCTCATGAAAAGAACTATCCCACCCATGATTTGGAGTTGGCAGCAGTTATCTTCGCTCTAAAGCTGTGGAAGCATTATCTGTACGGGGGGCGTGTGGAGATCTTCACAGACCACAAGAGCTTAAAGTACGTATTCACACAGAAGGAGCTGAACATGAGGCAGAGGAGGTGGTTAGAGTTGATGAAGGACTTTGACATCTCACTGCAGTACCACCCAGGAAAAGCCAACGTAGTCGCCGATGCCTTGAGCAGGTATCCGATGGCTATGTATTTGACGACAGATAGACATTTGTTGGCTGATTTGGAGAGCTTGGAGATTGAGGTGTTAGTTCCCGGTATCGAGATTCAGATGTGGGGATTACAGATACAGTCCGAACTGATGGACAGGATCAGAGCTGCGCAGTACGAGGATGAGGCTCTGAGGAGTATCAGGGCACAGGTTCAGACAGGATTGTCGGACGACTTTACTATCGCAGAGGATGGTTCCTTACGGCACGGCATGAGGATGTGTGTGCCGAGCAGGGAGCTGCACGAGGAGGTTTTGCAGGAGACACACCGCTCTCAGTACTCGATGCATCCCGGTGCCAACAAGATGTATCGAGACTTGAGGGAGCACGTATGGTGGTATGGAATGAAGCGCGAGGTAGCACGCTTCGTATCCCGGTGTCTAGTGTGCCAGCAGGTAAAGGCAGACCGGCAGAGGCCAGGTGGTTTGCTTCAACCTTTACCGATCCCAGAGTGGAAATGGGAGCATGTGACCATGGATTTTGTTTTAGGGCTTCCACGTTCTCCAGGAGGGAAGGACGCGATTTGGGTCATCGTGGACTGGTTGACCAAATCAGCCCATTTCCTACCTTTCAGGGTGGGCACGTCGACAGAGAGGCTCGCAGAGATGTACGTGCGACAGATTGTTAGGCTTCATGGAGTTCCTGTAAGCATTGTCTCGGATCGGGATAGTCGTTTCACTTCCCACTTCTGGAGGAGTCTGCAGGCTAGCTTGGGCACTCAGCTCATATTCAGTACCGCATATCACCCCCAGACAGACGGGCAGTCTGAACGGACTATTCAGACTCTCGAGGAAATGCTACGCACTTGTGTTCTAGATCTCGGAGGTTCTTGGGAGGATTATCTGCACCTAGTAGAGTTCGCTTACAACAACAGCTACCAGGCCAGCATCGAGATGTCCCCCTTTGAGGCTCTTTATGGACGGAGGTGTCGTACACCGCTATCGTGGGACGACGTTGGAGAGAGAGCCTTGCTAGGACCAGAAATGGTCGTGGATGCAGCAGAAAAGGTGAAACTCATCAGAGACAGACTGCGAGTGGCGCAGGACAGACAGCGGCATTGGGCCGACAGCCACCGTAGACCCCTTGAGTTTCAGGTATAGATTGTTATTTTCTGGCTTGTGTTTGTTTGTTTAGACTGCGTGTTGAGACTGTTTTGTTTTAGGTTGGCGATCTAGTATTCCTACGGATTTCTCCGACCTGTGGCACGATTCGTTTCGGCAGAGGCGGGAAGCTTAGCCTACGCTACATCGGACCCTTCAGTATTCTTGCAAGGGTAGGTACAGTGGCGTATAGATTAGACTTGCCGCCTGCATTGGAGGGAGTGCATGATGTGTTCCACGTGTCACAGCTGAGACGGTACGTGGCAGACCCTAGTCATGTACTTGACCACTCGGAGATTGAGGTTGGTCCGACGCTCAGCTACCCCGAGCAGCCCGTAGAGATCTTGGACCGCAGAGAGAAGGTGTTGCGGAACCAAACTATTCCTTTGGTTCGTGTTGCATGGAGACATCACTCTCCAGGGGAGTCGACCTGGGAAAGAGAGGACGAAATGCGCGAGCAATACCCGTACCTCTTCTAGACTTGAGGTATATTTCCTTTTCTGAATTCATTCTTGTTCTAGTTCAGTCCAATTTCGAGGACGAAATTTCTTTTAGGAGGGAAGACTTGTCACTACCACATTTCCAGATGAGGGCATTTGTGTAAATTCACTATTTTGAATAATTAGGTGTTTAATAAATCTGTTGAGTTTTATAACTATTTATATATTGTTAGTGATATTGGATTTAGGTCAACCCAAGAACTCATTAGGACAAACCCTAATGACTAAGCCCTAATTTGGAACCTAATTCTAGAGAAACCCTAGAATTCAAATTTTAGGGTGAACCCTCAAACCCTAGACTGACTAAACCTTAGTTAATTAGGTTCTACAGGACCTAACCAGGGGGTTTAACCTAAAACTATTCATTGGAAACCCTAACCTAGTTTAATATAAAAGGGAAGCCTCTCTCAAAGCCATTCTTCATGTAGAAAGAAGAAACCCTAGCCTCCATCAAGAAAAACCACTTGTTCTCCTCCAGAATTCAGAATTAACCCTAGGATTCCATTTTTCCTCCTTCAAAGCAAAGGAAAGCAAGGAACTTGGGTCAAGGAACCTTGGGGAAGAAGAACTTCCATTTGGAGAAACCATCTCTATAGGTAAAACCCTATTTTTGATTCTTTTATTTCTGTTTTCTGATGATTAATGCCCATTAGGAACCCACCCTTGCTGTTAGATTTCGATTTTTGGGTTTATACCTGGAGATTTAGGAGAAACTAGGGTTTTGGTGTTCCAACGTGGGATTTCCCCCAAATTCGTGAACCCTAAGCATAGGAGTATGCTTTTAGATAGGATTGCATCTCCTCCCAATGGTAATGATCTCGATTTAGGGTTCGAATTTGAGTATTTTGGGGTTCTCGATGTGAAATTCGATTTCTGCTCAGCATGTGTTTGCTGAAATGCAGCTGGGAGGAATACCTATTTTTACCTAGTTCTTAGGAACCTATATATATATACATGTGTTTAGTTATACCTACGGATTTTTTTGTAAGTGTGTCTTGTGTCCCCGTGTCTTGGGGTGTCAGACACGGTAGAGTGCACTGTGTGCACAGTCAGGCAGTAAGTGTCTGTGTTCTCTGTGTACCTATGTGTATAAGTAAATAGGGATATATAAATTGTAGTGTAGGATTTAGTGTTATGTATATCAGTGTGTATCAGTATGGTGAAGGATGTAAGTGCCTGTGTAATTAACTGTGAACCACTGTGTATCAGTGTGTCTAGGAATCAATATGTGTGTGTATGTGCCTGTAGGTGATGTGGTGTGTGTTAATGAGTGTGTAGTGTAGAGTAGTGTATCCTAGAACTCGCTGTGTGTAGGTTTTTGGATTTAGCAGTGAGTTATGTTGTATTGGGTTCCCTTGAGTATCAGTAACTTGTGTGTTGGTGTTCTTGACCAAAATGAGTTGGTGCTTGTGTCTCAGTATTATTCAGATTAAGTGTAGTTCAGTTTAGTGTAGGAAACCCTGTGTGAGTGGGACTGCGAGAACCTTGTAATCAGTGTGTTCTGTGCAGTGAGGTGTAGGGGTGTTCTTGGTTGTGTTTTAGTGTATCAGTATTTAGTGTCAGTATGCCTGAGAATGTGTGTATCAGTGATGTATTAGGGGTGTCTCAGTGAGGAGTTTCAGTCCAATACTTAAGTGTCTGTATAGTGTAGATTCTGAGTGTATCATATTTCTGTGAGAGAAGGAGAACAGTGTATCAGTGTGTGCAGCTGAATAGTGTTTACCTGTGTGTCTACTGAGGAGATTCCCAGTGAGTGCCTGTGTACCCAGATCAGAAAACCTGTGTAGTGTATCAGTTGGTAGAAAACCTGTGAATATCTATGTGTATCCCTTAGTATCAGTTAGAACCTTTTATGAACTGAATGTGTGGAGTGATTTCTCCCAGGTTCAACTGTGTGTTGAGTGTCCCAGTTCTGGATATGTGTACCAGTTTCTATGTGTCCCAGTTAAGTGTGTGTTAAGTAGATGTGTGTGACAGTGATGCTTGGGTGAGTTCAGTAACTAGTTATTACCTGTGTGTGAGTGAGTGAGAGGTATTTGAGTATGAGAGTGGACTATGATCAGTGTCCCTGTTGTTGAGAGTAAGTGTCAATGTACACCAGTATCAGTAATCTGTATCTGTGTGAGTGCAGTGTGTGAAGATTATTCAGTGTGTGTGTATGTGTGAGTACCTATGCCTACATTGTGTGTGTGAGAAATTTTCAGTAATTACTGTGAGTCAGTCAGTGAGATTAGTCAGTTTCAGTTGTTTAAACAGGTAACTTGGATTGGGATTCAAGGTATTAGAGCTAGCCATTTAATGACTAAAGTAATTGGGGTTGGTAGCCAATATTGATGCAAGGTATATGTTAAGGATTGTATTAAGATACAACTAGAATATATATATATATATAGGAGTTATTGAATACAAATGACATAGTATAAAATAGTAGCTAATATCATACTAGGTACCTTAGTATGATATAGAATTTGACTAGTGGGCCTATTTAACCTACCTTTTAGTTGTTAAACCCTAGTACACTTATACCCTTGGGATTAACCTAGTATAGCCTGAGCCATGACCTAGAAACCTCATTTTCCTTAATTAGTTAATCATGCTCATTCCTTTAATTCATTATTTTGACATTGATTTTCCATAAATAGGTCATTGTGATCCCACTTTGGACATCGATCCTCACCCTTTGCTCAGGACCACAGGCGAGTACATTCTCTGACAGTTTTCATTGTTGATTATTTCTATAATGCAGTTGTATTACATACTTGATTCTGACACTATGGATACACGGGTTAGCACCCTAGATCCCCATCATGAGGAGTCGTGATTGGAATCCATCGTGCTAGCTGGGGGATGGGGAACTATTAGTAGATTATGTAATCATATCCAAATCCTTTACATGCATCATAGCTCATCCCACTTCTCACGTTGGGTGCGGCCTGACCATCTTACATGCATCATAGCTGTTATATATGATTAACCTGACCACTACATGCATCATAGCTAACCATATGGTTAGCCTGACCTACAAGAATCATAGTTAATCATATATAACCAGCCTGATCAAGTCCCAAGCCGATCACATAATAAACTAATATTTTAAACACTTAGCTAGATGTTTTATCTTTATTCAGATTTACTTGTTCTAGCATTCACTGTTTATTGTTCATTGCTAGATGCTCTATTGACTATTTCATTTTCTCCTGTACTTCTCATTTTCAGCATTATTTCCATCTTGTATCTCTTACACTGTTTATAGACTTTGTCAATTTAATGAAACTGCTGTTAGTGCTTGTGCTTCGCTCCAATCCTGACTGGATAACATTTTTCAGAGGACCTGGAGGATCTTTGCCCCACTCATTATGGCCCAGGATTAGAGGGAGATTTCACCCCGGAAATCCCAGAGGAGTTGCCTAGCCTAGAGGAGAACGTACCTGGCTGCTCTTAAACTATTTTCTGCATTATTGTTTTAGACTGAGACTGAGATGTATTTATTATTGTGTGACTTTGTGAGGTCATTTAGACCCAGGATTGAGTTGGATTATTGTGGTTGGTTTTATAGAACTCTTTTCTATTCTCATCGTGCCATTATTCTTATAGTTTGTGATTGAGTATATTATAGAACTGTGGTTTATTTATCTTTGTCCTCCATTCGGAGTTGAGACTATTGACAGGATATATTATGTTTGTGACCTAGACAGCGTTCTACCGCCGATGCTGCGGCGTAGGCTGGACGTACCCACGACTCATGCCCAAATTCCGGGTGTGGGTCGTGACATGGGAGGACCACCTACATCTTGTGGAATTTTCTTACAACAATAGCTATCAGGCGAGCATCTAGATGACTCCGTTTAAAGTATTGTATGGAAGAAAGTGTAGGTCTCCTGTATGTTGGAGTGATATGGGAGAACGTCAGATTCTGGGACCAGAGTTAGTGGTCAAAACCGTAGAGACAGTTAAGAAGATACAAGGACACTTGCGAGCAGCGCAAGACAGGTAGAAACAATGGGCATACCTTCATCGTCGTCACTTGGAGTTTAAGAGGGAGATCATGTTTTCTTAAGAATATCACCTACCAGAGGCACCATCCGATTCGGAGGGCGCGACAAGTTAAGTCCAAGGTATATTGGACCATTTGACGTGCTAGAGAGAGTGGGAGAAGTAGCATATCGACTTGCGCTACCACCTTCACTTGAGGGAGTACATGACGTATTCCATGTGTCATAGCTCAGGCGATATATGGCAGACAGAAGTCATGTTCTCGACTATTCAGAGATCACCATTGGGCCAAGCTTATCATATCAAGAGCAACCCTTGGGAATCCTTGATCATAGAGAGAAAGTATTGAGAAACCAGTCTATTTCCTTGGTCCGTGTGGCATGGAAGCATGGCTCGCCAGGAGAATATACTTGGGAGCGCTAGGATGACATGCGCAAACATTTTCCGAATCTATTCGCAGACCAAGGTATAAATTTACTTTGTTAAATTATATCTTATACCATTCTTGACTTCTACCGTGACTTAGTTTTAATTTCGAGGACGAATTTTTTTTAAGTTTGGTAGAATATAAAACCCCTAATTTTGAAATTGGTATTATTAATTATTTAATAGTAATTATGAGCTAAATAGAAAAATTATATTTATTTTAAGGCATTTTATGCATCTAGGGGATTTATGGAGCCATTATAATTTTTTTAATTTATTCCATGTAGGAGACCCGTTGGACAGTTGCTAGTTTAACCGTATACACCAATATAATATTGTAGAATTTTTTGTATATAGATATGTATATATATAGATTTTTTTATTAATAAGAAAAAGAATAGAAAATAGAATTTCTTTTTTGATCAAACCCGCAACCTGTTAATCACCCCGCATAAAACCATTTAGCCACCCCGCGTAAATAGATAACAACAGCAGCAGCAGCTCACCCCGCGTAAACAGACAAACAGCAAACTGCTCATCACCGCGTATACTTCTCTGCGCGTAAAATATCCACAGCAGCAGCAGCAGTAGCAGAATCACCCCGCATAAACTCTTTCTTTCACCTCGCGTAAAACCCAAACCATAAACCATTAGGAGAAAAAAATATCAACAGTAGAAGCAAAACCCAATTTTGCTTGCTTTGCTTTCCCACACATATAAGCTTCTCATTCCACCACTCCTTAACACTAATATTACTAAACACCCCTCAACCGAAACCAAAACCAATAAAAAAAAAAGAAACAGCAGCGGTAGTAGTTTTAGTTTTCTTAAACACTAAGTTTCCCCACCGCCTCTTATTCTCTATATATATATCCATGCAATACACCCCGAACCCTAAACTGACTTCTTCAACTTAATACTGTTGTGAACGCTTGCTCTATACGAAACTTTGCTCGGCAAGTATACCTTGCCACAATACTATTATTTATATTCCAAATGATGCATGATTCTGTTTTATTTATGTATTTACATTGGACCTTGTTTATGAGACCACCCCAGTATTATGGAGCATTATTTGGTTTATTGGCCGTGACACAGTTTTTACACGAGTTGTGGGTCTCATATAGATCCTGGACTACGTATTGGGTTGGCCGCCTGTACGTAAGAGCCGTGCGTTAGGGATGACTGTTGATAGAAACTTTGTATGCTAGTAGACATGGCAGTTATTTAGAGGTTTTATCGTGTCATGGATATGGCATGCTTAGAGCATGGGGTAGGAAGAACAATAAGTAAAGCGTTTGGGCTCCTATGCACTTTTCTTCTGTACTCCCGAATTCTCCACCAGAGAAATGGGTGATGATGACCCTATATTTTTACTGGCGGCCTCTGCCGTTCAAAAGACGACATGCTTTTAGGCCCCTGATTCTCCGAGAGAATTATGCCAATTCCATTATTTGGCCAGATAGCCCACGTGTTGGAAAATTGTTCTCAAATTGCATACACTTAGACGGTTAGGCGACCCAGTGGATGTATTTATTTCAGTACTTTATTGGCATGTTTATATATATCTTGTTATGTCCCTCTGAGGACCTGGTTTCTTTCCAGATATGGACGAGCAGGAGTATCCACAGGAGTACGAACCTGGACCGGACACTACGTACCTGACTGAGGAGATCATACCCTCAGGGCATCTGTGATTTGTTGATGCTGTTTAGATATTTTGTTACTTCAGTATAGTCATTTTGTAGTAGATTTGTTTCCACCCGACTACCAGACTTGATACTCATTTTGGATATTCAGTTATTATTCAGCTCTCTATTCCTACTGATTATTTGTGCTATAGATGAGATAGAGATTCTGGTGTGACTTGTTATGACAGTATATTACCACTGGTGGATTGGATATTCATGTACAGCGTACGTGTGTATATGGTTTCCATATATTGGAGTTCGTATATATACGGCTGGGCGTGTTAAGTATTTTCTAGTCCTATGTATTTTTGGGACTGGGGCATGATATATATGGTAAGGTTGAGGGTTAAACCAAGGGTTCTCATGACTTGAACTAACCTACAAAATAAACCATGAACCAGGTTATACTAAAGAATGGATCTAGTCTCCATTCACATGCAACCATGCTAAAATAAAAATATGTTCCAAATACGTATACCAAGAACGGGGAGAGACAATCAGTGTAAACACTGTTGTGGGTGTATATCAATATAACATCACTGATGTATGTGTATTATTGAATACACTATGAGTGATACTAGTGTATCCATGAGTACATTAGAGTTTGGGATGTGAGGTACAAGTATGGTAGTGATTGTAAGGAGAATGTGATACTAAGTTGAGTGGTATAGCTTGTACCATAAGAAGGAATTGGAAAGTAAAACAATTAAGTATTAGTGTGGAGTTAAGGTAAGGCAAGGGGTTTTAGTGTTAGTTGAGTTTAAATACTAAGTATTAGTATCCAATAGTATATATGAGATATTAAGATATTAGTGTTAGTTAAGTAAAGAGTATAGATACTAAGATACTCTAATATAGTTGATAGTTAGTATTAATGAGTAGGTATGTGAATACCTTAGTATTAATGACTAGTATAGCTAAATACCCTAAGATATTGGCTAGATTAGCTAGTATTGGTCTAAAAATATAGGTATGACCTAGTTTTGACTAATATTGACTAGTTTGACCTAGTTAGACTAGTGTGACCTAGAAACGGCCTAAAATCTCATATTTAATGTATTTTAGCTCATTTCTTACTTTATTACACCAAGTAACATAATATTTCATATATAGGTTTGTGTGACACCAACTCGAATACCGAGTCATACTTGTTGCTCAGGACCACAGACGAGTACATTCTCTAATAGTTTCCTTATTTGATAGCCTCTATGTTTCATCTATTTAGTATTGGGATATTTGATTCTTGACACTATGGTATACGTGGATCTTGGTCATGAGATATTATTATCCTGGTTACTCAGTGATCGCCGTATCATGTTTCATGATTATATCTTAGTAATTATATAGACCATGATCATAGTGCATGATATTATAGACCGTGCAGTATGATATACGTATTATAACGTGTCGTGATTTAGATCCGTGTACTAGTCGGATGTTAGAAAAGTATTTATGGATATGTGATCATACCTTATAGCCCGTGATTTAGTGTAGTCCGTGATAGTTAGCAGATCATGCAACTCACGCGTGATCACGCTTGCTCACCTTTTATATATAGCCCATGTTAGCCCAAGCCAATCACATTATCTTACTAATATTTCAAGACACATTTATATATATTATTTTTTTATTCCAGTCATTATATTATTTTTTCTTACCATATTATTCTCAGTTCTTGCCATTACTCCACCATGATATTATTTTCGTGATATATGCTAGTTCAGTTACTTTCATCATTTATTTGTATTATTATTGCTGTTTCATAGTTTCTGTCAATTATTGGAACTACTATTTGGGTTGTACTTTGCTCCAATCCTGACAGGATATAGTTTTTAGATGATTTATTAAAGGATCGGTGTCCTATGCACTATGGGCCACAGGATGGCGAGCCAGTTGAGTTATAACCCGTAGAGCCTGTTGAGTTAGCACCAACAGTTGATGAGGCATAACTAGTTTATTTATGATATTGTATATGTCAGTTAGACTTTGGCATTGTATTATTATTTGAGATCTTGTGTTGACATTAGACTTGGACTTGTGATATATTACGACTTTTTATCTTTTTCCTTCTATTCCATATCGTGCCATATCATCCTCTAGTTTGTTATTATGATTGAGTATTGTTTACCATTATCATATTATTATATTGTCCTTCATTTAGGAGTTGAGATATCTTGACAGGTATATTATATATATTATATGAGATATTTAGATAGTACAGTTGACCTAGACAACATTCTACTATCGATGCTGCGGTGTAGGCTGGACGTACCTATGTACTCGTGCCCTTACACCCGGGTGCTGGTCTTGACATAATTTTATGGTGGCCCATGCAGGTCTTCTCTATAGTAGTACTTAGACTTAGAGTATTACTACAAGCCTGCTATAGGATATAGGACTAAGGATATATGATGAAAGGATACTCAATTACTATTAGGAACCTTTTTAATCTATTGAATTGCTACATTTATCATTCGGAATAATTACTTTCTTTAAAATATTACTGTCCTTCCTTGATGATATCATATCTTGCACAATATTGATTTCTTTATTGAATTTGTCTTCAGGATGCCGTCGAAGACCCGATCGCAGCGCTCTAGAGCAGTCTCGGTGAGGTCCGTTACTTTGTCACCTCAGAGAGAGCCAGCAGCGACTAGTCCAGTCCAGGTGGGCATTTCAGCAGCAGATTTTGGGGGTGCTCCACCACCAGTTCCTAGGAATGTTCTATCAGTCATGGAGGATCTTTCGGCCCCACCACTTATGCCAGTAGACGGGATGCAGAGGTTCGATATATTCCAGGAGATGATGGCAGCGCAATAGAGGCAGACAGACATTTTGTGTCAGGGCATCGAAAGTGATCACTAGCTACTGTGCAGAAGGTAGCGCTTGTTCAGCCATAAACTGTACCGTTTTATCCCATACTACACCAGCCGAGGCCGGGTACCATAATTAACTTTAAAAGGATGAGGCCCAAGGATTTCGGGGGCATCGAGGGGATATTGTACGCAGATGATTGGATCGAGGACGTTGAAAGGGCTTTGAGTCTAGTACAGATTCCTGAAGGCTTACAGGTGGAGGCAGCGGACAGCGGGCAGCCAGATGTTCGATATAGCTCTAATATGGTTCTGCACAGACCCGAGGATTGTGGTACCAGGACTGACTTGGAAAGCTTTCAAAGAGCTTTTCAATATTTTTTTTCCAGATGTAGCTCTGAGTGATCTAGAGAACCAGTTCCTATATCTCGTCCAGGGGATAATAACGGTGGACGAGTACGTAGCGAAGTTCTGCAGACTAGGCATATTTGTAGAGGGACAAAATCCTCTAGGAAAGGCCCGGATGTTTCGAAAGGGTTTGTTCAGGGAGATCAAATCTCTCACTAGAGGACACTGTACAACGATATTTAAGGATATCCTGATGGACGCACAGAGGGAAGAGGATGACTTGGAGCTCAAATCCAAGAGGATGCAAGACACATCAGGAGAAGTTGGCAGTTGTGCGGGTCCAGCCAAGCGACCCCACTTCCAACAGTAGCGGACCTTCCAACAACAGAGACAGCAGTTTCATACACTATTTTGTGCACCCATGCAGCAGACCTATCAGGCCCCGAGACCAGCACAGCAGGCCCCGCAATTTATACACTGTGGAAAGATTGGACATACACGGAAGGTTTGCAGGAAGAGGCTTGGAGTGTGCCTCTATTACGGAGATCCAGTTCACCAGTTGAGGGAGTTTCTAGTGGCTTCGGTTTAGTAGGCCAGGGAGTAGCACCTACACAGAGAGCATCAGCGAGGCCACCTGTGGGACCGCAGAGTCGACCTCCTTTACAGAATCAGCAGCAGCATTTTTTTTAGCACCAGCAGCAGTAGAGAGGTGCACCACGAGGGCAAGCTTTTGCCATGGCAGTTGAGGAGGAGAAGCCAGTTGGAGATTTGATATTTGCTTCAGTTCTCCTTAATTCTATTCCAGCTTATGCTTTATTTGATTCTGGAGCTTTCTATTCTTTTATATCTGTATCTTTTGCTCTTAAGCATCGATTAGAGTCCAAACCTTTGGCTAGGACTTGCAAGATCACGACTGGGAGAGGCATTATCCTGGTCAGTAATGTTTGCAAGGATCGGAGAGTTATACTGGAAGGCTGGGAGTTGAGTGCGTACTTACTCGTATTCCCACTTCTGAGCTACGATATTGTACTCAGGATGGATTGGTTGAGAAGGTACCATGCTGGTATAGATTATCGTAGAGGTAGAGTTTTATTTTGACCGCCAGAAGAGCCAGAGTTTAAGATTTCCAGAGGAGCAACGGAGCAACGAAGTAGAGCAAGGATGCCATCTGTGGAGCCATGGTGGAAGAGAATGAGTTGTCACATTCGTTGATAACAGAGTTCATAGATGTTTTTTTAGAGGAGTTATCGGGTTTGCCGCCAGACCGAGATATGGAGTTCTCTATAAATTTGGTGCCAGGCGTAGAACTGATATCTTAGCACGTCTATAGAGTTAACAATAGCGAATTAGTAGAGTTGAAGAAGCAGGTGGATGAGTTACAGGACAAAGGCTTCATTTAATCCAGTTCATCACCATGGGGTGCTCCGATATTGTTTGTACCGAAGAAGGATGGGTCGGTACGTATGTGTATCGACTACATAGCTCTAAACAATCTCACTATCAAGAATAAATTCTCGCTACAGAGGATTGATGATCTCTTTGATCTGTTGAACGAAGCAAAGGTATTTTCGAAGATAAACTTGAGGTCAAGTTACCACCAGGTAAAATTGAAGAAGTAGGATATTCCGAAGATAGCTTTTCGGACTCGGTATGGCTAGTTTGAGTTCTTGGTGATGCCATTTGGGTTGAGCAATGCCCCAACAGTATTCTTGAATTTGATGAACAAGGTATTCCACCAGTATCTTGATAAGTTTGTGGTAGTATTTATTGATAATATTCTGGTGTATTCGAAGACTCCGGAGGAGTATGAGGAGCAAAGGATAGTTCTGGAGACTCTTAGAAAGAAGAAACTTTATAACATGCTTTTGAAGTATGAGTTCTTCCTTGACAAGGTTGAATTCCTTGGTCATGTGATTACAGGTTACGGGATTACAGTAGACCCGAAGAAGATTTCAATTGTGGAGTTATGGGCTACACCGAGTTCAGTAGCAGAGATCAGGAGTTTTCTGGGACTAGCAGGTTATTATCGGAGGTTTGTACATGACTTCTCCAGGATTGCAGAGTCGATGACTAGGCTGACCAAGAAGGATGTGGAGTTTGTCTGGATTAAGGAGAGTCAGGACGCTTTTAAGGAGCTAAAGAAGAGGTTGACGATAGCTCCAATATTGATGTTGCCATCAGGATCAGGTGGATTCACTATCTATAGTGATACTTCAGGGAAGGGTTTGGGTTGTATCTTGCAGCAAAATGGGTAGGTGATTGCCTTTGCTTCCAGGCAATTATGTCATTATGAGAAGAATTACCCTATCTACGATTTGGAGTTGGTAGTGGTTATCTTTGCTATAAAGCTATGGAAATACTATTTATAGAAAGAGCGTGTGGAGATCTTCATAGACCACAAGAGCTTGAAGTACATGTTTACCCAGAAAGAGCTAAATATGAGACATCGTTGGTGCTTGGAGTTGATGAAAGACTACGATATATCATTATACTACCATCCAGGGAAGACCAACGTAGTCGCTGATGCCTTGAGCAGGTACCCAGTGGCTATGTGCTTGACTACAGACAAATTTTTATTGGTCGATCTTGAGAGCTTGAGTACTGAGGTGCTAGTACCAGGTGTCAAGTTACAGATGTAGGGATTGCAGATACAGTTAGAGCTGATGGACATGATTCGTGCTGTGTAGTATGACGATGAGTCTCTGAGGAGCATCAGAGCACAGGTTTGGATGGGATTATCCGACGACTTTACTATTTTTGAGGATGGATCACTATGGTACAGTACCAGGTTGTGTGTGCAAAGTGGAAAGTTGCGTGATGAGGTTCTTCAGGAGACACATCGATCGTAGTACTCTATACATCCAGGTGCCAACAAGATGTATAGAGATCTGAGAGAGCATGTATGGTGGTATGGTATGAAGCGGGAGGTAGCACACTACATATAAAGATATTTAGTGTGCTAGAAGGTAGAGGCAGAGAGGTAGAGGCCAGGTGGTTTACTTCAGCCTTTATCCATTCCAGAGTAGAAATGGGAGCATGTTACCATGGATTTTATTTTGGGGCTTCTGCGTTCTCCAAGAGGTAAAGACACAATTTGGGTCATCGTAGACAGCTTGACCAAATCAGCCCACTTCTTGCCATTTAAAGTGGGTACATCTACGAAAAAGCTAGTGGAGATGTATTTGCGACAAATTATCAGTTGCATGGAGTTCCTATGTGTCACGACCCACACCCGGATATTCGAGCACTAGTACGTGGTTACGTCCAGCCTACGCCACAAAATCGGCGGTAGAACGCTGTCTGGGTCATTTCTAACTATCTAACATCTTAACAATATAATATGGTACATGTCAATCATCCCAATTCTGAACGGAGGAACAATATGGTATCTCACAAGTATATCTAGTCTCAATCACAAAATAACTAAGAAAGAATAATGCACGAACGGAAATAGAGAAGGAAAGAATAAAAATATAATCCACAATTTGAAATAATATACAAGATATGAATCCACCAAAATAATAGTCTAATACAATCCAATACAAATAATCTAGACCTCCTCGGACGCTGCAACTAAGTCCTCCTGGTCAATAAGAGTATCCTCTAAAGGTACGCCGTCCTGCGGCCCGTAGAATATGGAACACTGCTCTAGAAGCCAGTCATCTGGAAAAATATATCCAGTCAGGATTGGAGCAAAGTACAGACCTCTGAAAGCAGTTTCAATAAGATAATCGAGCATATAAACAGATATAGAAATAAAATACAAGATCACTAAATATATGAATGATGAACAAGATATATACAGGTAATGTACGAGAATATAGATCAACAATATGAATATCATAATATAATAAAGTAACTGCAATCTAAACTAACTAATGTGCCTTAGAATACAAGTTCATTATATGATCGGATTGGGTGAACATGATCAAGTAAGACGGATTACAAGTGAGGTATATAACCAAAATGTACACGATTGTAACAATGGCTTTGATCACATAATCAACTCTACTCTCCCACCCCCAACTAATACAGATGGATCCAATAACGACACGCTACGAACACGAAATATAACTATTGAACACGAGCAGTAGATGTACACGAATATCATAACTACCGAATACGAGCCGTGGGTGTACACGAATAAGTACACTGAACATGAGCAGTATATGAACATGAAATATAATCAATATCCAATATACACGATGAGATACAATGTACAAGAGTACCCGCTGAATACGGTAGGGGATAACATCTCATGACGGGATCCATATAGTACCAGTCCGTAAAATCACTGTGTTAGGATCAATGTATACAATTCTAGAACATGCATATATACAATATCATGAATTAAAAATAATCAGAGAAATGTACTTGCCTGACGTCCTGAGCAAGGTTTGTCTCTCGATGCCCAAGCCGGTGTCTCACAACCTATATATGGTATATTGCATCAATACAAGGTTCAAGAATAAAAATAAGTAAAGTTGATACAATTCTAGGTCGATACGCCATTTCTAAGTCAAACCAATGAATTCGAGGTTGCAAGAGTCTAATGCTAAGTCACTAAGTCGATACACTATAAAACTATGCTATGCTAGCTAAGTTAAGAAATAATAAAGCACTCAAAGATCCGTATCCCAAGATACGCAAGTTTTTAATATGAAAATAAGATTTTATATATATATATATATATATATATATATATATATTCAAGTCAAATATTATATTACTATATCACAACAATTGAAATAGGATACCTTGGCCTTGCACCAATGCGTATCACACCTAACATGATACCCAACTCAATACCTTGGATATCGCCCCAATACCTTGGTGATACTTTGGTATATCAAGGTAACCCAAACTAAACATAATAGTTAAAACTCATATATATATATATATAAATACCTCAAAATTAATCTGCTAATTATAACAATATATATACTAGTACTTAAAATAGCAATCAATGTAATACCTACCTACTAACTACCATATAATATCAACTTACCCATACTCATATCTAACTAACCAGATATAAATGCTACATACCAACATACATAGCTAACTAATACTCCTAATCAACTAATATAAGTAATTATACATGTAAGTAGCTAACTAGCTAACTCAACATATCAAGTCTATAATAAAATACATACATATATATATATATATATATATATATATATATATATATATATATATATATATATTCTAACTGTTACCTTCTAACTAAGTTTATTCATGTACCAACTAACCATCTCTAACTTATCATCTACATAGATATATATTTAGCTAATTAGATACAAACATATATATATATATATATATATATATATATATATATATATATATATACACTAACTACCAACATAACTATTAACTAACTCTTATACCAAAATCCAACCCAAGCTCAGGTCAACCACTGAAACTAGATATACTGAAACTGATACAAGGACACTGAACATACAACAGAAACTGCACAATACTGTGCTCGGGAACTGCTGTTGTGATTGGCACAATACAGTGAACTACCTGCACTGATACTGTGCAGTAAAAACTGCACAGTGAAGAATTCAAAACTGCTGCTCTCTACACTCACACACACACACACACGAACACACAACACTATACTGAAATAACACCTACACACCTCTGTATATAAACATATATATATATATATATATATATATATATATATATATATATATATATATATATATATATATATATATATATATATAACTATCCCATATAGATAACTAGCTACACCTCTATATATAAATACAACTCAACACATAACTACATATATATATATATATATATATATATATATAAGCACCCATATATATACATATAGACATAATCACAAGTACACATATATATAATAACATATATATACATATACACATATAGTTATATATATCTAGATACTCTATTTCATACATATATAGACATACATATATATATAAACCCCAAATACCCTATTATATATACTATATAATACATAGATAGCTTACATATATATAATACCCATATACGTATAGTAAATTGAGCCAAACAACAAACACATGGAGTGCATCGCACCCGTATCACACTTTCTCCATGATACGCTTGCGATACGACTCCAACACACAACCAAACGCATCTTAGAGGACATAAACAAGTTTAATACATAAATTATGAACAATACGTCTAGTAATTAGAATGTCTATGTGTCTGTGTCACAATGAGATATGCACAAGGCCCCATGTCGGAGAAAAACCCCCAAATCAATCTGTTTCGTCAAATTGATGAGATACAGCCTATACATATACAATTATGGATATGACACTAGTCATAAACAAGCAATCAAGTATCAATAAGATCTATTAGAACCAATGACAAGCACTACATATGTCAATCTTAAAATTTTCCCAAAATTAGTACCAAATTGGACATAACTTCCACCGTAGGTCTCCGATGAACCTAAAACTAGTTGCTATGGGTAGCCTATGCATGTTGGTTGATTTCTTATAGTTAAAACTCAGATCTAGAATCTATTAGAAGGGGAAAAATTGAAATGTACCTATTGGGAGATGGATTCCTAATGAAACATCCCCAATTACCAAGTAGATCCTCTCCTTATAGATCTTGGCCTCTTCCTCCTTGCTCCTTGCTTCCTTTTTGTAGATCCTTGGTGTAGAAACCTTAATGATGAATTTATAAAAAGATTGGTAAAGAATTGGTGGAGAATTGGTGAGGGAATGGAGGGAATTTGGAAGAGGAAAAGTTGTAGATCTAGAATTTGAGAAATTATGAAATGAGAGCACTCTCTCTCCTCTCTCAATAAGCCTGCCTAGTAACCCCTCTCCCAAGTAATGTACATTGTCCCAAATACCCCTTGGGGCCTCTCATAAAAAAATTAATTAGGGAGGGAAGGTTCTAGTCTAATAATTTCTCTAATTAATTAAGCCTCCTAATCCATAGGCCTAATTCATGGGCTCAAAGTAGACTCAACTAAAAGTTGGTTCATGTATTCTAAATAAATGGGTTTGGTCCACTATACAAAATAAATCTACAACTAACAATAAATAATAATATAATAAATAAATAAATTATGCAATGCACAAATATTAATTATAAATAAATCCTAAAATAATAATACCTATTGACAATTACCAAACTACCCTTGAATGAAAATGTGAGGGTGACAAACCTACCCACCTTAGAAAATTTTTGTCCTTAAAATTAAGGAAGAAAATATCTACCAAAATAAACAATACGATGCAATAAGAATTATACCTCATGGCTCGAACAGATACGAATATCGCTAGCGCATCTCGGTCTCTCGCTCCTAGGTACTCTCTCTTGGCGAGTGATGACTCCATGCGATGTGTACCAAAGGAATCGTCTGGTTCCTCAGTACCTTCTCTCTCTGATCCAGAATCTCCACTGGCTGCTCTGGATATCTAAGAGTAGGGCCTACCTCTATCTTCGAGTGATCCAATACATGACTGGGATCTGTCATGTACCGTCTCAGCTACGACACATAAAATACGTTGTGCACTTCCTCCAGTGTAGGTGGTAAGTCTAGTCAGTATGCAACTGCATCGACCCTCTCAAGAATACTGAAAGGTCCGATGAATCATAGACTAAGCTTGCCGCCTCCACCAAAACGAATCATGCCACGTGTCAGAGAAATCCTCAAGAAAATTAGACCACCAACCCAGCATGAAACATAACCTTAGCACTCTAATAAACAATAATCAAATACAAGCAAGATAAAACTAAATCTATACCTCAAACTCCAAAAGTTTTTAATGGCTATCGGCCCAATGTTGCTGCCTGTCCTACGCCACCCGAAGTCTATCCCTGATAAGATTTACCTTCTCTGTTGCATCCACTACCATCTCTGGTCCCAATAAAGCTCTGTCACCAATATCATCCCAGGACAACGGAGTACGACATCTTCGTCCATACAACGCCTCGAATGGTGACATCTCAATGCTGGCTTGGTAGCTGTTATTATATGAAAACTCTACCAAGTGAAGGTGATCTTCCCAAGAACCTCCAAGATCCAAAACACAGGTGCCTAGTATATTTTTGAGAGTCTGAATAGTTCTCTTCGACTGTCCGTCCATCTGAGGGTGATAAGTGGTACTGAACTTGAGCTGAGTGCCTAAGCTAGCCTACAAACTCCTCCAGAAATAGGACGTGAAGCGACTATCCTGATCTGAGACAATGCTCACTGTAATACCGTACAATTTGACAATCTGGCACACATATATCTCTACAAGTCTCTCCATAGATGTACTAACTTTAAATGGCAGAAAGTGGACTGATTTAGTCAACCTGTCCACGATGACCCAAATTGCATCCTTGCCTCTTGGAGAACGCAAAAGTCCTAATACAAAATCTATAGTCACATGCTCCCATTTCTACTCCGGAATGGGTAAAGGCTGAAGCAATCCTCCTGGCCTCTGTCTCTCCGCCTTGACCTGTTGACAAACTAAGCATCTGGACACGAAGCTAGCTACCTCCTGCTTTATGCCATACCACCAGACATGCTCCCTCATGTCTTTATACATCTTGTTGGCACATGGATACATAGAGTACTAGGAACGATGCACCTCCTGCAGAATCTTCTCACGCAATGCTCCTCTCAGTACACATAATCTGGTATTGTGTTGCAATGATCCATTATCTACGACGATAAAGTCCTCTGCCAGCCCGACCTGAACCTATGCTATGATGCTCCTCCGAGACTCATCCTCATACTGTCCGGCTCTGACCCGGTCCATCAGCTCCGAATGAACCTGAAGTCCCTACATCTGTGCTGCGACTCCAGGAATCAATACCTTAATACCCAAACTATCACGATCTGCCAATAAATATCTGTCTCTAGTCAAGCACATAACTACGGGATACTTGCTCAAAGCATCTGCGACTACGTTGGCCTTCCCTGGATGGTACTGCAAAGATATGTCGAAGTCTTTTATCAGCTCCAACCATCACCGATGCCTCATGTTGAGCTCCTTCTGTGTAAACACATACTTTAAGCTCTTATGGTCTGTGAAGATCTCTACTCTCTCTCCATATAAATAGTGTTTCTATAATTTGAGACCAAAGATAACCACTGCCAACTCCAAATCATGGGTAGGGTTGTTCTTCTCATGCGGGCATAATTACCTGGAAGCCTAGGCAATCACATTCCCATGCTGCTGTAACACACAAACCAAACCCTTCCCTGATGCATCACTGTAAATAGAAAATTCTCCTGCTCTTGATGGTAGTGTCAAGATGGGAGCTGTAGTTAATCTCCTCTTTAGCTCCTCAAATGTTGACTAACAATCCTCAGTCCATACAAATTCTACGTCCTTTCTGGTCAGCCTAGTCATTAGCTCTGCAAGTTTGGAAAAGTCTTGAATAAACCTCCGGTAGTAGCCTGCTAATCCAAGGAAGCTCCTGATCTCTGCTACTGAAATCGGGGTAGACCACGATTCAACGGCTGAGATTTTCTTCAAGTCCACCAAGATTCTATCTTCTGTAATGACATACCCAAGGAATTCAACCTTATCCTGGAAGAATTTGTACTTCGATAACTTGCCATACAACTTCTCCTTCGTGAGAGTCTCCAGAACAATCCTCAAGTGCTGCTCATGCTCCTCTGGGGTCTTCGAATATATCAGAATATCATCAATAAAGACTACAACAAACTGGTCCAGGTACTGATAAAATACCTTGTTCATCAGGTTCATGAACACTGCCGGGGCATTAGTCAATCCAAACGGTATCACCAAGAACTTAAACTGCCCATAGTGAGTCCTGAAAGCTGTCTTCGGGATGTCTTCCCTCTTCACTTTCACCTGGTGGTACCCTGACCTTAAGTCTATCTTGGAGAATATCTTCGCTCCGCTCAACTGGTCAAACAAGTCATCAATCTGCGGCAACGGGTATTTGTTCTTGATAGTGAGGTTATTAAGTGCCCTATAGTCGATACACATACGTACCGACCCATCCTTCTTTGGTACAAAAAGTACTGGAGAACCCCATGGTGATGAACTAGAATGGATAAAGCCCTTGTCTTGCAACTTATCCACTTGCTTCTTCATCTTAGCCAGTTCACTGTTGTTTACTCTATAGACGTGCTAAAAGATCTACTATGCGTCTGGCACTAAATCTATAGAGAATTCCATATCTCTATCCGGTGGTAACCTCGATAACTCCTCTGGAAAGACATCCAAGAACTCTGCAATCAATGAATGTGGCGACTCCTGCTCTTCTACCAAAGCTCTAAAGAAATTTCCCTCGCTCTGCTCTACTCCTTGGATGAAGTCGAACTCTGGCTCTTCTGGAGTCTGAAATACTAGCGTGATGCCTACTCAACCAATCCATCCCGAGTACTATATCGTAACTCAAAAGTGTCATTATAAGTAAATATACGCTCAGCTTACGGCCTCCCAAATAAACTCTCTGGTTCTTGTAAACATCACTGACCAGGATAATGCCACCTTCGGTTGTGATCTTGTAAATCCTCGCCAACTGTTCAGACTCAAGACGATGTCTCAAAGCAAAAGATACAGATACAAAGCTATAAGAAGCACCATAACCTAAACAAATATGAGCTGAAAAGGAATTAAGATAAACTGAACCTGAGATGACATCGCCAATCGGCTCCTATTCCTCGATAGTCAAGGCAAAATCTTACCCCTATCGTTGCGCTTCTCTTTGCTGCTGATGCTGGGCAAACTCCTGCTGCTGTGGTGGAAGAGGTCCTCTCTGCTGGCCCATTGGTGGTCTAGCGGGTGCCCTCTATGCCTGTCCTCCACCCTGAGCTGGACAAGTTTGGACTTTGGGACAAGTCTGCAACTAATGATCTTCCGATCCACAGAATAAGCATTGTCCTAGCTTTATCCCGCATGCATCCCATTCGTTTCCTTGCTTCTTACAAAAAGTATAAGGAACTGCTGTCCTCTGGATCTGATGCATCTGCTGAGCGGGCTCTCTAGCTGGCCCGTGATACTGCTATCTCTGGTGCTGGTATGGCCTCTGGTGCTGCTGTTGGAAGTGCGGCCTCTTCGCTGGACCCGTGTTGTTGCTGGATCCTTCGGTGTCCCTCTGCCTCTTAGAGCCAAGCTCTTAGTCATCCTCCGCTCTCTGCGCCTGCCTGAGTATCTTCTCGAAGGTGGCGGTAGGATCTCCTTTGGTGTGGGATTTGACTTCCCGGTTTAGGCCCTTCCTGAACTTCCTTGCTCTACCTTTAGGGTTCTGACCCTCCACGAAGCGACCTAGCCGGCAATACTCCACCGCATACTCGTCCACTGACATACCTCCCTGGACGAGGTATAGAAACTGACTCTCTAAAGATGTAAGGGCCACATCTAGAAAGAACTTCTCCTTGAAAATTACTTTGAAGGCTTCCCAAGAGGGTCCTGGTACTGCAATTCTCGGGTTTGTCGGGAACCATGTCAAGGCAATATCGAATATCATACAACCTGCTGCCTCTATCTGTAGCACCTATGGAATCTACGCTAGTCACAGGTTTCGCTCGATGTCCTCGATCCACTCGTCCGCATAGATAATCCCCTCTGTGCCCCTGAAGTCCTTCGGGTCCATCCTCTTAAAGTTGATGATGGTACCCGGCCTCAGCTGATACGGAATAAACTGAGCTGGTACCGTCGGTGGCTGGGCGATAGTAGCTCTCTCCATTGTTGTGAGTGCGATCTGGTGAGCATTCTCCACACTCTGTTGTATGACCTCTGACTGTCGCTGCTGGGCCTCAGCCTGGGCCCTCTGGGCCTCCATCATCTGCTGGAAAATATGAACATCTGTGTCTGATCAACTGCAAGTGGTGGAGGTGGAAGATCCTCGAAAACTACTAGAGCTACCCTCCGAACTAGGGGAGGAGCACCCCCGAAGATGGATGTTGAGACTACCACCTGAACTGGTGAAGCGACCCTCTCAACTAGAGAAGAAACCGTAGTAGCTGCTACCTCTCCACAACAGGTTGGAAAATAGCTGAGGAAGCTGCCGCTGCTCCCGAGCGATAGAATCTGATCTTCGGAGGCATCCTGAAGACAGATTGAAATACGAAATCAATACTGAATATGATATGATTGTAGAAGCATGAAAAATATGCTGGACAGCTATACGCAACATGTTCATACAGGGCGGCATAAACAGAGGACCTCAGAGCCATCAAACGTGCAACAAAGCTTTTCCGCTGAGCACAGCATAAAATATAGGCTCAAGGACCATTCGCGTAGTGTAAAGTATCCAGGCTGCTTCAGCGTAATGGAGGTTCGACATCGCCTTTATGGTGTAAAACTCATCCGCTTTTAAAGCAGCATTGAAGTGTACGAGGAACGCTTCGTGTTCTTCAAAATGAACCTGTCAGATCATGCAATGAACCTGACGTCTGGACTCCTGACAGAGAGTACCGAACGACTCCCCAGGCGACAGGTATAATGATGGCGCGGTACTGCAACCCAGGCTGTCATTTACTGCCATCTCCTTTGCGTAAACCACTTTTACACATACGAAGGAATACGCTGCCTAGTTTTACACAGGCCGATGAGAGTCATTTATGCTCCGCAGAAGACAAACCGCCTGCCATGTCAAAGGCTGCACTTCGAACAGGGCTCGAGGCACGTCTCTGCATTTAATGCACAGAGCGGTGACAGTTTCTCAAGGCACGTCTTTGCATTTAAAGTGCTGATTACTGACAGATGCCTAAGGCATATCTCTGCACTTGAGGCACAGAAGGGTGGCAGACCTTCAAACCATGCCTCCTCATTTAATGAGCAGGATAATGGCGGATCTCCGCATTTAATGCTGGAGATTTGATTAAATGTTACCGAACCGTCGTTTTGTGACATCCCCTTTGCGTAAACTACCCTTACGCGTAGAAGGGAATACGCCGTCCAGTTTTACACAGGCAGACGTGAGCTTCTTACGCTCCGCAGAAGGCAAACAGACCGCCACATCAGCAGTCACTCTTCGTACAGAATTCGAGGCGCGTATCTGCATTTAATGCACAGAACGATGGCAAATCTTAAGGACACGCCTCATCATTTAATGCGCAGGATGGGGGCAGATCTCTGCATTTAATGCAAGAGATTTGATTATATCTCCAAAAGCCATAATTTTGGCTAAAACGTCCATATCGTCTCGGCTTCTACGCCTGCTCGGCTTCTATGCCCACTCGGCTTCTATGCCCACTCGGCTTCTATGCCCACTCGGCTTCTACGCCTCCCCGGGTTCTACGCCTCCTCGGCTTCTATGCCCGCTCGGCCTCTACGACCACTCAGTTTCTACGCCTTGCTCGGCTTCTATGCCTACTCGGCTTCTATGCCTACTTGGCTTCTACGCCATGGTGACAGTCATTTGGCTTCTACGCCAACCTCTTCTACACAAGGGATAACTACCTACGTGGCTTCTATGCCGTGATCTTCGTAGCAGATATACGGGTTTTGTCCCTTAGTTGGACGCGCGTCACATGCTTACTCAAAAGGTCATTTTTACGCAGGCATTGGTTATTTTAAACCGTCGTGTAAAAGGGTGCTGTACTTTCCACTACTCGGTTTCTACGCCGACTGTGTGGTCACTGTCACTAAAAACTCTATAAATAGAGTCCTTTATCAACGAGGGAAAAGGTCGAAGAAATTAGGTCTGAAAACTGATCCAGAAATCCAGTATCAGATCCAACGGTAGAGAGAGAGAGAGAGAGAGCGAGAGAGAGAGAGAGAGAGGAGAATCCAAAGCTCAGGCAAAGAGAAGGGATCGACGACCTTGGCATCGTGCATGCACCCTCTTTAGCAACCTTCGAAGCTGCTACCTGTCTTCCACGGCACTTCTTCAACATCGTGTAGTCCAAGGGCTAAAGTGATCGACCGCAGATCAGACACCTATAGCAATATTTACCCAAATTAAATAAATTGTACTCAGACATCCTCGTATAGGATTAATTTGTACAATCTTGTTTGTAAACATAAAAGAAGGGCGGGTCTTCGTACAAAACCTCATTTTCTGCATTTATCAAATCTTTTCTCTTTTATTATCCTAAACAAGATGGCGACTCTGCTGGGAAGATCTTTCTCTTCTGATGAGGAAGCTATTGCTCAACACGATACGGTATCCGTGGGATCCGTGAAGAAGACACTGGTCGTCCAGTTCGACCAGTCTGCCTACGAAGACATGCTTCGAGCAGGGGGTAGCTCTCACTCCCTCTCCGTCCAAAGCAACAGGAAGCTGCGCAAGGTCTAGATGCCCAAGACATCCTCTACCATTCCTGTGGACTCTCCGATCTCTCCGACCAATGAGGTGGTAGCTTTGCTCCCTCCGCGCCTTGCGCATAAAATTTATTCGCCTGTCTCTGGCAGGACCGACAAAACTTCTGGCAAAGCCTCAGCGCTAACCCAGAAGTATAATCCATACTCTGCACGTAAATTTCAGTCTCCCGTCCCTGGCGGAACAGATAGAACTTCTGACAATGCCTCAGCGCTAGTCCAGAAGCCTACTTCGCGCTCTGCACGTAAATTTTAGTCTCCCGTCCCTGGCGGAACAGACAGAACTTCTGACAATGCCTCAGCGCTAGTCCAGAAGCCTACTCCGCGCTCTGCGCGTAAATTTCAGTCTCCCGTCCCTGGCGGAATAGACAAAATTTTTGATGATGCCTCAGCGCCAAATCAGGAGCCACAAACATGCTCCGCACGTAAAAATACATCTGTCTTCCGTAGAAAAGCAGATAATCCCTACAATCTATGCAAGGGGAAGCAAGCGGCGGACTACTCAACGTCTCAACCTTTACGCCAGCAAAGGAACAAGCCATCATCTTCTTCTGCAACCTCTCCTGACTTGCGCACTTATCTGATCCAGAAGTGCAAGGAGAGGGGATCTTCCAGCATGTCTATTACGCCTCCTAGTGAGCACTATTGTAATAGTCATAAGATTGTAATTAATTACTGCTGTTCTGAAGCAAAATGGTCGGTGTTCGACCGGTTGAGCTACTCTCCATCTTTCCAAGAAGAAGAGCCCACACATGCATCGGTGAACATGGCTTCACACATACCTGGAGGAGGGTCGAGCTCAAGACGTCATCCCTCTAGAACTCCGAGCCGAAGGAGATTCAACATGCTCCTTAGGAACACCGAAGCTGGGGTGTTCCAAAATACTCGTTCAAGGTCGCAACAACCAGCTTCGTACTCTTCTGATTCCGATGCTGGGGGTCGCCAGTCTCCCGAATCAGATGCCGGAAGTATAGAGTCATCATCAACAGAGACCTATACTAATCCTTCAATGACACCCAGGGAGATGGGAGTTTATGCCGTTGGAGATGAACATGAGGAAGCTTCGCCGTCTGGGAACGCTGACCAACGCATTACTGTGCTAGAGACGTCTCTAAAAGAAATGCAGTCCATGATGGAGAACATGTACCAGATGATGCTGACTCAACATGCAGCAGCTATGGCTCAAGCGTCGGTCCCTCCAACTCAGATACGTGTGGGGGTGGACTTACCACCATCCAACGCAATCCAAGAGCCTGCTCTAGATCAGGAGTCAGCAGTTCCTCCGCCTCCTCACTCGGAGAATGTATTACCTCCCGCCGGAGTCGCGATGCAACCAACTCCTCATCACTCCTTGGTCCCGCTACCGGCTAAAGATCCAATGCAGGCAGTACGGGAGTTGAAAGCCCAATTTGATGTCCTGAAGCACAAAGATCAGCTCAAGAAATTGGAGATCAACCAACCTTACCCAGCTATCTGGAAAGAGGTCCCTTTCCCTCCTAGATACAAACCACAGACCATGGCTTTGTTCGAGGGGAAAACATCACCGAGTCAATACATGAACTACTTCAGCATGATGACAGTGTTGTTACAAGGGAACGACGCCCTCCTCACTCGGGTGTTCAAGGGCTGCCTCTCGGGAGTAGATTACTAGTGGTACCGCAGCCTGGCAGACAACTGCATTACTTTCTTTGAAGACTTCAAAGCGTTATTCTTTACGCGATTCTACGAAGGAGGGATGGACATGTCCATGTCCTCTCTCATCGAAGTCAAGCAGAAGGAAAAAGAAAATGTTCACGCTTTTATCGAACGTTTTCGTCAGGCCACGTTGCAAATGCCTCCAGGAGTTCTAGACTCGGCATTGGTGGACATATGCAGGAAGAACCTTCTCCCCGTGATCTCGGTATTCACAGGACCATATCAGTTCCATGATTGACCTCGTTCATCATCTCAGCGGTAGTCGCGGAGGATAATAGTCAGAAGGCGCGCGATAATGGCATCATGATCTCGGCCTTTGATAAAGGCAAGAGGTCATCCTCCAACATCGACCATCCTCGGGTTACCAAGGGTAAAGAAGCTCTGGCAATCAATACGTCCAGGCAAAAGACGGTGGCTACCACGCAAACAAAACCTGGGACTTCCAGGCCCCTTGAAGTGTACTCTTTCGACGACGACGATATTCCGAGTATATTCGAATGTCTCGTCAAAAGCGGCAAGATTACCCTTCCCGAGGTGAGATGGCCTAATGAGGCCGGCAGTACCAACAATCCCAAGTACTGCATCTTCTACAGGTACATACACCACCCCACAAAGGCGTGTTATATACTAAAAAGGAAGATCCAAGAGCTGATCGATGCTAAGGCCATCACTCTGCACAATAGCAAGAAGACGGTCACTGCCAACATGATCTCCCTGCAATTCGACGATCTACCTCCCCAATAAATCTCGGACGGTGTTACGCCTATTTCCCAGACGACGATGAACATTGTTAATCTCCCGCCAGCTAGAGGTCAAAATCATGACCTGCTACCACTAACTACCTAGCGAGGCGAGACTATGTGGGTTCATCCAGATCTGGTTCTAGAGATCGAGAAGGAGACTCAAGCTGCTAAGGCTAAGTCTAAAAAGAACTCAAAGCACAAACCGTGTCACATGATTATGGTACACTCGGTATCAGAAGACGAGGTTTTGGCTACTGGAACCCGCTCAGGGAAAGCCTACCTCCAGGACTATGGAACCAGCCAGGAAGATGCATCGGCAGACGCTTCAGCTGCCAAGCCTTCAGAACCAGAATTTGTGGTACTAGAGGCCGGTCCTTCAAGACCAACTTTGGCGGACAAAGGGAAGCAAAAAGAAGTGCGCTTCGATAAACCTGTAAAAAACATTCAAAATAAAGGTTTAGAGAAGCCATACAACTTCGACATCCTGGCCCAACTGGCTAATACACCAGCCAGGCTGTCCATCTTCGAGCTACTCAGGCTCTCTCAGGACACTCGTCAAGCCCTGAGCAAAGCACTGATGCAGGCGGAGGCATACTTGACCCAGCTCAAGTCCCCTGACGAGGAACCCGTGGCGTGTTCTCAATGCCACAGTGTGATGGAGGTGATCCCAAATATCACTTTCACTCAAGATGACATGCTGTTAAAACATAACAGACATGACAGACCCCTCTATTATACCGGGTACATCGATTCCATGGAGGTCGACCGGATATACATAGATCCGGGATCGTCAATCAGCATCATTCCTCATAGTCTGCTCAGACCGCTGAGGATTCCTACCAGCGAATTGGCGTACACCACCACTATGATCGTGGGTTTCAACGCCGGAAGAATTAAGACGTTAGGGAAAATTCGCCTGAGGATCCAGATTGGCAACCTCAGATCGGTGGCTACATGTTACGTCATCGATTCAGAGGTGTCCTACAATATTTTGTTGGGTAGACCTTGGATCCACGACCACAATATCGTTCCTTCAACTCTACACCAATGTTTTAAATATGTAGACGCCCGAGGAACAGTGCAAACGGAGATTGCTGATCTGAACCCGTTCAAAGGAGTAGAATCCTACTACTCTGATGCCGTGTTGTACTCTCAAGACTACATGGAAGAGGTGTCGGCCGAAGCAGAGAAGGAATCCCACCGGGAGCCAGAAGAACCTTCTGCCAAGCAACCTTTGTCGATCAAGGTGAAAGGACGGACTACTCGTCCAAAAGCCATAGAGCCTATGGCAATCCACCTGAACGAGACCAGAGCAGGAAAAGGGGGTGATCCTCTAGTAATCACCTTGAACCAGAAGCCTCCACCCTTGGTCATCAACCTCCAGCACGACAGGCAGCCGAGTGATGTAAATACAACCGAAAACAGAGTTTTAGATGATAATAAACATCCTCTTTTCCAGTATATTGACGCCCAAACGTCGAATCATCCCTACGACGATATAGAGCCTATAGCACAAAAATTCTTGGAAGCTATAGATTCCTATCATCCGTATATGTGGGAAGTGGCATCATCATCCAATGTCACCACGACGTATGGACCGCATGAGGATTCTATCTTCATTGTCCCGCCTACTTGCAGCAGTCAGCATTCAATAGTCTTCGGCCGCATGCGCAATGAACCGACTATTCAAGAGGATTTTTCTGACGACGATGCCGGTAAAATGCAAATCCACAGATATAGCCCGCAAGATCTGAAGATCATGCAAAATATGGGTTATAACTTGAAGCTGGAACCGGGTCTCAACTATGGGAAAGGCAGACGAATGCCGCTGTACGGTAATCCCTACTATCAACGAACTCGTTTCGGATTAGGGTATACCGCCTCCCTTGCAACGTCTGAGTCAAACGAGGATATCTTTTCCTCCTCTCAAAACGGTTCAGCGCCCTCAGACTCATCTCATACTCTCGAGCAAACATTCTCAGCAAATATGGTAGCGACGGATCCCTTCGAATCAGACGAACAAGAATCCGAACCGCTTGAGAATGATGCTTGGGCTCAGCAAATGGATACACAATGGGAGTTCTGCTTCGAGCTGAGAGAACCTCCCACTGAAGATAAAGTTATCCAGATTGACGTTGGAGATGGACTTTCCCCAAAGCCGATATTTATCAGTAACAATCTTTCCGAAGCAGAAAGGGAAGAAGTTATCCAGCTGATAAAAGAATATACGACATCTTTGTGTGGAATTATGAGGACATGCCAGGCCTTGATCCAAAGGTAGCCACTCATAGGCTCAACATATTGCCCGATTCAAAGCCTGTGAAGCAACACCAACGCCGGTTCTGCCCGGATATGATGGACGCCATTGAAGCTAAAGTCAAGAAGTTATTAGCCTGCGGCTTCATCCGTGAAGAACAATATCCCGACTGGGTAACCAATGTTGTCCCTGTCATGAAGATAAATGGGAAAGTACGTATCTGCATCGATTTCCGAGATCTGAACGAAGCTTGCCCCAAGGATAAATTTCCTCTTCCCATTACAGACGTCATGATTGACAATACATACAGTTTTGAACGTATGTCTTTCATGGATGAATTTTCAGGATACAATTAAATCAAGATGCATCCTGAAGACGAGAAGCACACTGCCTTTCGGACACCACTGGGGGTATAATGCTATACGGTCATGCCCTTCGGATTAAAGAATGCCGGGGCTACATACCAACGGGCTATGAGTAACATATTTCATGAGCATTTACGCAAGACAGTGGAGTGTTACGTGGATAACGTAGCTGTCAAAAGCTGCCTCAAGGATAATCACATCCAAGACTTGAAGACAGTATTTGAATTGATGCGCCAACATCAACTCAAAATGAATCCTACAAAGTCCTTTCTGGGTGTATCCAGTGGCAAATTTCTGGGTTTTGTCATTACCGCCAAAGGCATTCAAGTGTACCCTGATAAAGTCAAGGCCATCTTAGAAATACGACCGCCCCGCAATCTGAGGGAACTCAAGGGATTTTAAGGTCGTCTGGATTATATCCGGAGATTCATATCCAACCTCTCTGGGAGATGTCAGCCATTTTCTCGTCTCATAAAAAAAGGTGTATCCTTCGTATGGGACGAAGTCTGTCAGCAAGCGTTCGGTGATATCAAGCGCTACCTCACCAGTCCGCCAGTTCTGGTGCCTCCTGTCATGGGAAGACCATTCGTGCTATATGTCCGAGCGATGGATCATTCTCTGGGAGCTCTTATCGTACAAAAGAACAAGATGGGTCACGAGCAGGCTATCTACTACCTCAGTAGGATGATGGTCGGAGCCGAACACCGGTACAATCCAGTAGAGAAAGAATGCTTGGCTCTGATGTTCGCTATTCAGAAAATGCGATACTATGTCACAGGCCAAACTATTCACATCATCTCCAGGATCAACCCTCTTCGAGTACTGATGAACAAGCCAAGTGTTCTTAATTCTCGACTCGCAACTTGGGCGATGTTGTTAACACCGTATGACATGGTGTACGTCCCCCAGAAATCCGTAAAGGGCCAAGCATTGGCTGACTTCCTAGCTGCTCATCCAATCCCGGAGGCCTCTAAGCTATACGAGGACATTCCCGACGAAGTTGCAGAATATAATTCCGTAATGGAAGGTGATGCATGGCAACTATTCTTTGATGGTGCCTCCAAGACTGGTCCCAGGGGAAACGTGGTTTCAGGAGTAGGAATTGTCCTGGTTACTCCAGATAAGCTCGTCATCTACCGAGCATATTCTCTTAACGAGCCCTGTTCCAATAATGTGGCGGAGTACAACGCTCTACTAATCGGCCTCCAAGTCGCTAAAGAATTGGGCGTCGTATCCCTAGAAGCTTTCGGTGACTCTCTGCTGATCGTCAATCAAGTCAGAGGAATATATGAAGTCCGGAATCCAGACCTCATCCCCTATTACCGAGTAACGGTCGAGATAGCCATAATGTTCAAAGGGTTCTTCCTAGAGCATGTACCTCGATCTCAGAATCTGGAAGCTGATGCCCTAGCCAGTCTAGCTGCAGATTTAGCTACCCCCATAAGAAGGCAGAATTCGGTAATCCTTCTTAATAGAGACTTATTCTGTGTGAAAAACAACTTTCACATAGAACACAGCTATGCGGTGGACATAGATCCTCACACTAGAGACTGGAGAAGTCCCTTCATAGATTTCGTAGCATACAGAATCTTGCCAGAGGATCTTAAAGAAGCGGTATCCGTCAAGAGACGATCATTACGCTTCTATTTCGACGCATCATCACAATGTCTATATCGCCGGTCTTATGACGGACTATTATTACGATGTCTCTCTGGTGATGAAGCACAGCGGATTATTCGTGAAGCCCACGACGGCGTATGCGGAGCGCATCAACCCGGCCCTAAGCTACAGGATCGCATCAGGAGAATGGGCTATTACTAGCCTACTATGATCACAGACGCAATAAAGTATGCAAGATAATGCAGAGCCTGTCAGGTCCATGCAGACTTTATCTATCAACCTCCCGAATATCTACATCCTACGGTTGCATCCTGGCCTTTCGAAGCATGGGGTATGGATATCATTGGTCCTATTCACCCGTCTACTTCCAGAGGTCACCAGTTCATACCGGCCATCACGGATTACTTCTCCAGATGGGCAGAGGCGATCCCTCTTGCTGAAGTAAAGGCATCTAATATGATCAGCTTCATCAAGCATCACGTCATTTACCGCTTCGGGGTACCCCAAAGGATAATCTATGACAATGGGCCTCAATTCATCAGCCAAGCATTTCATCGATTTTGTGATAAAAATCGGATACAGAATGTCGCCTCTACGGCATATAATCCTGCTGCTAATGGTTTGGCGGAAGCTTTCAACAAAACCATTATCAAGCTCTTGAAGAAGTTCGTCTCTTCGAACAAAAGGGATTGGAATGAGAAGCTAGGAGAATGTCTTTGGGCATACCGCACCACGGTACGGACACCAACAGGTTGTACCCCATTCTTACTCGTTTATGGGAGCGAAGTAGTTCTCCCCATCGAGATCCAAATTCCGTCACTCAGGATAGCCGTGTCTAATAAGTTAACTCAAGAATAGAATGACCTGTTAAGGCTTCAAGAGCTAGAGGGATTAGACGAGAAATGCCTCCAAGCTCAATAGCGCATCGCGCTCTACCAAGCACGCATTTCCAAGGTTTTTAATCAAAAAGTGAAGGAAAGGGTGTTCAAAGTCGGCGAGCTAGTCTTAGCTGTGAGAAGGCCGATGATTCTTACTCACAGACGTAAGGGCAAATTCTAACCCAAATGGGAAGGTCCTTATGTGATCGAGACAACGTTCTCAAATGGCGCTTACAGGTTAGCCCAGCCTAATGGAGACCTGTTAATGGCTCCTATCAATGGCAAATTTCTGAAAAGGTACTATGCTTAAACTCCTCTGCTTGAGGGAAATATGGCGAGAATCTCATTCTGACAAAACTACCTTTACCCAAACCTGTCATTTACATTCCGAAATGATGGGTCCATAAAGTCAGATGAAAGCCTCTTTATTCCCAAAAAGGAGCGAAAGTACATTGAAAAGCAAAAAGCAAAAGTACATCATTTTGGGGGAGCGGTCAGGTCGCAAAGCTGCTGCGCCAGTGCGGCCATCCTCTCAGTCCTGGAATCCAAGACATCATGGCGAGCCCGCTCCAGTCTTGCCTCATCATTGCTCATGAGGGACAGTTCGGCTCTAGCCTGAAGAAAACCAGCACGGGCGATATCTGTACGCGCCAAGTTCTGTTGTGCTACGCCCAATCGATTATCCACCACAACTAGAGCTTCCGACGACTGAGAAGCCCACTCTTTTGCCTGAGCGAGTTTTATTTCCAGCCTGAGGACCCTTTCTACATTCCCCTCGTGCTCGGCCTGGCACTTCGTCTTAAGAGCAATAATCTCCTCCAGGACGGCTTTTCCTTCATCCATCTCCCGCTGATGTGTCTCGATGGATTTATTTACTCCTGCCATCTGTTTGGCAAGTCGCGTAGTCATGGAGTCGTATCTAGCCTGGACCAGATCTTCAACATTGTCTCGAGCTAGCTGCAAGTATTCGTTAATGGGTTGCTCCAAACCGTTAACTATCTCCTCCAGCGTTTCAGCTAGCCCAGTGTCGTCGAATTCTCGGATCCGCATTATCGCAGGCTGGGAGGACCTCTTTAGCGACGCAAAGCTGAGATTCTTCGCCAACGCCCTTGATATTAACATTTTTAAAGTGGTGTAGAAGATATCAGTGTACTGCTCAATCAGCACAGCTAGATCCGGTTGGACGCTAGGGGTGGCCTCGACGTTAGCAAATCCCCCTCCAAGGACAACCGCAGATGATGTTGCCACGGCCGTCGCCTCAACAGGTGGTGTGACGAAAGAAGCAGCGCCAACACCGGATGAAGTGACCGGCATACTCAAAACAGGCTCGTCCTCCTCTTGAGATATCAGAATCTCGTCGACAGGCGAGCCGGCACCCGAAGAGACTTCCTCTTCAACATCAGCAACCTCCGTGTCGCCGCCAGGACCTGACACCGAGCCCAAGGGCACATCTACACTGCCCTCCCCGAAGAGGTCTTCCCCTGAAAAGAGGACGAAAGGGAGTTAATAATAGCATAATGTTAACTTTCCTAAAAAAGAAAAGGCGTGGAGACGACATTTACCCATTGCCGACGGCATATATGTCGCATCTGTGGCCTGTACAGCTAAATCATTCCTTAATGATGTTAGGCAAGCTATCATACCTGGAGAAGGGGGTGCTCTAAGAAGCACTGGCGAATGCTCTTCCAGGTCCTCGTCAAATTCTGACCGAGGCTCATCGGCTGGAATCTCGCTGGGTGCATTGGCAGACACGGCGGGAGTCTCTCCCGATGCCGATCCGCGTAAAGGCATACTCAGCCCCGAAGATGACCTCGTTCCACTACCTGAAGCAGTAGCAGCAACGACGGCCTCCAGCATAGATTCTCCGGCACCACTAGCCGAAACATTAGAGGGTCCCTCTCTAAAAGGCGAGGAACCCCCAATCAAAGAATCATCCCCAACATGGGGAGATACAAGCTCACTTCCAGGAGCCTCAATACCAAGAATCCGGAGAGGACGATTAACCATCTTCTTCCTCCTCTTGCGAGGAGAAGTCTCCTTCGGAGCAGGAGCCCTTCGCTTCCCAGAAATTACCAAAGGGCCTGCAGGCAGAGGAACTTCACCCCTCGATACCGCCAACAGAGGCTCATCTGGATTCACGAACTCCTCACCCTCGTCAGAAGAAACCGAGGGGACTTCGACTCTTCCCCCAAACTTGGAAGAGGGCACCCTAAAACTTCCATGCATGTCAAAATCGTGATGGAAGGTGTTCGTTGCGACGTAGAACTAGGCATACGAGTGCAGGATGCGCAGCTCCGTGGAGAGTGTAATGACCGACACAGTAAAAATTGCTCCAATACAGCCCATGAGGAAATATTACCATCCTCTAGCTCCATTAATGAGTCCACCCCTGGACCGGAAGCTGGTAACGGTGTTGCCCACGTACAACTGATCATACCCAAACTGCCTGGCAAACCGACTAGGCAGGTAAGGCTCCAAGAAGCAATGATCTTCACTCCTGTACAGCAGATGGGAGGGTCTAATGCAGACCAACCAATTAAAAGCTTCAGGAGAAAGATCGGTCTTTCCTCTACCGGAATCCTCAAGCCTAATCCCCGATTGATTGCGGTGCACAGAGGGGACAGTACAGAAGAGCTTCCAGCTGTGACTGAAGCCCAGTACCCGCCGACTGTCTAGAACCGTAGCCATATTCCAGGAAGACTTCTGGTAGTTCAACAAGAAACTAGTCCCCGAACTACTGTCGGAGCCGGGAGACATAACCCTGGGGTTATGAAGAATTAACCATCCCATCAGATACAGGTATGGTAATTCTATCCTGGGAAAGCTATCACGCCAAGTTTCATCGGCGAGCAGCCCGTCAGTCATGGCCCTCAGGCCAGCTTGAATACGGCACACCATGGCGGGAAGCAAGCCCAGTCTTGCCCCAAACACCAGACACACTACAGGCCACAGCGTGTTGCGGTGAATGCGGTCCGCAGATGCGACGCCAGGTACCACCACTCGGCGCAGCCATATGGAGAGAAAGCCAGCCAGTTGAGCTTCCCTGGATAGAGGCCTGCGGCAACGCCTCAAATAACTATAGGCCTTAGTGCCTACAGGATATTGTCCGATCCCTTCGTCGAGGATCAGGTCCGGAGCCCCAGCGTCTACCATGAGGTCGTCGACTACCTGAGCATTAAGCGCGCTCAGAGGAATCACAGGCTGATCCTTGCCCTCCAATACCTTCTCCGGCTTAGCAGTCCTGGACCGGTGAAAGAAGAGGTAGGACGACCATTTGTTGATGTGAGCCAAATCTGAGGGCTCATCATAAAAAGCGGTGCAAGCGAGGTAGTGGAACATCAGTTCCTGATACACCTCCACTACCCGAGGGTCTGCATCCCCCAGCTCCCGGTTCGTGGGAACATACTCTTCATATGGAGTATCCCCCATCGGCAGTCTTGAGATCTCTGTTATCTCGTGAAGGGCCAATCCCAACTCCCCCAGTGGAGTAGCGAAAGTCCCGGTGAGCGAAATATATCGCTCCATCAGTGCCAGGAACAGGTTGGGGTTAGGAGGTAACCCAACACTGGTAGCACTCACAGCTGCAAACAGACTAATGCTCTCCAACTCGGTCTGAAAATGCTTCAGGGCCCAATCAACTAAGCGAGCCCATCGAAGGTTTGAAGGGGTGATCCACCCACCGCACCGAGGGTTCACCTTAGGGTATACTCCTCCGTGCCCCATAAAATCATTGCAGAAAGTCGGTAACTGGACCGGCTGGATCACCAAGCTATCTTCACTCGGGACACTGCCCGGGTATAGTCCCCTGAACATCGTCACATTGCCGATAGGCCGGCTGACAAACGACCCCTGGTCCGCTCCTTTCAGATGGAATATCTGCCCCAGCTTGCCGTGAAGATCGGGAGTCTGTCACGCCCCGGTCCCGCCCGGGCCGCCGCTCCGCCCTGCCCCGTCCCGTACGGCCAGAATTTAACGAACCGGACACGTATCACCGTGCCTCGGCGCTCCGGACGTGAATCACCGCACCCGTCCCGCGGGTGCGAGGGAGGAAGGGAGCTAACAAATGGCCCGTTCGAGCTTTCGGGGGACGTGATGCCGCACGGGCCTGGGGTTGCGCCCGTGCAAGGCCAATCATTTAAGTTAATAGTTGGCTATCATCGCATCAATCGAGTAAGCAGCGGAAAGGGACTTATTGCAATGCAATGCAATGCAATGCATTTAGCCAACTGAGCGTTCGGGACAATCGAGGCAACTTGAGTTTCCTTTAGCAAAGGCACAAGTTCGTTCAATATATTATGCCCCTTTATACGATAGCATTCTCGGGGCAACAATCGAAACCAGGATTTCGGGTCTTCGGGACTGTGGCATGCCTATCGCTCCCTCGGACGATCCAGTACCTGCAAGCAAGTAAACTGTTGGTGGGTCAATACTTTATACAAGTACTAGTGAGATAAATCAACTGAACAGAAACAAGCATTCACTCAAACCAACACTAAGTAATCATGTTATAAAACATTATATTACTAGTGATCTTTCTAGTTTTACCTAAGTTCGTTTCATGCAGTTCTAGCAGAGTCATATTACATTACTTTGGAAACATGTTTGGAAACAGAGTTTCATATTGAATATGCAAGCAAGCAAACCGTTCATGTTTCAGGGTGTGCGCAGCGTGTCTTGTGCGACTCTAGGGTTAGATGCAACGCTAGACACACAATGCACAATCTTAGGGGCAGTAACTATCCAAGCCAACACAATGACTTAGCTATATGCAGGGCGGTCCCCGAGTATCTCAGGATCGACAGCTGGTTGTACAACATACCAATAACTCTTTATCTGATGCTAGAGGCAGCTGTGGCTCATGGTTGCTTTCCACTATCTCTGTAGCAGCCGTGACACATACAGCTCAGCTTTCCACCAATAGCCATTGTTCGACCGCGTGCGAATGCATGGAACACTATCAAATAAACTCTAGTATGCAGACGAGACGAACCATCAGAATATGTAACCTCCGATTTCCAATTTCCAAAATAATTAGATTTTAATTTATTTTAAAATATCAAGTTTTATAAAATATTTCTCCTTGAAATTTTTATTTGGTTTTGAACGATGTTTGATTGTAGAAGGTAATTTATAATCTTGTATAAAAATCATTTTTCATAAATGTCGCTTTCTTATAAAATAAGTACATAAATAATAATATATATATATTTCTAGTTTCAAATATTTATTGGCTTGAATCATAAAAATTATTGTTTTAACTAAATATTTATTTAAAAGACTAGTTGATAAAATAAAATAAATTTTTATTTATTGGGATAGTAAATAAATAAATGTCATACTTTCTAAGATTTTGCAAAATGTATTAATTAGTAGCTAATTGGAAATTAGCTAGCCTTCTTAAAAACATTTTCTAAAATTATAATCTTTATTTTTATTTTTACAAGTTGCCATTTCCCATTAACTAGCCCACACCCTCATTTTTCCCACATGAGGAACCCTTTTATATTTAATTCTGGGCCATTCATTATTGGGCCAACCCGCAACCCTTTATCCCACACCATCTCTCCCTATTTAAGTTCTCATTCTCACAATTCCCAAGAAACCCTAATCTTCAATTTATTGGCTAGCCCCCACAATTCCCAAAGCCAAAGCCACCACCATTTTTGTGTGCTCGTGTCCGTGTGTCCAGCATCACCGTGTCAGCCGTGATGGCCTCGGGTCCGACCCCGGGTGTCCCACCGTATCCATTCATTTTCTGGGTTCGGTTACAATACTACATCAGATTCCTGTGTCCACACCCGGACACGTCCACAGTGCATCGAGTCCCCGTGTCCATCCCGGACACGTCCCCCACAACAAACCCTCGTGTCCATCCCGGACACGTACCCAGACCCCGACACATCCCGAACCTGACCCTAACCCTAGACTCGAAGCCGCCGCCCGGAGCCGACGTCGTCGCCGCCGCCCCTCGAGCCAGATCCGTCGGTGGCCGCCCAGATCCGCCGACGTCTCCTCGAAGCCACCACCGCGTCGAGCCCTCCTCGAAGCCGCCTCACCCGGGTCGAGACCGCCGCTGGAACCAGACCGCCGGCCGCCTCCTCGAACCCAGCGCCGCCTCCTCGAACCCAGCGTCGCCTCCTCGAACCGGACGCAGCCACCTCGAATCGAGCGTCGCCTCGAGACGAGCGACGCCGCCGCCTCAGATCTGGAGCCGCTGCCGCCGCCGAGTTCGACGCCCTGCTCCGGCGAGACTCCTCCGCCGACGCCGGAAACGAAACCCACCGTGAGCCCTTCTCTCTTTCCTCTTCCCCTGTTCTTCTGTTGTAAAGTCACGGTTAGGAAAAGTAATAGTTTAAATAATATGTAATAGTTTAAATAAAATGTAATAGTTTAATTATTTGTAATTAGTTTAAGTTAAATTAATTTGTAATTAGTAATTCTAATTAGTTTTAGTAATTAATGGTTAAGTTAATGTTAAGTATATTAACTAGTTAATTAAATTATAATTTGTTTAGATAAAATCAATTAGTTTATTTATATTAATTATAATTATTCAGCTAATTAAGTTATTAATCGGTATTAAATTTATTAATCAGTTTAGTTAATATAATTAGTTAACTTATATTTAATTAGTTTAGTAATTATGTATAACTAGTTTATTAATTATATATATTAGTTTATTAATTATACATTTTAGTTTAGTATAAATATAATTAGTTTATTATTTTTAAATGTATGAATTTAGTTATTATTATGTGTAAAAAAAGGGTTTGATTATGCAAAATATAATAATTTGTTGGGATTTATATTATTAAAAATATAGTTTCAATAATAAAAATAAGATAAAAATTGGTTATTTGGACTGGTAACTGAAATAACTAGAGATATATATATATGATGGCTTTTACATAAATTCTAGTTTTTATAAATAAACTTTTATTTGAAATTATTGTTCAAAATAATTTCGAAATGATTTATATACGTAAATACGTATTTTTAGTATATGTAAATAATTTAGTATCTATGTATATATATATTTTTAGTATATGTATATAATTATTTTGGTATATATATATATATGTATATATGTATATTCTAAAAATGTACTTTGCACACATATGTTATGGACGTACTTTGATATACGTTAATATATAAATGTACGTATTTTAGTAAATATACAACTATAGCTAGTAATTTATATTGGTATATATATATATTTAATATATGCATATATTAGGTTAAATTCTTTTTAGTATGTATACAAGTATTATTTATTTTAAAGTATATTTTTTCATATATCTACTATTGTAGTTGATGGAAATTATAATATGATTAATTGGTAAATTACTAGGTGACCCTAGTTGACTAGTGCCATACCTGATAGAGCCCCTGAGTTCATGTATTTGTGATGTGTTAGTGTAGCACCTGATGCAAATGTTGTATTGATATATTTTAGGACTGTTGGATCCTCCAGACGATACTCTGGGACAGGACATTGGTATTACCAGCTAAGGACCAAAGGCGAGTACATTCTCTGATTAGTTTCTAATTTATGATATCTCCTATGTTCACTGTATCTAGTATAAATATCCATGTTCTTGACACATTGGTTACACGGATTGGTATACACGAATCTCGTCATGAGATGTTATTCCTTATTCATGGTGTAGCTTGTACAAGACTTGTTTCCTTGATATCTTGTGCATGTACAGACACTGATTCCCGGGGGGATTTGCTACCTTCCTAGGGAATCCCATGCCATAGCGTACCATGATTGGATCTACTATACCAGTCGGGGGTTTGGGGAGTACTTTAGTGTAGATATGTGATCATACCCAACTTTATATGTACCATAGCTCATCCCTCATCTCACGTCGGGTGCGGCCTGACCATTTACATGCTCCATAGCTGTTACGTGTGATTAGCCTGACCTTTACATGCACCATAGCTAACCAACGGTTAGCCTGACTTTATATGAACCATAGCTAATCACATGTAACCAGCCTGATCAAGTTCCCAAGCCGATCACATGTTAAAGCTAGTACTCACACACTTTGTCATAGGTTTCTTGCTCATTGACATATTGTTTCTTCTCCTGCATTTACTTACAGTATTTCCAGTATTTCTTTTATTGTACATTCTCGTACCTATACATGCATCTGGTATGTTTCCATCTAGAACTGCTACATAGTTTATGTCATTTATATAGAACTGCTATTTAGAGATGTACTTTGCTCCTTCCTGACTGGAAAATATTTTTCCAGACTGTGACCTTAGTAGACTGGTTTCCGACACACTTGGGGGATTGGATGTTACTGATTGCAGGTATAATTATTGTGTCATTAGACTTGTGTTGTATTCTTTTATTTCTTCATTTTCCTATCGTGCTGTAGTTGTGATTGAGTATTTCTAGATTTATTTTATGATATCCACGTCTCCTTATGGAGTTGGATACTAGTGTGAGATTGTTTAGATAGTACTTGACCTAGACAGCGTTCTACCGCCGATGCTGCGGCGTAGGCTGGACTACCCACGCTCTCGTGCCCCTAAACCGGGTGCGGGTCGTGACACGTTTTAGTGGTGGCCCATGCAGGTCGACTTCGCTAGTTGTGCGATGTCGTGGTAGTGCGACGTCATAGTTGTACTACTGCGTACCTGCTATAGAATATAGGACATAGGATACTAGGATGAGAGAGGATACTCAATCACAAATTCTTGAGAGATTCCTAGGATGACCCCTTGAGAATCTTATTATAATTTCCAATTTAAATCTTTCCTTGTTTCCGTCCGCTCTCGCTTGTTGTTACTGAACTTGATTCTTGTTGAGCAGTTATTAAATTAAATCCTTGGTATCATTGTTGAGTTTGATTCTTGTTGACCAGTTGTTAACTTTAATTCTTGGTATCGTTGTTGAGTTGATTTCAAATTGAGATGAATTTTACGGACTAAAATTTACGGTATCATCTGATGACATATATTGATGAGGACAGTGAGAAAGGTAAAAACGTCTACTTTGGTTATGGAACCTAGAGTTTATCGCAGCCATATTAGCTGTCGTGACGAGAACGTAGGAACCTAACTTGGATGTACATACTTTAGTTACGAGATTTAAAGTTCTCGCAGCCATACCGGTTGGCATGGCGAGTATTCTAGATGACATGATTATAGGGTTGCATACCTTAGTTACGGAACCTGTCGTTTATCGCATCTATGCTTACTGGCGTGGCGAGGATTCTGTGTGTCATGATTTCGGATAGACGTGTATGATTATCAGGTTGTATCTTAAATTGGTTCTTAAAGTATCATCTCAAGACTTGTCTATTTCTGTTATTCCAGGACTTTGTTCCACCGCTTCTTTCTTTACTAGCAGTAAGGATACCTTCTGTCCTCAATTCAGTCTTTGAGCTCCTATTCCTTGAGGATTTCTTGTTAAGCATGGTAATTAGTGGCTTGTAATTTTGTTTGTGTCTTGTATTAGTATTGACTGTGTTGCTAGTGATTTGTAAGTGTTTCTTAGTTGGGCATGTGAGCAGTAGACTTTAATCTAGAGTTAGCCCTTAGCATAGTACCTTGTACCAATGATTCTAGGAGTAGTGTCATTAGAGACTGAGAGTTAAGGAGAGTATAGAGTATCAGTGATAGTTCTCAGAGTTAGTCTCAGAGCCAATTACCCGTCCTGGATAATCATGATTATGTAATTGAGTGATCTATGTAAACGATTAAGTATCCGGGAATTGTGTTAAGGATTTATGGAGCATGATGTCCAATTTGATGATTGATATCGGAAATGTTAAAGGTAAAGAAATGTATATGTATAAAGGGTTTAATGAGATGTCATGAGTAGAGAAATATCGGAATAGGTAATGAAGATGGTGAAGCGTATCACAGATTAGTTTAACAGGCTGTAAAAGATTACAGGGAAATACCTACCCAATAATCGAGATGAGGAACCATATACTTGCCCGTAAGAATAAGAAAGATGAGTGTTATAAAAGGTACAGCTAATCATGAGTTCTAATAAGTTTGAGGAGATGATACAATAATGAAGCTAGTGATATAATACCAAGAGTGCTAATGATTCTATATCGAGGATTAGTCAAGGATGACGTTAATAACAGTAAGCACTCTGTGTGTTGATAATTAGATGATATACCAATTGACATAAATTGAAATCATGAAAGAAAACACAGTTGATGATAACTTTGATCATTGGAGGTAATAGTGCAAGTGATTCGGGCAGTACAAATTTAGTACACAGTTCTAGACAATAGAGGTATTGAGTGCACCTTGAGTATCAGAGACCGTGAGCACTAATATGTAAATTTGAGGAGTTATAAATTAAAAGGTGGAAATGAATTTTAAATTTTCAGAATTTTTAAGGAGTTGAGATTTTATGTTGTTAAAATATGGAGGATTTAAATTTGATTCACTAAACATAGTTAAGGCTACCAAGATTTTAGAAGTGATTAAATTTTATTTCGATGTGAAGTATCTAAATTTGAGGAGGTATATGCATTTTATTTTAAGTTGATCGGGAAGTTAAACCTTGACGATTATTTTGAGGATTAATTTTTGGTAGATGAGAGATATGAATATTAATATATGATTAGTTGATATGGGTACCAGTGTACATGAATAGGAATTTGTTAGTGTGCTAGAGTTAAGTGTTTGTTAGAGATAGTAGACACTACAAGTAATATGTTAACATGATCCTTCTTCCTTCCTAATGTTCCTTTTCTTTCGTCTTTCGATTGATTGATTGATTTTCCTAGTACTGTGGTTCACATGCATGATTTTCTTGTTAGAATATAACTAGTAGTATCCCCCTAACAGAGACTGAAATACCATGACAAAAGACACATGACCTATATTTTCTTAAATTGCATGGCTGTAGGTAGAGTTTTCTTAAACCATGATCATTGGGTTTTGACCATAGCAAGATCTATGACGAGGTTATGACTGACAAAAAGAGACAAGAGGATTAAATTTGTGGATGAGCATTAAATTAAATAAAGAATTTAGGGGTTGTTATAACGGAGTTGATGGATCATTGATTTTATGGAAATCAAGGTATGATTGAAATTCGAGGACAAACATTAACTTAAAGGGAGAATTTAGAAATTCACAGAACCAAAAATTTGAGGATTTATTAATTTTAAGGAGGTCTTGATATGATTGAATTGATTATTAAAAATTTGAGAAATTTGAGAGATTATCATTTTATCTATTTGATTGCAAGATAGAAATTTTATATGAATGTTGCATTGAAGATTCTGGAAGCATCGCATCGTTGAGTATTTGAGGAAAAAGAAAAGCAGGAAATAAAATCGTAAATGGAATAGTGTCAAATTAAAATTCTTGGGATGAGGAGTTAGATTGGAATAAGCATCAATTGAATTTGAGTTAGATGATTGATGAGTGTTTAAAGTTAAATTTTGGGATGCAGATTTTTAAGTTTTATAAATATGCATTGATTGGATTTCAATTAAAAGGATTGGATAGTAAATTTTGTATTTAGCTATTTACTCAAAATTTGAGGAGATTATGATACGACTGGAATTCAATTAAGATATTGAGGATTTGAGTAGTAAGAATTTTACATTGGGATAATAAATTCAGAGGATGAAAAAAAAATTTAGTTCAAATTCGGAAACATTATACATACGGATAGAGAAATATGGAATGAAATGAAACTCATGGTAAAGAATATTATAATATAATTGATTATGGGATCATATAATTGAAGGTCGTAAGGTAAGATCATGGTATATTGAGGTTGTGATCTAAATTAAAATCTTGACCATGACAGTAACATTTGAAACCGAAGAAAATAATCGAGGTATAGTTGATGCTAAGATAAACAAACTCGAATTTGATGATAAGGATTTTGGACATGTAATAAATTTTGATTCAGAAATTCTAAGATCTAATCTAATAAAGTTTGTGGAATTTGGAACTTTTATAGATATTAGTTAATGATGAATCACAAGATTGAGAAAAGTAAAATTACGAGGATAAAAATGAAGGATTATTTTCAGATGGTAGTAAAGACTACTCTTTTTCCTAGAAATCAAGAAAGGCGATTAGATGTCTCTTGATTACATTCTGAAGGATGTATTTAAGTTTCTTAAATCAAATTGTCGACCGTATCTTTCGAATTAGCTATAACTTTCATGTCTATATCATTCATTATACTGGGTCTTCCTTGGTTTAGTTACTTTGAAAAGGTAACGTGCATTATTCCAATTATCTGTTTTTTTCAGTGATCGTGTCTACTTCCCAAAACCTAAACCTTCTAGAGGATTCAAGGCCGAGCCATGATTCCTTCAAGCTATTCCCGTCTTAAACCATATTTTCTTTTCTTCATGTTTTCTTCTGTTTGGTAAATATTCTCCTTATAGAAATATTTTCTTCAATGATATATTCATTATTATGAACAACAAATTTTTTCTATCCTAGTCATCCCTAAAATTTCGAGGACGAAATTTTTCTAAGGTGGATAGACTTGTAACCTCCGATTTCCAATTTCCAAAATAATTAGATTTTAATTTATTTTAAAATATCAAGTTTTATAAAATATTTCTCCTTGAAATTTTTATTTGGTTTTGAACGATGTTTGATTGTAGAAGGTAATTTATAATCTTGTATAAAAATCATTTTTCATAAATGTCGCTTTCTTATAAAATAAGTACATAAATAATAATATATATATATTTCTAGTTTCAAATATTTATTGGCTTGAATCATAAAAATTATTGTTTTAACTAAATATTTATTTAAAAGACTAGTTGATAAAATAAAATAAATTTTTATTTATTGGGATAGTAAATAAATAAATGTCATACTTTCTAAGATTTTGCAAAATGTATTAATTAGTAGCTAATTGGAAATTAGCTAGCCTTCCTAAAAACATTTTCTGAAATTATAATCTTTATTTTTATTTTTACAAGTTGCCATTTCCCATTAACTAGCCCACACCCTCATTTTTCCCACATGAGAAACCCTTTTATATTTAATTCTGGGCCATTCATTATTGGGCCAACCCGCAACCCTTTATCCCACACCATCTCTCCCTATTTAAGTTCTCATTCTCACAATTCCCAAGAAACCCTAATCTTCAATTTATTGGCTAGCCCCCACAATTCCCAAAGCCAAAGCCACCACCATTTTTGTGTGCTCGTGTCCGTGTGTCCAGCATCATCGTGTCAGCCGTGATGGCCTCGGGTCCGACCTCGGGTGTCCCACCGTATCCATTCATTTTCTGGGTTCGGTTACAATACTACATCAGATTCCTGTGTCCACACCCGGACACGTCCACAGTGCATCAAGTCCCCGTGTCCATCCCGGATACGTCCCCCACAACAAACCCTCGTGTCCATCCCGGACACGTACCCAGACCCCGACACATCCCGAACCTGACCCTAACCCTAGACTCGAAGCCGCCGCCCGGAGCCGACGTCGTCGCCGCCGCCCCTCGAGCCAGATCCGCCGGTGGCCGCCCAGATCCGCCGACGTCTCCTCGAAGCCACCACCGCGTCGAGCCCTCCTCGAAGCCGCCTCACCCGCGTCGAGACCGCCGCTGGAACCAGACCGCCGACCGCCTCCTCGAACCCAGCGCCGCCTCCTCGAACCCAGCGCCGCCTCCTCGAACCGGACGCAGCCACCTCGAATCGAGCGTCGCCTCGAGACGAGCGACGCCGCCGCCTCAGATCTGGAGCCGCCGCCGAGTTCGACGCCCTGCTCCGGTGAGACTCCTCCGCCGACGCCGGAAACGAAACCCACCGTGAGCCCTTCTCTCTTTCCTCTTCCCCTGTTCTTCTGTTGTAAAGTCACGGTTAGGAAAAGTAATAGTTTAAATAATATGTAATAGTTTAAATAAAATGTAATAGTTTAATTATTTGTAATTAGTTTAAGTTAAATTAATTTGTAATTAGTAATTCTAATTAGTTTTAGTAATTAATGGTTAAGTTAATGTAAAGTATATTAACTAGTTAATTAAATTATAATTTGTTTAGATAAAATCAATTAGTTTATTTATATTAATTATAATTATTCAGCTAATTAAGTTATTAATCGGTATTAAATTTATTAATCAGTTTAGTTAATATAATTAGTTAACTTATATTTAATTAGTTTAGTAATTATGTATAACTAGTTTATTAATTATATATATTAGTTTATTAATTATACATTTTAGTTTAGTATAAATATAATTAGTTTATTGTTTTTAAATGTATGAATTTAGTTATTATTATGTGTAAAAAAAGGGTTTGATTATGCAAAATATAATAATTTGTTGGGATTTATATTATTAAAAATATAGTTTCAATAATAAAAATAAGATAAAAATTGGTTATTTGGACTGGTAACTGAAATAACTAGAGATATATATATATGATGGCTTTTACATAAATTCTAGTTTTTATAAATAAACTTTTATTTGAAATTATTGTTCAAAATAATTTCGAAATGATTTATATACGTAAATACGTATTTTTAGTATATGTAAATAATTTAGTATCTATGTATATATATATTTTTAGTATATGTATATAATTATTTTGGTATATATATATATATATGTATATATGTATATTCTAAAAATGTACTTTGCACACATATGTTATGGACGTACTTTGATATACGTTAATATATAAATGTACGTATTTTAGTAAATATACAACTATAGCTAGTAATTTATATTGGTATATATATATATTTAATATATGCATATATTAGGTTAAATTCTTTTTAGTATGTATACAAGTATTATTTATTTTAAAGTATATTTTTTCATATATCTACTATTGTAGTTGATGGAAATTATAATATAATTAATTGGTAAATTACTAGGTGACCCTAGTTGACTAGTGCCATACCTGATAGAGCCCCTGAGTTCATGTATTTGTGATGTGTTAGTGTAGCACCTGATGCAAATGTTGTATTGATATATTTTAGGACTGTTGGATCCTCCAGACGATACTCTGGGACAGGATATTGGTATTACCAGCTAAGGACCAAAGGCGAGTACATTCTCTGATTAGTTTCTAATTTATGATATCTCCTATGTTCACTGTATCTAGTATAAATATCCATGTTCTTGACACATTGGTTACACGGATTGGTATACACGGATCTCGTCATGAGATGTTATTCCTTATTCATGGTGTAGCTTGTACAAGACTTGTTTCCTTGATATCTTGTGCATGTACAGACACTGATTCCCGGTGGGATTTGCTATCTTCCTAGGGAATCCCGTGCCATAGCGTACCATGATTGGATCTACTATACCAGTCGGGGGTTTGGGGAGTACTTTAGTGTAGATATGTGATCATACCCAACTTTATATGTACCATAGCTCACCCCTCATCTCACGTCGGGTGCGGCCTGACCATTTACATGCTCCATAGCTGTTACGTGTGATTAGCCTGACCTCTACATGCACCATAGCTAACCAACGGTTAGCCTGACTTTATATGAACCATAGCTAATCACATGTAACCAGCCTGATCAAGTTCCCAAGCCGATCACATGTTAAAGCTAGTACTCATACACTTAGTCATAGGTTTCTTGCTCATTGACATATTGTTTCTTCTCCTGCATTTACTTACAGTATTTCTAGTATTTCTTTCATTGTACATTCTCGTACCTATACATGCATCTGGTATGTTTCCATCTAGAACTGCTACATAGTTTATGTCATTTATATAGAACTGCTATTTAGAGATGTACTTTGCTCCTTCCTGACTGGAAAATATTTTTCCAGACTGTGACCTTAGTAGACTGGTTTCCGACACACTTGGGGGATTGGATGTTACTGATTGCAGGTATGATTATTGTGTCATTAGACTTGTGTTGTATTCTTTTATTTCTTCATTTTTCTATCGTGCTGTAGTTGTGATTGAGTATTTCTAGATTTATTTTATGATATCCACGTCTCCTTATGGAGTTGGATACTAGTGTGAGATTGTTTAGATAGTACTTGACCTAGACAGCGTTCTACCGCCGATGCTGCAGCGTAGGCTGGACGTACCCACGCTCTCGTGCCCCTAAACCGGGTGCGGGTCATGACAGAATACAATCATTGTTGCGGGGCAATCCGACTTATCACTTGAACACGTTCAGGCACAGTATGGTTCTCTCGAAGCATAGACGATAGTGAACATGTTCATGCACTCTAAGCAGGCGATTCAGGATTCTCGTTTAGCAGACTTATCATTTCAAAGACAAGCTAGGTGAGTTCGTTCATTAACATGCAAGGCAGGTTCTATCATTCACTTAAGAAAATATTGTAAGCAAAAACTCAGGTTATTATTAAGGTGTGCAAAAATCAGAGAACGAAGTTCTGCCCACTCACCTTGATACATAACACCGACGCGGAGCGGGGCGTTGCATACTTACCAACCAACAAAAAGTTTCGTCCTCGAAACTTCAAGGATAAACTTCTCGATATTCCGAGCAGCGATAGTGCCGTCCCTCGCCGTACTCAATCGAAACAATCAAGCAATTCAAGTTCAGAAAATATTTACACTTTGAGAATATCTATGGACTTATTGTATGGAACGCTCTTTGCAAAACCATATCGATAATATCTCAGAGTCATAGCAACGGATTTGGGCCAGAGAATCGATTCCGCTCTGATACCATTCTGTCACGCCCCGGTCCCGCCCGGGCCGCCGCTCCGCCCTGCCCCATCCTGTATGGCCAGAATTTAACGAACCAGACACGTATTACCGTGCCTCGGCGCGCCGGACGCGAATCACCCCTCCCGTCCTGCGGGTGCGAGGGAGGAAGGGAGCTAACGAATGGCCCGTTCGAGCTTTCGGGGGACGTGATGCAGCACGGGCCTGAGGGGCCAATCGTTTAAGTTGATAGTTGGCTATCATCGCATCAATCGAGTATGCAGCGGAAAGGGACTTGTTGTAATGCAATGCATTTAGCCAACTGAGCGTTCGGGACAATCGAGGCAACTTGGGTTTCCTTTAGCAAAGGCACACGTTCGTTCCATACATTATGCCCTTTTATACGATAGCATTCTCAGGGCAACAATCGAAACCAGGATTCCGGGTCTTCGGGACTGTGGCACGCCTATCGCTCCCTCGGACGATCCAGTACCTGCAAACAAGTAAACTGTTGGTGGGTCAGTACTTTATACAAGTACTGGTGAGATAAATCAACTGAACAGAAATAAGCATTCACTCAAACCAACACTAAGTAATAATGTTATAAAACATTATATTACTAGTGATCTTTCTAGTTTTACCTAGGTTCGTTTCATGCAGTTCTAGCAGAGTCATATTACATTGCTTTGGAAACATGTTTGGAAACAGAGTTTTATATTGAATATGCAAGCAAGCAAACCGTTCATGTTTCAGGGTATGCGCAGCGTGTCTTGTGCGACTCCAGGGTTAGATGCAAAGCTAGACACACAATGCACAATCTTAGGGGCAGTCACTATCTAAGCCAACACAATGACTTAGCTATATGCAGGGCGGTCCCCGAGTATCTCAGGATCGGCAGCTGGTTGTACAACATACCAATGACTCTTTATCTGATGCTAGAGGCACCTGTGGCTTATGGTTGCTTTTTACTATCTCTGTAGCAGCCGTGACACATGCAGCTCAGCTTTCCACCAATAGCCATTGTCCGACCGCGTGCGAATGCATGGAACACTATCAAATAAACTCTAGTATGCAGACGAGATAAACCATCAGAATACAATCATTGTTGCAGGGCAATCCGACTTATCACTTGAATACGTTCAGGCATAGTATGGTTCTCTCGAAGCATAGACGATAGTGAACATGTTCATGCACTCTAAGCAGGCGATTCAGGATTCTCGTTTAGCAGACTTATCATTTCAAAGACACGCTAGGTGAGTTCGTTCATTAACATGCAAGGCAGGTTCTATCATTCTCTTAAGAAAATATTGCAAGCAAAAACTCAGGTTATTATTAAGGCGTGCAAGAATCAGAGAACGAAGTTCTGCCCACTCACCTTGATACATAACACCGACGCGGAGTGGGGCATTACAGAGTCAGCGTCCACGACATCCTCCTAGGATGTATAGCATGATAGAAAGCCGAGATGGGATAGTCTCTCGGCATCTTGGGCAGATATAAAACCAAGCTCCCGGCAGGAAAAACCCAGAGTTCTCTCTTGGGCTTCGTCTGGGACTGCTTGTCAATCATGTCCCCGAAAAGGAAGGCCGGCTTTATGTATTAGTCCCCGTCTATGTACGTCAGGGGCTCCCCGTTGATCAGGTTCAGCAGCGTTCTCTCGCCCTGAGCCGATATCAGAATCTCCCTTCCTTCAGGATACTGCGGCCCGGAAATAGGAAATATCACGTGTGACAGATCCTCCAGATAGTTGGAGTGTAGCATCCCGGGGGCAGAACCCATCACATCAGCTAGCGGAGACGCATGCAAGTTAATTGCAAGAGGGCAAAAAAAATACGTTAGTTCCTATAACTAGACATTACAGATCTTGCAACATACGCCAAAAAAAATCAACAGTCTGTGCTCTACGCCAATGACCGTAAAAACTTGACCGTTATGCTGGAATCCCTTTCCTAAAAGCGTAAAGTTCAAAGGCGGACAGTATACAGTCTGTGCTGTATGCCAGACTAATAAAATTGAGGTATTACGCCAGAATCTTCATCCAGAAGCGTAACACTCAAATTTTATACGCCAAAGGTACATACACCACCCCACAAAGGCGTGTTATGGACTAAATATGAAGATCCAAGAGCTGATCGATGCTAAGGCCATCACTCTGTGCAACAGTGAGAAGACGGTCACCGCCAACATGATCTCTCTGCAATTTGGCAATCTGCCTCCCCAAGAAGTCTCGGATGGTGTTATACCTATTTCTCGGACAACGATGAACATCGTCAATCTCCCTCCAGCTAGAGGTCAAAATCATGACCTGGTACCCCTAACTACCCAGTGAGGCGAGATTATGTGGGTTCATCCAGATCTGGTGTCAGAGGTCGAGGAAGAGACTCAAGCTGCTAAGACTAAGTCTAAGAAGAACTCGAAGCGTAAACCATGTCACATGGTTGTGGTACACTTGGCATCAGAAGACGAGGTCTTGGCTACTGGAACCCGTTCAGGGAAAGCTTACTTTAAGGACTATGGAGCAAGCCAGGAAGATGTACCGGCAGACACTTCGGCTACCAAGCCTTCAGAACCAGAACCCGCCGTACCAGAGGCCGGTCCTTCGAGACCAACTTCGGCGGACAAAGGGAAGCAAAAAGAAGTGCGCTTCAATAAACCTTTAAAAAACATTCAAAACAAAGGTTTAGAGAAGCCATACAACTTCGACATCCTGGCCCAATTAGCTAATACACCAGCCAGGTTGTCCATCTTCGAACTACTCAGGCTCTCTCAAGATACTCGTCAAGCCCTGAGTGAAGCATTGATGCAGGCAGATGCATGCTTGACCCAGCTCAAGTCCCCTGACGAAGAACCCGTGGTATGTCCTCAATGCCACAGTGTGATGGAGGTGGTCCCGAACATCACTTTCACTCAGGATGACATGCTGTTAAAACATAACAGGCATGACAGACCCCTCTATTACACCGGATACGTCGGTTCCATGGAGGTCGACCGGATTCACATAGATCCGGGATCATCAATTAGCATCATTCCTCATAGTCTGCTCAGACCACTGAGGATTCCTACCAGCGAATTGGCTTACACCACCACTACAATCGTGGGTTTCAACGCCAGAAAAAGTAAGCCGTTGGGGAAAATTCGTCTGAGGATCCAAATTGGCGACCTCAGATCGGTGGCCACATGTTACGTCATTGATTCAAAGGTATCCTACAACATTCTGCTGGGTAGACCTTGGATCCACGACCACAACATCGTTCCTTCGACTCTGCATCAATGCTTTAAATATGTAGATGCCAAAGGAACGGTACAAACGGAGTTTGCTGACCTGAAACCGTTTAAAGGAGTAGAATCCTACTACTCCGATGCCATGATGTACTCTCAAGACTACACAGAGGAGGTGTCAAGCGAAACACAGAAGGAATCCCAACGGGAGCCAGAAGAACCCTCTGCCAAGCAACCTCTGTCCATCAAAATGAAAGGGCGAACTACTCGTCCAAAAGCCGCGGAGCCCATGGCTATCCGCCTGAACAAAACTAGGTCAGGAAAAGGAGGTGATCCTCTAGTGATCACTTTGAACCAGAAGCCTCCACCATTGGTCATCGACCTTCGGCGCAGCAAACAGCCGATTGATGTAAATCCTACCGGGAACGTGGTTTCTGGTAATAATAAAGACCCTCTTTTCCAGTACATCGACGCTCAAATTCCAAACCAGGAATCCTCTCCCCATGACGATATAGAACCTATAGCATAAAAATTCTTGGAAGCTATAGATTCCTATCATCCGTATATGTGGGAAGTAGCGTCATCATCCAATGTCACCACGACATATGGACCACAAGAGGGTTTTATCTTTATTGTTCCGCCTACTTGTAGCAGTCAGCGTTCAATAGTCTTCGGCCGCATGCGAAATGGACCGACTGTACAAGAGGATTCTCTCGATGACGATATTGGCAAAATGCAGGTTCACAGATACAGCCCGCAAGCTTTGAAGATTATGCAAAGTATGGGTTATGACTTGAAACTGGAACCAGGCCTCAACTACGGGAAAGGCAGACGAATGCCGCTGCACGGTGATCCCTACTGTCAACGAACTCATTTTGGGTTAGGGTATACCACCTCCCTTGCAACTTCTGAGTCAAAGGAGGATATCCTTTCCTCTTCTCAAAATGGCTCGCCGCCCTCTGGCTCATCAGAAGCTCCCGAGCGAACATTATCAGTAAATACGGTATTAACAGATTCCTTCGAACCAGACGAACAATAATCTGAACCGTTTAAGAATGACTCTTGGGCTCAACAAATGGATACACAATGGGAACTCCGTTTCGTGCAGAGGGAACCTCCCACTGAATATAAAGTTATCCGGATCGATGTTGGGGATGAACTTTTGCCAAAACCAATATTTATCAGTAACGATCTCTCCGAAGAAGAAAGAAAAAAGATAATCCAGCTGATAAAAGAATATATCGACGTCTTTGCGTAGAATTATGAGGATATGCCAGGTCTTGATCCAAAGGTGGCTACTCATAAACTCAATATATTGCCCAATTCGAAGCCTGTGAAGCAGCACCTACGCCGGTTCCGCCCGGATATAATGGACGCCATTGAAGCTGAAATCAAGAAGTTGATAGCCTGCGGTTTCATCTGGGAAGAACAATATCCCGACTAGGTCGCCAATGTTGTCCCGGTCATAAAGAAAAATAGAAAAGTTCATGTCTGCATCGATTACCGAGATCTGAACGCAGCCTGCCCTAATGATGAGTTTTCTCTTCCCATTACAGACATCATGATCGACAATACATACGGTTTTGAATGCATGTCTTTTATGGACGGATTTTCAGGATACAATCAAATCAAGATGCATCCTGAAGACGAGAAGCACACTGCCTTTCGGACACCACTGGGGGTATATTGCTATACGGTCATGCCCTTCGGATTAAAGAATGTCGGGGCTACGTACCAACGGGCTATGAGTAACATATTCTATGAGCATTTACGCAAAACAGTAGAATGTTACATAGACGATATAGCTGTTAAAAGCCGCCTCAAGGGTAATCACATCCAAGACTTGAAGACGGTGTTCGAGTTGATGCGCCGACATCAACTCAAAATGAATCCTACAAAGTCCTTTCTTGGTGTATCTAGTGGCAAATTCCTGGGATTTGTCATTACCGCTAAAGGCATTCAAGTGGACCCTGACAAAATCAAGGCCATCTTAGAAATACGACCACCCCATAATCTAAGGGAACCCAGGGGATTCCAAGGTCGTCTGGCTTATATCTGGAGATTCATATCCAACCTCTCTGGAAAATGTCAGCCTTTTTCTCGTCTCATGAAGAAAGGTGTATCCTTCATATGGTACGAAGCCTGTCAGCAAGCGTTTAATGATATCAAACGCTACCTCATAAACCCTCCAGTTCTGGTGCCTCCCGTCATAGGAAGACCATTTTTGCTGTATGTTCGAGCGATGGATCATTCTCTGGGAGCTCTTCTCACACAGAAGAACGATGTGGGTCCTGAACAGGCTATCTACTATCTAAGTAGGGTGATGATCAGAGCTGAACACCGGTACAATCCAGTGGAAAAAGAATGCCTGGCTCTGATGTTCGCTATCCAGAAAATATGACACTATGTCACAGGCCAGACCATTCATATCATCTCCAGGATCAATCCTCTTCGGGTATTAATGAACAAACCAAGTGCTCTTAATTCTCGACTCGCGACTTGGGCGATGTTACTAACACCATATGACATGGTGTACGTCCCTCAGAAGTCCATCAAAGGCCAAGCATTGGTTGATTTCCTAGCTGCTCATCCGATCCCGGAGACCTCCAAGCTATACGAGGATATTCCTGACGAAGTTGCAGAATGTAATTCCGTAATGGAAATTGATGCATGGCAACTATTCTTCGATGGTGCCTCCAGGACTGGTCCCAAGGGAAACGTGGTTTCAGGAGTAGGAATTGTCCTGGTTACTCCTGACAAGCTCGTCATCTACCGAGTATATTCTCTCAGTGAGCCATGTTCCAACAATGTGGCAGAGTACAACGCCCTACTGATTAGGCTCCAAGTCGCTAAAGAATTGGGCGTCGAATCTCTGGAAACTTTTGGTAATTCTCTGCTGATCGTCAATCAAGTCAGAGGAATATACAAAGTCCAGAATCCGGACCTCATCCCCTATCACCAAGAAACGGTCGAGATAGCCCTGACATTCAAAGGATTCTTCCTAGAGCATGTACCTCGATCTCAGAATCTGGAAGCTGATGCCCTAGCCAGTCTAGCAGCAGATTTAGCTATTCCAATAAGAAGGCAGAATTCAGTGATCGTTCTTAACAGGAACTTATTCTGTGTGAAAAACAACTTTCATATAGAACACAGCTACGCTGTGAACACAGATCCTCCCAGTAGAGACTGGAGAAGTCCCTTTATAGATTTTGTGGCATACAGAATCTTACCGAAGGACCCTAAAGAGGCAGTAACCGTCAAAAGATGATCATTACGCTTCTATCACGATGCTTCTTCACAGTGTCTATATCGCCGGACCTACGACTGACTGCTAGTGAGATGCCTCTCCGAGCATAAGGCTTAACAGATTATCCGTGAAGCTCACGACGGCGTGTGCGGAGCGCATCAACCCGGTCCTAAGCTACAGGATCGTATCAGGAGAATGGGCTATTACTGGCCTACTATGATCACGGACGCGATGAGATATGCAAAACAATGCAAGGCTTGTCAGGTCCATGCAGACTTTATACATCAACCTCCTGAACATCTATATTCTACGATTGCATCCTGGCCTTTCGAAGCATGGGGTATGGATATCATTGGTCCTATTCACCCATCTTCTTCCAGAGGTCACCGGTTCATACTGGCCATCACGGATTATTTCTCCAAATGGGCAGAGGCAATCCCTCTTGCTAAGGTGAAGGCATCTAATGTGATCAGCTTCATCAAGCATTATGTCATTTATCGCTTTGGGATTCCCCGAAGGATAATTTATGATAATGGGCCTCAGTTCATCAGCCAAGCGTTTCTTCGATTTTGCGATAAAAATCGAATACAAAATGTGGCCTCTACGGCATATAATTCTGCTGCTAATGGTTTGACGAAAGCTTTCAACAAAACCATTATCAAACTCTTGAAAAAGTTTATCTCTTCGAACAAGAGGGATTGGAATGAGAAGCTAGGAGAATGTCTCTGGGCATACCGCACAACGGTACGGGCACCGACAGGTTGTACCCCATTCTCATTGGTTTAAGGGAGCGAAGCAGTTCTCCCCATCGAAATCCAAATTCTGTCACTCAGGATAGCTGTGGCTAATGAGTTGATTCAAGAGAAGAATGACCTGTTAAGGCTTCAAGAGTTAGAAGGATTAGACGAGAAACGCCTCCAAGCTCAACAGCGTATTACGCTCTACCAGGCATGCATTTCCAGATCTTTTAATCAAAAAGTGAAGGAAAGAGTATTCAAAGTTGGCGAACTAGTTTTAGCTGTGTGAAGGCCAATGATTATGACTCACAGGAGTAAGGGTAAATTCTAACCCAAATGGGAAGGCCCTTACGTGGTCGAGACAACGTTCTCAAACGACGCTTACAGGTTAGCCAAGCCTAACGGAGATTTATTAATGGCTCCTATCAACGGCAAATTCCTAAAGAGGTACTACACTTAACCTCCTTTGCTCAAGTGGAATATGGCAAAAATTTCATTCTGACAATACTACTTCTAAAATGAAACTAGTTTGATCGTATTCTATCATATCCATATAACCTCTGAATAGATATGTTTAACTAATTTGGAACTTCAAGACCTATCACGTCCATATTACCTCTGATAGTGTTTTGTGTACAAATTTTAGCTGAAGCATATTCTATCATGTCCATATAACCTCTGAATAGATATGTCCTGCTGAAACTTACCGAGAGTATATCACGTCCATACTACCTCTGATATCACTTTCACCCAAACTTGTCATTTATATTCCAAAATGATGGGTCTACAAAGTCAGATGAAAGCCTCTTTATTATTCCCAGAAAGAGCAAAATTACATGGAAAAGCAAAAAATATATCATTTGGGAGGAGCGGTCAGGTCGCGAATCTGCTGCGCCAGTGTAGCCATTCTCTCGTCCCTGGAGTTCAAGACGTCGGCGCGAGCCCGTTCCAACCTTGCTGCATCATTGTTCAAGGCAGCTAGCTCAGACCGAGCATGAATAAAATCTACGTGGATGATACCCACGTGCGTCAGGTTCTGCCGAGCAGTCTCCATTCGGTTCTTCAGCACATCTCGAGATGCCGACAAAGAGACAGCCTCCTCCTCTGCCCGAGCGAGTTCATCTTTCAATCTGCGCACTCTCGCTATCTTCTCCTCATATTCGACTTTGTATTGAGTCAGCTGAGGAACGACATACTCCAATTCGGTACGCTCCCGATCCATCTCCTGTTGCTGTGCTTGGACGGATTTGTCCAGAGCTTCCATTTGCCCAGCAAACTCTGCAGTCAGGGAGTCATACCTAGCTTGAACGAGACCGTCAATGCTGCCTCGAGATAGCTACTGATATTCGTTAATGGGTTCCTCCAAACCATTAACTATCTGCTCCAGTGTGTCAGCTATCCCAATATCGTTGAACTCTCTGATCGGCACTATCGCACACTGAGAGGACCTCCTCAGAGCCTCAAAACCTATATTCTTCTCCAACACCATTAATATTAATATTTTTATAGTGGTGTAGAAGATACTGGTATACTGCTCAGTCAGCATGGCTAGACCCGAGTGGACGCTGGGAGTGGCTGCAATATTGGCGAACCCCCCTCCAGGGATGACCACAAACGATGTTGCCACAGTCGTCGCCTCAATAAATGGTGCGACAAAGGAAGATGCGCCAACGGCGGACGAAGGAACTGGCGCACTCAAAGAAGGTATTGTCGTAACGACAGGCTCATCCTCCTCTCGAGACAGCGGGACTGTTTCAGGCGAGCTGGAACTCGAAAGCATCTCCTCTTCAGAGACGGGCACCTCCATATCATCGCCAGGACCTGACACAGAGCCAAAGGGCACGACAATACTGTCCTCCCTGTAGATGTCTTCCCCTGAAAAGAAGACAAAAAAAAGTTAATGCCAACATGATGTTAATTTTCCTGAAAAAGAGGCTTGAAGACGACATTTACCCATAGCCGGTGGTATATATGTCGCGTCTGCAGCCAGTACAGCTAAACCATGTCTTAGTGACGCTAAGCAAGCTGTCATACCTGGAGAAGGTGGTGCGTCAACCGACACCGACGAATATTCTTCCAGGGCCTCGTCAAGTTCCAACCGAGGTTCATCGGCTGGAATCTCGCTGGGTGCACTGACAGACACGACAGGGGTTTCTCTCGAGGCTGATCTGGATAAAGATATCCTTATTCGGCTTGGCCTAGCAGGTGATCTCGTACCACTACCCGAAGCGGTAGCAGCGACAGCAGCCTCAAACGAAGATCCTTCGGCGCTGCCAGCCGGAACTATAGAGGTTCCCTCTCTAAAAAGTGAGGAACCTCCAATCAAAGAATCATCCCCGACAGGGGAGACGGCAAGATCACTCCTAGGAGCCTTATGGCCGGGAATCTTAAGAGGTCGACTAACCGCCTTCTTCTTCTTCTTCTTGCGAGGGGAAGTCTCCTTCAGAGCAGGAGCCCTTCGCTTACCAGAGATCACCAAAGGCCCTGCAGGCAGAGGTATTTCACCCCTCGGTACTGCCAACAAAGGCGCATCTGGATTAACGGACTCTTCACCCTTGACAGAGGAGACTGAGGGGATTTCGACTCTTCCCCCAGACTTGGAGGAGGGTATCCTGAAACTTCTACGTATATCAAAATCGCGATGGAAGGTATTGGTTGCCACATAAAACTGGGCGTACGAGTGGAGGATGCGCAGCTCTGTAGAGAGTGAAATAATAGGCACAGTAAAGGCTGCTTCAGTGCAACCCATAATAAAGTATCGCCACCCTCTCGCTCCATCGATGAGTCAACCCCTGGACCTGAAGCTGGTGACAGTGTTGCCCACGTGCAACTGGTCATACCCAAACTGCCTGGCGAACCGACTAGGCAGGTAGGGTTCCAAGAAGCATTGATCTTCACTTCTGTACAGTATATGGGAAGGTCTAATACAGACCAACCAATTAAAAGACTCAGGAGAAAGAACGGGCTTTCCGTCGCCTACGTCCTGAAGTCTGATCCCCTATTGATTAAGATGTACAGAGGGGACAGTGCAGAAGAGCTTCCAACTGTGACCGAAATTCAGCACCCGTCGACAGTCTAAAACTGTGGTCACGTTCTAGGAGGAATTCTTGTAGTTCAGTAAAAAACTACCCCCCGAACTACTGCCAGAGCCGGGAGACATCATCCTGGGTTATGTAGAATTAACCATCCCATCAAATACAGGTATGGTAATTCTACCCTGGGAAAGCTATCACGCCGAGTTTTATCGGCGAGCAGCCCATCAGTCATGGCCCTCAGGCCAGCTTGTATGCGGTATACCATGGCAGGGAGCAAACCCAATCTTGCCCCGAATACCAGACGGACAACAGGCCATAGCGTGTTACGGTGAATGCGGTCCGTAGATGCAATGCCGGGTACCACCAGTCGGCGCAGCCATATGGAGAGGAAGCCAGCCAGTTGAGCTTCCTTGGACAGAGGCCTGCGACAATGCCTCAGATAACTATAGGCCTTAGTGCCTGCAGGATACTTTCCTATCCCTTCGTCGAGAATCTGATATGAAGCCCCAGAGTCTTCCATAAGATCGTCGACTACCTGAGCACTAAGCACGCTCAGACAGCTTAGAGGTTGATCCTTGCCTTTCAAAACTTTCTGTGGTTTAGCAGCCCTAGCCCGATGAAAGAAGAGGTAGGACGTCCATTTATTGGTATGAGCCAGATTAGAGGGCTTATCATAAAAGGCGGTGCAAGCAAGGTAATGGCACATCAGCTCCTGGTACACTGCCACTACCCGAGGGTCTGAATCCCCCAGTTCCCGGTTTGTGGGAACATACTCTTTATATGGAGTATCCCCCATCGGCAGTCTCGAGATCTCTGCCATCTCGTAGAGGGCCAATCCCAACTCCCCCAGTGGAGTGGCGAAGGTCCCGATGAGCGAGACATATCGCTCCATCAAAGCCAAAAATAGGCTGGGGTTGAGAGGTAACCCAGCACTGGTGGCCATCACAGCTGCGTACAGACCAATGCTCTCCAGCTCGGTCTGAAAATGCTTCAGGGCCCAGTCACCTAAACGAGCCCATCGAAGATTTGTGGGGGTGATCCACCCTCCTGTCCTAGGGTTCACCTTAGGGTATACTCCTCCGTGCCCTATGAAGTCATTGCAGAAAGTCGGTATTTGGACTGGTTGAAAGGGTGCATTTTCCTCACTCGGGATAATGCCCGGAAATAACCCCCTGAACGGCATGACTGAACCGGAAGGACAGCTGACAAATGACCCCTGGTCAGATCCTTTCAGATGAAATATCTTCCCCGGCTGACCGTGAAGATCGGGAGTCAGTGTCCATAACATCCTCCTGGGATGTGTGGCGTAGAAGAACGCCGAGATAGGGTAGTCCCTCAGCATCTTGGGCAGATACGTGACCAAGCCCCCGGCAGGGAAAACCCAGAGTTCTTTCTTGGGCTTCGTCTGGGACTGCTTGTCAATCATGTCCCCAAAGAGAAAAGTCGGCTTTATATATTGAGCCCCGTCTATGGACGCCAGAGGCTTTTCGTTGATCATGCTCAGCAGCATTCGCTCGCCTTGAGCCGATACCAGGATTCCCCTTCCTTCAGGGTATTGGGGTCCAGAGATGGGAAATGTCACGTGGGACAAATCCTCCAGGTAGTTGGAATGCAGCATCCCGGCAGCGGAACCCATCGCCTCGGCCAGCGGAGACGCATGCAAGTTAACTACAAGATGCAAGAAAAATACGTCAGTTTCTATACTAGACATCACGATCTTGCAGCATATGCTAAAAAGCAACAGTCTGTGCTTTACGCCAAGACTGTAAAAACTTGAGCTTTTTTTACGCTGGAATCGTATTCCAAGGCGTAAAATCCAAGACTGGCAGTATACACAAAAAATCTGACAGTCTGTATTTTACGTCAGACTGCCAAGGTTTGAGTTATTACGCCAGAATTTCCATCCAGAAGCGTAACACTCAAATTTTATGGTATACGCCAAGTTTCGACAGTCTGTGCTTTTACGCCAAACTGCGAAAATATGGAGTTTCTACGCTAACACATTAGAAATATGGGCATAAGAGATGGAACATCTCTGTGCATCATCTTTCTCAGAGAGGCTATCAGCACAGAAGATGACCTAGCACGATCACGTATGACGTGTGCGAAGGATTTTTCTTCGTTCGTTCTTATCGTCCCAAAAACCTCACCTTTAACGCCAGGTGCGCAACTCGTCGGCGGGATACTTCGGTCAGAATGAAGCTCGTCTTGCCCGACGAAAGTCACTCTCGCTTATACAGAAGAACGAGAAGAAGAGTCAACCTTCTTTTCCTTAGAGGAGGGGATTGGTTCCGGGGCCATTGCTGAAAACTCTGAATGCTCGGAGAAGAGACGAAGGAGAGAACTCGAACAGTCGAATGGCTTTCTTTTGCAAAAGACAGATAAAAAGTTTTCTCTGAAGGCCTTGGGGGATATATATAGAGTTTGGATGGACTCCTCGAATCCCGAACTAAATCCGACATTTAATATTCGGTTATGATTGGGGATTACGTCAACCTATTACTCAGGGAAGGCGGACAGTCAGCGAATTCGAAAAGTTTTCGTGCAAAGCAGATTCGTGGTTTTTTACGCCAAGGAGCTTTCTACGCTCGACAGCTACAAATCTACGGTTTTACGCTCACAGGCTACAAGTCTATGGTTTTACGCCCGGATGCTTTTATGCTCGGTAGATTTTACGCTCGAGAGGCTACAAACCTACGACTTCACGCTCAGAAGCTACAAATCTATAATTTCACGCTCGGTGGCTTTTACGCTCAGAGGCAACAAATCCACAACTTCACGCTCGGAAGACTTTCTTTTCAGAGGCTACAAATCTACAGTTTCTACGCCCGGATGCTCTCATGCTCAGCAACTTTTACGCTCGAGAGGCTACAAACTTATGATTTTATGCTCATCTGTATTACGGATCTATGACTTTTCGTATATATGAAAATACGCAGGCCAGAGTATGCGTATATCTGAACAAAATTTTCAAGGCGGTCAATTGCAAGAGTTCACATAGAAGATACTCCTGCTTGACCTCAAAATATCCTAAGTACCCGAATGAAGCATACAGGGTTCAGCATTGAAAATGACTCTTCTTCTTGGGTCGATTGGAGGTTCATCCAGAATCCAGTCTGAAGATTTCATCTACAATTCAAGATGGCGACTCAGTTTTTGACAGCCATTTCTCGCCCTGTTCCAAAGGATTTTTGAGAAATCATTCTTGAAGATGATGATCTGAACAAAAATTCTTCTTATCAGAAGTGACAGTTCAGAAATTTATGCGATTCCTCATTCCTAATAGCAAGACAGTTTGAATACTCGAATGCTAAGCGGCTTTTGGTGCATTGTCAGTTATGCGTAGAAGACAGGACGGGACCTAATACTCTTTCTAGAAGAGTCGGCGTAAAAGAATCAGACGTGTCGAAGCTACACATATTCAGACTTCATCACAGCAAAATATATGGCGAGATGATCATATGCACAGAAGAAGACAATTTTTATTAAAATCATGATTACATATGAGGGAAATCCAGTCTACAAGGATATTTCTTCATTTTTATGATTACATATGAGGGAAATCCCGTCTACAAAGGATTTCCTCATCGTCATTTGAAGAGCACGCCCAGAATCTGTTCTGTCAGGTTCTCACATGGGTGGACTTCTTCATCCATCTTCTCCAGCAGTTAGTCGTTTTCCGTAACCGATTAACAAAAAAATGATCAACGGCGGGAGGATACAAAACTGGGCCTGCTTAAATTATGCAGATCCCATCCTCCGTACACCGTGACAGATTGAGTTGAGATATTTTACCCAACTCAATACTGGAGGACAGAGCTAGTTTTTCTGCTCTCGTCCACGAATGGCAGGGCTAGTTCGTCCCTCGTCCACAAAAAACGGGAGAAGATACAGCCTGCAAGCTGTGTGGTCTAATGGGACCCTTCCTCTCTCCTGGACGAACCGCCATACAAAGTTACTGATTATCCCGAGCAAAGGAGGCTATGATATCCTTCCATGATCCATCGCTGTAGAGGACATTTGCTCGAAGATGCCTTATTTTTTGGCTCCTTACATACTGGAAAAATATGGTCTTCTTCTCCCTCAAGTCGACCCGATAAACTCCGGCCATCATCTCTGTGTGGTGAAGGAATTGTGGAAAGAAAAGGTTAACTCCTCAGCCTTCATATAGGCAAAAAAGATCACACTAAATCCCAACAAAATCCCCTATAAATCTGTCAAGAAGTCAGCCTTGAAGAACGTGTCAGACTTGACCGTTTCATGCTTCATTCAAAGCGTTTCAAATTACGAGGAATTTAAAAGCTTTGAAGGGGGTCTTGTAGAAGCATAAAAAATACGCTGGATAGCTATACGCAGCATGTTGATGCTGAGCAGCATAAAAAGATGACTTCGGAGTCATCAGCGCACAAACAGAGCTTTTTCGCTAAGTATAGCGTAAAATATAAGCTCAAGGACTATCCACGTAATACGGTACGTCCAGGCTACTTCAGCGTAAGAAGGGTGCTACATCGCCTTTATGGCGTAAAACTCATCCACCTTCAATGTAGCATTGAAGTGTACGAGGAATGCTTCGTATTCCTCGAAATGAACCTGTCGAATCATGCAGTGAACCTGACGTTTGACTCCTGACAAAGAGGACTGCACAACTATCCAGATGACGGCTATAATGATGGCACGGCACAGAGACCCATACCGTCGTTTAGTGAAGTCTTCCTGATACAAAGTGCTTCTACGCATACGAGGGAATACGCTATCCAGTTATATACAGGCAGATATGAGCTTTTTTATGCTCCACAGAAGACAAACAGGCTGCCACGTCAAAAGCTGCTCTTCGTACAAGGCTCGAGGCACGTCTCTGCATTTAATGCGCAGAATACTGACAGATGCTCGAGGCACTTCTCCGCATTTAATGCACAGAATAGTGACAGATGCTCGAGACACGTCTCCGCATTTAATGCATAGAATAGTGACAGATGCTCGAGACACGCATCTGTATTTAATGCACAGAATGATGGCAGATCTTCGAGATACATCTCTGGAATACGTTGCCTAGTTTTACACAGGCAGCCGTGAGCTTCTTACGCTCCGCGGAAGACAGACAGGCTGCCACGTCAAAAGCTGCTCTTCGTACAGGGCTCGAGGCACGTCTCTGCATTTAATGCGCGAAATGATGGCAGATCTTCGAGATAGGTCTCTGCATTTAATGCGCGGGACGGTGGCAGATCTCTGCATTTAATGCAAGAGATCTGATTATGTCTCCAAAAGCCATAATTTCGGCTAAGACGTCCACATCATCACTTTGGCACATTACGCCATCAAACTATGGGAGTACGCTATACGCTATCTCCTTGGAATACGCCAACTCAGACCATATTTGCATTGGTGCGTATTAAAGCTATTCGGTCCAGAATTCGCTCAAGGCCTCAATCTGGGGAGGAGGATCAGCTATCTTCTACGCCCGCTCGGCTTCTATGCCTGCTCGGCTTCTATGCCTGCTCGGCTTCTATGCCTACTCGGCTTCTACATCTACTCGGCTTCTACACCTGCCCGGCCTCTATGCCGGTTTGGTAACTCTTTGGCTTCTACGCCATAGTGACAGCTATTGGCTTCTACGCCAACCTTTTCTACACGAGGGATGACTATCTACGCGGTTTCTATGCCGTGATCTTCGCAGCCGTTATACGCATTATCCCCCAATGGGACATGCATCACACGCTCGTTCAAAAGATCATTTATACGTAGGTAACAGTTATTGTAACCATCGTGTAAAGAGGTGCTATGCTTTCTACTATCCGGCTTCTACGCCGATTGGATGGTCACTGTCACCGAAACCCTATAAATAGAGACCCCTATCAACAGAGGTCGTGGGTGGTCGAAAAATCCAAAGAGGAGGGAATTCGATTAAAGGTCAAGAAAAAGGTCAAAGATTCCAAGTCTTAAGAGAGAGAAGAATCCAGAGCTCAGGCAAAGAGTAGTGATCAACGACTTTGGCATCGGGCATCCACTCTCTTCTGCAACCTTCGAAGCTGCTTTCTATCTTCTATGGTACTTCTTCGTCATCGTGTGGTCCAAGGGATAAAGTGATCGACCGCAGATCAGACTCCTATAGTAATATTTACCCAGATTAAAAAATTGTACTCGACATCCTCGTATAGGATTAATTGTACTTCTTATTTGTGAACCAAAGAGCGGGTTTCATATAAACCTCGTTTTTATTTCTTTTATTTATTATCAAACACATCCGTGTCATAATGTGATATGCACAAGGCCTCGTATCAGAGAAAAAATCCCAAATTAACCCGTTTTGTCAAATTAACGAGATACGACCTACACGTATCCAATTTTGGATATGACACTAGTCACAAATAAGCAATTAAGTGTCAATTAGATCTATTAGACCTAATGACAAGTACTACATGTGCCAATCTTAGAATTCTCCCAAAATTGGCACTAAATTGGACATAACTTCCACCGTAGGTCTCCGATGAACCTAAAACTAGTTGCTATGGGTAGCCTATGCTTGTGGGTTGGTTTCTCATAGTTAAAACTCAGATCTAGAGTCTATTATAAGGGAGAAAACTGAATTATATCTATTGAAGATGGATTCCCAATAAAAAGTCTCCAATTGCCAAGTAGCTCATCTCCTTGTAGATCTTGGCCTCCTTCTCCTTGCTCCTTGCTTTCTTCTTATAGATCCTTGGTGTAGTAACCTCAATAATGAATTTAGAAAGTGATTAGTGAAGAATTGGTGGAGAATTGATGAGGGAATGGAGGGAATTTGGAAGAGGGAAAGTTGTAGATCTAGAATTTGGGGAATTATGAAATGAGAGCACTCTCTCTCCTTTCTCAATAGGCCGGCCTTGTAACCCCTCTCCCAAGCAATGTACATTGTCCCAAATATACCTTAGGTCCTCTCATGAAGAAATTAATTAGGGAGGGAAGGTTCTAGTCTATTGGTTTCTTTAACTAATTAAGCCTCATAATCCATGGGCCTAATTCATGGGCTCAAATTAGACTCAACTAAAAGTTGGTTCATACATTCTAAATAAATGGGTTTGGTCCACTACATAAGTCTAAAATAAATCTATAACTAGCAACAAATAATAATATAATAAATAAATAAATTATGCAATGCACAAATATTAATTATAAATAAATTCTAAAATAATAATACCTATTGACAATTACCAAACTACCCTTGAATAAAAATATGAGGGTGACACTATGAGCATCATCTTGGATCGGGATAGTCACTTCACATCCTACTTCTGCAGGAGTTTACAGGCAAGCTTGGACACCCAGCTCGTCTAGTACAGCATATCATCCCCAAACGGACGGGCAGTCAGAGAGAACTATTCAGACTCTCGAGGATATACTTCGCACTTGTATTTTAGATTTCAGAGGCTCTTAGGAGGATCATCTTTACCTATGTAAACCCCCTCGACCAATTTTAGGTCTACTTAGCGTATATAGAGACACTAGGGTTAATTTAGAGCCAATTATAATTTAATTGCAGTATTTTTTATTTATTGTGCAGTAATTATATACTTAGTGCACCTTACCGTTGATTCAATATTTAGAGCACTACACTAGCTATTATCTGCAAACAAATTTTATACACTTTTCCTAGACAAGCCAGCCCATAATTTTGACTCTTGTGTAACTCACAATTACTCTATCTTGTGCTTCATTTTAGTCGCACAATATTTGTTACAAACGTCCTTATTTAAATCCAATTAAATCTAACTTTGCATCCTTGTCCGTTCCAATCGAAATTAGAGACACAACCTCAACCCGTTTTGTCCAACCCAAATTATAACATTATTCTATTCGGAGCCTACTACGTCCATGACACTTGTGTCCCATCCAATTTTAACCCCATGTATTTCTAATTAATTAAAGAGCACCAATTCCACTAATTTTAATTAAATTGGTGTAAGGACTCAACCTCACCAAAAACTAGACCCAACTCCAACCCAAACCTACACTCACACCCTCTAGGGTCATACTAAACAACACACACCATTTTAGCTAACTACATAACACCAAACATGGTGTTTTGTTACATCCAATCCCAAATTCTATTTATTATGCAATTTCCAAATTATTTAGGGACTTTTACGCAAATAAGCCATGAGGTGTCCCCCTCTCATTGGTCCAACCATATGAAGAAATTCATTCCACCCTCTTTGATTGGTCCACCCATATTTTCTCTATTTTGTTGTACTTTATACAACTTTATTTGATTGCATCTCTACCCTACAATTCAAAACCCCTCCATCCTAGCCACATATTCATCATGTGGAGGCTTCCCTCAAACCTAGAAAACTACCCAGCCAACCCTAATCCCAAGGAGAACTCCCCTCTCTCTTTCTCCTATAAATATTATACACTCCCTCTCTCTAAAACACACACACACACACACATCAACAACACCTAAGAAAACCCTAAGAAACTAACACCACCACCCTCGCCCTCACCCCTAACTAGACATCCACCCTCAGCCAACCACCGCCACCTCCGCCTTCGACCACCACCTACCTGACTCCCCCTCCGACCTCCCTCCTACTAGGCACCCCCTGCCGCCACCACCAGCAGCTGCCCCCCCACCAGCACCCACCACACACCATCACCACCCCGACTCCTCCTTTCCCGACGTGACCCCCCGGCCACCCTCTTCATCATCTCCTCCGCCACAAGCATCACCACCTCCGCCACCGTCGTCCCCGTCACCATCTCCACCGCCCCCAGCATCACCGCCTACCTCCACCGCAACCACAGCTCCGCCTCCTCCTCCATTACCACCATCCTCCCTCCGTTCATCACCATCACCAACAGCAACTACAGCACAACCCGACTCCCCCTTCTCTCCAGTTACCTCCACTGCCACCAGCCTCACCTTCTCCTACGCCATCGTCATCACCATCTCCCCCGCCACCATCATTACCATCTCCACCGCCACTGTCGTCACCATCACCCCCGACATCATCGTCACGAACACCATCATCATTATCACCAACAAGCCTCCACCCGACTCTCCCTCCGCTCTTCTCCACCCCCTTAGCCACCGTCGACCCCGGCCGTCTCCACCACCGTCACCCCCACCTCACCGTCACCACCACCACAGGTCCCCAACCCGCCATCGGCCGCCGCTGCAGCTGCTGCAACTGCTACTGCTGCTGTCGTGCCCTGTAGGCTTGCTGGCGATGATGTGAGGTATACCCCCATCTTCATCATCTCCCCCTCGCCGGAGATGACCCCTCGCACGGCGGACCCCCCCCGGACACGACACAGTGAGGTATACCCCTACCTCATTGTATACGTATCGTATTATAAGTATAAATGTATATGTATATATATGTATTTATGTATATATATATGGTGTATATTTATGTTTATATATATGTATATATAATGTATATTTATATATATGTATATTTGTATATATGTATATTTATATGTATATATGTATATATGTATATATGATAGTATATTTATGTATATATAGGTATATAAGATATGTTAATTTTAACTAGGTATATATGTATATATGTTTAGTACATATGTATATATGTATTATATATATGTATATGTATATATTTATATATATATATATATATGTATTTATATATGTATTGTTGTATTCATATATATGTATTTATATATAATACCTAATGTATTTATGTATATATATGTACTACGTATATATGTCCAATTATATATTATGTATATATGATTATTTATGTATTTATATATATATATATATGTATATATATGTTATATATGTATATGTGTATTTTATTTAATGTATATATATGTATATATATATATATATATATATATATTGTATTATATGTATATACGTATATATGTACTTATGTACCAATGTATATATGTATTTATGAATGTATATGTAAATATGTCTATATGTATAATTGTATATATGTATATATATCTATTAATTTATTTAATATATATATATATATATATATATATATATATATATATATATATATATATATATATGATATGTATATATATATGTACTATGTTATCATAGTTAATTTTAGCAATAAATGTGTATTACGTATTCTTAAGTATTGAATGCAATTATAGCATATTCTTATAACATGTTAGGAGCTGTATTTGGTGTACATGAAACTCGAAGAAATGACATGTGTATGTTTTAGCTACATACACACGCGACCCTACTAGTTATCCAATTGTGATCCCCTTGACCCATGACTAGTCAACCCTAGCCAGCATAATTAATTAGAGAATTTATTCGGATTGATATCTGCGTAACACGTGACGTTGTGTAAATCATACTTGTGTACGAAATTAAGCATAGTGTAATATAGTGATTAATAATTATTGTTATTTGTTCATAGGCATCCGAGACGGTGCTACCTTGACTGTTGGTTTCGAAGCATTGCTTGTGCACACCAGAGTTCCAGGCAAGTATACCTTACCTTATTGTGCTGTTTAAATTTAGTTGTTATTAGTTGCATATTTTATTTAATGTTATATAACTGTGCACGTCCGAGAAAGACTCGGGTGTAGTCAACGAAGGCGTTGACATTAGGACTTGTGTCTGACCTAGTGTCTAGTGGACCCACCTAAAGTTATGGAGTTATCAATATGATTCCCCAAGCCTTGACACGTATCATTGCATGGGACAGAGTGAGTTCATGTAGGGATGCATGCTTCATGCTTGACTGGCCATCGGTATGAGCAGCACGTGTGACGGTATTTAGCTTAGTTGTATTATTTTTTAGTGACTTGCATTATAGTACAAGATGTCCATGTCGCACTTGAGATATGTACATTGGCATTGGACGGGGAGGACGACTAGTAGGCGTATGGGACACCTACCTCCTTTATACAGATATCGCGCTTTACGGAGCGATACGGACGTATATATATATTACAGATACCTCGTTCTTCGGAACAATGGACATACAGATACCGCGCTCTTCGGAGTTGGACGTTATTATATTACACAGTGCCCTAAGATGGGGGGCATATGTGTCATATACTAGCCAGTCATGATGATTGGTGAATTACGTTAGCATATGTCTAGCCTACACTTCCCATACGTACTAAGTTGTCCTCAAATTGTATTTCACTTAGCTGGTTAGTTCACCCTCGAGTTTTCACAGTATTTACTTTATGGCATCTACTTTTTATATCTTGTTACGTCCCTCTGAGGACCTAGTTCCCTTCCAGGTTATTTGTATAATTATAAGACGCTTGATCCAGTAGATTGTGGACATTATTGCAGATATCTTTACATTCTTCAACTATTTCAGTCATGTACAACTTTTTACTTTAATTCTGCTTTTATAGCCTAGTGTTTATAGACCTATGTTGTTCTTTTGGTCTATTCGAACGGATGTATTATTGGGCTGCAGACTGATGATGCGTATCGTTCTTTCTTGAGAGTATTTACCATGGATTGAGATTCAGTTTACTTGTTGCATGTTAGAATTAGATATTTATTTGATAACTTGACCGTGGACAGCGTAAGTGCGCTTCGTCGGGTCCATTAAATTGGAGAGCCCTACGGAGTCGTACCAGCTGGCTATTGCCATGTGTCTGGTCCCACATATTTTGGGACTGGGGCGTGATATGGTTTTAGTGGTGGCCCATGCAGGTCAGAGCATATCATTTTGGTTATGTTAATGTACCGAACGAGCCTGCAACTTAGGATTAATATTGAATAAGATCTCAATCCATAACTGATTTTAAAAATCCTCTTATATTCGATTGTCTCCCTTGGACTTCATTACTGTATTCATTCATTATCGTTAATATCGTTATTATTGTTTCTCATCTTCCTTATTTCGGGAAAATAGATGCTCGCGTACGTCGATTTCCTCCAGGAGAAGATCTTCGTCAAGACGAAGAAGGCATATTTGATAGGATGTTTGAGTAGATGGTTAACCATGGTAGAGAAGATTAATAAGTTCTTTCTTGTTACTAGAGCTAGTATAGACTGTTGACATAAGAATTAGACATAGAAGTAGAGACTTAAAACTAGACCCTACCCTTACTTAAAGTAGCCGTGACCTGTCAGTATTAGAAGCTAGTAGTAGAAGCTAGAAAGGTTGATTGATTCTAAGACTCTAGAATAATTTGAAGAAGACATAGCCAGATGATAGAAATTATTTGTAGTCTTATGGTGGTGATATGAGGAACGACATTATGAACTTGACCAGACAGAATGTTAGACTCACATCTAGAAGAAGATCATCAGATACTAATAAAAATAAGGTATGAAATAGCACTTAGGGTAGCAAACCATAGAGGTTAACCCCTAGTTACCTTGTGACTTATAATATCAGACCTAGAAATTTTCCCATCCTTTAGATAACAATGATTATATGATTAAGCTAAAACAGATAGGTAGATTGCTAGACGTAGATTACTAGACCCAATATTTGGATGATGAGATAACTCGAGTACTACGATGTAGCTTTCAAATTAGATCAGATGTACTAGACTTATTTTGGTGGCCAGTATCTACTAGGCTCATGTTTTCTCCATTGATAATTCGATTAGTTAAGCTAGTATCTAGAATAGAGCTATTAGATTGAAGGATGAGAGTATTGACATATGTTATAGCCTTGAGTTGGATATCATGAAGTACCTAAAATGGATAGCCATTTATAAACAAGATGGTACCCATATAGTTTGGATGAAGGGTACGCATGGAATAAATTAGGAGAACCCTCAGGTTCGAGGTAAAAAGGTAGATTGGCAACAAGGTGAGATTCGCGACAAGTACCTGACCTTGAGTCTCTTTTAAAATTTAGAGAAGTACCTAAATTGGGGACAAAGACGTTGGCTCGAGATGATGACAGACTTTGAGATTGAGCTACAGTACCATCTGAGAAAAGCCAACGTAGTAGCTGATGAATTGAGTAGGAGACCCATGGCATTCTCTATGACTACCCAGTAACCCTTGTTGAGAGATCTAGAGCAGTTGAGTATAGAGGTCATTAGACAGAGGATAGGATACAGACAGGATTACACATACACGAGGATGGAACTTTGAGATGTGGAGATCGTTTCTATGTTCCGAACGAAGAACTTCGTCAGGAGCTGATATCGAAGGCGCACAGTTCAGCATACTTAATTCATCCAGGAGGCTATTGGCAGAGGATCGAGATATTCCAGTATAGCTGCACCAGCTAGGACACAACCAGGAGCAGGAGGACCGATCCGGCATCCAGGAGTGCAAACGCAACAGAGGATTGTGCCGTATCCGCAGAGAGAGATGCTGACATATCACTATTGCAGAAAGAAGGGACATGTTCAGAAAGATTGCAGAAGAATATTAGGATTGTGTTTGAGGTGCGGATTAAACCAACATCAAGCTCAGGGGTGTTCCCAATATGTCAATAGACTCCACCAGTCCTATGTATGACCGTAGCATTGCTTGATGGTTATAGCTTATTATGTATTTATTTTAATTTTGAGGACAAAATTCTTATAATTTGGGCAGTTGTAAACCCCCTCGACCAATTTTAGGTCCACTTAGCGTATATAGAGAGACTAGGGTTAATTTGGAGCAAATTAGAATTTAATTGCAGTGTTTATTATTTATTGTGCAGTAATTATATTACTTAGTGCACCTTACCGTTGCTTCGATATTTAGAGCACTACACTAGCTATTACCTGCAAACAAATTTTATACACTTTGTCTAGACATGCCATCCTACTATTTTGACCCTTGTGTAACTCACAATTACTCTATCTTGTGCTTTATTTTAGTCGCACAATATTCGTTACAAATGTCCGTATTTAAATCCAATTAAATCCAACTTTGCATCCTTGTCCGTTCCAATCAAAATTGGAGACACAACCTCAAACCGTTTTATCCAACCCAAATTATGATATTATTCTATTCGGAGCCTACTACGTCTATGATACTTGTGTCCCACCCAATTTTAAGCCTATGTATTTTCAATTAATTAAAGAGCACCAATTACACTAATTTTAATTAAATTGGTGTAAGTACCCAGCCTCACCCAAAACTAGACCCAACTCCAACCCAAACCTACACTCACACCCTCTAGGGTCATACTAAATACCACACCATTTTAGCCTACTACATAACACCAAATATGGTATTTTGCTACATCCAATCCCAAATTTCATTTATTGTATAATTTCCTAATTGTTCAGGGACTTTTATACAAATAAGCCATTAGGTGTCCCCCTCTCATTGGTCCAACCACATGAAGAAATTCATTCCACCCTCTTTGACCGGTCCACCCATAATTCCCTCTATTTTGTTGTACTTTATACAACTTTATTTGATTGTATCTCCACCCTACAATTCAAAATCCCTCTATCCTAGCCACATGTTCATCATGTGGAGGCTTCCCTCAAACCTAAAAACTACCCCAGCCGGCCCTATTCCCAAGGAGCACTCCCCTCTCTCTACTATAAATATTACACACTCCCTCTCTCTAAAACACACACACACACACACACACACACACACACACACACACACACACACACACATCAACAACACCTAAGAAAACCCTAAGAAACTAACACCACCACCCTCACCCTCACTCCTAACCCGACCTCCTCCCTCAGCCAACCACCGCCAACTCCGCCTCCGACCACCACCTACCTGACTCCCCCTCCGGCCTCCCTCCTCCGAGGCACCCACTGTCGCCACCACCACACACCATCACCACCCCGACTCCTCCTTCCCCGATGCGACCCCCCAGCCACCCTCTTCATCATCTCCTCCGCCACAAGCATCACCAACTCCACCACCGTCGTCCCTGTCACCATCTCCACCGCCCCCAGCATTATCGCCTACCTCCACCGTAACCACAGCTCCGCCTCCTCCTCCATTACCACCATCTTCCTTCCGTTCATCACCATCACCAACAATAACCGCAGTACAATCCGACTCCACCTTCACCCTAGTCACCTCCACCGCCACCAGCCTCACCATCTCCCCCGCCACCGTCATCACCATCTCCTCCGCCACTATCATCACCATCTCCACCGCCATTATCGTCACCATCACCCCCGACATCATCGTTACAAATACCATCATAATCATCACCAGCAAGCCACCACCCGACTCCCCCTTTGCTCGTCTCCACCCCCTTAGCCACCATCGACCCCGGCCGTCTCCAACCCGTCACCCCCACCTCACCGTCACCACCACCACCGGTCCCCAACCTGCAGCTGCTGTAACTGCTGCTGCTGCTGCCATTGCCAGAGTTGCTGCTGCTGTTGCTGTCGTGCCCTGTAGCCGCCGGAGCTCCGCTCCCTCGCCGGCGATGACCCCTCGCACGACGGACACCCCCCCCCCGCCCGGACACGACACAGTGAGGTATACCCCTACCTCATTATATACGTATCGTATTATAAGTATAAATGTATATGTATATATATGTATATGTATATATATGTATTCTAGTATATATATGTATATATATGTATATATGTATATATATATATATATTTATGTATAAATATGTATTATATATATACGTATATATAATGTATAATGTATATATATGTATTTATGTATATATATGTATGGTGTATATTTATGTTTACATATAATGTATATTTGTATATATGTATATTTATATGTATATATGTATATATGATAGTATATTTATGTACATATAGGTATATATGATATGTATATTTTAACTAGGTATATATGTATATATGTTTAGTACATATGTATATATGTATTATATATATATGAATATATATAAATATATAGATGTTGTTATATGTATATATGTATTTATATATGTATTGTTGTATTCATATATATGTATTTATATATAATACCTAATGTATTTATGTATATATATATGTACTACGTATATATGTCTAATTATATATTATGTATATATGATTATTTATGTATATATATGTTATATATGTATATGTGTATTTTATTTAATGTATATATATGTATATATATTGTATTATATGTATATACGTATATATGTACTTATGTACCAATGTATATATGTATTTATGAATGTATATGTAAATATGTCTATATGTATAATTGTATATATGTCTATTAATTTATTTAATGTATATATATATATATATATATATATATATATATATATATATATATATATATATATATATACGATATGTATGTATATATGTACAATGTTATCATAGTTAATTTTAGCAATAAATGTGTATTACGTATTCTTATATAGCATATTCTTATAACATGTTAGGAGCTGTGTTTGGTGTACACGAAACTCGAGGAAATGACATGTGTACGTTTTAGCTACGTACACATGCGACCCTGCTAGTTGTCCAATTGTGACCCCCTTGACCCATGACTAGTCAACCCTAGCCAGCATAATTAATTAGAGCATTTATTCGGATTGATATCTGCGTAACACGTGACATTGCGTAAATCGTACTTGTGTACATAATTAAGTATAGTGTAATGTAGTGATTAATAATTATTGTTATTTGTTCGTAGGCATCCGAGACGGTGCTACCTTGACTGTTGGTTCCGGAGCATTGCTTGTGCACACCAGAGTTCCAGGCAAGTATACCTTGCCTTATTGTGCTGTTTAAATTTAGTTGTTATTAGTTGCATATTTTATTTAATATTATATAACTGTGCACGTCCGAGAAAGACTCGGGTGCAGTCAACGAAGGCGTTGACGTTAGGACTTGTGTCTGACCTAGTGTCTAGTGGACCCACCTAAAGTTATGAAGTTATCAATATGACTCCCTAGGCCTTGACACGTATCATTGCACGACACAGAGTGAGTTCATGTAGGGACGTGTGCTTCATGCTTGACTGGCCATCAGTATGAGCAGCACGTGTGACGGTATTTAGCTTAGTTGTATTATTTTTTTAGTGACTTGCATTATAGTATGAGATGTCCATGTCACACTTAAGATATATACATTGGCATTGGGCTGGAAGGACGACTAGTAGGCGTATGGGACACCTACCTCCTTTATACAAATACCGTGCCCTGCGGAGCGATACAGACGTATATATATTGTAGATACCCCATTCTTCGGAATGATGGACGTACAGATATCACGCTCTTCGGAGCTGAACATTATTATATTGCACAGTGCCCTAAGATGGGGGACATATGTGTCATATACTAGCCAAGCACGACGATTGGTGAATTACGTCAGCATATGTCTATCCTACACTTTCCATACGCACCAAGTTGTCCTTAAATTATATTTCACTTAGCTGGTTAGTTCACCCTCGAGTTTTCACAGTATTTAATTTATGGCATATACTTTTTGTATCTTGTTACGTCTCTCTGAGGACCTGGTTCCCTTCCAGGTTATTTCTGCAGTTACAAGACGCTTGATCTAGTGGATTATGGACATCATTATAGGTATCTTTACATTCTTCAGCTATTTCAGTCATGTACTACTTTCTATTTTGATTCTGCTTTTATAGCCGAGTGTTTATAGACATATGTTATTCTTTTGGTCTATTCGAACGGATGTATTATTGGGCTGTAGACTGATGATGCGTATCATTCTTTCTTGAGAGTATTTACCAAGGATTGAGATCCAGTTTACTTGTTGCATGTTAGAATTAGATATTTAGTTTGATCACTTGACCATGGACAGCGTAAGTGTGCTTCATTGGGTCCATTAAATTGGAGAGCCCTATGGAGTCTTACCAGCTGGCCATTGCCACGTGTCTGATCCCATGTATTTTGGGACTGGGACGTGACAACCTAGTAGAGTTTTCTTACAACAATAGCTATCAGGACAATATTGAGATGTCACTATTCGAGGCTTTATATCGATGGAGATGTCGCACTCCTTTATCTTGGGATGATGTTGGTAAGAGAGTCTTGTTGGGACTGGAGATAGTTGTGTATGCAACTGAGAAGGTAAAGCTCATCAGGGATAAACTTTGGGTAAAGCAGGACAGACAACGGTATTGGGCCGATAGCCACCGGAGACCTTTGGAGTTTGAGGTATAGATTTTGTTTGTATTGCTTGTGATTATTTTTTTTAGGTGAGTATTAAGGCTGTATTTTGTTCTAGGTTGGCGATCTGGTGTTCTTGCGAATTTCTCTGACATAGGACACAATTCATTTTGGTGGAGGCGAAAAGCTTAGTCCACGATACATCGGACCCTTCGGTATTCTTGCAAGGGTCAGTGCAGTGGCCTACAGACTAGACTTGCCACATGCCCTAGAGGGAGTGCATGATGTGTTCCATGTGTCACAGTTGAGATGGTACGTGGCATATCCTAGTCACGTATTAGATCACTCGAAGATCGAGGTGGGTCCAACTCTCAGCTACCCAGATCGAGGTGGATCGCAATGAGAATATGCTACGAAACCAGACGATTCTCTTGATATACGTCACGTGGAGGCATCACTCTCCGGGAGAGTCTACCTGGGAGAGGGAAGTCAAGATGCGCGAGCGATACCCTTATCTTATATATTTATTTATAGTATTATTTATTTATTATTAGATATTTTATTATATTTTGGACTTGTGTTAGTGGACCTAACTAGACAAGACTTGACTCATGGGCCAACATTTATTTTAGTTAGACTTAAGCCCAATAACTAGCCCAAATTCTTAAGTTAGTGATTTAATTAGTCAAACTATTTGGAATAAAACCTTCTTTCCCTAATCTTTTTCTTCATGACAAGCCCAAAGGGGTAAAATAGACTTTTTACCATTACTTGCAGGCCAAGAAGGTAGCCGGCCTACTTAAGGGGGAGGAGTTTCTCTCTCCTCTCTTTTCTTCATCAAAATTTCTAGACCTAGAATAATTCATCCCAATCTCTTCATTCCCTACACCAATTCTCTTCCCAATTCTTCTCTATTTTACCATTAGAGGCTATTGGAGCAAGAAGGAGGTAAGGATCTACAAGGAAGTGAAGAGTGCACAAGTTGAGGGCTCTTTGCATCCAATTGGAGACTTGCAATGAGAATCCATCTTCTAATAGGTACAATTAAAAATTTTCTATCTAATTAGACTCTAATTCTATAATTAAATCATTAGAAACCTACCTATGGCTTAGGGCTACCCATAGGAACAAGAACTAGGTTCATATGACTTATATTGTGAATGTTATTGTGTATTTTGTGCCTAATTTAGGGGAAATCCGAGATTGGTGTGCCATATGTTTGTCAATAGGTATAGTGGACCAAATTGACATGTATTTGGTTGTTTGAGACTAGTGTCGTGTCCATAATTGGATACGAGTAGGCTGTGTCATGACAATTTTGTGACACGGGTTGAATTAGGAATTTCTCTTCGACACGGGGGTTTACACATGTCATATTTTTCTATGAGCACATAATTGAGTAGCTAGCACTTTATATTGCTCATAAATATGATTCTAGCCTTGATCATATCATTAGTGATATATTTGGTATTATTTTGGGGCCGTATCGTAAGCGTATCATAGAAATAATATGGTACGGGTGCGATGTACTCCATGTATTTGATAAAATATTACTACTCTATTTTAGTGTTATTTATATATTTTTTTGATTGATTTTGATATATATATGATATACCTAAGTATTTATTCATTTGGTTATGTGTATTCTAGGTGTTTATGTGTATTAGATATATATAGTATTCAGACATGGTAAACTGTTTGCACAGTGTGCGGGCTATTTTGAACTTGTGTACTGATGGACTGTCAATGTGAGATATAGGCTTAGACAACAGGTCCGTTTGGGGGTCTATCACTTAATAGTGAGATGAGGGGAAGGACTGTGCATATCTATGCATAGTCGGATGCACAAGCTGGATGTGCATTGTATGCACAACAGAGAGTAAACGGCATATAAACAGCAGCTGTACATGGTCTGAAGTGGGGGGGAGCTGTTGTTAGAAGCTGCAACATTAGCAGCAGCAACATATTAGAGGTTGAGTTCTGTAATGATGTTAGATAGTTTAGTTGTTGTTAGTATTGTATATGTTATTAGTTAGTTATTTAGGTATTAGTATATGTTGTTAACAGTTAGTGTATATTAGTAAATAGTAAGATAAATGTTAGTTTTGTATAAGTTATATACACACACACACACACACACACACACACACACACACATATATATATATATATATATATATATTGTCATGACCCGCACCCGGTATGAGGGTACAAGTCGGGAACAACGCCCAGCCTACGCCACAGAATCGGTGGTAGAACGCACTATACAAGATATATACACACACACACACACACAATAACTATAATAATGAGCAATATGCCAATGAACAAGAATACTAATGACTAAGTGTGTGAGTACTAGCTTTAACATGTGATCAACTTAGGAACATGATACAAGATATAAGATTTATGGCCTGGCTAATCATACGTGCGGTGTATGATTAACACTATACAAGATACAAGATGGGTATGATCACATATCTATACTACATACTCCCCATCCCGACTGGTATAATAGATCCAACCATGGTACGCTATGGCACAGGATTCTCTAGAAAGGTAGCAAGTCTCCCCGAGAATCAGTGTCTGTACATGTACAAGATAATCAATGAAACAAGGTTTGCACAAGATATACCATATAACCAGGAATAACATCTCATAATGAGATCCGGATATACCAATCCGTGTAACCATCGTGTCAAGAAAATATGGATATCTACACTAGATACAATAAACATAGAGGATATCATAAATGAGAAACTATCAAAGAATGTACTCGCCTAAAGTCCAAAGAATAGTCTCACAGATGTCTGATACGGTGCCTCGAAGACCTAGATATGGAATACAACATCAATACAAGGTTCAAAAAAAAATACGTTTAACTAGGCAAAAGTCAAACTAGGTCAACTCTAAGTCAACTATGGTCAACTATAGTCAAACTATGGTCAACTACCTATTTCTAGGTTGCATAAGTCTAACCCAAAAATATTGATTCAAAAACTAAAGTCTAGGTCATAAAACTATATCTTAAATACTAGAATACCGTATCTTCGGATACGTAAATCAAAAAGTAAAACATTGCATATATATGTCAAACAATTATTAATATATAAAATCCTACTTATAGCATTAAATAGGTTCCTTGGTTTCGAACCAACTTGGCATCATAACATTAACTCATAATCTTGATACCCAAACCCAATACCTTGGGTATCCCTAATTACCTTGGTATCTCAAGGTAATACCCCAAACTTGTTTATACTAACTACCCGTAATTATATACATGCTATACTAATTATTATACATATAGTATACTATAAATACTATTTGTAATTTAGGAATATATTTTCATATATATATTACATACCATATATATATATATATATATATATATATATATATATATATATACCTATATATATAAATATCTAAAAACTGCCAAACTGTCACTAATGATCGCTGCTGACTGTCGCTGAAGCCACTGATACTCTGATACTCTACTGTTTTAGCGACGATTCTGTTGCCATCACTAAACTGATGTCGCTGCTGTTGCTGCTGCTTTGGCGACGGTTCTGCTATCGCTAAACTGCTGTCGCTGCTGCTGCTGTATGCTATTGCTGCTGTTGCTGTGCTATTGCGACGCTGCGGCTGCTGTCGCCTTTGCTGCTGTTACTGCTACAGCTGCTGTTGCTGTGTTGTTGCGACGTTGTTGCTGTTGCTAAAACAATATATATATATATATATATATATATATATATATATATATATAATTTATACTACATCTATAATTACTAATACATGTAATTACTACATATGAATATACATACACCCATACATATATATGAATCTATATATGTATATAACTACACATACATATATATGTATATATAACTATAGAATAATATGTATACATATATTATATAAGTATATACATATAATATAACAACTTATATATATATATATATAAAATTATACTCCTCCATGAAATAAGAACACAAAAGAATAGATTTACCAATAATTTGCACATCTTATGGAACGTATCACTCCGTATCACACTAGATCTAGGATACGCATGCGACACGAGTCCACCACACATCCAAACGTACCCCAAAGGAAAAGAACAAGTCATATATATTATTTATGAATAATACGAAGAGTCAAATACAAATCTACATGTCCGTGTCAAAATATGACATGTACAAAGTTTCGTGTAGGAGAAAAAACTCCCAAATCAACACGTATCACCAAATTGTTGGGATACGACCTATACGTACCTAATTGTGGATACGACACCAGCCTCAAACATACAAGCACATGCCAAATTGATCTATAGGACCAATTGACACACACAACAAATGTCAATCTTGGAATTCTCCCAAAATTGATACAAAAAGTACCATAACTTTCTCAATAGGCCTCCTATGAACACAAAACCAAATCCTATGGGTACCCTATGCATATGGGTTAATTTCTCATGCTTAAATCTCAGATTTAGAACCTAAATTAAGGGGAAAAACTGAATTGTACATATTGGAAGATGGATTTCCAATAAAACCTCCAAATATGATAAAATTGGCCTCCAACTTGTAGATCCTTGCTCCTCTTTGTAGATCCTTACTTTCTCCTTCTAGATCCTTGCTCCACTAGCCTCCAATGGTGATTTGGGAAGAAATTAGGATAAAATTTGGTAGAAAAATAAAGTAGAAATAAAAGAATTTGGTTGAGAGAAATTCTAGATCTAGTTTTGAAATAAAAAGAGGAGAGAAAAACCAATTCCCCCTCTTTAATAGGCCGGCCCTCCTTTTTCCTTCCTCAAGCTACTATATAATGTCCAATATACCCCTTGGGCCCTCTCATGAAGAAATTATTAAGGAGGGAAGCTTCTAGTCTAATGGTTTAATTAATTTTAATCCATCTCCTAATCAATGGACTTTTTAATTGGGCTCAAATCTAACAATTAATACATGTTGGTCCATGAGTCTAAACTTAACTAGTTAGGTCCACTAACACAAGTCCAAAATAAATAACTAACACCTAACAACAATTAAATAATACACAAATAATTATTTAACATGAATAATATTTAATTAAATATAAAATTACTAAAATATCCTTTTTTAAAAATATGGTAGTGACACACACACACACACACACACACACACACACACACACACAGCTATATATATATATATATATATATATATATATATATATATATATATATATATATATATATATTGATGTTAGTTATAATTGTATTAGTAGTAGATATTCGTAAGTAGTGCTTTGTGTGTTGGTATTAGTTAAGTTAGTTTAGCATTACCTTGTGATACCAAGGTAAATGCTAAGTTTTTGGGTTAACTCAAGGTATTTGGTGTCAAGAGAGGGTGTAGCTAGTGTGATACCTTATTGGCTCAAAGCCAAGATAACCATTTAGTGTTAGTTTAGCTAGAAGATACTATATATATTATACTTGTATATTATATGATATTTTCTTATATACTATTTTACGTATCTTATGATACGGAATATTGTTGATACTCTAATATCCTAATATAACTAGTATAGCATAGATAAGTAGCATATGGATCCAATGACCTAGAGATAGACTCATACAACCTAGAAATATTTAGTTTGACCAAGTTTGACTAATTTGACCTAGAGTTAACCTAGTTTGACTATTTTGTCTTAGATTTGGCCTAATGACCTAGACATGGACTAGTTTTACTTATATTCATTCAAAATCCTTGTATTAATATAATATTCTATATTTAGGTCTCTGAGGTACCGTTCCGGACATCTTTGATACTGTTCATCGAATTTTAGGTGAGTACATTCTCTGACAGTTTCCTGTTTATTATATCCTCTATGTTTCTTGTATTTAGTGTAGATATCCTTGGTTTCCTGACACTTGGTTTTACGGATAGGTATTCCTGGATCCCGTCATAAGATATTATTCCTGGTATTTTTTGGCATATTTCTTGTGCAAGCCTGTTGTTCTTGTACATGTTTGGACACTGATTCATGAGAAGATTAGCTCCCTTCTCAAGGAATCCCATGTCATAGCGTGTCATGGTCGGATCCAATATACTAGTCGGGGGCAGAGAGTATTTAGTGTAGATATATGATCATACCTCCTCAGTTCTTATTTTCCTTGTATAGTGTTAATCATACACTACACGTATGATTAACCAGGTCATGATTCTTGTACAAGTTTTCAAGCCGATCATATGTTGTCACTCGTACTCACTCACTTAGATGTATTTCTTTATTCGATATATGATGTTCATATCCCTTATATATATTTTTCGTATTTCTTTATTCCTGTATATTTCTTCTATGCCCTATTCATCTTATATATGCTCTCTATTTACTGTTATATAGTCTCTATTATTTATTGGAACTATTATTAGAGGTGTACTTTGCTCCAATCCTGATTGAATATATTTTTCTAAATGACACTGAGGAGTGGTATCCCACTCACTACGGGCCTCAGGACGTAGTTGACTTAGAGCTAGAGACTGTGGCTCAGGAGGGACTCATCCTGGTTTAGACATATGTCACTTTACCTGTACTTCAATAGATAGGTTTATATTATACTGGATTTGTCTCCAACTTTAACAGTTAGTACTCTTTTATATTGAGACTCATTGGATATTATCTTCTGTCTTGTGAGTTATATTTTTGACTCTTCAGTTCTTTATATCATATTCATGGGTTGTTCCATCTTATAGTTTTATGATTGAGTATTCATATTTTATTGGTGGCATAATATATCTTAATGATCATTATTGTTAGATAGTATAGTTTACCCAAACGACGTTCTATCACCGATGTTGCGATGTAGGCTGGACGTACTTACGTTCTCGTTCCCTTATATTGGGTGCGGGTCATGACACATTTTTAGTGGTGGCCCATACAAGTCTTCAAGGTCGCAATTAGTACAATTCGTAGTGGCACTATGATTTGAGTGCTATTACGAGCCTATTTCAAGATATAGGATATGGGCTATAGACTGAGAATACTCAATCATAACTAGGAAAAACTATATCACTTATTTTAAATGTTCTTCCTTGATATTTGATAGTTGAGCTTTACTTCTTTGAATACATTCTATCTTTTGCCATATTAATTTTTTTTCTTCCGCTTTGTCTCAGGATTAAGCCTAAGACTCAATCACAGTAGAGGGTAGCAGCTTCTGAGAGATCTACGACTTTCCGAGAGGCTACACCAGTCACTTCTCTAGTGATTGGCGTATCATCTGCATTCGGGGGTCTACCTCCAGTATAGAGGACTGCTCCATCTATGTCTGAGGGACTTTTACCTCTACCCCTCGTGCCGGTAGATGCGACTCAGGTGGTCGTATTATTTTACGAGATGATGGAGGCTCAGAGGGCCAAACAGAGGCTCACCAAAGACAGACCGATGTATTACGGTAGGGTATCGAGAGTGCTCATCATCTTGCCCTTTTTGTAGTAGAGAGAGGAGCTCCGATCCAGCAGCAGGTTGCTCTACAGGTTGCCCAGCTTCATTCGGGTAATATCCAGAACTTTAAGAAGCTGGAACCTCGGGTCTTTAAGGGGTTCGAGGGCATCGTCTACGCTGATGATTGGCTTGAGGATATCGAGCGTATCATAAGGGTGTCATATCTTGCTGAGGATCTAAAGGTTGAGGCAGTGGGACTTCAGTTGTTCGACATCGCCCACACTTGATTCAGGAATGAGCTACTTCTTGCTGATGCGGGGTAGTCTTAGAATGTGCTTAAGGACCTCTTCAATAAAAAGTTCTTTGCTCGGAGGACAGACTGGACTTGTGGAGGCAGTTTAAGGGCCTTACTCAGGAGAGCATATCCGTGGAGGAGTACACCGCAAAGTTTGGGAGGTTAAGCTAATTTGTGGAGTACTTAGTGAGGGAGCCAGAGGTTCGGGCTATCCGCTTCCGCGAGGGTCTGAACTGGAAAGTAAAGATCCTCATTCCTTCTTTCTATGAGACATATTATGAGATATTTACGGAGGCACGCAAGGTTGAGCGAGAGTTAAGCTTGAAGCCCAAGAGAGGCCACGGTTCTTTTATGGGGGCTAGTAGTAGGGCAGTACCTACTAAGCGTCTTCATCTCCAGTCTAGGCCTTTTTAGTAGCCATAATAGTACCAGATTCCATCTAGGGCACCGGTTCACCAGGCACTACAACAGCAGCAAAGACACTCACAACATGCTTTCTACCACTACTATAAGAAGCTCAACCATATCTGAAAAGTTTGCAGGAAAAGGTTCAGAGTTTGTCTGTATTATGGCACAGAGGGGCATCATATGAGAGATTGTCCTTCCAACCCTCGTCGTACAGCTCAGGGAGAAACTCCAGCTCAGAGAGCACATGCGAGGCCATCTGCAGTACAGTCGAGGGGACCACCTCTTCTGACCCAGCAGCAGCGTTACGCCCAGTACCAGTATCAGGGTGGTGCACCTCAAGGACGAGCGTTTGTTATGACGGTCGAGAAGGACGACTCCACCCGAGATGTCATCGCAGGTTCTGTTCTCTTTGGTTCTATTCCAACTTTAGCATTATTTGATTTAGGTGCTTCCCATAGTTTTATATATGTTTCTTTTTCTCTGAAGCATTATTTGTTAGCTGAGTCTTTGCTTAGGACTTGCAAGATCATGGCCAGATGAGGCATTATCCTGGTTAGTGATGTTTGCAAGGATCAGAGAGTTACTCTGAGAGACCGGGAGTTGAATGCGTGTCTACTTGTAATAACACTTTCGAGGTACGATATTGTACTCAAGATGGATTGGTTGAGTAGGCACCATGCTAGTATAGATTATAGAGGAGGTAGAGTTTTGTTCAGTCTGCTAGGAGAGCTAGAGTTTGAGTTTCCTAGAGGTGCTTCGGAGCAGGGAGAAGGTATTATATGTGGAACTATGGTAGAAGACAAGGAGTTGTTGCATCCCTTGATAGCAGAGTTCTTGGATGTATTTTCTAAGAAATTTCTAGGATAACCGCCATATCAAGATGTTAAGTTCTCCATAGACTTGATGCCAGGTATAGAGCCAATTTTACATCATGTCTATTGAGTGAACAACAATGAGCTGGTTGAGCTGAAAAAGCAAGTAGATGAACTACAAGATAAGGGGTTTATCAAATCTACTTCTTCACCGTAGAGAGCCCCGGTATTGTTTGTATCGAAGAAGAATGGATTGGTGCACATGTGCATCGATTACAGGGTATTGAATAATCCCACTATCAAGAATAAATATCCGTTGCCATGAATTAACGATCTGTTCGATCAGTTGAGTGACACCAAGGTATTTCCAGGATAGACTTGAGATCAGGCTACCACCAGGTAAAAGTGAAGCCGGAGGATATTCCGAAGACTACTTTTAGGACTCAGTATAACCAGTACGAGTTCATGGTGATGTCGTTTGGGTTGACTAATATCTCGATGATGTTTATAATTTTGATGAATAAGGTATTCTACCAGTACCTTGACAAGTTTATAGTGGTGTTCATCGATGACATTCTCATATACTCGAAGATGCCAGAGGAGCACAAGGAGCATCCGCAGATTGTGTTGGATGTACTGAGAAAGGAGAAGCTGTATGGAAAATTGTCCAAGTGCGAGTTCTTCCTGGACAAGGTAGAGTTATTAGGGCATGTTATGACTGGTGATAGGATTTCAGTGGACCAGAAGAAGATCACAACAGTGGAGTCTTGGAAGACCCCGTATTTAGTAGCAGAGATCAGGATTTTCTTGGGCCTGACAGTTACTACAGGAAGTTTATGCTAGATTTTTTAAGGATTGTTGAGCCGATGACATGACTTACCAGGAAGGAAGTAGAGTTTGTGTGGACCGAGGAGTGCCAGTCAGCCTTTGATGAGCTAAAGAAGAGGTTGATGTCTGGTCCTATTTTGATGTTGCCATCAGGGTTAGGAGGTTTCGCTATCTATAGTAATGCATCGGAGAAATGGCTTGGTTGTGTTCTTCAACAAAATTGGAAGGTGATTGCCTATGTATCCAGGCAATTGCATCCTCATGAGAAGAACTATCTTACCTACAATTGGGAGTTGGCAGCGGTCATCTTTGCCTTAAAGTTGTGGAAATACTATCTGTACGAAGAGCGTGTGGAGATCTTCACTGACCACAAGAGCTTGAAATATATTTTTACTCAGAAGGAGCTGAACATGAGGCAGCATTGGTGGCTGGAACTGAGGAAGAATTTTGATATATCCTTAAAATATCATACATAAAAGGCTAATGTAGTTGCCGATGCCTTAAAAAGGTATCCGGTAGCTATATTTTTGACTTAGGACCGATATTTTTTGGAGGATCTGGAGAGCTTGAGCATTGAGGTGATAGTTCTTAGTATTGCGATACAGATATGGGGTTTACAGATATATTCATAGTTGATGGACATGATCAAGGTAGGCCTGTATTAGGATGTATCTCTGAGGAGTATCAGAGCTCAGGTGAGAGCATGATTGGAGGATAATTTTACCATTGTGGAGGATAGTTCTTTGTGGCACGGTACTAGACTATGTGTGCCTAGTACAGAGTTGCAGGAGAAGGTGTTGCAGTAAGCGCATCGCTCTCAGTATTTCATGCATCCAGATGCCAACAAGATATAACAGGATATACGAGAGAGTGTGTGGTGGTATGGCATGAAGAGGGAGGTAGCATAGTTTGTATCCAGATGCTTAGTATGCCAGTAGGTGAAAGCCGAGAGAGAAAGGCCAGATGGTTTACTACAGCCATTTTCCATTCCAGAGTGGAAGTTGGAGCACATTACTATAGATTTTGTGTCCGGACTTCCACGATCTCCAAAAAAAGATGCGATTTGGGTCATCGTTGACAGGTTGACCAAGTTGGCCCACATTTTGCCTTTCAAGGTGGGTTTGTCTACGGAGAAGCTGGCAGAGATATATGTGAGGCAGATCATCAAGATATATGGGGTTCCAGTCAACATAGTCTCGGATTAGGATAGTTGTTTCACTTCTCATTTCTGGAGGAGTTTATAAGCGAGCTTGGGCATCCAGCTCAAGTTCAGTACTACATATCACCCCCAAACGGATAGGAAGTCAGAGAGGACCATTCAGACTCTCGAGGATATGTTGGGCACCCGTGTACTAGATTTTGCAAGATCTTGAGAGGACCATCTCCATTTGGTATAGTTTGCTTACAACAACAGCCTACCAGGCAAGTATAGAGATATCACCATCTGAGGCTTTGTATGGTCGGAGATGTCGCACTCCCTTTTCGTGGGATAATGTTGGAGAGTATCATCCTCACATTTTTATTTAAAGGTAGTTTGGTAATTGGCACAGATATTTTTTATTTTGGGATTTATTGTATTTAAATATTGTACATGTAATTTATTTATTTATTCTATTATTTATTGATTGTTAGTTGTAGATTTATTTTGGACTTGTGTAGCGAAACTAACCCATTTATTAGTTGCATGAACCCAACATTTAGATTAGTTTAGATTGAGCCCATTAAATTAGGCCCATGGATTAGAAGGATAGATTAATTAGTGAAACCATTAGACTAGAATCTTCTTCCTTAATTAATTTCTTCATGAGAGGCCCCAAGGGGTGTTTTAGACATTTTATATTGCTTGGGAGAGGGTTTATGACCAACCATTAGAGGAGGAGAGAGAATGTCTCTTATTTTATTTTATTCATTCCATTTAGAACTATATTTTTCTCCTTTTCCAATATCTTCATTTTTTTACCATTTCTTACCAAATTTCTACACAAATTTAGTCTATATTCTTCAATAGAGGCTACTATAACACGGATCTACAAGAAGAAAATAAGGATCTAGAAGCAGGAGGCCAAGATATAGAAAAAGGAGCTATTTTCTATTTTAGAGATTTTTTTATTGGAAATCCATCTCCCAATAGGTATATTTCAGTTTTTCTCCTTCTAGTAGACTATAAAACTGAGATTTAACTATGAAAAATCAACCCACATGCATAGGCTACCTATAGAAATTGGTTTTAGTTTCATAGGACACCTATGGTGAAAGTTATGTCCTATTTGGTGCCAATTTTGGGGAAATTTTGAGATTGGCACATGTAGTGGTTGTCATTGGGTCTAATATATCTAATTGATATTTGATTGCTTATTTATGACTAGTTTTGTGTCCATAATTGGGTACGTGTGGGTCGTATCTCATCAATTTGATGAAACAGATTAATTTTGGGGATTTTTCTCCGACACGGGGCCTTGTGCATATCACATTGTGACACAGACACGTTGATAGTCTAATTACTATACGTATTATTCATAATTAGTGTTTTAGACTTGCTCGTGTCCTCTGCGATACGTTTGGTTGTGTGTTGGAGTCTTATCGCAACATAGAGAAAGTGTGATACGGGTGCGGTGCACTCCACGTGTTTGGTGTTTTGCTCTTATTGCTATACATACATGTATATTTATATATCTAGATGATATTTAAGTGATATATATTTATATATATTAGTATATTTATGATTAGTGTATATTTGTATATATATATATATGAGTATATATATATATATATATATATATATATATATATATATAGTGGAATATATGAGTGTACCTATGTTTGTGTTTGTGTGTGAGGGGTGTTATATGTACCTATGTATATAGATAGCTAGATATCTATATGTATGTATATATATATGTACTTATATATGTAAATGTTTATGTGTTCATATATATGGAGATGTATATATGTATGCTTAGACGTGTTTAAGTATTGTGTTTGTGTGTGTGTACACTGTGTGTGTGTATTAGTGGTCGTGTTGTGTTTGTTGTGGGTGTGTGTGTGAGAGAGGGGCGAGCGCTGCATGCGCAGCAGCGCAGTGTGCGGGCTATAACAGAAGTTGCGGTACAGAGTGCGGTTGCGACGTAGCAACGCCCAGCAGTAGGCTGCAGCAGCAGTTGCGGTGCAGTGTGCGGTTGTGGCACAGCACGGTACAGCGCACAGCAGCAGTAGCAGCAGCAGCAGTTGCGGCACAGCAGCGTACGATTATGGCACAGCGTGATACAGCGTGCAGTGCGTCGTAGTACGCAGCAGTGCGCCGCAGTGCAGTTCGTGTGTTTAGTTAGTTATACACCTATTAGTCTAGATAATTATATATATATATATATATAAATAAATAAATATATACAGCGTGCAGTGCGCCGTAGTACGCAGCAGTGCGCCGTAGTGCAGTTCGTGTGTTTAGTTAGTTATACACCTATTAGTCTAGATAATTATATATATATATATATATATATATATATTTGTTAAATAAGTAGTAAGTTATTATGTAGGTATCTGTATCTATATATTGGTATGTATTATATGTTAGTAGTTAATAGTTTTAATAGTTTAGTTATGTTAGTAGAGTTTAGTATATGGGGGTTAGCTATATGTATTAGGATTTGAATTACCTTGGGATACCAAGGTAATGTCAAGGTATTGAGGGATACTCAAGGTATTGGATAATGGGTTGGTTTAGTCTAGTTGGTTACTATAGTAGTTAGTTAGTTAATATGTTTGATTATGTAGATGGTTAGATATGTAAACTAGCATATATATATTATGATTGATAGTTAGTCTTATATACTAATAGGTAGTGTATCTTGATAGTTAGTTATATTAGCTATACATATCTATGTATGTTAGTATTATAGTTAGTTTTATGTTATATTACGATGTATATATTAGTGTTAGTTATAGCTAGTATTAGTTTAGGGTTTTATATATCTATTGGTATTAGTTATATATTGAGTTTTGGGTTATCTCGGGATACTAAGGTATTGGGCCGATACCCAAGGTATTGAGTTTGGATATCGAGATACGCATTGGTGCAAGGCCAAGGTATCCTAAATTCCTTATTTTAATATAGTATTAAGTATAATGACTTGTATATATATATCTAAAATACTATTTTCACATAAATAAACTTGCGTATCTTAGGATACGGATTTTTGAATGCCTTTTAGTATCTTAGCTTGGATTGTATAGCATAGTTTCATAATGTTTGGAATTAGTGACTTAGTTTTAGACTCTCACAACCTAGATTTCATCGATTTAACTTAGAAAGGGCTTTATGACTTAGAATTGCATCAACTTAACTTATTTCAATTTTAGAACCTTGTATTGATGTAACATACCATATATAGGTTGTGTGATACCAGCTTGGGCATCGAGAGACACACCTTGCTCAGGACTTCAGGCGAGTACATTTCTCTGATAGTTTTCAATTCATAATATTGTATATATGCATATTCTAGAATTGTATACATTGATCCCGACACAGTAATTTCATGGACTGGTACTATATGGATCCCGTCAAGCGATGTTATCCCCTACCATGTTCAGCAGGTACTCGTGTACATTATATCTTATCGTGTATATTGGGTATTAATTATATTGTGTTCACACACTGCTCGTGTTCAGTGTGCTTATTCGTGTACTCCTACCGCCCCTGTTCGGTGGTTATGATATTCGTGTACACCCACTGCTCGTGTTCAGTAGGTATATTTCGTGTTCGTAGAGTGTCGTGATTGGATCCATCGGTATTAGTTGGGGGTGGGAGAGTAGGAGTTAATTATGTGATCAAAGCCCTATTGTTATATTGTGTACATTCTGGTTACATACCTCACTTGTAATCGTCTTACCTGATCATGTTCACCCAACCCGATCACATAATAAACTTGTATTCTGAGGTACATTTGTTAGTTTAGATTACAGTTATTTCATCATATTGTGATATTCATATTGTTGATATATATTCTCGTACATTACCTGTATATCTATTGTTCATCATTCATATATTAGTGATCTTGTATTTTATTTCGATTATCTATTTATATGCTAGAATATGTTATTGAAACTGCTTTCAGAGGTATGTACTTTGCTCCAATCCTGACTGGATATTTTTTTCCAGATGATTGGCTTATAGAGAAGTGTCCTACATTCTACGGTCCACATGATGGTGTATCTTTAGGGGATCCCTTAGTAGACCAGGAGAACTTAGTTGCAGAGCCCGAGGAGGTCTAGTTTATTTGTGTTGGACTTGTATCATATTATATTGTTGAGATTCATTGGGTTATATATTATTTGAGATTATGGTTTATATCTTATTCTTTCCTCCACTATTCTATTCGTGCTTATTTTTTTTAGTTTGCATTATGATTGAGTTTAGTTATATTGTGAGATACCATTTTTTCCTCCATATGGAGTTGGGATGATTGACATGTACCATATTATATTATTGAGATGCTAGATAGTTAGAAATGACCTAGACAGTATTCTACCATCAATTTTGCAGCATAGGATGGATGTACCTTCCTACTCGTGCCTGAATATCCGGGTGCGGGTTATGACACATTTTTAGTGGTGGCCTATGCAGGTCTGGCTTCGCAAGTTATGCGATATCGTGGTAGTGCGACAGCTTAGTTATACTATTGTGAGCCTACGAAAGGATATAGGACATAGGACACTAGGATGCGAGAGGTTACTCAATCATAAATTTCTTGAGAGATTCTTGGACGACCCTTGAGAATCTTATTATAAGTTCCAATTCAAATCTTTTCCCCTTGTTTCTGTCCACTCTCACTTGTTATTATCAAATTTGAATCTTGGTGATCGGTTGTTGAATTTAATTCTTAGTGTTTGTTGTTGAGTTTGATTTCATATTGAGATAAATTTTATGGACTAAATTAGGGTATCATCTGATGACATATGTTGATGAGGACAGTTAGTTATACACCTATTAGTCTAGATAATTATATATATATATATATATTTGTTAAATAAGTAGTAAGTTATTATGTCGGTATCTGTATCTATATATTGGTATATATTATATGTTAGTAGTTAATAGTTTTAATAGTTTAGTTATATTAGTATAGTTTAGTATATGGGGGTTAGCTATATATATTAGCTATATGTATTAGGATTTGAATTACCTTGGGATACCAAGGTAATGTCAAGGTATTGAGGGATACTCAAGGTATTGGATAATGGGTTGGTTTAGTCTAGTTGGTTACAATAGTAGTTAGTTAGTTAGTTAATATGTTTGATTATGTAGATGGTTATATATGTAAACTAGCATATATATCTTATGATTGATAGTTAGTCTTATATACTAATAGGTAGTGTATCTTGAAAGTTACTTATATTAGCTATACATATCTATGTATGTTAGTATTATAGTTAGTTTTATGTTATATTACGATGTATATATTAGTGTTAGTTATAGCTAGTATTAGTTTAGGGTTTTATATATCTATTGGTATTAGTTATATATTAAGTTTTGTGTTACCTCGGGATACTAAGGTATTGGGCCGATACCCAAGGTATTGAGTTTGGATATCGAGATAGGCGCGATACGCATTGGTGCAAGGCCAAGGTATCCAAAATTCCTTGTTTTAATATAGTATTAAGTATAATGACTTGTATATATATATCTAAAATACTATTTTCACATAAATAAACTTGCGTATCTTAGGATACGGCTTTTTGAATGCCTTTTAGTATCTTAGCTTGGATTGTATAGCATAGTTTCATAGTGTTTGGAATTAGTGACTTAGTTTTAGACTCTCACAACATAGATTTCATCGGTTTAACTTTGAAAGGGCTTTATGACTTAGAATTGCATCAACTTAACTTATTTCTATTTTAGAACCTTGTATTGATGTAACATACCATATATAGGTTGTGTGATACCAGCTTGGGCATCGAGAGACACACATTGCTCAGGACTTCAGGCGAGTACATTTCTCTGATAGTTTTCAATTTATAATATTATATATATGCATATTCTAGAATTGTATACATTGATCCCGACACAGTAATTTCATGGACTGGTACTATATGGATCCCGTCAAGAGATGTTATCCCCTACCGTGTTCAGCGGGTACTCGTGTACATTATATCTTATCGTGTATATTGGGTATTAATTATATTTTGTGTTCACACACTGCTCGTATTCAGTGTGCTTATTCGTATACTCCCACCGCCCCTGTTCGGTGGTTATGATATTCATGTACACCCACTGTTCGTGTTCAGTAGGTATATTTCATGTTCGTAGCGTGTCGTGATTGGATCCATCGGTATTAGTTGGGGGTGGGAGAGTAGGAGTTAATTATGTGATCAAAGCCCTATTGTTATATTGTGTACATTCTGGTTACATACCTCACTTGTAATCGTCTTACCTGATCATGTTCACCCAACCCGATCACATAATAAACTTGTATTCTGAGGTACATTTGTTAGTTTAGATTGCAGTTATTTCATCATATTGTAATATTCATATTGTTGATCTATATTCTTGTACATTACCTGTATATCTATTGTTCATCATTCATATATTAGTGATATTGTATTTTATTTCTATTATCTATTTATATGCTAGATTATGTTATTGAAACTGCTTTCAGAGGTATGTACTTCGCTCCAATCCTGACTGGATATTTTTTTTCCAGATGATTGGCTTATAGAGAAGTGTCATATATTTTACGGTCCACATGGTGGTGTATCTTTAGGGGATCCATTAGTAGACTAGGAGAACTTAGTTGTAGAGCCCGAGGAGGACTAGTTTATTTGTGTTGGACTTGTATCATATTATATTGTTGAGATTCATTAGGTTGTATATTATTTGAGATTATGGTTTATATCTTATTCTTTCCTTCACTATTCCATTCGTGCTTATCTTCCTTAGTTTGCATTGTGATTGAGTTTGGTTATATTGTGAGATACCATTTTTTCCTCCATATGGAGTTGGGATGATTGACATGTACCATATTATATTATTGAGATGCTAGATAGTTAGAAATGACCTAGACAGTGTTCTACCATTAATTTTGCAGCATAAGATGGATGTACCTTCCTACTCGTGCCCGAATATCCGGGTGCGAGTTATGACACATTTTTAGTGGTGGCCCATGCAGGTCTGGCTTCGCAAGTTATGCGATGTCGTGGTAGTACGACAGCTTAGTTATACTATTGTGAGCCTGCGAAAGGATATAGAACATAGGACACTAGGATGCGAGAGGTTACTCAATCACAAATTTTTTGAGAGATTCTTGGATGACCCTTGAGAATCTTATTATAAGTTCCAATTCAAATCTTTTCCCCTTGTTTCTGTCCACTTTTACTTGTTGTTATTGAATTTGAATCTTGGTGATCGGTTGTTGAATTTAATTCTTAGTGTTTGTTGTTGAGTTTGATTTCATATTGAGATAAATTTTATAGACTAAATTAGGGTATCATCTAATGACATATGTTGATGAGGACAGTGAGAAAGGTAAAATGTATACTTTTGTTATGGAGCCTAGAATTTATTACAGCCATATTAGCTGGCGTGGCAGAAATTTAGGGACCTAACTTCGGATGTACATATCTTAGTTATGAAATTTAGAATTTCTTGCAGCTATAGTAGTCGGCACAGAAAGGATTCTAGACGGCATGATTATAGAGTTGCATCCCTAAGTTATGGAATCTATCATTTATCGCAGCTATGCTTACTGGCGTGGCGAGGATTCTGAGTATCATAATTTCTGACAGACGTGTATGATTATCAGATTGTATCTTAAATTGGTTTTTAAAGTATCATCTCAATACTTATCCACTTCTGTTATTATAGGACTTTGTTCCATCATTTTATTTAGCTTAGCAGTAGAGATACCTTCAATTCTTTAGTCCAGTTCCTTATAGAGCTTTATTCCATTAGGTTTCCTTGTTAGTGTGATAATTGGTGACTTGTAATTTGGTCAGTGTCTTGAGAATCAGTATTTGTAAACCCCCTCAACTAATTTAGGGATTATATTTTTATTATTATTAAAACTAGAGACTAGGGATAAACGGATTTAATTAGAATTATGTGAGACAATTATATGTACCCTCTGACTATAGTGTAACCTTAGCTACGCAATGTTCATTAACTTCGCCTAGCGCAGTTAATTATTATCTAGTCAATTAATTTGTGGTCAACTGTACCTCAAACAGGACCTGACCCAGCCCATGAACACTTTCATGTGGGCCAGCCCATCCCAATGAACCCTGGCTGGCCCAAACCAGTAATTTACCTGAATAATATGACCTGTGATTAAGACTTAAAATCCACCTGGAGACGTAGACATTTACCTAGTGCATTCAACCAGGAAATTAGAGGAAGAGTAATTCAATAAGGTACGAAGTTCATAAAACCGTAAACGTAGAAATTATTGTCTCAAGACACACGTTGACCAAGGACAGAACACGTGTACATCCTAGCTACGTGCACACGTAACGCTGTCCTCAACCAACCATGAACTTGAGACAGTTTCTTAGAGCAACGTAGTGTCTACACATTTGGTCTTAGTGTCTGATGTAGATTTTTATATTATATTGTGTGTTAGGATCATCGGATCAGCCAAGAGACATCGCAGGAGCAGGCTATTGGCATTCACAGCTTGAGGACTCAAGCAAGATACCTTGCTATATTTACTGTTTAAATTAAATGCTGCATGTGTTGTATGTTATTCTGTTGTTCTATTTCATATGACTGTGTGCATCCGAGATTGATTCGGGTGCTATCGACGGATACGTTGATGATTTAGTATACTTGGCCTAGTCACTAGTAGACTCATCCCAGTTAGGAGGATATGTTGATATCTTCCAAGACATGACACTTTACATGTTTTCACTGTGACATTCATATTGGGATGTGGGTCCGCATATTCGACTAGCTATCGGTGCATGTGACATGTATCATGGTTAGTACATAACTCAGAATATTTTATTTGTAGAGACTAGCATATAGATACGTGGTATGCACGTCGAGTATTCGCTGTGTGTATATCTACATTGGGCGGGGAGGACCACTAGTAGGCGTATAGGATATACTCATTGGAATCCGTAGTATCCGGCGGAACCACGGATCCAATGACTCCCTTTATGTAGATTTCCCATTCTTCGGAGCGGTATGGACGTATATATACTTACAGATTCCCCGTTCTTTGGAGCGGTATGGACGTTATACTATTTAGATTCCCCGTTCTTCGGAGCGGTATGGACGTATATATACTAGCAGATTCCCCGTTCTTCGGAGCGGTATGGACGTTATGCCTATACCTACTCATACGTACCAAAGTTGTCCTCACATTGTATTCACTTAGATGGTTAGCACACCCTTTATTGCATTTACTTTATTCAGTATTTATATATATGGCATGTTTTTATCTATCTTGTTACGTCCCTCTAAGGACCTGGTACCTTTCCAGATTTGGACGAGTCTTACTACCCCACAGTGTACGGGCCAGGACAGGAGACGAGGTTCGCTACCACAGAGGAGTTAGAGGTGCAGCCATCAGAGTTCCCATGATCACTTGGTAGGCCTTCTGCCTAGGATTGGGTGCATCATTATCTAGTCAGCCGATGCCCCAGTCATTATCTTTCACCTATCATTTTGGTATTTTACTTCGTCATAGTAGTGGGTTTGTCCCCACCTGACATTATTGGTTGTACTCTGATATCTTAAGACTGGTGTTTATTTTCCAGCAGTTTATTTAGTACTTCTTGTTATTTTATATTGTGGATGAGATTAGATTACTTGCTGTTGAGTTATATGAGATATGTTAGTATTTAGGACAGCGTAGCACTCTTTGTTAGGATCCATTAAATTGGGATATCCTTGGAGATGTGTCAGCTGGCTATTATCACGTGGCCTAGTCCCGTATATTTTGGGACTGGGGCGTGACATAGTTTTAGTGGTGGTCCATACAGGTCCTTCTCATTCACTTGTGGTATGGTAACGTGCCCAGCGAGCCTGCAATAGGATAGAAGTTACTAGGTCTCATCCACTATGATTACGTTTTTGAGCTTCCTTCGTGTTACTTCTAAATATCTGTATCCTGATTGTTTGATTCTGTCCTCTTTTTAATGAAGTCCTATCTCTTGCAGTGAGAATAAATTTGCACAGTGGACGAGGAGCACCCAGTGCCGCGGTGCCAGACAACACCACCCAAAGAGAGGAGGTACCCCAAGGGCAACCCTCGCTACAGACACCGCTGATACATTGGCACGAGGCTTCTCAAGGCGATCCTACACCTCAGTACGAGGGACAGACTTCCCAGACGATCCCCATGCAGCATTGTGAGGGCCAGACTTTAGGAGCTACACCGATGCCGCAGACTGAGAGGCTGACGTCTGAGGAGACACCTACAACACAGCCAGAGGTTCCATTACCACCACCTCCACCCTACACACCCCAGATGCCACAGCTAGACGGACAGCCACAGATGCTACAGTTCCTTCAGACTATGATGCAAGCACAGTGACATCAAACAGAGACATTGAGACAGAGTTTGATGGCAGTACTAGAGAGGACACCTGTCCCAGCACCCGTACCAGCACCTCCACCAGCCCAGACAGGTGGCACTGTTAGATGGTTCCGATAGATGGGACCAGATACCTTCTTAGACAATGAGACTGCAGAACAGATCTCCGATTGGGTCGCCAATACGGAAATGCTACTAGAGGCGTCACAACTACACCCAGACCTTTGGATGACTGCAGTGAGGGCCCAACTAAAAAGCAACGCCCATAACTTGTGGGATTCCATTGAGCACAATATAGGCAAGAACCAGACCTGGGAACAATTCTTAGAATACTTCAATACGAAGTATATTTTAGCGACAGTTAGGAATGCCCCGTACTCCCAGTTTCTACATCTAGAACAAGGGAATATGACTGTGGACGCATATGACGCGGAGTTCAGCCATCTTAGCAGATTTGGTGCCGTCCTGATACCCAATGATCTAGAGAAAGCCCAGAGATTCCATCATGACCTCAATTTTGAGCTACAGAGGTATACCACCACAGAGGCGAGGATTTCTTACAAGGAGGTTCTTGCAGAAGCGAGGATCCAGGAGGCCATTGCCAGAGGAGCTAGACGTCCCAGCACGACCCTGCCAGCCAGAGCTCAGCCCGGAGCAGAAGGACCGATCCGTCGTCCCGGAGTACAGACACAGCAGAGGATAGCACCATACCAGCAAAATGAGCTTTCGTCTTGCAACTACTGTGGAAAGAGAGGACATTACTAGAAAGACTGCCAAAAAAGACTAGGAATATGCATGATTTGTGGAGCTAGCCAGCACTATGCCCGAGACTGCCTACAGCGCAGAGACATAGCACCACAGACAGAACAGAGGCCAGCAGCACCAGTTCTGTGGATACTACCCCCGCCAGGAGGACAGCGTCCACCAGCACCTGGAGGATTTCAGAGGGGACCACCCTTGGCCCCACAGTAGGCACAGTTCGATCGAGCCCGACAACAGACCGGAGGACAGAGACAGGGACAGGTCTTTGCATTAGCAGCTACTGAGGAGGAAACAGAAGAGGAATCTATCACAGGTACCATTTTAGTTGCATCATTACCTGCAACTGTATTGTTTGATTCTGGTGCTATGTTGTCCTTTATATCTAGTAGATTCGTAGCAATGCATAGAGTAGCTACTTTCCCCTTACCTAAGATTTGGAAGATTCTTACCGGAGGAGGTATCGTGCCGGTTACCAGCACTATCAGAACATGCTCAGTAGTTGTATATGGTAGAGAGATGAGAGCGCGATTCCTGGTATTACCTATGCCATACTTTAATGTTGTGCTAGGCATAGACTGGTTAAGCCAGTATAATACTGTACTGAACTGTCGAAAGGGTAGCATCACTTTTAGACCGCCAGACCAACCGGAGTTCGAGTACATGCGAAGGACCATCGAACAAGGGGTAGGACAGATAGCTGGAACTTATATGGCTATGGAGATTGCACCCCCGCCAATAGTTGCAGAATTCGAGGATGTATTCTCCGAAGAATTGCCAAGCTTACCGCCAAATAGGGACGTGGAGTTCACCATTGAGTTAGTACCCGGAGCAGCACCGGTATCTTCTAATGTATATCGATTGGCGAAGAAGGAGTTAGATGAGCTAAAGCTACAATTAGAGGAGTTGTAGAGCAAGGGATTTATCCGCCCTAGTGCATCACTCTGGGGAGTACCAGTATTGTTTGTACCTAAGAAGGATGGAACAGTACGCATGTATATTGATTACAGAGCCCTTAATGCTTTGACTATCAAGAACAAGTACCCCCTGCCGCAGATTGACGATTTATTCGACCAGTTGACAGGAGCAGTAGTGTTCACAAAGATTGACTTAAGATCGGGTTATCATCAAGTGAAGGTACGAAGAGAAGACATTCAAAAGATAACATTCAGGACTCGTTATGGTCACTACGAGTTCTTAGTGATACCTTTTGGACTGACGAATGCACCGGCTATATTTATGAACTTGATGAACAGGGTCTTCCGCCAATACTTGGACCAGTTCGTGGTAGTCTTCATCGACGACATTTTAGTGTATTCGAAGAGCCACGAGGAGCACGAGAAGCACTTGAGACTAGTATTAGAGACCCTGAGGAGAGAGAGGTTTTATGCCAAGCTGAGTAAGTGTGAGTTTCTTCTGGATCATGTCGCTTTCCTTGGACACGTCATCTCAGGAGATAACATCTCAATAGATCCGGCGAAGGTTTTATTAGTAGAGATATGGCCAACCCCTACCAATGTCTCAGAAGTAAGGAGTTTTCTAGGACTTGTCAGATATTACCGGAGGTTCGTGGAGAACTTCGCGAAGATTGCATAACCGATGACCCACCTAACCCGTAAAGAGTAGGAGTTCACTTGGACAGAGGAGTGCCAGAAAGCATTCGACGAGCTGAAGAAGCGTTTGACTACGACACCTATCTTGACCATACCTTCTGGACCCGGAGGATTCGTGATCTATAGCGATGCATCCGGGAAAGGATTAGGATATGTTTTGATGCAGCATGGGAAGGTTGTGGCGTACGCCTCTAGACAGTTGAGGACACATGAGAAGAACTATCCCACTCACGACTTGGAGCTTGCAGTAGTAATCTTTGCCTTAAAGTTTTGGAGGCACTACCTATATGGAGAAAGAGTAGAGATATTCACTGATTATAAGAGCCTGAAGTACGTCTACACTCAGAAGGATCTAAATCAGAGACAGAGATGTTGGCTCGAGGTGATGACAGACTTCGAGATTGAGCTACAGTACCATCCGGGAAAGGCCAACGTAGTAGCTGACGCTTTGAGCAGAAGACCCATGGCATTTTTCTTGACTACACAACCACACCTATTGAGAGATCTAGAGCAGAGTATAGAAGTCGTTATTCCTGAAGTGGACGGACAGTTGTCGAGTTTTCAGTTACAGTTGACATTAGTGGAGAGGATCAAGGCTGCTCTACCGACAGACGCCAGATTCCAGAGGCTTAGACAGAGGACAGAGGCTGGTATACAGACAGGACTGCGTATACATGAAGATGGAACTTTGAGATGCAAAGATCGTCTCTATGTTTCAAATGGAGAACTTCGTCAGGGGTTGATGATAGAAGCACACAGTTCAACCTATTTTATTCATCCAGGAGGCACGAAGATGTACAGAGAGTTAAGACAGTACTATTGGTGGCAAGGAATGAAGAGAGAGATAGCACGTTTTGTGGCAAAGTGCCTGGTGTGTCAGCAAGTCAAGGCTGAGCATCAGAGATCTGTAGGATTACTTTAACCGCTCCCTATACCTGAATGGAAATGGGAGCACATCACCATGGACTTTGTTATGGGTTTTTCGAGGAGTCCTAGTGGCCGCAATGCAGTTTGGGTAATCGTGGATAGACTCACCAAGTCTGCGCATTTCTTATCCTTCAGAGTTGGGCAATCCACAGAGGTCATAGCAGACATGTACATGAGAGATATTATGCGACTACATGGAGTACCAGTTAGTATAGTGTCTAACAGGGATACGAGGTTTATATCTTACTTTTGGCGGAGTATGCAAGAGAGTCTCGATACTCGTCTGAAGTTTAGCACAACATATCACCCACAGACAGACGGTCAGTCGGAGTGCACCATTCAGACCTTGGAAGACATGTTAAGAGCGTGCATGCTGGATTTCGGAGGATCATGGGAGGACCATTTGTATTTGGTCGAGTTTTCCTACAACAACAGCTATCAAGCGAGCATCCAGATGGCTCCCTATGAAGCGTTGTATGGAAGGAAATGGCGTTCCCCAGTATGTTGGAGCGATATAGGCGAGAAAAGATTCTTAGGCCAGAATTGGTCGTTCCTATAATAGAGAAGGTGAAGAAGATCCAAGGACATCTACGAGCAGCACAGGACAGGCAAAAACACTGGGCGAATTCGCATCGACGACCTTTAGAGTTCCAGGTTGGAGATTACATATTTCTAAAGATCTCACCTACTCGATGGACTATCAGATTTAGAGGCAGAGAAAAGCTGAGTCCGAGGTACATCGGACCATTCGACGTGTTAGAATGCGTTGGAGAGGTTGCTTACAGATTAGCCTTGCCACAGACTTTGGAAGGAGTCTATGACGTCTTCCATGTATCTCAGCTAAGGAGGTACATACTGGATCTGAGTCGTGTACTTGACCATTCAGAGATCACAGTCGGCCCGAGCTTATCATACCAGGAGGAGCCTGTTGAGATTCTGGACAGGAGCGAGAAGGTATTGCGAGGTCAGACTATCCCTCTAGTTTGCATCGCATGGAGACATCATTCACCAGGCGAGTCAATCTGGGAACGCGAGGAGGATATTCAACAGCGCTATCCCCACCTCTTCGAAGGACTAGGTATGTATTAGCACTTTATTTATTCAGTCCAAGAATTCTTGTCATGCGTATGTTTTAATTTCGAGGACGAAATGTTCTAAGGAGGGTAGATTGTAAACCCCTCAACCAATTTAGGGATTATATTTTTTTTATCGTTAAAACTAGAGACTAGGGATAAACGAATTTAATTAGAATTATGTGAGACAATTATAGGTACCCTCTGACCATAGTGTAACCTTAGCTACGCAATGTTCATTAACTTCGCCTTGCGCAGTTAATTATTATCTAGTCAATTAATTTATGGTCAACTGTACCTCAAACAGGACCTGACCCAGCCCATGAATACTTTTGTGTGGGCCAGCCTATCCCAATGAACCCTGGCCGGCCCAAACCTCGAGGCCAGCCCCAAACTTCCTCTCCTATATAAATATATATCCTTGAACAAAGAAACCCTAAAACAAACCAAACCATCATAACCCCCTTAACCCTAGCCGACCCTCTCTAGCCATGCATCCCCGCCCTTCCCAACTGGACCCCGACGTCAACCACCCCTTAGGCCGCCATCCCTCAACCATCCCGCCGCCTGTCACTGCTTCTCGACCTCAACCACCACCACCGACACCCTGCACCGCCCTGACTTCACCATTAGCACCATCCCCACCATAGCCACCACCACCGACACCCTGCACCGCCCCGACTTCACCATTAGCACCATCCCCACCATAGTCAACCCGACCTCGATCGCTCTGAACCGTCCTAGCACCGCCAATCGCCCCTGATCCGATGGCGAACCACCTCCCCCGCGATCGACAGTCACCCCGTACCACCTTGACCAGCAACCCCGCTGCCCAGAGCTGTCATTGCTGCTGCGACCACCCGCAGTCGCTGCTGCGATCCCCTGTCGCCGCTGCCTTGCTCGTTGGCTGCTGACCGGAGCACCGCCACCCACCGGAAGTTGACCACGCTGAGGAGACCTTCATCCAGCCTAATAGGTAAACACCTATATACTCCCCTCTCTCGTATCGTGACCTTTATGATCGTCGTGTCATCATGTCTAGCACCATAGTCCTGGACACAACCCTGAGTTTACGGACATGAGGGTTTATTAACAAAAGATTTAATAACTATTTTACAACCAATAATTTACCTTAATAATATGACCTGTGATTAAGACTTAAAATCCACCTGGAGACGTAGACATTTACCTAGTGCATTCAACCTGGAAATTAGAGGAAGAGTAATTCAATAAGGTATGAAGTAAGTTCGTAAAACCGTAAACGTAGAAATTATTGTCTCAAGACACACGTTGACCAAGGACAGAACACGTGTACATACTAGCTACGTACACACGTAACGCTGTCCTCAACCAACCATGAACTTGAGACAGTTTCTAAGAGCAACGTAGTGTCTACACATTTGGTTTTAGTGTCTGATGTAGATTTCTATATTATATTGTGTGTTAGGATCATCGGATCAGCCAGGAGACATCGCAGGAGCAGGCTATTGGCATTCACAACTTGAGGACTCAGGCAAGATACCTTGCCATATTTACTGTTTAAATTAAATGTTGTATGTGTTGTATGTTATTCTGTTATTCTATTTCATATGACTGTGTGCATCCGAGATTGATTCGGGTGCTATCGATGGATACGTCGATGATTTAGTATACTTGGCTTAGTCACTAGTTGACTCATCCCAGTTAGGAGGATATATTGATATCTTCCAAGACCTGACACTTTATACGTTTTCACTATGACATTCATATTGGGATGCGGGTCCGCGTATTCGACTAGCTATCGGTGCGTGTGACATGCATCACGGTTAGTACGTAACTCAGAATATTTTATTTGTAGAGACTAGCATATAGATGCGTGGTATGCACGTCGAGTATTCGCTGTGTGTGTATCTATATTGGGCGGGGAGGACCACTAGTAGGCGTATGGTATACACCCATTGGAATCTGTAGTATCCGGAGGAGCCACGGATCCAATGACTCCCTTTATGCAGATTCCCCATTCTTCGGAGCGGTATGGACGTATATATACTTACAGATTCCCCATTCTTCGGATCGGTATGGATGTTATACTATTCAGATTCCCCGTTCTTTGGAGCAGTATGGACGTTATGCCTACACCTACTCATACGTACCAAAGTTGTCCTCACATTGCATTCACTTAGATGGTTAGCACACCCTTTATTGCATTTACTTTATTCAGTATTTATATATATGGCATGTTTCTATGTATCTTGCTACGTCCCTCTGAGGACCTGGTACCTTTCCAGATTTGGACGAGGCTTACTACCCCACAGTGTACAGGCCAGGACAGGAGACAAGGTTCGCTACCGCAGAGGAGTTAGAGGTGCAGCCGTCAGAGTTCCCGTGATCACTTGGTAGGCCTTCTGCCTAGGATTGGGTGCGTCATTATCTAGTCAGCCGATGCCCCAGTCATTATCTTTTACCTATTATTTCGGTATTTTACTTCGTCATAGTAGTGGGTTTGTCCCCACCTGACACTATTGGTTATACTCTGATATCTTGAGACTGGTATTTATCTTCCAGCAGTTTATTTAGTACTTCATGTTGTTTTATATTGTGGATGAGATTAGATTACTTGCTGTTGAGTTATATGAGATATGTTAGTATTTAGGATAGCGTAGCACTCTTTGTTATGATCCATTAAATTGGGATATCCTTGGAGATGTGTCAGCTGGCTATTGCCACGTGGCCTAGTCCCGTGTATTTTGGGACTGGGGCGTGACAGAATTGACTACTGGGAGTGTGGCTTATGAGTCTGTAAGTGGTTCTTGGTTGGGCATGTGAGCAATAGGCATCAATCTAGAGGTAACCCATAGCATAGTACCTTGTAGCAATAGTTCTATGATAAGGTGTCATTATAGTTAGTATTGGTACTATAGGTAGAAGGGGGAGTAAAGAGTATCGGTGATGGTTCCAGGAGTTAGTATCAGAGTCAGCATGCCAGTTCTGGATAGTCATGAATTCATGTAGTTGAGTGATCCATGTAAACAATTAAGTATTAAGAAAATTGTGTTGAAAATTAATGGAGCATGATATTCAATTTGGTGGTTGATACTTGGGTGTGTCATAAATAAAGAAATATATATGCATAAAGGGTATTAGTGAGTGTGCTATAGTAGGAGAGTACCTATAAGTGTATAGGAGAGTGTGAGGGAATAAGAATATATTATGCTAAGGTAGTAGGACTTATGTTACAGGTAAAAGTAGAGCATTGATGTGAGTAGATAGGAGTGTACCAGTAGATGACTAGTGATGGGTATATCACCTGATATTGAGGCCAGTGATGTGTTGGAAGCAATATGTGGAAGTATATCATGAAATTGTATACAGAATGCACAATGTGCGATTAGTGTCTGTGTGAAAGTTCATTAGTATCAGAAAGTGGAACCCTGAGTATTAGAAAATTTCAATAGTATGTCGTGGGTTGAGAAATACCAAGATTGGTCATGGAAGATTTGTAGAGTATCACTGATTAGTGTATCAGTCTATAAAGAGTTTAAGGAGAGATATATATACATCAATAGAGATATGGAGCCATGTGCCTGCCTTTGAGAGTGAAGTGAAACATGTGTATTATAGAAGTTAATAAGTAGAGCATTGGATGCAAGTAATCATGAGTTCTAGTGAGTGTGATAAGGTGATCTAATGATAAACTAGTATCCTAGAATATTAAGTGCATATGTAGTTAGGAAGCTAGTGTTACGATATCAAGAGTACTAGTGTTTCTATATCAGGAATTAGTTGAGTAATGTGCTAGTAACAGTAAGTACCTTGTGTGATAATATTAGATTGGTATATCAGTTAATATGGATAGAAGAGCATTTGGAAGTAATAGTGCAAGTAATCCAAGCAGTAGAGGAGAGAGACAATATATATATATATATATATATATATATATATATATATATATATATATATATATATATAGAAGTAAGTTTAGTAGGTATAGTACCTTGCTAATTCTGAGTATAGAGGTCGTGTGTAGCAGGGAATAGTATAAGGGATATAAGGATACCAGTGAGAGGTCTTGGTATTGTAATGGCTAGAGGATAATTGTGTATGTATTATGATACTAATGTATAGGTAAGAATCTTAGGATAATTAACAAGTATTAGAGAATTAGTTACACCAAGTATCAGATAGAAAGAGTACCCTAGTAACAAGAGCCGGAGTATCTCAAGTATTATAAAAGTTTAGGCACAAGCATTTTAGTATAATAATATAGATGAGAGACATGAGTAAACTTGGTATAAGAATGTCATCTAAAAAGCATATAAGAGCTGGTGCCTTGTGTAGACAGTAACAAGATTTGAGTAAGGCATCCTATTAGGAGTATTTAAGTTGGACAAGGGTGTGCTAATAAAATACATGATTAAAAAAGTATACAAGTGTTTCTTGCAAGAGAATGATTAAGAAATTTTAGTGATTACAAGAATTGAAATAGATAAAGAAGGTAGTATCTTAGCAGTATTTTGTATAGTATCCTAGGTAGCAAGTGCCAGTGAGTTAAGCATGTCCATGACCTAGAACTATATTATATCACTAGTATTTGGTAGCCCTCAGTATTAAGAATATCTTGACTAGGTTGATGATTAGTGAATGCTTAGTATGATGGAATAGGCCACGTATGGCATAGCAGATTATCCCGCACCAGTAGAGGAAGATACCCCAACAAGGCAGTGACTGAAATTTAAGATAGTTAGAGTATGTTTTTCTCTTTCAGTAGAATGGTAGGATTGTATGTTATAGGATAGGACTATTTTAGACTATGATTTAAGGGGGTTTGATACTAGTAAAAAATTATATGACTGGCCCAAGAGAGAAGAGTGAGAGTTTTAATTTCGAGGATAATTTTTTTTAAGGAGGATAGGATTGTCACCCTCACATTTTTATTTAAGGGTAGTTTGATAATTTACACGGGTATTTTTTATTTTGAGATTTATTGTATTTAAATATTATGCATAAAATTTATTTATTTATTATATTATTTATTGATTGTTAGTTGTAGATTTATTTTGGACTTGTGTAGTGGACCTAACCCATTTATTAGTTGCATGAACCCAACATTTAGATTAGTTTAGATTGAGCCCATTAAATTAGGCCCATGGATTATGATGATGGATTAATTAGTGAAACTATTATACTAGAACCTTTTCCGTTAATTAATTTTTTCATGAGAAACCCCAAGGGATATTTTAGATATTTTATATTGCTTGGAGAGGATTTATGACCAGCAATTAGTGAAGAAGAGAGAATGTCTCTCATTTTATTCTGTTCATTCTATTTAGAACTACATTTCTCCCCTTTCCAATTCTTTCATTCCCTCACCATTCCTCACCAAATTTTTACCCAAATTTAGTCCCTATTCTTTAATAGAAGCTACTACAACAAGGTTCTACAAGAAGGAAACAAGGATCTAGAAGGAGGAGGCCAAGATCTAGAAAGATGAGATATTTTCTATTTTAGAGATTTTTTTATTGGGAATCCATCTTCTAATAGATATATTTCAGTTTTCCCTCTTCTAGTAGACTCTAAATATGAGATTTAACCACAAAAAAACCAGCCCACATGCATAGGCTACCTATAGGAATTGGTTTTAGGTTCATAGGGCACCTATGGTGGAAGTATATCCAATTTGGTGCCAATTTTAGGGGAATTCCAAGATTGGCACATGTAGTGGTTGTCATTGGGTCTAATAGATCTAATTGACATTTGATTGCTTGTTTGTGACTAGTGTCGTATCCACAATTAGGTATGTAGGCTGTATCTCGTCAATTTGACGAAACAGGTTGATTTTGGGGGTTTTTCTCTGACACGGGACCTTGTGTATATCACATTGTGACACGGACACGTAGATACTCTAATTACTATACGCATTGATTATAATTAGTGTTTTAGACTTGCTCATGTCCTCCAAGATGTATTTGGTTATGTGTTGGAGCCGTATCATAAGCGTATCATAGAGAAAGTATGATACGGGTGTGGTGCACTCCACGTGTTTGGTGTTTTGCTCTTATTGCTATACATACATGTGTATTTATATATCTAGATGATAATTAAGTGATATATATATGTATATATTAGTGTATTTATGATTAGTGTATATGTGTGTGTGTATATATATATTGATGACGACGTTGACGATGGCATTGGTGATGACGAGGACGATGATGTGGACAATGGCGATGACAAGGACGATGATGCGGACAATGAATAAGTGATTAGGGTTGGTGTTGGTAATGATGTTAAGATGTTCATGTTGAGAATGATGATGGGTGTTGATGGCTGCTGAATGGAGCCCAATGGCTCCGACGAAGGGGAAGGAGGAAGTCAGGGAGGAGGAGCTCAGGAAGGGAAGGAGCTGCTGCCAGGGAGGAGGTGGCCGGGGTTATGGTCGAGGAGGAGGAGAGGCAGGGAGCGGGGTGGTGAAGGGCTGGTGGTGTGATGGTGTTGGCCTGGGTATTAATAGTGGTAGTGATGACGGCAATGGCGGATGGCCGGAGGTGCAGGAGGAGTTCAGGGAGAGGGGAAGATGCTGTCGGGGCTCAGCGGGGATGACCAGGGAGGTCGAGGTTGGGATGCAGGCGGCTCTGGCGAGGCTGTTCAGTGGAGAGCAGCGGGTCGAGGAGATCAGTCCGGCGGCTTCAAACTACTGCTCAGGCGAGAAAGAAAGGCAGTCGAAGAAGAGAGGGAGAGGTCGGGGTGGTGATGGTGACATTAATGGCGGTGGTGGTATATAGGATAAAGCTAGGGAAGTTGACCGCGGAGGTGGGGGCAGTGGTCGGGGCTACGTGGAGGTGTCGTGGTTGAACAGGAGGTCGTGATATCGGGGACGGAGGAGAGGACGGGTGGTTGCACCTCATCAGGATGCTGTTAATGGCGGGGGTACAGGGTGGAGAATGGCGGGGTCTCTGGTCGGTTGGCCGAAGAAGATCACCGGAGAGGGAGAATACACAGGAAGAGGGAAGGGGATGAATAGTAGGGGATTTGGGGTGGTCGGCTAGAAATAGGGTTTGGAGTTTTGAGGTAGGATTATTTATACATGTGGAATTTGACCTAGACAAGTTTGACTTTGGTCAACATCCTCTTGGGTTGGGCCTTGGGCTCACATGGGGATGTTTGGGAGGGCTATAAATGCATTATTTAAAATGCAAGGATAGGTTTAATTGAGGGGACGATGTACGCGTTGCACATTCCAAAAATTATAGGAAAAATTTATGTGAGGGAAAAATTAGTTTCTTCATGTATTATCCAATGGTGTGGACACCTAAATACATTTTTGCATAAAAATGCCCAACAATTGGGAAAATTGCACAAAGAAGGAAATTGGATTTAATTGATTAAAATTAGTGCGCACGATATTCTGGAATTAATTATAAGTACATGAGATCAAAATTAGGTGGGATGCAAGGGTCATGGACGTAGAGGGCTTATAGTAGAATATTAACAAATTTTGGGTTGCCCAAAATGGGTCAAGATTGTGTCTCCACTTTCGATTGGAACGCACAGGGGTACCAAGTCGTAATTATATAGAATTAAATATAAACGCCCGCGACGAATATTGTGCGACTAAAATGTAGCACAAGAGAGCATAATTATAAGTTACACAAAGGTCAGAATAGTAAGCGGGTATGTCTAGGACAAGGTTGTGAAATTTGCAGATAGGCTATGGCTAGTGTAGTGCTCCAATTATCGAAGCAACGGTATGGTGCGCTAAACGATATAAATAATGTATAATTAAATCAAATGTCGTGTTCTCTATCTAGTTGGATTCTAATTAGCCCTAATTTCTCTATCTAAGCCAAGTAGACCTAATTTTGGTTGAGGGGGTTTATAATCTACCCAACTTAAAATAATTTCATCCTCAAAATTTAAAATAAGGCATAGTCTGTTATTCCTTTACGTACATAAGGCAAGTAAATCGCAATCTCTTTGCGATAATTAAAATCCTGATCAATCCTTCATAATCACTTAAAAATTAAGACAGTCATTGTTCAATTCAAAATTTAACCTATCGTAATCTCTTCTCACTTTTTCGAATCATCAACCTCCAATTTTAAATTGAATCCATATAACATTAACCCGCATCAATTTTTATCTCATGATCTCCAACTATCATAATTTCCTTTAGGAGACAATTCTAATCCAATATTATTCCTATCTTCAACTTATGAATTTTTGTACTCTTTAAATTTTTCTTTCGATTTACATCCTCAATATTTTAAACAGGTAATCCAGAAATTAAAATTTCTTTTTCTTCAATCCTCAAATTTGGAATTCAATCCTTCCATGTTCATGTTTAGAGTTTTATTATTTTCCATGAGATTTAAATCGATAATTCGACCTCCAATACTCTAAATTTAAATCATATGCTCAAAGTATAAATCTTTGGTTCGCCATATTAAGGTTTTTAAAATTTATCAAATCATCATCATCTTAATCCTTCTTTTAAAATTTCTAAAAATTAAAATGGCTTGAATCTCCCAATCTAATCTTACTTGATCACAATCTAAAAAGGATTCTACTTAAGTTTAACAATGTAATTTCTACCCAACTTAGAATTTACCCATCTATCACATAAGGCTATTATATTTAAGAAACTTATTCCTCAAATTTACTTAATCATGCTACTCAATCCTCAAAAATTTAACACCAAATATATCATATAGGATATGCCCTTGATCAATTATAAAAGATAGTCATCTAGTAATAGGATTGGCCTATGGGTATATCTAGTACTCTCTGTGTATCAACTCATACCAAGCACAATGTTTCGTCTTTCCGAAATAAGGGAAGATGGAAAACAATAATAAAGAGTTCAAGGGGAAGGTAATAGAATAGAAGGGTGGGGATCAAGGTGTTTAAAGAATTCGATGGGAATTATCAAGGCAATTGTGGATTGAAATCCTATTTTGGTAATTCCTATTCACCTGTTCATATCAGTACGTTACGATATGCTCAAACATATCTAGAGGGCAAGTATATTTGTCTACTAATCACTATATATCTCAATCCACGTAAGGTAGTTATACGAAGGATGAACCAAGTGCACTAAGGTTAGCTAGACCTTAATACACTGATTCTGATTAGATAATGTATTAGTGTGTATACCCAATAATACATATATCATGATCAAGCTTGATAAAGGAATAAGCTTGCAAAACTAGGCTATAATAGCGGCATAAGTCAAGGTAGTACAGAAAATATAAGTACGCTGGATTATAATGAGAGAAGGTACAAATAATTCAAGTTCACAAAACAAAAACAAAAATACATAGACTCTATAGGCTCTACAGTTGTCATACTAACTCCTTGTCTAAGTTGCTAGTTGACAAAAATAGGGGTACAGCCTTTAAGTTCTACAGTCTGAATAAACACTATCGTCTTATGATAGCATACAGTTAATGTCATTCAATTACACTTCAATACTATGTCAAAAGGACTAGGTGATACTATGTTGTGAGGCATTCTACCTAACTTAAAATAATAAACTAATATTACAACTGGCTTAAAGGAGATTCTACAAAATAACTTGGTCCTTGTAAATAAAGTAGAGAATATTGTTAGGGTATACGAGGGAAAGATCTTGGTACTAATTAGGGCATCCTATTGCATTATGTAGGTAATGGTCATCTTAAGTCTTAATCATAATTCTTATAGGACAAAAGTGTCAATACTAAGAATGGAAAAAGTTACTGGCTCTCAAGTGAAAGAGGATATAACTTATATTGAGGTGGGGTACATGTTACGTGATTTAAAACTAAGAATAATCAGATCACATTCTAAAGGAACAACTCAAACTATCAAGTTTTAACTACCAAGCACATAAATTCAAGTTCAAGATTATAATTATAGTCCTAGCAAACTATATATCCTTAACATAAGATAAAATCACTCGGTCTACAATCAGGAGTGTCAGGTGGCACGAGTTGAAAGGTGAAGAAGAGAAGAATATAATTTAGTCGTCGCACAAATAGCGAGCGCTAAGGTTTTAGAGGAACAAGATATGAGTTTATAATAGGTAGACTCTTGATAATCTCACGGTTTCCTAAGGGAAGATGCTATGCTAATCTCTGTATTCGAGATATGATCAAGGAAAATGTTATATTCATTTCTCTTGGCTTCCTAAGGTATTGTTCGGCTACTATAAGACAAGAAGCTAAAGTGGTAATTCTCTAGTACTATCTTACCATAAAAAGCTAGGTTAGCCCTAATATTTAACCTTATGTTTCTATTGGTTCCTCAATACTAGGGTCAAACATTATGGTCAACTTTCTAACTACTCTAGTAGTGTTTATACTACTCTCAAGTCATACATAAATACATCAAGGGATAATGGTAAATTAATCTATAGGTAAGTGACGCTAGGGTTCTTTAGGTAATAAGGAAGGCTAAGGTTCATTAAGTATCCTAAACTTAATGATATGTCATTATCCTAGTTGTACTATTAATAGGAAGGTTACCCTACTTATTATCTAACAACAGGGACTTCTATATTCTAGGAGAAGGCTATACTCAAGAAACTATTAGGGAAGCATATGAATCAAGCAGGATATAGTTATTCAATAGAATAGATTGGAAGGAAGATAAGTCATAGCCAATTGTGGATGAGATCCTATACTCTAATCTGGCTTGCTCGGTACTGTAACGTAACCGAGACAATATGCTCTTGACCTGCATTGGCCACCACTAAAAATATATCACACTCCAGTCCCAGAATACGTAGGACACGTAAGTATGCCAGCCGCATGTATATGGAAACTCCAATATATGGAAACCATAACACATTCATACGTTGTATCATGAACAATAATTCACAAGTGGTATAAAATATCTCAAGTCGCAGGCATAATCTAAATCTCATCCACATGCATCATAAATAGATAAATAACCAATAGCTATGTATCTAGATCTCAATATAAAATATCTAATGATGGTAGTCGGATGGAAACAAATCCACTACCGGACTAGAATATAGAATAGACAAGATGAATACAATATAAGAATATCAACTACCAATCACGGCTCGATGAGAATACCTCCTCGAAATATACGTAGCAAGTCCGGATCTGCGCTCCTGCAAATGCTCATGAACATCTACACCTGGAAAGGGACCAGGTCCTCAGAGGGACATAACAAGATACATAGAAGCATGCCATAAGGTAAATACTGAATAAATAAAAAGGGTACACTAGCCATCTAAGTAAATGCAAATTTGAGGATAACTTAGTACGTATGGGAAGTGTAGGCTAGACATATGCTGACGTAATTCACCAATCGTCATGACTGTCTAGTATATGCCACATATGCCCCCATACAAGGGCACTGTATAACGTCCATCTCCGAAGAGCATGGAATTTGTATAATATAACGTCCATATCATCCCGAAGAGTGTGGCATCTGAATAATATAACGCCCATATCACCCCTAAGAGTGTTACATCCGCATAGTATATAACGTCCATATCACTCCGTCGAGTGTGGCATCTGAATAAAGGAAGTGGATGTCCCATACACCTACTAGTCGTCCTCCCCGTTCGATGTAGATATACAAGTCGTGAACACAACGTGGACATCCCGTACTATAATGCAAGTCTCTATAGAAATAAACAACTAAACTAAATATCGTTACACATGTTGCTCACATCGATGGCCCATCGAATATGAGGCACGCGTCCCTACATGAACTCACTTCGTGACGTGTAGTGATACGTATAAAGGCCTGGGGAGTCATACCGATAACTCCACAACTTTAGGTGGGTCTACTAGACTCTAAGTCAGACACAAGTCCTAACGTCAACGCATTCGTTGACTGTACCCGAGTCTCTTTCGGACGCGCACAATTATATAATAGTAAAATAAATAAACATACAATTAAATAATAACTGAATTTAAATAGTACAACAAGGCAAGGTATACTTGTCTGGCAAGAAGTTGCGAAGTACCAATAACCTGCTCCAGAAGTCGCGCAGAATAATCTGATGGGTCCTATGTACATATAATATAATACAATACAATATCAGTCATTACACTATCACATGCACAACTATAAATACACTGGACTTAGAGGGTATACTAGGGGCGACATGGGTCAACTAACACGGTAAGTTTGCGCGTTGAATTACGTGGGTGTAGCGTCTTCAATTACTGCGCACAATCAGACAGTCAAACTAACACATCTATTGCCAGTACGTCAATGTACGCAAGGCAGAAAATTCATAAGTTTTTAGGGTCAACATGGTCAAGGTAAACACGGAATAGTCCACAGGGTCCTAGGGTCGCACAATACAATTACATGTCTAGTCATAACTATTACTTAGCATTTAATTACATATATCCATATAATTATATAATAATAATACCAGTAATTTATATACATACCCATTTGACTACATACACTAAATATTTATATATATACCAAGCTGAATAATATACGCGTACGGTACGTATACGTACACGAGTTGGGTTCACCGACTCAGGGTCCGATATCAGCTAACAGTCATACAACAATACTAATATCCTACTGACATATACACAAGCACACACATAACAATATAAAAGGTGGGGAACAAGTTCGTACCTTGGGGTACGTGCACGGAGACGACGGTGAGGTTGACGACGATGATGGTGATGACGTTGATGACGAGGATGGTGATATGGGTGATAGTGAGAATGAGTTCGTGGTGAAGATGATGAGTATGATGATCATAATGTTCATTATTAAGATAATGATGAGTATGATGTTTATGACGACGATGAAGATGGCGTTGGTGATGATGAGGACGATGATGTGGACAATAGCGATGACGAGGATGATGATGCAGACAATGAATAAGTGATTAGGGTTAGTGTTGGTAATGATGTTAAGATGTTCATGTTGAGAATGATGATGGGTGTTGATGGTTGCTGACTGGAGCCCAACGGCTCCGACGAAGGGAAAGGAGGAAGTCAGGGAGAAGGAGCTCAGGAAGGGGGGGAGCTGCTGTCAAGGAGGAGGTGGCCGAGGTTATGGTCGAGGAGGAGAAGAGGCAGGGAGAGGGGTGGTGAAGGGCTGGTGGTGTGATGGTGTTGGCCTGGGTGTTAATGGTGGTGGTGATGACGGCAATGGCGGATGGCCGGAGGCGCAGGGTGGAGTTCAAGGAGAGGGGGAGATCCTGTCGGGGCTCAACGGGGATGACCAGGGAGGTCGAGGTCGAGATGCAGGCGGCTCCGGCGAGGTGGTTCAGTGGAGAGCAGCGGCTTGGGAAGGCCAGCGGGTCGAGAAGATCAGTCCGGCGGCTCCGAGCTGCTGCTAAGGCGAGAAAGAAAGGCAGTCGAAGAAGAGAGGGAGAGGTCGGGGTGATGATGGTGACATTAATGGCGGTGGTGGTATATAGGATCCGGCTAGGGAGGTTGACGGCGGAGGTGGGGGCAGTGGTCGGGGCTACGCGGAGGCGTCGTGGTCGAGCAGGAGGTCGTGATATCGGGGACAGAGGAGAGGACTGGGGTGGTTGCGGCTCGTCAGGCTGCTGTCAATAGCGAGGGTGCATGGTGGAGAATGGCGGGGTCTCCGGTCAGTTGGCCGGAGAAGATCACCGGAGATGGGGAACACACAGGAAGAGGGAAGGGGATAAATAGTAGGGGATTTGGGGTGGTCGGCTAGAAATAGGGTTTGGAGTTTTGAGGTGGGGAAAAATATAGGAAAGTATTATTTATACATATAGAATTTGACCTAGACGAGTTTGACTTTGGTCAACATCCTCTTGGGTTGGGCCTTGGGCTCACATGGGGATGTTTGGGAGGGCTATAACTACATTATTTAAAATACAAGGATAGGTTTAATTGAGGGGGCGATGTGCGCGTTGCATATTCCAAAAATTATAGAAAAAATTCATGTGAGAGAAAAATTGGTTTCTTCATGTATTGTATAATGGTGTGGACACCTAAATGCATTTTTGCATAAAAATGCCCAACAATTTAGAAAATTGCACAAAGAAGGAAATTGGATTTAATTGGTTAAAATTAGTGTGCACGATATTCTAGGATTAATTATAAGTATATGGGATCAAAATTAGGTGGGATGCAAGGTCATGGACGTAGAGGGCTTAGAGTAGAATATTAACAAAATTTGGGTTGCCCAAAACGGGTCAAGATTATGTCTCCACTTTCGATTGGAACGCACAGGGGTACCAAGTCGTAATTATATATAATTAAATATAAATGCCCGCGACGAATATTGTGCGACTAAAATGTAGCATAAGAGAGCATAATTATAAGTTACACAAAGGTCAGAATAGTAAGCGGGTATGTCTAGGACAAGGTTGTGAAATTTGCAGATAGGCTATGGCTAGTGTAGTGCTCCAATTATCGAAGCAACGGTAAGGTGCGCTAAGCGATATAAATAATGTATAGTTAAATTAAATGTCGTGTTCTTTATCTAGTTGGATTCTAATTAGCCCTAATTTCTCTATCTAAGCCAAGTAGGCCTAATTTTGGGTGAGGGGGTTTATAACCACTCAATCTGATAATACCACTGCTCTATATAACCTGATATGCCATTGCACACAATAATAAATTCCTAACTGTATTAGAATGGAAACACAGTTGTTGTGTTGAACAAGCACGCTACTAATACTGCTGTGGTGTCAAAACCCGACCTCAAACTCCCTTGTAATTGCCCTAATTATGGCAATGACTAATACCTGACCACAACCCCTAACACTGCTGCTAATAGTCCTCAACTTTCCCTCTTCGATAACACCTCAACTGATACAGTCACGTATCAATCTACCAACTGTTACCACTGCCTGGATATCACAGCAGTAGCCACACCCTTATGTGCCCGACCACACATCATTTTCTTGCACACCCTCACTTAATTCCTTGTATCAGTGTATCTCTCCTTTGATTGCATCACAGTCACTAATTCTCTTTCCATATTGCACTCAGTCCTTTGCTGCACATACGTACACTTAAGTATAATATTAAGTATAGATACACCTATTCATATGTTGCTGTATAGGTGTTTATCTAGATTATATATATACCATGGCAATTCTTCAAATACCTGAAGTGTCATACTTAGAATACACACTCATATTAGTTTTCCCACCTTGATACTCATACTAAAATCCCCAATACCCAATTAAAAATATATATACGTACGAAATATAATTATATATAGCTATTAGAACTTGCTACGAAAGAATTGGAACTCAAATGCACAAAATCTCCAATTTGGAGCCCCGTTTCATATCGTACCATGATATACCTTACTCGTATCCATTTATGGACACAAATCAACCCCCACATGACCAATATAACTCTAATTAGGCCTACCAAACCTAATAACAAATACTTTGTGTGCTATTCTCGAATCTCCCAAAAAATGAGCACAAAACTCAATGTAGAAGTCCCAAATTGAGTCAATAGGAGTCCAAACTCCTCCCTATGGGTGGCCCTAATATATGGATGCAATCAATATGTTCTAAAATACTAAATGAAACTAATTAGAGAAGAAATTTTAGAATTTACCTATTGGAAGATGGATTCCCAATGCAAAGCCAATAGGACACAATGTGAACAAAAACACCAAGCCAAACTCCTTCTTTTCCTAGCTCCTTACACTCACTAGCTTCTAGTATCCTTAGGTGGTGAGGATGAGTGAATTTGAGAGAAATTTGTGAGGAATTTGATAGAAGAAAGAACTATGGAGGAAGAACCCTAATTTGGAAAAAAGTGGATGAAGAATGAGAGAAAAGAGAGTGTCCCCCTTCCTAAACTAGGCCCCCCTCACCCCCTCTCCAAGAAATATACAAAGACCCCTATGCCCCTATTGGTTTGTCATAAGGAATTAATTAACGGTGGAAGTTTCTCTTCCTAATGAATATTAACCTAATCACTAATTAATGAGATGTGTTTACTAGTTTGGGTCCAATGGCTAGTCCAACTAATAGGTTAGGTCCACTAGGGTCTAGTTTAGTCAATTAGTCTAATCACTAACTACTAATAATATATTAGTCACATAATATAGCAAGCATATTTATATAAATAAATTATAATACAATAATTCTAATAATTCTAAAATAATAAAAATATTCCTATTCTAGAAATATGGTAGTAACAAGTCTACCCTTAAAAAAAAATTTGTCCTTGAAATTAAAACTAAACTAGCACAAGAACACAATAAACAAGAAGAACCAGGCCTCAAGGATCGAAGAGATATGGGTACTATTCAAGCATTTCATCCTCCTTCTCCCAGGTTAACTCACCCGGAGACTGATGCCTCCACACGACACGAACCAAAGGAATAGTCTGGTTTCGCAATACCTTCTTCCTTCAATCCAAGATCTCCACTGGCTTCTCCGGGTAGCTGAGTATCGGACCAATCTCAATCTCCGAGTGATCTAGTACGTGACTAGGATCTGCCACATACCATCTCAGCTATGACACATGAAATACGTTATGTACTCCCTTTAGTGCATGCGGCAAGTCCAGTCTGTAAATTACTACATCGACCCTTGCAAGAATACTGAAGGGTCTGATATACCGTGGACTAAGCTTTCTGCCTCCACAAAAGTGAACCCTATCTTGTGTCAAAAAAATTCGCAAGAACACCAGATCGCCAACCTAGAACAAAATACAACCTAAACACATAATCTAAAATAATGCAATCACGAGCAATTACAAATAAACTTTTACCTTAAACACCAAAGGTCTGCGGTGGCTGTCGGTCCAATGCCACTGTCTGTCTTACGGCACCGGAAGTCTGTCTCTAATTAGCTTAATCTTTACCGCTGCATCCACGACCATTTTTGGCCCCAACAAGGCTCTCTCACCAACATCATCCTAAGATAATAGAGTACGACATCTCCATCCATACAAAGCCTCAAATGGAGACATCTTGATGCTGGCCTGGTAACTGTTATTGTATGCAAACTCTACCAAGTGGAGATGATCCTCCGAAAAACCTCCAGAATCCAAAATAAAAGTGCGGAGCATATCCTCGAGAGTCTGGATAGTCCTCTCCGACTGACCGTCTGTCTGGGGGTGATATGCGGTATTGAACTTGAGTTGGGTGCCCAAGCTAGGCTGTAAACTCCTCAAAAAGTGGAAAGTAAAATGACTATCCTGATCCGAGATAATTCTTACAGGAACTTCGTACAATTCGACAATCTGACTCACATACATCTCTGCTAGTTTCTCTGTAGACGTTTCCACTTTAAATGTCAAGTAGTGGGCTGATTTGGTCAACTTGTCTACGATGAGCCAAATCACATCTTTTCCTTATGGAGAACGCGGAAGCTCTAAAACAAAATCCATGGTCACGTGTTCTCACTTTCACTCTGGAATGGGTAAAGGCTGAAGCAATCCACCTGGCCTCTGTCTATCCGTCTTTACCTGCTGGCATACCAGACATCTGGATACGAAGCTTGCCACCTCCCGCTTCATACCATACCACCATACGTGCTCTCTCAAATCCCGATATATCCTGTTGGCAACTGGATGCATCGAGTACTGAGAGCGATGCGCCTCCTATAGAACTTTCTCGCACAACTCCCCGCTCGACACACATAATCTAGTACCTTGCCATAATGGTCCATCATCAATGATGGTAAAATCCTCCGATAATCCCATCTGAATCAGTGCTCTAATGTTCCTCAGAGTCTCATCATTAAACTGCCTAGCACTGATCATATCCATCATCTCAGACTGTATCTGTAATCCTTACATCTGCATCTCGATACCAGGAACTAGCACCTCAATCCCCAAACTCTCAAGGTCGGCTAACAAATGTCTGTCCGTCATCAAGAACATAGCTATTGGATACCTGCTCAAGGCATCAGCGACTATGTTTGTCTTTCCTGGATGGTACTACAATGATATGTCAAAGTCCTTCATCAAATCCAATCACATCCTCTGTCTCATGTTCAGTTTCTTTTGTGTGAATACGTACTTCAAGATCTTATTGTTTGTGAAGATCTCCACACGCTCTCCGTACATGTAGTATTTTTACAGCTTTAGAGGAAAGATGACCGCTGCCAACTCTAAATTGTTGGTGGGGTAGTTCTTCTTATGAGGACTCTAATTACCTAGAAGCATAGGCAATCACATTTCTGTGCTGTTGAATAATGCAACCCAAACCCTTTCTTGAAGCATCACTATAGATAGTGAATCCACCTATCCCTGATGGCAATGTCAACACTGGGACTGTCATCAATCTCTTCTTCAGCTCATCAAAAGCGGCCAGGAAATCCTCTGTCCATACGAACTCTATATTATTTTTGGTTAGCCTAGTCTTTGGATCTACAATCCTGGAGAAGCCTTGTTTGAATCTCCTGTAATAACCTGCCAACCCCAGGAAACTCCTGATCTCTGCAACCAAACTCGGAGTATCTAACGACTCCACTTCCACGATCTTCTTTGGGTCAACTGAGATCCTGTCACCTGTCATTATATGCCCAACAAATTCAACCTTGTCTAGGAAGAATTCAAACTTTGAAAGCTTCCTATAAAGATCCTCCTTCCTGAGAGTCTCCAAAACTATCCTCAGGTGCTCTTTATGCTCCTCCGGGGTCTTCGAATACACAATGATGTCATCAATAAAAACCACCACAAACTTGTCAAGGTACTAGTGGAACACATTGTTCATTAGATTCATGAATACTGCTGGGGCATTGGTCAACCCAAACGGTATTACTATGAACTCAAATTGGCCATACCGAGTCCGAAAAGCTGTCTTTGGAATGTTTTTCTTCTTCACTTTCACATAGTGGTAGCCTGACCTCAAGTCTATCTTTGAAAATACCTTCTCTCTGCTCAACTGATCGAAGAGATCTTCTATCCTTGGTAGCGGGTATTTATTCTTAATAGTGAGGTTGTTCAGAGTCCTATAGTCGATACACATATGTACTAACCCATCCTTCTTTGGTACAAAAAATACCAGAGCACCCCATGGTGCCTTGGCCTATAATTTATCAACCTGCTTCTTCAACTTTGCCAGTTCACTGTTGTTGACCCTATAGATGTGCTGTGATGTTGGCTCTGCGCCTGGAACCAAGTCTATAGAGATCTTAATATCTCTGTCTGGTGACAATCTTGGCAACTCCTCTAGAAAGACATCCAGGAACTCCGCTATCAGTGGATGTGGCAGCTCCTCTTCTTCTACCATGGCTCCACAAAATATGCTCTCGTTCGGCTCTGTTGCTCCTCTGGCAATCTCGAACTCTAGCTCTCCTGGCGGTCAAAATATCACTCTGCTTCCACGATAATCTATACTAGCATGGCGCCTACTCAACCAATCCATCCCGAGTACAATATCATATTCTGGAAGTGGCATTACGAGTAAGCACGTGCTCAACTCTCAGCCTCTCAATAAAACCCTCTGCTCCTTGCAAAAAATACTGAATAGGATAATGCCTCCCCTAGTCATGATCTTGTAAGTCCTAGACAAGGGTTCCACCTCTAAACGATGGTTAAGAGCAAAAGATACAAATATAAAACTATAGGAAGCACCAGAATCGAATAAAGCAAATGCTGGAATAGAATCGAGAATAACTGAACCTGTAATCACGTCTCCCTTTGGCTCTGCCTCCTCAATCGTCATGACAAAAGCTCGCCCCTGAGGGGCATCTCTCTGCTGGTGCTGGTGCTGAGCGAACCTCTGTTGCTGTGACAGAAGTGGAGGTCCCCTCTGTTAAACTGCGGGTGGCCTTGCTGGTGCTCCCTGAATCGGTGCTCTAGCTGGTCCTCCCTGAGCTAGATGAGCAAGACAATCTCTTTGTTGGTGGCCGGGTGACCCACCAAAAAGGCACACTCCCAACCTCTTTCGATAAACCTCCCTGGCACTACTAGAAAAAGCGGGATTAGCGACGTATTTTAGCGACGTCAAAAGAAACGTCGCTAATAATACATAAATTAGCGACTCATTATAAACACGTCGCTAGACGTCGCTAAATGGCGACAGTTAGCGACGTTTAGCGACTTTTAATACGATTTTAAAAGATAAGTCGCTATAAGTTCAATTAAGGTCGCTAAACGTCGCTAATATGTCTAATTTAGCGACGTTTAGCGACGTATATAGCGACATTTAAACTCAAAATATTTAGCAACGTGTTTAGCGACGTCCTTTACGTCGCAAATATTTAATTTAGCGACATTTTTATTGGACGTCGCTAAACGTCGCTAAAATTTGGTTAATTAGGGGTCGGTTTCCTTTTTCCCCGTCAGTTGAAATTTCGATTCGAAAACATATTCCCCCCCCTCCCCAGCTCCGTCGACCGCGACTACTCCGACAAGGCAAGGTATACTCTCTCTCTCTCTCTCTCTCTCTCTCTCTTTCTCACAGGACACATGTGACATTGACACAAACACGACACACACACTGACACTGACACAGACACAGACACGGCACACACACACTGACACAGACACTGATCTGAACCTAGGGTTAGGGTTAGGGTTAGGTTTTTTGACATGGGGTTAGGGTTAGGGTTAGGGTTAGGTTTTTTGACATGGGGTTAGGGTTAGGGTTAGGGTTAGGGTTAGGTTTTTTGACAATGTTCATGCATGTGCGATCATGTAGAGATCAGATTTTAATTTCTTCTTTCAAGTATAAAATAAATAAATAATATGGATCGATGAATAAGAAAGAAAGAACATAAGTGTATTTATTTGCACTTTTGCAATATATATATATATATATATATATATATATATATATATATATATATATATATATATATATATACATACATACATACTAATTGTTTGATTTTGTGGTTACTATTCATTGGTCCAATGGAGGAGGGGAAAAAATGATGGCTATTATTGAATCCATGTTCATATGTCATGACTACGTACATTGGGTGAACAAATTAGAACTAATTCCTGAATATTCGTACAATAACTGATCATGTGATCAAATTAATTAGAACGCCAATTATTCGACCAGGAAGTGTATGATCTAAGCAACCGTCCTTAATTGTGCCCCAAGAATTTTGAGCTCTAGCTACTTCCTCGTTCCACTCCCAATATATATAGGGGTTAATTGCCGAAAGCAAAGTACTGCGGAGTTATGTATCTCAGTTCCTCACCATACTGCCAGTTTCAAGAAGTGCCTAATGGTCTAAATAATATGACTATAACAGTTGAATTAGCTAAACGAAACTTACAAATCAGCTTAAATAAATAAAGGATTAATTTCAATACTTACTGAAATCACTAGCTAGCAGTATGAAGAGCCTCTAATGGAGCAAAGATATCATCGCAGCATGCATCATTAAGGACATGCATCTCAAGAAACTTATTGGCTTCGGCTGGAGCCTACTACACTAAAATCCGGACACTGACACAGAAGTGGGTTAAGGTATAGTAGTAAAGTGGTATTAAGATATTATTTGGGTAATGTTATATATATATATATATATATATATATATATATATATATATATATATATATATACTGCTTTTCCAATAACGGACACTGACACAGACACAGAAGTTAATTTTGCATGTAATAATTTATATGATACATACTGTCAATTTTGCAGAAGTATCTAGAAATGGATATGAATTACTATCTGCGTCATCGTTCGTGGATGTACAACCGTCATCCTGATGACATGTGCGGTGTGCGGGATGAATTCATTGAGGGTGTACAGCAGTTCCTGCAGATCGCCAAGGCGTTCCCTCAGTACATGGACGGTACCAAAATTAAGTGTCCATGTGTGAGATGTCGCAACAGGAAATATCATCCAGAAGTGGAAGTTACATATCATTTATACTCGAAGGGCTTTACGCCGAATTACTATCAGTGGACCGCACACGGAGAACTTGTATCTCTAGCATCAGAGTCGGAGCCCTATGTGGAGCCGTATATGGATGTCCAAGACCACGATGCTTACGACGACGGGTTGGTGAACATAGTTTATGATGCGGCGGGGCCTAGTTTCAATCCTGACAATTATGATGCGGCGGGGCCTAGTTTCAATCCTGACAATTATGATGCGGCAGGACCTAGTTTCAATCCAGACAATTATGATGCAGCTGAGGAGGCACCGAATGCCGATGTTGCAAAGTTTATGGAGTTGCTTGAGAATGCAAGGACTCCACTATATCCTGGTTGTGAGGACCATTCACCGTTGGAGGTGGTTACAAGATTATTGAGCATCAAGTCCGATTTTAACATGTCGCAAGAATGCTATAATCGACTGCTCGATTTGATTATAGAGATCTTGCCCGAGGGTGCAAAGTTGCCTAAAGACTTCTATCGATCTAAGAGGATGGTGAGATCGCTTTGGATGGGATACGAGAAAATCGATGCATGTCGCAATGGGTGCATGTTGTACTACAAAGACGACAAGGATGAAGATGCGTGTAGATTCTGTGGTGCTGATCGCTACAAGGCCACTGTTAGAGGAAAGTCTGTCGGTGCAAGGAAGCCTACCGATTCGATGCACTACTTGCCTTTGACGCCGCGGTTGCAGCGGTTGTTTATGGTTAAGGAGACTGCAGAAAACATGAGTTGGCACAGGCGAAAACAGATCGAAGGAGTATTGGATCATCCATCCGATGGAGAAGCATGGAAGCACTTTGATCGAGAGTATCCACATTGAATGGCCTGCTGTGCCTGCCTCTGTGGCTACTGCTGGTGCTGACCATGAGCTAGTGCCTAGTGCCGCTGGTGATGGTACTAGAATGATCTTTTCTTCTGCTGAAAGTGGGGACGCTTGGCCGGCCCCGTTCTACTACTCGCTCCTCCAGAACCGTCGTATCATCTCTTGGGCCTGAGGTCCAGATCATCCTCATCAATCTGAGCATCCATCAAAATGCCCTCAAAGGTAGCAGTGTGACATCCGAAATTATGAGACTCAATCTCTCTCATCAGCCCCTTCCTAAACTTTCGGGCTCGATCTCCTAGGCCTCGAATCATCGATAGTGCAAAATGACTCAAGAAAACTCTGCATCGTACTTGTCGACTGACATGTTCCCTTGGACCAAGTCATGAAACTGACTCTCCAAGGCTCCCAAGGCTACGTAGAAAAAGAATTTTTTCTTGAAGAGCACCTTGAAGGTGTCACACCCCAGTTCCAAAATACGTAGGACTAGGACACGTAAGCATGCAAGTCGCATGTATATGGCAACTCCAATATATGGAAACCATAACAGATGCGTACGCTGTGTCATGAACAATAATCCATAAGTGGTATAAAACATCTCAAGTCACAGGCATAATCTAGATCTCATCCACATGAATCATAAATAGATAAATAACCAATAGCTACGTATCTAGATCTCAATATAAAGTATCTAATGACCGTAGTCGGATGGAAACAAATCCACTACCGGACTAGAATATAGAATAGACAAGATAAATACAATATAAGAATATCAACTACCAATCACGAGCTCGAAGAGAAGTCCTCATCGTAATATACGTAGCAAGTCCGGATCTGCGCTCCTGCGAATACTCATGCACAATACACCTGGAAAGGGCCAGGTCCTCAGAGGGACATAACAAGATACATAAAAGCATGCCATAAAGTAAATACTGTGAAAACTCGAGGGTGACCTAACCAGCTAAGTGAAATGCACTTTGAAGACAACCTTGGTACGTATGGGTAGATGAAAGGTATAAAGCATAGCGTCAAACCAGAGGCTATGTATCTAGCATTAGCTGTAAACTGGATGCCAGATGTATATGCTGACTACATCACCGATCATGATAGCGCGCAGCTAGTAACCTCTGCCGGATGTATCGACAAGCATATACTCCTATAACCGGGCAACACTGATCCCATAACCGGGTAACACTGGCCCATAACCGGGTAACACTGAGGCTTGCGGTCCCGCAGTTTACTCTGAAACTACGGCAACCAAATTGTCTGTCTCATACGCCTACTAATTGTCTTCCCTGCCCCATGATCTATGCATATTGTATCCACAACACGCAGTAGCTACTACACCGAGATGAAGTACAAGTATCGGTGTTGTAACCCGGGCTCATAGTCTATCGTTTGAATGATAGTACAACCTCACAACCAAACCAGGACAAGGATTGGACCTTCGTACTACAATAGTCTATGCTCCGACTACTAATAACTGCTAAGTTTCTAACATACATCACTATTAGCAGTTATACCCTATCCGTCGCACGACTTACACGTACAGGTGGCCAACCGCATACGCAAGTTTGTGCCCTACATGAGACTCACAACACGTGTAATGAATGTGTCAAGGCCTGGGGAGTCATACCAATAACTCCACGACTTTAGGTGGGTCTACTAGACACTAGGTCAGACACAAGTCCTAACGTCAATGCCTCCATTGACTGCACTAGAGTCTCTCTCGGACACGCACAATTATAGTAATAATATGCAGCTAAATAATATAAAATTTAAACAGTACAACAAGGCAAGGTATACTTGCCTGGCAAGAAGGCTGCATAGCACCAATAACCTGCTCCAGAAGTCGCGCAGAATGATCCAATGGTCCTCGGGGTCAACGTGCAAAGATATGGGAATCGGGATGTCTGTTATGGTTGTCTGGCAAGGGTGACAGGTCTATGATGACGATGATGACGAGGGTTATAACGATGATGAGGTTTGCTAAGGGTGAGGGTTAAGGGTGATGAGGTGAGGAGGAAGCTATAGGTGGTGGCTGGGATGATGGTGATGATGGGGAGGATATGGATGATGGTGAGGGCGATGATGATAATGATGATGACGAAAAGAATGAGATGATGATGATGACCATGATGAGACGATGATGATAACGATAATGAGATGATGATAATTACGATAATGAGGATGATAGGGATGATGATAATATTGACGATCATGATGATGGGGATGATGACGATGTTGGTGACGATGGCGATAAGTAGGATGATAATGATGATAACGATGATGACTATGAAGGTAAAGATGACGATGGGGATGATGACATGGACAATGGTGATCATAAGAACGATGATGATGATGACTAGGATAATGAACAAGTGATTGGTGTTTGTGTTGGTAATGATTTTGATATACTCATGGTGAAGATGATGATGAGTAGGATGATGATGATACTGGTGGTGGCTGTTGAACTCCGACCAACGAGGGGGACCAGCCACGGAGGAGCAAGAAGGAGCTCATGGAGGAGGAGGGGGTTCAGGGAGTCGTGGTACCGGAGGGGGGTCAAGGAGGAGAGCAGGGAGGACCGTAGTGGTGATGGGTGGTGGACAGGTGGTGGTGACATAAAATCCGGCCAGTCGAAGGAGGAGGAGGCTCAGTTTCAGGGAGGAGAAGTGGTGGAGGTGAAGTCGACGAGGGGGAGACTCAGGCGGGGATGATGGCCAGGCCGAGCTTCTCCAGTGAGGTTGCTCGGCTCGGCGGTGGACGGGGACCAGAGAAGAAGAAGGAGGAAGGAAGGGTGGAGCGACATTGTGGTAATGGTGGTCGGCTGGTGGTTGGGGTGCTGTCGACGGTACGTCGAAGATGACGGTGGTCCAGGGGGAGAATCCGGTCGGCGTTCAGTCAACGATTGAGAGGAAAAGACAAAGGCAGTGGTTCAGGCGAAGACTGGGTCGGGTTCCATGCGGTCACGGAGGGAGAAGTCGAGAACAGCAGGGAGTTTGGCCGGTCTCGTCGTGCCCCGGCGGTCCCCGGTGTTGTGCAGGCAGCTGCGGGCAGAGCGCAGCGGCGTGGAGGAGGAAGAGAGGGACAAGGAGGCGAGGTGGTCGGCCAGGGCAGGCGGGGTTCAGCTTCGGTCGGCGGAGCCTCGACTTCGGGGGAGAAGATGAATAGTAAGGGTAGGGGGACGTCGGATGAATATTTTTTCTAGGTTTTGGGTTTTGATGTGGAAGAAAAAATAAAGAAAAGAAAGAAAATATTGTATTTATATACATGTAGGATTTATAGGTTTAGGGTTGACCTAGGATTAGGGCTTGGTCAACACTCCTTGGGATTGGGCCTTGGGCTCACATGGTGATGTTGGGAGGGCAAGAATTTGCATTATTTAAATACAAGGCTAGAATTTAAATGGGGGACGATGTGCGCGTTGCACATTCTGAAAAATTAGGAAAAAATTTATGTGAAAGGGAAAGTTGGGTTTCTTCATGTATTGTCCAATGGTGGGGACACATCAGTACATTTTTGCATAAAACTCCCCAATAATTAAAAAAATTGCACAAGGACGGAAATTGGATTTAATTAATTAAAATTAGTGCGTACGATGTTCTGGAATTAATTAGAAGTACACGGGATTAAAATTAGGTGGGACAAAGTGTTTGGGACGTAGAGGATACAGAGTAGAATAATTACAAATTTTTGGTTGTACAAAACGGTCAAGATTGTGTTTCCAATTTTGATTGGAAAGCACAAGGGTACAAAGTCGTATTATATTTAGAATTAAGAAATAACGTCCGCGACGTTTATTGTGAGACTAAAATGTAGCACCAGAGAGCATGATTATAATTTACACAAAGGTCAAAAAGGTAGGCGGGCACGTCTAGGACAAGGTTATGAAATTTGTAGATAGGCAACGGCTAGTGTAGTACTCCAATTATCGAAGCAACGGTAAGGTACGCTAAGCGATATAAAATTATTGTACAACTAAATCAAATGCCGTGTTCTATATCTAATTGGGATTAAACTAGCCCTAATTTCACTATCTAAGCCAAGTGGACCAAATTTTGGGTGAGGGGGTTTACAATCTACCCAACTTAAAAATAATTTCGTCCTCGAAATTAAAATAGGCAGGGTCTCTCTATCTAATCTTACTTGGTCACAGTCTAAAATAATTTACCTCAAGTTTTAATGATGCAGTTTCTATCCAACTTAGAATTTATCCATCAAACATCTAAGGCTATACATCTAAGAAAGCTACTCCTCCTATTATTTAATCCTCAAAGTTTCAACACCAACCTATCATCTATGATATGTTCCTAATTAACTACAAAAGTGAGTCACCAACTCAGGTGATTATCCTATGGGGTATATCTAGTACTATCAGTGTATTAACTTATACCTGGCACGAGCGTTCGTCTTTCCGGAATAAGGGAAGACGAAAAGCAATAATAAAGAGTTCAAGGCGAAGGTGATAGAAAATAAGTACGAGGTTCAAGGAGATTAAAGGATTCAAAAAGAAAGTTGTCAGGACAGTTGTGGATTAAAATCCTATTTTGGTAAATTCCTATTCACATGTTCATATTGGAACAGTTCTGTAACCGATACGATATGCTCAGACATGTCTAGAGGCAGGCATATTCGTCTACTAGTCAACTATATATCTCAATCCACGTAAATAGTTAGGCGAAGAGTGAACCAAGCGCACTAAGGTTGTCCAGACCCCAATACACTGATTCTGATTTCAACAATGTATTAGTAGGCGTCTCCAATAACACATATGTCATGAACAAGCTCGATAAAAGAATAAGCTTGCAAAACTAGGCTATGAAATAGCAGCATAAGTCACGGTAGTTTAGAAAATATAAATACGTTGGATTATGATGAAAGGAGTTACAAATTAATTCAAGTTCACAAAACAAAACAAGAAAGATAAGACTCTACAATATCTACAGTTGTCATACTAACTCCTTGTCTAAGTCGTTAGTCGACCAAATAGGGCATGGCTTCTAAGTTCTAGAGTCTAAACACTATCTTCTTATGCAAGTCTTAAAGTTGGTGTCATTCGATTATACTTCATCAATGGGTTAAGAGAATTGTAGGATACTATGTGGTGAGGCATACTACCCAACTTAAAAATAATAATTTAATACGCTAATGCCTTAAGGAAAATATAGGAATTCCTGTTAAGGTTTACGAGAAGAGGTCTTGGTACTTATTAGGGTATCCTCTTACACTATTTAGGTCATGGTCATCTTAAGTCTTAGTCATAGTGCTCATAGAATAGAAGGGTTAACATTAAGAATGGAAGCGTTAGGTGGCACGACAGAAGAACATAATTAGTCGTTGTACAAATTGCGAGCGCTAAGGTCTCAGAGGAACGAATATGAAATTAAATAAAAGGACTCTAGGTAACATCACAGTTTTCTAAGGGGAAGGGGTATGCTAATCTCTGTGTTCGAGGTTTGATCGAGGAAAATATTCTAAGCATTGCTTTTATCTTTCTAAAGTACTGCCTGCTAATCTCAAGACAAGAGTCTAAATGTATAGTTTTATAATACTATCTTATCATGTAAAGCTAGGTTAGCCCTAATATTTAACCTTATGTTTCTATTGGTTCCTTAATACTAGGGTCAAACCTTATGGTCTACTTTCTAACTACTCTAGTAGTGTCTATACCACTCTCAAGTCTTCATATATATATCGAGGGGTAATGGTACATCAATCTATAGGTAAGGGGTGCTAGGGTTTCATTAAGTATTCTAACTCAGTGATGTGTCATCATCCTAGTTGTACTCTTAATAAGAAGGTTACCCTAATTATTATCTAACAACAGGGACTTCTATATTCTAGGAGGAGGCTATACTCTAGGAACTATTAGGGAAGCACATGAATCAAGCAGGATGCAGCTATTTAGATAGAACAAATTGGAAGAAAGGTGAATCATAGTCAATTATGGATGAGATCCTATACTCTAATCCTAGGTGCAGGCTTGCTCGATACAGTAACGTAACCGAGATAATATGCTCTTGACCTGCATAGGCCACCACAAAAACATGGTACGCCCCAGTCCCAAAATACGTAGGACTAGGACACGTAAGCATGCCAGCCGCATGTATATGGCAACTCCAATATATGGAAACCATAACACATGTGTACGCTGTGTCATGAACAATAATCCATAAGTGGTATAAAATATCTCAAGTCACAGGCATAATCTAGATCTCATCCACATGAATCATAAATGGATAAATAACCAATAGCTACGTATCTAGATCTTAATATAAAGTATCTAATGATGGTAGTCGGATGGAAACAAATCCACTACCGGACTAGAATATAGAATAGATAAGATAAATATAATATAAGAATATCAAATACCAATCATGAGCTCGAAGAGAAGTCCTCATCGCAATATACGTAGCAAGTCCAGATTTACGCTCCTATGAATACTCATGCACAATACACCTGGAAAGGGCCAGGTCCTCAGAGGGACATAACAAGATACATAAAAGCATGCCATAAAGTAAATACTGTAAAAACTCGAGGGTGACCTAACCAGCTAAGTGAAATGCACTTTGAAGACAACCTTGGTACGTATGGGTAGGTGAAAGGTATAAAGCATAGCATCAAACCAGAGGTTATATATCTGGCATTAGCTGTAAACTGGATGCCAGATGTATATGCTGACTACATCACCGATCATGATAGCGCGCAGCTAGTAACCTCTGCCAGATGTATCGACAAGCATATACTCCCATAATCGGGCAATACTGATCCCATAACCGAGTAACACTGGCCCATAACCGGGTAATACTGGCCCATAATCGGGTAACACTGAGGCTCACGGTCCCACAGTTTACTCTGAAACTACGGCATCCAAATTGTTTGTCCCATACGCCTACTAATTGTCTTTTCCACCCCATGATCTATGCATGTTGTATCCACAACACGCAGTAGCTACTACACCGAGATGGAGTGCAAGTATCGGTGTTGTAACCTGAGCTCATAGTCTATCGTTTTAACGATAGTCCAACCTCATAACCAAACAAGGACAAGGATTGGACCTTCGTACTAATAACTGCTAAGTCTCTAACATGTATCACTATTAGCAGTTATATCCTATCCGTCATACGACTTACACGTGTAGGTGGCCAACCGCATATATAAGTCTGTGCCCTACATGAGACTCACAACATGTGTAATGAATGTGTCAAGGCCTGGGGAGTCATACCAATAACTCCACGACTTTAGGTGGGTCTACTAGACACTAGGTCAGACACAAGTCCTAACGTCAACGCCTCCGTTGACTACACCCGAGTCTCTCTCAGACGCGCACAATTATAATAATAATATGCAGCTAAATAATACAGAATTTAAATAGTACAACAAGGCAAGGTATATTTGCCTGGCAAGAAGGCTGCGTAGCACCAATAACCTGCTCCAGAAGTCGTGCAGAACGATCCAATGGTCCTCGGGGTCAACGTACAAAGGTACGGGAATCAGGATATCTGCTACGGTTGTCTGGCAAGGGTGACGAGTCTATGATGACGATGATGATGAGGGTTATGACGATGATGAGGTTTGCTAAGGGTGAGGGTTAAGGGTGATGAGGTGAGGAGGATGCTATAGTTGGTGGCTGGGATGATGGTGATGATGGGGAGGATATGGATGATGGTGAGGGCGATGATGCTAATGATGATGACGACAAGAATGAGATGATGATGATGACCATGATGAGACGATGATGATGACGATAATGAAATGATAATGATTACGATAATGAGGATGATAGGGATGATGATAATGTTGACGATCATGATGATAGGGATGATGACGATGTTGGTGACAATGGCGATGAGTAGGATGATGACAATGATAACGACGATGATTATGGAGGTGAAGATGATGACAGGGACGATGACATGGACAATGGTGATGATGACTAGGATGATGAACAAGTGATTGGGGTTTGTGTTGGTAATGACTTTGATATACTCATGGTGAAGATGATGATGAGTAGGATGATGATGATGCTGGTGGTGGCTTCTGAACTCCGGCCAGTGAGGGGGTCCGGCCAGGGAGGAGCTCGTGGAGGAGGAGGGGGTTCAGGGAGTAGTGGTGCCGGAGGGGGGTCAAGGAGGAGAGCAGGGAGGACCGTGGTGGTGATGGATGGTGGACATGGTGGTGGTGACATAAAATCCGGCCAGTCGAAGGAGGAGGAGGCTCAGTTTCAGGGAGGAGAAGTGGTGGAGGTAAAGTCGACGAGGGGGAGACTTAGGCGACGATGATGGCCAGGCCGGGCTTCTCCGGCGAGGTTGCTCGGCTCAGCGGTGGACGGGGACCGGAGAAGAAGAAGAAGGAAGGAAGGGTGGAGCGATATTGTGGTAATGGTGGTCGGCTGGTGGTTGGGGTGCTGTCGGCGGTGCGTCGGGGATGACGGTGGTCCAGGGGGAGAATCCGGTCGGCGTTCAGTCAACGATTGAGAGGAGAAGACAAAGGCAGTGGTTCAGGCGAAGACTGGGTCAGGTTCCAGGCTATCACGGAGGGAGGAGTCGAGAACAGCAGGGAGTTTGGCCGGTCTCATCGTGGCCCGGCGGTCCCCGGTGCTGTGCAGGCGGCTGCGGGCAGAGCGCAGCGGCGTGGAGGTGGAAGAGAGGGACAGGGAAGCGACGTGGTCGGCCAGGACATGGGGGGTTCAGCTCTGGTCGGTGGAGCCTCGACTTCGGGGGAGAAGATGAATAGTAAGGGTAGGGGGCGGTCGGCTGAATAGTTTTTCTAGGTTTTGGGTTTTGATGTGGAAGAAAAAAATAATGAAAAGAAAGAAAATATTGTATTTATATACATATAGGATTTTTAGGTTTGGGGGTTGACCTAGGATTAGGGCTTGGTCAACACTCCTTGGGATTGGGCCTTGGGCTCACATGGGGATGTTGGGAGGGCTAGAATTTGCTTTGTTTAAATACAAGGCTAGAATTTAAATGGTGGACGATGTGCGCGTTGCACATTCCAAAAAATTAGGGAAAATTTCCTGTGAAGGGGAAAGTTGGATTTCTTAATGTATTTTCCAATGGTGGGAACATCTCAATACATTTTTGCATAAAAGTCCCCAACAATTGGAAAAATTGCACAAGGACGGAAATTGGATTTAATTAATTAAAATTAGTGCGCACGATGTTCTGGAATTAATTAGAAGTACACGGGATTAAAATTAGGTGGGACAAAGTGTCTGGGATGTAGAGGATACAGAGTAGAATAATTACAAATTTTTGGTTATAAAAAATGGTCAAGATTGTGTTCCCAATTTCGATTGGAACGCACAAGGGTACAAAGTCATATTATATTTAGAATTAAGAAATAACGTCCGCGACGTTTATTGTACAACTAAAATGTAGCACCAGAGAGCATGATTATAAGTTACACAAAGGTCAGAAAGGTAGGCGGGCACGTCTAGGACAAGGTTGTGAAATTTGTAGATATGCAACGGCTAGTGTAGTACTCCAATTATCGAAGCAACGGTAAGGTGCGCTAAGCGATATAAAATTATTGTACAACTAAATCAAATGCCATGTTCTATTTCTAATTGGGTCTAAACTAGCTCTAATTTCACTATCTAAGCCAAGTGGACCAAATTTTGGGTGAGGAGGTTTACAGAAGGCATCCTAAGTAAGTCCTCGAACAACAAGTCTCGTCTCCGTACGATACCAAGTAAGTAAAATATCGAACATCTGACTGTCGACGGCCTCAATTTGCAGGCACTCTAGAATTTGAGCTAAATGGAAGTTCCTCTCTATGTCTTCCAACCAGCCATTGGCATAGAGTATCCCCTCGATACCCTTGAACTCCCGAGGCAACATCCTCTTGAAGTCCACTATAGTTCATGGCCTATGCTGGTACTACTGGACAGGATATTGCTGTTGCTGAGCTACTCTCTCTACTACCTATAGAGCCACCTGGTGAGCATTCTTCATGCTCTCCCTTATTAGCTCTGTCTGTGCTTGGTATGCCTCTTTCTGCACCCTATGTACCTCAGTCTAAACTCGCTGAGCCTCTGCCGATATCCTCTGTGCATCCACCATGCCCTGGATCAGTGCGAATATCTGTGTCCCGTCAGCAGACACACCTCCTGAAAATAGAATCTGTGGTGGTGATGGAAGGTCCCCTGTAATAGGTGGGATACCCCTCCAGACAGGGGATGCAGGATGACCTCTGAAGGCTGCTGAAACTCTTACATAAGCAGGTAAAGTATGATGAGCAACTCCAGCTGTCCGGGTAGCAGGTCAAGAGGTGGCAGACCTCTCAGAAGCTGCGGGTCCCGATCTCTATCACCTGGTCTTTGGAGGCATCCTAAAGACAGATAGAATCAAGAAGAAGTCAATTAAGGCAAACGATACGATAACATCAAAGAATGACAGTAAAATTTAAAAGGAGCAATTATTCAGAACGGTAAGGATAGCAAAAAAAAAGTTAAATAAATTTTAATTTTTTTCTAGTTGTGATCGAGTATACTCTCATCCTATATCCTATATCATATATCCTATAGCAGGCTCATAATAACTCTCTAAGTCTGATCACTCCTACGATATTGTACTAGTTGTGACTTCGATTTAGTCCTTGACCTACATGGGCCACCATAAAAATATGTCATGACCTGTACCCGAAATTTGGGCATGAGTCTTGGGTACGTCCAGCCTATGCCGCAATATCGACGGTAGAACACTGTCTAAGTCATAATACTACCTATCGCATCTCACAATGGTATATATTACCTGCCAATAATCTCAACTCTATAAGGAGGACAAGATAAATATAAATATGATAATAATAACAATACTCAATCACATAATTCTATAAGGATAAGAAATGGCACGATAATGATTTAAGGAAAAGAGGAGTCTAAAATATATACATCACACATCCACGAGTCTAGAGTTTAAACATCAACTTAAGAGATCTAATAAAATTTACAACTCAAAGTATCTCCAGTCTATAATCCAACTACATATGAATACTAGACTCTAAGTCCCTACTAATGGATCCAATGCTGGAATGGGATCCTCTTGAAGCTCCTGGGTGAAATTTTTGTCTACTCTGGGTTCATAATAAGTGGAGCAGAACGCTTTGAGATCCTCTGAAAAATATTATCATGTAAGGATTGGAGCGAAGCACATAAACTAACATTAGTTCCATTAATTTAACTAAGACTATAAAACAGTAAGCAATGAAAATAAAAGATAAAAGAAATACTGGACGATAAAAAACTGATACGCAGATAATCATCTCACAGGTAATAATGAACTGGAAATAAATAAGAAATAACTGTATCAGTAGGTGTAAACTGGAAAAGAGATATGAACAACTATCAAGTGACTTAAAATATTAGTTATTATATGATCGACATGGGACATATTAGGCTCTACCATATGTGATTGACTATGCACAAGTACAGTAAAGGATCAGGCCAATCAAGTATGACTGACTATGCATAAGTACATGTAAGGGTATCAGGCCAATCATAAACGGGGTGCTATGCACAAGTAATAATATCAGGCGACACACCCGTGTAGTGAGAGTGAGCTATGCACAAGTAAGTGGTGTATGATCACATAATCAACTAATACTTTCTCATCCCCGGTTAGTACAATGGATCCAATCACGACTCCTCATGACCGGTATCTACGATACTAACCGATGTATCTACGGTATCGAAAATCAAACATAACACTACATACTAGAATCATAGTAATCGTCAAAATAAGGAAACTGTTAGAGAATGTACTCGCTTGTGGTCCTGAGCAAAGTGTGAGAATCGATGCCCAAAATATAGTCACAACTTAAATATCAAGTATTAATGTTAAATGGGTGAAATAAAGAATGAGCAAGAAAAACTAACTAAAATGATGCTTTTAGGCCATGTCCAACTCCCAACTAGGTTAACTAGGTCCAATAGTCAATTTTTATACCATAATAGTCTATAATAGACAATATCTACTAACACTAGTTACTATTATCTATACTCACTACTAGTATTAAGTATATATATAAATTTAGAGGATATTCATATACTAGAGGCTAATTAGTATGTACTTAACATATATATAGGTTTCAAGGACTTTAACTTAATGCCAACTCAAACACCTTAACTAATACTTAACACTACACTTTATACCTTACTATAGTATCTTAACTTAAATACTAACCCATGCCTATGATTACACATCCTTGTTCACTAGTTATAGTGGTACTGATACCAAGTTGGTATCAGTCCAAAATCCTAACACCAAGTCATGACTCCCCTGAGGCAAGAACTCGTTGCATATATGATGTGCACACTGATATCTCATGTGTATCAGTCCTAACATCCATACCAGCTTTGTTCGAACCCCTTCCTCTTGGTGTCAACTGATACTCTAAAAGTCACACTAAAACCCTGCTATCAGACCTGCACTAGGCTCCCACTGCACTATTGCACATTAGTGCAACTATCGTTCTCTTCATATACTAATACTAGACTGCTCAAGTAGTAAACAAAATACTGCCAACTGTGGCAGTCACCAACATCAGTTAAATATTGTTGTGTTGTAGCTATCTATATTTATAAATGACCCAAACTACTGTATTAAATATAGCATTAACCATCCAACCTCCAGGTCCTGCCCAACCTCCTTCTAATCTCAACATACAAAATACCACCTTGTTCTAACATCCATCACTTCATAGTGGCTGGACATGATATCCCCCCCCCAACTCTTACTCTAAACTCTACATCAAGCATAAAACTACTCAATCTGATAACACCACTGCTCTATATAACCTGATATGCTACTGGACAAAATAATGAATTCCTAACTGTATTAGCAATGGCAATACAATTGTTGTCTTAAACAAGCACGCTACTAATACTACTGTGGTGTCAAAATTTGACCTCAAACTCCCTTGCAATTGTCCTAATTCTGGCAATGACTAATACCTGACCACAACCCCTAATACTGCTGCTAATAGTCCCCCACTTCTCCTCTTTGATACCACCTCAACTAATGCAGTCACGTATCAGTCTTCCCACTGTTACCATTGACTGGATATCACAGCAGTAGCCACACCCTTGTGTGCCCGACCACACATCCTTCTCTTGCATACCCTCACTTAATTCATTGTATCAGTGTATCTTTCCTTTGATTGCATCACAGTCACTAATTCTCTTTCCATATTGCACTCAGTCCTTTACTGTACACACGTACACTTAAGCACAATATTAAGTATAGATACACCTATTCATATGTTACTGTATAGGTGTATATCTAGATTATATATATATACCATGGCAATTCTGCAAATATCTGAAGTGTCATACTTAGAATACACACTCATATTGGTTTTCCCACCTTGATACTCATACTAAAAATCCCCAATACCCAATTAGAAATATATATACATACGAAATATAATTATATATAGCTGTTAGAACTTGCTACAAAAGAATTGGAACTCAAATGCACAAAATCTCCAATTTAGGGCCCCGTATCACACCGTATCATGATACACCTTATTCGTATCCATTTATGGACAAGTATCTACCCCCACATGACCAATATAACTCTAATTAGGCCTACCAAACCTAATGACAAATACTTTGTGTGCCATTCTTGGATCTTCTAAATAATGAGCATAAAACTCAATGTAGATATCACAAATTGGGTCAATAGGAGTCCAAACTCCTCCCTATGGGTGGCCCTAATAAATGGGTGAAATCCACATGTTCTAAAACACTAAATAAAACTAATTAGAGAAGGAATTTTAGAATTTACCTATTGGGAGATGGATTCTCAATGCAAAGCCAATAGGACACAACGTGGACATAAGCACCAAGCCAAACTCCTTCTTAAGGCGGTATCTGAAAGGCCTCTCTATTTTATTCCTACGTCACCCTTTCATAACACTTTCTAGTCTATTTTGTCTAGAATAGTACATACACCATCAAAGAGGCATCGTCCCGACGAGCAGCTGACACTTTCTATTATAGTTTATTTGGAATAGTGCAGACACTATCAAAGAGGGATCGTCCCGATGAGCAGCTGCCTCGGTGGTTTCTTACTCTGAGAAAGAAGAGGATACAACTTTCCCAGAGTCTGATGTGGGTGCCATAGAATATGCACCTGAGGCTTCAGGAGCTCAAGGCCTAGATGCGGTTTTGGCAGAGCCTTATACTCTTCCGAAGAAAATTTTTGTAGATGATCTGGATGCCATGGGGAAGGCTCTGACAACACTGGACGAACCACATAACCTAGTAATCCCTTCGAGTACGTTATTCTACAACTTTACAAAAGATAAGATTTCTAGCTTCAGCTCTTAATCCTTCGGGTTAAGTTAATTACTGGTTGTTCTAATTTGGTAGGCTCCCTTTCGCTCATTTAACCATTCGACGTAGCGGTTGAATAAGGTGTCACGGAAAAGGAGGGACAGGGACTCGTTAGAACGAGACGTGTACCAGGCTTTCCTCTTTTTGTGGCTGGAGAGACTTTCGATGCCCCCTACTGAGATAGGCACCAAACCAATTTTTGAGGCCGGTACATCTAGAGTGATGGATGATCCACCGCCTTATGCTACTGGGACATCTGATGTCAGGGTTTCTTCAGGTGCTGATGCTATGGACCATCCTGATGAGTCTATTCTAGATGCTTTCGAAGCAGCGATGATTGAACCATCTTCCAAGGCCATCGATGTGCAACCCGATATTGCAACACAGGCAGGTGCCAAAGCTATGAGGTGCCTTGGTACTCTTAATCCTGGTCGTAGTGCTATACAGATGTCTGTTGCCAGTATATCGGGTGTCCAAGCACTTCTTACGACTATGAAGGACGTAGTAGCAAGCAAGACCGCCAATCGACCTTCTGTAACTTCTTTGCCTCTTGGGCCGTCGAGCACTGTCATATAGCCCATCGTACCCGTGGCTACTTCTTTTTTCCCACCTTCTTTTACTCCTGCTACCTTTGAGGAGGTCAACAAAACCGTACGGATCTCCATGTGGAGCTTCTATATGTTCTTGAAGCAAGGGGTTGAGAGTGTATTGGGGCAGAACAAGTCCTTCACCTGGGCTAAATTTTTTGCTGAGGGCCAGGTCAAATATTGATGGGCCCTCCCTAGTTTTGAATAAATGACCAACCTCATGGATCAGAAGATGGTCGAAGTGGAGCAATATCTGACGGAGTTACAGCAGTAACAACAAGCAGACATGAGGAAATGGGTCTTTTATGAGTATAGTCAGCTCCAAGAGGCCATAGAGACGGAGAAGATTTTTTATGATGCGTCCAAGGATGATTTGCTGCGTGACCTCGAGCGTCTGTCGGGAGAGCGCAACCGGCTGGATGGGCTTAGGGAAGGTTTCCTCACTCGACAAAATTCCCTGACCCGGGGGGTGGCTGAAGTAACGGAGGAGATCAGGAAGCTCCAGGTTCAGCTTGATACTCTAGAAAATGATCTCTAGTGAGCCCAGCAAGAGGAGAAGGCTATCCGAGCTGAGGTGAGCCAGGTGGCCAAGACTACGGCCGCCGTCGGGGTTACCATGTAGAAGCTGGAGGACAAGAACGAGTCTTATGCCCGTTACGATGACCCCAAGGTCATGGCTAGAGAAATTGAGCGCCACGCTTAGGCACGTTTGGATAACAACATCGTTCGCTCCGTGGGCATATAGAAGAGTGTGTTCTTATTAGTAGCACCTGTAGTTTGCTCTTATCAAGTATTTTTTTTTTTTATTTAGCTAGACTTTGGATTGGGGTATTAGTAAACCCTCAGATGTAGTTTTCTCTTTATTTTCTTTATACGAAAGAAGTAAAAGTTTTTGTTATAATAATGTGTGAACTTTGGATATTTACAACACCGTAGTTTGTTAAGGATGTCCCACTGGGGGATCTTTGGTGGACCTATTACTTCTTGCGTATTTGGGTTCAAGTAATAGATTCGAAATAAGCCCTATCAGAGGTGATATGGATGTGATAGATTTTGTGAACTTAACACCACTGGCGTACTTAGAGTTAAGTATGTGTGATAAGTTTAGATGACGACCGATTTTAGAGATATTATGGACATGACAGTCGATGGTCATATATGGAGGTTTGGTTAGAGGTAATATATACATGGCAAACCCATCTGGGAAAAAATTTAGGACAGTAGTTCATAGGTGATATGGACATGATCTAGCATCCTGGGGAAGTAACTTTACTGAGGGTTGCTCCGTCGGGGAGCTTATGAGGATCCATTATCTGTTATGTATTCATAACTCCTGAATACAAATAATGAATTTTATAATAATTTATATAGGAGAAGTGTGTATTGTGCTTACATATTTGCTGGGGATAAACAACAAAAAATGTAAATATTATACGTCTTAGTTATCCTACTGGGGATAGAGGGAGTACCAATCTAGTTTAGACATAGTACTTTTTAAGAAACTTGTCATTGCTAGGCATCATGAGCAAGTCGCCATTGGGTTTTGCGAGCCGGTGTGTGCCATGGGAGAATATAAACTCTACGATGAACGGGCCCACCTATTTAGGTTAGAATTTATCGACCATCTTGTGGGTCATAACCATCGGTCTTCTTACTGTCAAGACGAGGTCACCCACTTGGAATATCCTCTCCTTGATCCGTTTGTTAAAGAATCCAGAAAGACGTGCTAGGTACATCTCAATGCTCTGTTGAGCTAGGAGACGCTTCTTATCGAGTGCTTCTAACTCTTGTAGCCGTCGGCAGTGGTTATCGTCATTTGTCAACTTATTTGAAAGGGCCACTCATAGTGAGGGGATTTGGACCTCAAGAGGAAGGACCGCTTAGCTCCCATAGACCAGGGATAATGGTATACTACCAGTTGGTGTTCGGACCACCGTACTATAGGCCCAGAGACATTCACCCATCTTTTTTATTCGAGTCACGCTTATTGGATGAAACGAACTTCTTGAATAGATTTATAATGGTCTTGTTGAATGCTTATACAAGACAATTTGCTGGTGGGTTGTAGACAGTCGAGGCTACGTTCTGGATTCAATTTTTGTCACAAAACTGGTAGAAAGTGTGGCTTACAAACTGTGGACCATTATCGTGGATGATTCTCCGTTGCAAGCCGAAGAGATATATGACGTGATGCTTGACGAAGATGATCATGTTTGAAGTCTTTACTTCAGCAAGTGGCACAGCTTTTGCCCCTTTGGAGAAGTAATCTGTAATAGCCAGGATAAACTGATGCCCCTTATACTAGGGTGGACTAATCAGTCAAATAATGTCCATTTCCCATGCTTCAAACAACCAGGATACTATTGTTGGATGTAGGAATTTTGAGGGTTGGTGGATGAAGTCTGCGTAAATTGGGAATGTTAGACACTTTCTTACATAGTCAACAATATCCACAATAATTGTCGGCAAATAATAACCCATTCTCCGGAGATGATCATGTAGCTTGGGTCTCGGTTGGTGTGCATTATAAATACCATTATGAGCCTCACGGAGTGCCTACTTCGCTTCTGTACCTGATAAGCATCGCAGTAGAAGACCATCGTAGGAACGATGATACAATATTTTAGTAGATGTATCATAATAGAACTAGAGAGAACATCTCCTGATAGAAGTATCAACCTTCGGGTCCTCAGGCAGCATTCCATACACTGCGTAGTCTATGAATGAGAGTCTCCAGTCTTGGATACCGGTGTTCACCTCCGTTGAGTAGCTTAGACACATACAAAGATTATTTTTTGTGCAGACTAATTTTTGACCTACCATGGTGATCAACCGATGACTGTTGACTGGGAATGCTAAAGAAGCAGTAAGATCATCCAGGGCGTCAGCCTCGATATTTTGCAGTCGGGGCATATGCTCTGTAAAGAACCCGTCGAAGTAGAGATTATACCCAGCGCAGCTTGGTAGTATGGGAGTAAATTCTCATGACTAACTTCTTACTCGCCTTAGACCTGACTGACTATTAGCTTGGAGTCGCCTTAGGCCTCTAAGTAGTCTACTCCAACTTTTTAGTGAGTTGGAGTCCAATAATGAGGGTGTTGTACTCTGCCACGTTAATGTAGCATTGCTCTGTAAGAGAGTAGGTGCGGTTGATGACCAGGTCATATGGGGAAATCAATACTATTCTGACTCCAGTGATGATATTATATTTGGACCCTGTTCTAGAAGCACCGTCGAAGAATATTTGCCAAACAACTTTTGTGCTCTTCATGTTGGAGTCTGTTACTTCGTTTGGAATCTTCTCATAAATCTTTGAGACTTTCGATACATGGTGGGCCTCCAAGAAATCCGCTAATGCCTGGACTTTGACTACCTTTTATGGAACAAATAATATATCGTATGGTGATAGCAGTATGGCCTACGTAGCCAGGCTGGAATTGATTGCCCAGGGTTTGGTCATGAGAACCCTAAGAGGATTAACTTACGAGATCACATGGATTGCTTGCCCAGCCACGTAATGCCATATTTTCTGGATAACAAAGACTAGAGTGAAGCACTCCTTCTCGACGGGGTTGTACCTGTGCTTCGTACCGACCATCATCTTGTTGAGGTAGTAGATGGCCTGCTTGTGACCTGTATCACTCTTCTGGGCTAAGAGAGCACCAAAAGAGTGATCCATTATGCATACGTAAAGAAGGAAGGGCTTCCCTACTACCAGGGCTACTAATACGGGGGGGTTCGAGAGATACTCCTTGATGTCGTCGAATGCACGCTGGTACTCTTTATTCTAGACAATGGAAACTCCCTTCTTTATAAGATGGGTGAATGGCTGGAAACATCCAGAGAGATTTGATATGAATCTTCTGATGTATGCCAGTCTTCCTTGAAGGCCACGAAGTTCTCTAAGGTTCTTCGGTGGATGCATCTCAAGGATTGCTTTAGTCTTGTTAGGGTCTATATGGATACCCTTTGTTGTTATGACAAAACCCATTAACTTGCCGCTGGAGACTCCTAGAAAAGACTTGGTTGGTTTCATCTTAAGCTGGTGTCCAAGCATTAAGTCGAAGACAGTCTTCAGATCCTAGAGATGGTCACCTTAGAAGCGACTTTTGACGATGATATCATCGACATAGCATTTGACCATCTCGCACAGATATTTATGAATGATGGTGCTTAGCTCACTGGTATGTAGCACCCGCGTTCTTCAGACCAAAGGTCATGACTGTGTAGCAGTATAATCCTATTGGCATTCGAAATAACATATGCTTCTTATCTTCTGGAAATATCTTGATCTGGTTATAACCTAAGAATCCGTCTATGAAGGACATACGCTCGAAGCCACAAGTGTTATCGATCATGATATCCATGACCGGGAGAGAAAACTTGTCCTTCGGGCATATCGAATTTAGATCATGAAATTCGATGTATATTCAGATCTTTTCTTTCTTTTTTATGACATACACGATGTTGGCTACCTAATCTGGATGTTGTTCGTCACGGATGAAGCCACTGGCTATTAGTTTGTTTACTTCAGCCTCAATGACGTTCATAATTTTTGGCCCTAAACTAAAAGAATAGAACTCGGACCAAGTTTGGCCTTAGTAGACGTTTTGTTCAGAAACTTGGTCTCCCTGGAGTTTTGGATACAACGACTATTTTTTGATATTTTGTAGACAAACTCTGGCCGGGTTCTGGACGAGTTATGTCCGAACTCTCCTTTGAGTAATCCTATAAATAGAGAAAATATTTCACATTTTAAAACATTAATTCACTTTTAATCTTCTCTTCTCTTCTGGTATACAAGTTCTAAAAAGCCTTTATTTTCATATCCCAAGACAGTTACTATTCTCTAGTCTCAGTTGCTAGTACGGTACAGTCTTGAAGTTCAGAGAGTTGTAATTAGAAGCCTATTCAGAAGTTCGCTACTTCACACTAGAAGTCATCAAGCTCTTCAGATCAAAGCTCGTGTCTGTAAGAAGTTGGCAAGCCTTCAGATCAAAACTTGTGTTCCATTCATATAGTAGATTCCAACTGGGAGCTAGAGTCCTCCCGCTTGGATTAGTCCTCATATTGAGGGATACCAGGATACATCATTGTGTTTGCGTTTGCCTTCTCACTCTTTACTTTACTTTGCCTTATACTGTGATAGCTGTGACATACTTGTAACATAATTGCTAGACTGTTATTATAGCTGTGACACATACTTATATCTGTGACACATATATAGCAGTCATGATACTTGTATAACTTACTAGAAATTTTTTTAATTGCTAAATTCCACTGCATACTCTATTCACCCCTCCTCTAGAGTATATTCTATTATATTTTGATCCTACAATTGGTATCAGAGCATGTACTCTCTGAATTATTTTCTGATCCCAATTGCTCCTACAATTGGTATCAGAGCAGGTACTCTCTGAATTGGTTTCTGATCCTAATTGCTCCTACAGTTGGTATCAGAGCAGGTTTATAGCATTTATCAATTTGATTATATACCTATTATCATCCTGCTTAGGCATATTTTTACTATTATTTAGTTAACTGTTATTTACTTGCTTATTACGTAAATATACTTTTAGTGTCAGTTATCTCTCATGGCTAACTTTACAAAAGGACAATCCATAGATAGACCTCCATGTTTTAATAGAAATAATTATACTTATTGGAAGACATGGATGAGATTCTAATTAAAATTACTTGGTTTTGACGTATGGACTAATGTTATTGAATATTACAGAAAATCTACTATCATTTCTCCTTTACTTCTAATATTGTTAACAAACCTTATTATGACTATACGAAAGAAGAAAAAAGATTAGCTAGTCTTGATGCAAAAGCAATGCATGCTTTTTACTTCGCTTTAGACAATAATAAACTTAATCATATTTCTTCTTGTGCAACCTCATATGAGATCTGGAAACTTCTTGAAGCTACTTATGAGAACATGAATGAAGAAGAAGCTAGCGATATAGAAGTAGAAAAAAATGCTAAGACAAGCATATGATGTGAAAGAGAAGCAAGCAATTCTGGAGAAGAAAAGAATCCTCGCAACTCTGCTAATGTATGCCTAATGGCATTTGATCAGGTAACCACTAATCCTCTCTATGATAATTTTACATTCGATAAGCTAGGTGATGCTATTAGTTACCTCTTAGAAGATCATAGAAAGTTGCTTGGTAAATACAAGACCTCTAAGACGGTACTCAAAGAACACAAACTTAAGATAGAAATGCTAACCCTACTTCTAGCAGATATTAGAGAATCTAAACCTTCTAGTGAGACTAATGAGTTAGCTTCTATCAAGTTACAATTACATGAAGTATCACGCACTCTTGAAGAGAATGATAAAACCATAGCTCAGTTGCAAGAATATTTTCAAATTGAGAAAAAGAAGAGTATCAATGCGCTGATTGGGAATGATGCCCTAACAGCTGATTACAATAGATTGTTTGACACTCCCAAAAAGTAAGAAATTAGATTAGGAAAATAGTCGATGATGACTACTTTCTCTCCTAACACGTGTCGCTTACCCAAAAGGAACATTGTTCAACCAAAGACTATCAAACCTATGCTCAAGTGGACAAATCCTTAAAGATATGCCTTCTACTACAAGTATCCTACCAAAACCCTTAGACCTACCAAACAAGCACAAAATACTGCACCTAACACTAAGCATGCTAGATGTCATTATTGTGGCACTATTGGTCACATTACTCCTGCATGTAGAGTTAAGAAATTAGTTGCTTTGAATATTTGTGCATGGATACCTAAAGCTAACTTTTTAGGACCCAACAAGAAATGGGTACCAAAATTTTCATTTGCAAATTATTTTGTAGGTGGAGCATCCTACCCACTCTAGAAGTAAATGGATCCTCGACAGTGGTTGCTCACGGCATATGATCGACGATGCATCTTTTTTTGCAACATTGTCGAAGAAGAAAGAAGGAAACGTCTCATTCGGTAACAATCTGAAAGTTTATATAATAGGTATCAGTAACATTGGTAAGGCTCCCTATCCGGTGATTAAAGATGTTTGTCTAGTAACTGAGTTAAAGCATAAGTCATTTAGCATACCATGGTTATGGTATTAACTTTGTTAAAGATAAATGTGCTATAGTTGATAAGCTCAACTAGAAGTACTATTTTTGAAGGAATTAGGGAAGATAATATCTATGTTTTCTATCTTTTGGAAGATACTAACACTACAGATAGATGCATATACGCCAAAAATGACGAGAATAAACAATGGCACATGAGGCTAGGACATACAAACATGGACACAATATCGAGATTATCCACAAAAAAATTGGTACAAGGCTTACCGAAGATCGCCTTTAAGAAAAATCTGGTATGTAGTAATTATAAAAAGAACAAAGCTACAAAATTAACATTTAAGTCGATCAACGATGTAAGTACCACTCGACCTTTATAATTATTACATATGGATCTGTTTGGACCCAGCAGAGTTGCTAGTCTAAACGGTAAATTATATGCATTAGTAATTGTAGATGATTACTCTAGATACACGTGGGTATATTTTCTTGCTCATAAGAATGACGCACTTTCAGAATCGTCACATTTTATAAAAAGGTATAAAATTAGAAATGATTCAAGATCACTCGCATTAGAAGTGATCATGGCGGCAAATTTGAAAATGCTGACTTTGAGAAATTTTGTAACATACACGATTATTTATATGAATTCTCTTTGTAAACTCCCTCACCCAAAATAGGTATCTTGTGTGTATTTTGTATTCCTTGTATTTGTTTTAGATTATTTTTTCAAATCAATTAAAATCCAATGATTATATTAGGATACTTCACAGTGGTTTGGACATTAATGATATAGGATGGCCCCAAAATCTGTATCTTCCTTCATAGGAAGTAGCCTACAAAGGAGACACTACCTGTAGGATCTTTTCGTGGCACAAATATTCGATCCCTTTGTCTTAGTATGACATTAGTGTAATGACCATATATTAATTGTTAAATATTTAGATATATTATATATGTAATTTAACTGTGGTTATTTTCTAATTCCAACTTCCTATAATTAGCATCCCATAAATCTCCGTGCCAAGTTAGGTATTTTTTCTTTTTATAGATGTGCAAATTATTTACTATTAACCTATTTTGTGGATAACCATTTAATTATTTACTTAGTTAATTAGATAATACAATTATTTAATTTATACAATTAAATAAATATCTAATTATTAATTATAAAATATTTTGAGTATAGTATTTTATTAAAACTTTACAAAGAAATTTTCTAGAATTTATTTTGTGTGCAATATTATTTTTGGATTTTTTTTATCTATATATGTGAATATATATTAATAAATATATGGTTAATAATAATAATAATAATAATAATAATAATAATAATAATAATAATAATAATAATAATAATAATAATAATAATAATAATAGTATTAGTAATAGTGATAAAAATAATCAAAATGAAAAGAAAAGAAAAGAAAAATAATTAATTCTAAAACCCTTAATCCTTAGACTTAAACCTAATTCCTATATTAAAAACCTAAACCAACCAAACCTACAACTAAACCCCTCGTGAACCAACTTACAACACCCCCATCTCGAATTCTTTCTCTCTCCCCCTCTCCCTGTGTATATATATATATATATATATATATATATATATATATATATATATATATATATATATATATATATTAAAATCCAAACCCTAACCCTAGCCACCCAACGACCGACCGTCGGCGACCTCAGCCACCCCAGAGCCGACCTCCGACCGCGCCGCCGCTGCCGCTGTCCGCGTGTGCGCACCACCGCACGCGTGCACAGCAGCTGCAGTCTCGAGCCCCTACTTCAAGGTAACATATCTCCATCATCTCTCGTTCTTTTCTTATGCAGTTTGTCTGTGTATATTTACAACCTAACCCTCTAGGATTTTTATTCAAGCAGGACGAGTTTTCATGTCCCGGATTGGTCAAAAAATCGATCGAAAAATGGCTGAAAAACTAACCAAAAACAGTCTAGAAATTTTAACCCAAACCTCCATGTTCACACCCAATTTGCCACCAACCTGTTTAATAATTTCAAAAACTAATTAAAGGGTTTTCTTCTCAATATAACCAAGAATTTAACTGTTCTTTTAGTTTTTATTAATTTATTTTATTTGTTAAATTATTCGGCCTCGAAAACCACCAAAAACTTATTTTTTCAAAATATTAAAATTTGGTGATACGGAGTGCGCTCCGCCAAAATATTAAAATTCGGCCTTTACCTACGGCACTTTTTTTGGTATAAAGAGGCCCACATATGGATCCGCTTTGATCCAAAATTACTGTTTTGCCCCTGTGTCCAAATTGGACGAAAGGGTAGCATTTTCTAGCTGTCTTGCTTATTCTGAGAATATTGGTGATATTTATTTCGATATCCGAAGACGTTTATTCGGAGGCTATAGTTTCTGATCCTCTATACTTGATACCTGGACGTTTATATTATGCAGCTTTCTTGCCAGGTAAGTATACCTTGCCATTATACTGTGATTTATATTCCATATGATGCATAATTTTTTTATTTTTGTCATTTAGTTCATATATTTTAACTGCTATATAAACTGCACGTCCAAGAATAACTTGGGTGCAACGACGATGGCGTCATATTCTATTTTTATTATATATATGCATGTTGACCTAGTTTATGAGACCACCCCATTATCATAAGGCTTTCTTATGTTTCTTTGGCCATGACACAGTTATTACACGAGTGTGAGTCTCATGTAGGACATGGACTTGTGTATTCGGTTTACCACGGGTACGTATGGGACGTGTGACGGATAAGGATAATTGTTGATAGAAATTGTATACGAGAAGACTTAGCAGTTATTTAGAGGTATCATTGTGTCATGGATGTGACATACTTAGAGCATGGGGTAGGAAGAACAACAAGTAAGGCATTTGGGCTCCTTTGTACTTTCCTTGTGTAACTCGTATGCTCCGACGGAGATGCGCGATCATGATGACCACTAAATATTATTATTATCAGGCAGCCTCTGACGTTCAAAAGATGTCATGTTTGTAGGCCCCTGATTCTCCGAGAGAATCTTGCCAATCCTATTTTGGCCAGATAGCCCACTGGTTGTAAAGTTGTTCTCAAAATGCATTCACATAGACGGTTAGGCGACCCATTGGATATTTATTTTCAGTACTTTATTGGCATGCTTCTATGTATCTTGTTACGTTCCTCCGAGGACTTGGTCCCTTTCCAGGTTTAGACGGTCAGGATTATCCACAGGAGTACGGATCCGGACCTGACGCTTCATACCAGACTGAGGAGGTCTTACCTTCAGAGTACCTTTGATTCATCGCAGCTGATGGATATTCTAGTTGCTATTTCTTTTATTGACATTTATCATATATTAGAGTTTGATCTCTTCTCTCATTTAGTTTTAGTATAGTCGATTGGTAGTGGATTTGTTTCCACCCGACTATCATTCTTTGATAGTTCATATTTGAGATTTAGTTATTTATTCCTATTTCATTATTTATGTTGTGGATGAGATATAGATTGCATGTGACTTGTGACAAATATATACCACTTATGAATTATTGTTCATAATACAGCGTACATATGTGTTATGGTTTCCATATATTAGAGTTGCCATATACATACGACTGGCATGCTTACGTATTCCTAGTCCTACTTATTTTGGGACTGGGGCATGACATGTTTTTAGTGGTGGCCCATACAGGTCGAGAGTATACTGTCTTGGTTATATTACTGTACCGAGCAAGCCTGCAAATAGGATTAGAGTATAGGATCTCATCCATATTTGACTATGACTCACCTTTCTTCCAATCCATTCTATTTAAATAATTGCATCCTGCTTGATTCATGTGCTTCCCTAATAGTTCCTTGAGTATAGCCTTCTCCTAGAATATAGGAATCCTTGTTGTTTGGATGATAATTAGGATAACATTCCTGCTAAGAATACAACTAGAATATTGACACATCACTAAGTTTAGCATACTTAATGAACCCTAGCATCACTTACCTGTAGATTAGTTGACCATTATCCCTTGATATATTTATGAAGGACTTGAGAGTAGTATAGACACTACTAGGGTTAGTTAGAAATTTGACCATATTATTTGACCCTAGTATTAAGGAACCAATAGAAACCCAAGGTTGAATATTAGGACTAAATCCAAATTTCATAGTGAGATAGTATTAGAGAACTTTAAATTTAGATTCTTGTCTTGATATTAGCAGAATAGTACCTTAGGAAGCCAAGAGGAATGAATAAAATATTTTTCTTGTTCATACCTCGAACACAGAGATTAGCATACTACCTTCCCCTTAGGAAACCATGATATTATCAAGAGTCTCTCTATTTAATTTTATAGCTTGTTCCTCTGAAACCTTAATGCTCGCTATTTGTGCGACGACTAAAATTTTTTCTTCATCTTTCAATTCGTGCCACCTAACCCTTCTGATTGTAGGCCAAATAATTTTCTTTTATGTTAGGATACATAGTTTGGTAGGATTGTAGTTGTAATCTTGAATTTTAAAATTGTGTTCTTAGTAGTTAGAACTTGACAGTTTGAGTTGCTCATTTAGATTATTATTTTATGATTATCCTTTAGTTTCAAATCAAGTATTTTGTTCCATATATCACAATACAGGTTATATCCTCTTTCACTTGAGGGCCAGTAACTTTCTATTCTTAATATTAACGCTTTTGTTCTATAAGCACTATGATTAAGACTTAAGATGACCATTACCTATATAATACAATAGGATCCCCTAATAAGTACTAAGATCTTTTTCTCGTGTACCCCAATAAGAGTTTCTATTTTATTCCCACAAGGCAGTTACAGTATTAGTTTATTCTTATAAGTTAGGTAGTATGACTCACAACATAGTATCACTTAGTATTTTTGACCCATTAATTAAGTATAATTGAATGACACCAACTATACGCTAGCATAAGAAGATAGTGTTTATCCAGACTGTAGAACTTAGAGGCCCATACCCCCATTTGGTCGACTAGAGACTTAGACAAGGAGTTAGTATGGCAACTGTAGAGGCACAACACGGACGAGTCTTATCTTCTTTGTGAATTTGAATTATTTTGTACCTTCTTTCATCATAATCTATCGTACTTATATTTTCTGGACTACCTCGACTTATGCTGCTATTATAGCCTAGTTTTACAAGCTTATTCTTTTATCGAGCTTGATCATGATATATGTATTATTGGGTGCACACACTAATATATTATCTAAAATCAGAATTAATGTATTATGGTCTAGCTAACCTTAGTTCACTTGGTTCGCTCTTCGCATAACTACTTTACGTGGATTGAGATATAGTTGACTCAACTTGTTAGACGAATATACTTGTCCTCTAGACAGGTCAGAGCATATCATGTCAGGTACATAATTGTTCTAATATGAGCATGCGAATAGGAATTTACCAAAATAGGATCTCATCCGCAATTGCCTTGACAACTCTCTTTTTAAATTCTTTAATTGCCTTGAATCCCGTACTTATATTCTATCATCTCCTCATTGAATCCTTTATTATTGTTTTTCTGTCGTCCTCTATTTCGGAAAGATGAACGTTCATACTTAGTATAAGTTTGACACACGAAGAGTACTAGACATACCCCATAGGCAAATCGTATTACTTGGTGACTATCTTTCGTAATTAAGGGCATATCATAGGTGATATATTTGGTGTTAAAATTTTTGAGGATTGAATAACACGATTAAATAATTTGAGAAAGTTTTTCTTAAATGTATAGCCTTACGTGATAGATGGATAAATTCTAAGTTGGGTAGAAATTGTGTTGTAAACTTGAAGTAAACAAAATTTTTTGATTGTGATCAAGTAAGATTAGATTGAGAGATTTAAGTCATTTTAAGTTTAAAATTTTTTAGAAGAATGATTAAGATGATGAGGATTTAATAAAATTTGAAATCTTAATATGGCAGACCAAATATTTATACTTTGAGCTCATGATTTAAATTTTGAATATTGGAGATTGAATTAACGATTTAAATCTTGAGGAAAATAAATAGAACTCTAAACATGAACATTGGTGGATTGAGTTCAAAATTTTATAATTTGATGATTTGAATTAAAAGTTGAATGTTGATTGTTGGATCATCTTTTTGAAATATTGAGGATGGAAATTGAGTTTAAAATTGAAGAGTACAAAATTCATAAGTTGGAAATAGAAATAAGATTTGATTAGAATTGTTTATTATTTAAAGTCTAGAGAAGATTATGATAGTTAAAAATTGTGATATAAATTTGGATGTGGGATGTCATATAGATTTGAATTAGATTTGGATGTTGATTATTTAAAAATTGAGAATAGATTACGATTGGTTGAATTTTGATTAAACAATAGTTATTTTAAATTTGAAGTAATTGCGATGAATTTGAAAAGATTTTGTTATTTAAATTTTTGGAAGAGATTGCGATTGACTTGTCTTATATATGAATGTGAAGGATTTAACAAATCATACCTTATATTTTTAATTTCGAGTACAAAATTCTTTTAAGTTGGGTAGATTGCAAATCCCCTCACCCAAAAATATATATCTTGTGTGTATTTTTTATTTCTTGTATTTATTTTAGATTATTTTTTCAAATCAATTAAAATCCAATGATTATATTAGGATACTTCACAGTGGTTTGGACATTAATGATATATGATGGCCCCAAAATCTGTATGCCCCTTCATAGAAAGTAGCCTACAAATGAGACACTGTCTGTAGGATCTTTTCATGGCACAAATATTCGATCCCTTGGTGTTAGTATGACATTAGTGTAATGACCATAGATTAAATGTTAAATATTTAGATATATTATATATATAATTTAACTGTGGTTATTTTTTAATTCTAACTTACTACAATTAGCATCCCGTAATTTTTCGTGCCAAGTTAGGCATTTTTTCTTTTTATAGATGTGTATATTATTTACTATTAACCTATTTTGTAGATAAATATTTAATTATTTACTTAGTTAATTAGATAATAAAATTATTTAATTTATACAACTAAATAAATATCTAATTATTAATTTAAAATATTTCATAAAATATTTTGAGTGTAGTATTTTATTAAAACTTTACAAAAAAAATTCTAGAAATTCAACTCAAGCCTCCTGAACACCCAATTTGCCACCAACCTATTTAATAATTTCAAAAACTAATTGAAGGATTTTCTTCTCAATATAACCAAGAATTTAACTGTTCTTTTAGTTTTTATTAATTTATTTTATTTGTTAAATTATTCGGCCTCCAAAATAACCAAAAACTTATTTTTTCAAAATATTAAAATTTGGTGATACATAGTGTGCCCCACCAAACGGACCGCCTCATCGTGTACCAATTATACTGAAAGGTGCGTATCGTATATCCTGACGTGTGAACTTTCGTGGAAGCTGATTCGGACGTGTGTGTTCGTATCGCAACTTTTGCAAAACACCACGCCATTTTGTGTACGCTCGTCAAAATACGACGAAACTTGCGCCATTGGATTCATGGTATCACGCTGGTCCTGTGATCTAAGTTTCACGCGATTCCTAGACAGTTGACCAAGCTACCTATTTGCGGGCCCCACGATTGACTTTAAGGGCAAATTGGTGTTAGGCTCACCGAAATCCAAAATTGGACTACCGTTGAGTTCGTATTGACGTTTAAAATTTGTTTAACCTATAATTTGTCCTATTTAGAGACTTTTACCTCTGACACGCTTTTTGGTGCATAGTGGCCCATATGTGGACCCGCTTTGATCCAAAATTACCGTTTGCCCCTATGTCCAAATTGGACGAAAGGTTAGTGTTTTCTAGCTGTTTCGCTTATTTTGGGAACGTTAGTGATATTTATTTTAGCATCCGGAGATGTTTATTCGGAGGCTATAGTTTCTGATCCTCTGTACTTGACACCTGGACGTTTATATTATGAAGCTTTCTTGCCAGGAATGTATACCTTACCATTGTACTGTGATTTATATTCCATATGATGCATGTATTTTTATTTCTGTTATTTAGTTCATATATTTTAACTGCTATATAAACTGCACGTCCAAGAATAACTTGGGTGCAACGACGGAGGTGTCGTACTCTATTTTTATTATATATATGTATATTGACCTAGTTTATGAGACCACCCCATTATCATGAGGCATTCTTATATTTCTTTGGCCATGACACAGTTATTACACGAGTGTGAGTCTCATGTAGGACACGGACTTGCGTATTCAGTTGGCCACGGGTACGTATGGGACGTACGACGGATAAGGATAATTGCTGATAGAAATTGCATGCGAGAAGACTTTGCAGTTATTTAGATGTATCATCATGTCATGGATGTGACATACTTAGAGCATGGGGTGGGAAGAATAACAAGTAAGGCGTTTGGGCTCCTTTGCACTTTTCTTGTGTAACCTACGCTCCGTCGGAGATGCGCGGTCATGATGACCACTATATATTATTATTATCAGGCGGCCTCTGCCGCTCAAAAGACGTCATGCTTTGTAGGCCCCTGATTCTTTGAGAGAATCATACCAATCCCATTTTGGCCAGATAGCCCACTGGTTGGAAAGTTGTTCTCAAAATGCATTCACATAGACGGTTAGGCAACCCATTGGATGTTTATTTTCAATACTTTATTGGCATACTTATATGTATCTTGTTACGTCCCTCTGAGGACCTGGTCCCTTTCCAAGTATAGATGGTCAGGATTATCCACAGAAGTACGGACCCGGACCTGACGCTTCATTCCAGACTAAGGAGGTCTTACCTTCAGAGTACCTTTGATTTATCGCAGCTGATGGATATTCTAGTTGCTATTTCTTTTATTGACATTTATCTTATATTAGAGTTTGATCTCTTCTCTCATTTAGTTTTAGTATAGTCGATTGGCAGTGGATTTATTTTCACCCGACTATCATTCTTTGATACTTCATATTTGAGATTCAGTTATTTATTCCTATTTTATTATTTATGCTGTGGATGAGATATAGATTGCGTGTGACTTGTGACAAATATATACCACTTATGAATTATTGTTCATAATACAGCGTACGTATGTATTATGGTTTTTATATATTAAAGTTTTCATATACATACGACTGGCATGCTTACGTATTCCTAGTCCTACGTATTTTGGAACTGGGGAGTGACACTCTTGTCCTAGAACTCTGCAACAGAATGACATTGTAGAACATAAGATCAGAACTCTTAGTGAAATAGCAAGAGTAATATTAAACCAATTCAGTCTACCTAATTATTTCTCGGCAAAAGCTGTCAATACAACGTGTTATATTTTGAATAGAGTTTTAATTTGACCTAAATCGAAGAAAACTTCCTATAAATTATGGTTTGATAGAACTCCCTATGTTTCCTTCTTCAAGATACATGGATGCAAATGTTTCATTCTCAATACCAAAGATAACTTAAGCAAATTTGACAAAAATGTCGATGAATGTATTTTTCTATGTTATGGCCAAAAGCAAAGGATACCGAGTCTTCAACAAGAAGTCAATAACGATCGAAGAATCCATCAATGTCATATTCAATGAGATAAACAATAAAATAAACAATGATAGTGACGATGAAGATATCGGTACATCAAATAAAGCACCAACCGAAATAGAACCTAGTACCAGCTACTCGTAGAATCTGCAAAAGAGGATGAAATTCATGGCCGATCACCCCAAGGACTTGGTAATAAGTGAGATCTAAAAAGGTGTAAGTACTCGTTTCTCTAATAGAGATATTGTATCTAGTATAGCTTTTATTTCACAGCTTGAACCTAAAAATATTGAAGAAGCATGTAGTGATAATTAATGGATAGAAGCCATGCAAGAGGAATTAAACCAATTTGAATAAATCAAGTTTGGAAACTTGTTCCCAAGCCTAATGGTCATCCGGTCATTGGCACCCGTTGGGTATTCCAAAATAAATTAAATAAGAATGGTTTGTTACACGTAACAAGGCTAGACTCGTAGCTCAAGGATACAACCAAGAGGAAGGTATCGACTACGATGAAACTTATGTCCCAATTGCGTGTTTAGAATCCATTCGCATGCTATGTGCATTTGCATATTTTTATAAATTTAAATTATTTTAAATGACTGTCAAAAGTGCTTTTTTAAATGGTTTCATAAAAGAAAAGTTTTTGTAGCTCAATCACCTGGATTTACGGATTTTAAAAATCCTAATCATGTTTTCAAGTTGAAGAATGTCATGCCCCAGTCCCAAAATACGTAGGACCAGGACTACGTAAGTATGCCAGCCATATATATATGGCAACTCCAATATATGGATACCATAAAACACACGTATGCTATAATATGAATATTAACTCACATGTGGTGTATATATATATTGTCATAAGTCACAGGACATAACTAGATCTCATCCACAGAATCTAATAACCAATCAACTATATAACTGAATCAAGTATAAAATGCTTGATAAGAACAAGTAGTTGGGCGGAGACAAATCCACTACCAACTAGAATATAAGAGAAATAAAATAAGTACATCTACTGAACAATGAGACTCGAAGAGAAGACCTCATCGAAAGATAATGAAGTAGCAAGTCCTTATCCGTGCTCCTGCGAATAGTCAAGATCGTCTATACCTGGAAAGGAACCAGGTCCTCAGAGGGACGTAATAAGATACATAGAAATATGCCAAATAAATACAGCAAAACATGCATAATAGACAGAAAATATATAAGTAAGCTGTGCTAGACAATCTATATGAAATGCATAATGAGGACAACTTTTTGACGTATGGGCATGGGTAGGCTACTCTATCTATCTAGCAACTCACACACACGTCCATGAACATCAGAAGCCGTCATACCTCGAGGGTAGCGACCATCGTGACACCAGAAATTGACATACCTTGAGGGTAGCGACCAGCGTGACACAACTACCGTAGTGCGTACTAGTTACTACGGTTTACCAGTGTGGATATAGCCCATACGCCTACTAATTGTTCTCCCCTCCCATGATACTATGTGTCAAGTGTGTGTCAACATATATAATATATAATTATGATTGAAAGAAAATACATATATAATGAATATATAAAAATATAATAAGTATGCAATGTAGTATAGGCAATTTGGCAAGGTATCTTGCTTGGCAAGAATGCTGCGAAGTGTAAGCATCCAAACGTCAAGCATAAGGGATCAGAACTATGGCATCAGAATGAACGTCTCTGAATGCTGAAATAAACATCACCAACATTTTCGGAATAAGCGAGATAGTCAAAAAAGTCTTCCCGTTCATCCAATTTGGATACAGGGACAAAACGATAATTTTGGATCAAAGCATGGTCCACATGTAGTCCACTTTGTACCGAAATACGTGCCAGAGATAAAGGACTCTAAATAGGATAAATTATAGGTCAAACAAATTCTAAATATTAATACGAACTCAACAGTATGTCCAATTTTGGATTCAGGTGAGCCGATTACAAATTCGCCCTTCAAGTCAAACCGTGGGGCCCGCGAATAGGCAGCTTGGTCAACTGTCTCGGAATTGCGTGAAACATGGGTCACAGGACCAGCGTGATACCACGAATCCAATGGCGCAAGTTTTGTCTCATTCTAACAAACGTACACAAAGCGGGGTGGTGGTTTGCAAAAATCACGATACGAGGACTTTTTACGGATACGGGTTGATTTCCACGCGCACACACATCCGAATCAACTTCCGTGAAAGTCCATACGTCAGGATATACAATATGCACCTTTCAGAACAATTGGTACGTGACGAGGCGGTCCCGTTTGGAGGGACGCACTACGTATCACAAAATTTAAGTTTTAAAAAATCATGTTTTTGGTCGTTTTGGAGGCCGAATAATTTAACACATAGAACAAAATAATAAAAACTAAAAGAACAGAATTTTTTTTGGTTATATTGAGAAGAATACTCTTCAATTAGTTTTTGAAATTATTAAACAAGTTGATGGCAAATTGGGTGTGAATATGGGGTTTGGGTTAAAGTTTCAGGACTATTTTGGTCAGTTTTTTGGCCATTTTCCGGTCGATTTTTTTACCAATCCAGGGAACGAAAACTCGTCCCGCTTGAATGAAAATTATAGAGGGTTAGGTTGTGAACGTACACGGACAAACCGCTCGAGAAAAGGACAAGAGATGAGAGAGATATCATACCGTGAAGATGGGCTCAGGCTGCTGTGCACTACGCGCGTGCGCGGGGACGGGCGGCGGCGGTCCGGGCGGCGGCGCCGGCTGCGGCGGCAGAAGGTCGGCGCGGGGGTGGTCGCCGGCGTCGGGGGCGTCGGCGCTGAGGTCTAGGGTTAGAGTTAGGATTTGGTTTATGTGTATATATATATATATATATATATATATATATATATATATATATATAGAGAGAGAGAGAGAGAGAGAGAGAGATCGGGGAGGGAGAGAGAAGGCTGCGGGTCAGTATTGGGGGGATTTTGGCTGTGGGGAGGGGTTTTGTTATTAGGTATAGTTAGCTTTTAGGTTTTTATTATTAGGTTTTTTATTTTTTGTTATTTTATTCTTTTCTTTTCTTTTTCATTTCTTTTTTTCTTTTCCTTTTTCTTTTTATTTCTTTTCTTTTTTATTATTATTATTAATATTATCATTATTATTACTATTAATAATAATAATAATAATATTATTATTATTATTACTTTTATTATTATTATTATTATTTTTACTATTACTTATTGTTATTATTATTATCATTATTATTATTATTATTAGTAACTATATATTAATTACACACACACACACATATATATATATATATATATATATATATATATATATATATATATATATATATATATATATATATTTACATATATAGATGAGGTTAAAAATCTAAAATAATATTTGCACACAAAAAAATTTCTAAATTTTTTTATCACCTTTCAACCAGACCCTAAAATAATAAAAATTCATTTTGTGGAAAAATTCTAAATGAGTATTTATATAATTAAATTAATCAGTAAAATTTATTTTCTAATTAATTATAAAAATATGCTAAAGAAATTCAATAATTTAATAAAATACTTAAAATAAAATCTTAAATTTTTGCGGGTTTACATTCTACCCAACTTAGAATAATTTCGTCATCGAAGTTAACACTAACCCATATTCGTAATAAATTACTATAACTATTAACACTTCGTTGCAAGCTAGCAGCGCTTCCTAAAAGGTTATGGTCAGCCATTCTAATACTTTTCTTCCTTATGGTCTACACACTATTCTTTTATCCTCTAGCTCATCTATACTACCCAACTTACAAGAATTCTACTAGTAGTCAAAGTCTTTTGAGGCTATTGTCTTGGTTGTAAGACGAATTTATTCATTCGGTCAAAAAATTTGGGATACTTGTCCGGAATCTCATAACCATATTTTTTCTGTAACCGTCAAGTATCGTAGTCTAATACTGCCACACCACCTGGCCAGTATGTCTACAAATAATTTGACTACTCTACTATAATAGTCTAGCTGCAGCTGTTGCTACCTCGCCAATGAATTGTCATAGTCATATGTTCTTAACAAGAGCCTTCAACGCTTGTCTAAGTTTAGTCTAAGTTTTAGGACAACAATTAAGGTCTTGACTAACTTTATAAAACTACTAGAAGTATGAACCATTTCAACAATCCAACTAATTTTTGTTAGACTAAAGGGTGCTACTCTTTGTTTAAAAATAATAAGAGAATACAGATATTGTTATAGTGCATATACATAAGGGTTATCATTATGAACTCATCTTTTTAGTTGTTAATTATTACTAACCCATTTTTTGATTTAAATGACAAAATAAAGTGTAAGGTTGAAGTAAATCAACAATTCATGATGGCATAAAAAGATACAACTACGATAGGAAAAATTAAGCATGGGACAAGGAATGGATATGGAAGGGAATATGAGCTACCCAAGGGGACGAGATGGTGATAGGAAAGAGAATACTACTACTGCTACTCGTGTCATCCATTAGCATCATGGATATGCCATCTAGTTAAAATATTAATATATCCTCAAAAGTTTTAACACCAAATATATCACATTGTGATATGCCCTTAATCATAAAAGATAATCACAAAGTAATTTGATTGGCCTATGGGGTATATCTAGTAGTCTCTGTGTATCAAACTTATACCAAGCACGAACGTTCGTCTTTACGAAATGGGGGAAGATGAAAAACAATAATAAAGAATTCAATGAGGAGGTGATAGAATACAAGTACGGTGTTCAAGGCGGTTGAAGAATTTAAAAAGAGAGTTGTCATGGCAGTTGTGGATTAAAATCTTATTTTAGTAAATTCTTATTTGCATGCTCATATCAGTACAGTTATGTAACCGATATGGTATGCTCGAACATGTCTAGAGGGCAAGTATATTCGTCTAACAAGCTGAGTCAACTATATCTCAATCCACATGAAGTAGTCATGCGAAGAGCGAACCAAATGCATTAAGGTTGATCAGACCATAATACACTAATTCTGATTTAGACAATGTATTAGTAGGCGTCCCAATAATACATATGTCATGAACAAGCTCGATAAAAGAATAATCTTGCAAAACTAAGCAATAAAATAGTAGCATAAGTCGAGGTAGTCCAGAAAATATAAGTACGCTGGATTATGATGAAGGAATGTGCAACATAATTCAAGTTCACAAAGAAGATAAGACTTGTACGGTGTTGTTCCTCTATAGTTGCCAAACTAACTTCTTGTCTAAGTCTCTAGTCGACCAAATGGGGGTATGGGCCTCTAAGTTCTATAGTCTGGATAAACACTATCTTCTTATGCAAGCCTATAGTTGGTGTCATTCAATTATACTTCATTAATAGGCCAAAAGAGCTATGTGATACTAGGTTATGAGGCATACTACCCAACTTACAGGAATTTAACTAATAGTGTTATTGAATAATAGAGTGTATATACCTAGTATAAGTCATCTTCCTAACCCCTATCAAGCACGAGAGAAAAGAGAGGATTAATGTTATGAAAGGATCAAGCAAGATACAATACAAGAAATCAAATAAGAATACGAAATAAAATCGAGGGAGGTGATTAAATAAGTGGATGAGATCCTATATTCTAATCCTATGTGCAGGCTTGCTCGGTACAGTAACGTAAACGAGACAATATGCTCTCGACCTGCATGGGCCACCATAAAAATATGTCACGTCCCAGTCCCAAAATATGTAGGACCAGAAATACGTAAGCATGCCAGCCGTATGTATATGGCAACTCCAATATATGGATACCATAAAATACACGTACGTTGTAATATGAATATTAACTCACATGTGGTATATATATTGTCACAAGTCACATGGCATAACTAGATCTCATCCACAGAATCAAATAACCAATCAACTATATAACTGAATCAAGTATAAAATGCTTAATAAGAACAAGTAATTGGGAGGAGACAAATCCACTACCAACTAGAATATAAGAGAAATAAAATAAGTACATCTACTGAACAATGAGACTCGAAGAGAAGACCTCCTCGAAAGATAACGAAGTAGCAAGTCCTGATCCGTGCTCCTGCGAATAGTTAAGATCGTCTACACCTGAAAAGGGACTAGGTCCTCAGAGGGACGTAATAAGATACTTAGAAACATGCCAATTGAATACAGTAAAATATGCATAATAGACAGAAAATATATAAGTACGATGTACTAGACAATCTATATGAAATACATAATGAGGACAACTTTTCGACGTATGGGCATGGGTATGCTACTCTATCAATCTCACAACTAACACACACGTCCATGAACATCAGAAGCCGTTATACCTTGAGGGCAACGACCATCTCGATACCAGAAATTGACATACCTCGAAGGTAGTGACCGGCGCAACACAACTATCATAGTGCTTACTAATTACTATGGTATACTAGATTGGATATAGTCCATACGCCTACTGATTGTCCTTCCCTCCCATGATACTATGTGTCAAGTGTGTGTCAACATATATAATATATAATTATGACTGAAAGTGTCACGCCCCAGTCCCAAAAATATGTAGGACTAGGACACGTAAGCATGCCAGCCGCATGGATATGGCAACTCCAATATATGGAAACCAAATCCACACGTACGCTGTAATATGAATATCAAGTCCACAAGTGGTATAAAATGTATCACAAGTCACAGGGTATAATCTAAATCTCATCCATAGAAAATCAATATAATGAATAACCAGCATCTATATAACTAGATCTCAACATAAGTATCTAAGGATGATAGTTGGATGGAAACAAATCCACTACCAACTCGAATGTAAGAGCAAATACAAAATAAGTACAACACAACAACACCATATAAGAATACCAGCTAGCAATCACGGGCTCGAAGAGAGGACATCCACGAAACATATATAACCATCCAAATCTGCTTTCCTGCAAATACTCAAGAACAGATATACCTGGCAGAGAACCAGGTCCTCAGAGGGACGTAACAAGATACAGAAAAGCGAGCCAACTTGAATACAGTAAACATGCATATAATTTAAAAATAAATAAGTACGCTGTACAAGACAATCTATATGAATGCAAATGAGGACAACTTTTCGACGTATGGGCAAGGATAGGCTACTAGATCTACCTCACAACTCACACACACGTCAATGGACATCAGAAATTGACATACCGCGGGGGTAGCGACCAGCGAGACTCCAAAAATTGACATACCGCGGGGGTAGCGACCAGCGCGACACATGCCCGTAGTGCAAACTATATACTACGGTTTACCAGAGTGGTTAAAAGCCCATACGCCTAATGATTGTCCTCTCATGATACTAGGTGCCATGTGTGTGTCAACATATCTAATATATAGTATGACTGAAAGAAACTACACATGCAATAAATAAACAGAAATGCAATAAATATAAAGAAATATACTAAGCATGCAAAATACTGTAAGCAATTTGGCAAGGTATCTTGCCTGGGGTCCTGCTGCTGGTATGAATCAGAGTCCAAGTCACAGTCCAAATAGCCTATGTATTACAAATTTATCACGTCAAAAGATAATTTATTTTAATTTATTAACTTTCATGTATGATTTCCTATAGATTTCAGCATCAAAAATATGCTAGAATTTACGGCTCGTCCGAATTCAAATTCGTTGGGGAATTATGGCACATACAAATTTTGTATTGTGTACCGATGGTTAAATTCTAACCTAGAAGTTCTACAGAATTAACAGTATATAAATACTTCGAAATAAATTCTGGGAAAAATATATGTCGTTTATCTTGACATTAGCTTTCCGAAACTTTAAACGGTTCATGATTCTGATTTCAGGTTCTCCCGAAATCGCAAAAATATTGAAACACGTCCATTTTCGGACATGCTGTGCTCTACGAATTTTCCAGAATTTAATAATCATAATTTCGTAAAATAAATTATATAATCAGAAAGCTAACCTCAATGTCTTTCTAATGCAAGAAACTAGGCCTCATTTGGAGTGCAGAGCTATGCGCAATGGCTTGTGGAAGATGAAGGAACCCTAGATGACAATTCTCCAAAATCTCTCTCTCTAAGATAATGGGATAATTAGGGTTATAATATATATATATATATATATATATATATATATATATATATATATATATATATATATATATATATATATATATGGATGTACCTGCGGCTGAATGGATATTTATAGGCTGACACGTGTCAGAATCTGATTGGATGGTTTTTGTTATATTATTTATTTTTGATTTGCCTTTATCAAAACATTATTTAAGTCATTTTAAACCTAAATAACTCCAAATAAATATTAAAAATAGTCATAAAAATCTGGAAAAATTATATAAAATATATTTTGAACCTATAAATCCTAGAAAAATATTTGGGACAATTTTATATTTACACGTTTACTACTATAATTAGGAGAAGCTCTAAACATTAGTTTTATCCATTTAACTAAAAATAAATATTAACATTATTCCAAAAATTCTAAAATAATTCTAAAAAATATATAATAATATTATAAACCCTAGAAAATAACGTGGGTCCATTCTATATTCCTGGGCTTGCACAATAAATTCTACAAGTCCTAAAAATTAGTTATTAGTCTAAATAACTCCCAATAAATTCTAAAAGTATTCAGAAAATTCCCAGAAAATTCTAGAAAATATGTTTGACTATTTAGAACCTACAATAAAATTTTGGAATATTTTTATTTAAGTTTGAACATAAAATAAATTCTTCAAAGTCCTAAAAAATTAGTATTACTAGTTTTTAATTAACTAAAAATTGTGGAAAAATCTCAATAATCTAAAATAGCCTAAAAATAATTCTAAATAAATATTTATATAAGTAAATATACTAAAAAAATTATTTTCTAATTAACTAAGAGAATACTCTAAATAAATTCAACATCTATAATAAATATAATAATATAAAATATACACAAAATACCTATTTTGGGTGAGGAAGTTTACAATCTACCCAACTTAAAACAATTTCGTCCTCGAAATTAAAATAAGGCATAATTTGTTAAATCCTTCACATTCGTACATAAGGTACGTCAATCGCAATCTCTTTCAAAAATTTAAATAACAAAATCTATTCAAATCTATCGCGATCACTTCAGAATTAAGATAACCACTGTTTAAATCAAAATTCAACCTGTCGTAATCTCTTCTCGATTTTTTTAAATAATCAACATTCAAATATAACTCAAGTCTATATGACATCCCACATCAAAATTTATATCACCATTTTCAACTATCATAATCTCCTCTAGATTTTGAACAATAAACAATTCTAATCAAATCTTATTCCTATTCTCAAATTAAGAATTTTGTACTCTTCAAATCTTATTCCTATTCTCAAATTAAGAATTTTGTACTCTTTAAATATTTAAACTCAATTTATATCCTCAATATTTCAAATAGGTGGCCCAACAATCAAAATTGAACTTTTAATTCAAATCATCAAATTATAAAATTTAAATCTAATTCACCAATTGTTCAAGTCTAAAATTCTATATTTATCCTCAAAATTTAAATCGATGATTCATCCTTCAATATTCAAAATTTAAATCATGTGCTCAAAGTATAAATATTTGGTCCGCAATATCAAGATTTTAAAATTCGTTAAATCCTCATTATCTTAATCCTTCTTTTAAAATTTCTCAAAATTAAAATGACTTGAATCTCCCAATCTAATCTTACTTGATCACAATCTAAAAGAAATTCCTCTCAAGTTGGCAATGCACTGCTACCCAACTTAGAATTTATCCATCTATCACAGAAGGCTATATACTTTAAGAAAAATATTCCTTAATTTATTTACTCATGTCATTCAATCCTCAAAACTTCAACGCCGATTATATCATATATGATATGTCCTTAATTACAAAAGAATAATCCTCAAGTATGTGATCGGCCTACAGGGTATATCTAATACTCTCTGTGTATTAAACTTATACCAAGCACGAGGTTTCGTCTTTCCGAAATAAGGAAAGACGGAGCCCAATAATAAAGAATTCAAGGGTGAGGTAATAGAATAGAAGTATCGGGATCAAGGAGTTTAAGGAATTCAAATGGGAATTGTCAAAGCAGTTGTGGATTGAAATCCTATTTTGGTAATTCTTTGTTCGTATGCTCGTATTAGTACAGTTATGTAACCGATACGATCCGCTCAGACATATCTAGGGGCAAGTATATTCGTCTACCAATCACTACATATCTCAATCCACGTAATGTAGTATTACGAAGGGCGAATCAAGCGCACTAAGGTTAGCTAGACCTTAATATACTGATTCTGAAATATATTAGTAGGCGTCCCCAATAATACATATCTCATGATCAAGCTCGATAAAAGAGTAAGCTTGCAAAACTAGGCTATAATAGCAGCATAAGTTAAGGTAGTGCAGCAAATATAAGTACGCTAGATGATGATGAAAGGAGGTACAAATTAATTCAAGTTCACAAAACAAAACAACTAAGCAACAATAATAAAAGACTCTACAATCCCTACAGTTATCATACAACCTCCTTGTCTATGTCGCTAGTCGACCAAATATGGGCAAGGACCTCTAACTTCTATTGTCTGAATAACCACTGTCGTCTTATGCTAGTATACAATTAATGTTGTTCAATCACACTTCAATAATAGGTCAAAAGACTATGTGATACTAGGTTGTGAGGTATACTACCCAACTTAAAATAATAAACTAATACTGTGACAGTCTTAAGGGTACCGTAGAAGCTCCTGTTAAGGTCTTCGAGAAGGGGTCTTAGTATTTGTTAGGGTATCCTCTTATATTACATAGGTCATGGTCGTCTTAACTCTTAGTCATAGCGCTCATGGAGCAAGTGTGAATAGTAAGGATAGAAGAGTTACTGGCCGTCAAGGGGAAAGGATCTAACTCGTATCGAGGTGGGGGTACATGTTACGCAATTTAAAACTAAGGAATAAGCGCCAGGTCTCAATCTACAAGAATAGCTTAAACCATCAAGTTCTAACTACTAAGCACACAATTTTAAAATTCAAGAGTAACCACCAAAATCCTAGCAAGCTATATATATCCTAACATAGAATAAATTTACTTGGTCTATAATCAGCAGTGTCAGATGGCACGAGTTGAAAGATGAAGAATAGAGGAACAAAATTTGGTCGTCGCACAATTAGCGAACGCTAAGGTCACAGAGGAACAATATATGAAATTAAAATAGGGGGCTCTATATAGCATCGTGGTTTTCTAAGGGAAAGTGGTATGCTAGTTGCTATGTTCGAGGTATGATCAAGAGAAACGTTATATTCATTGCACTTGGCTTCCTAAGGTACTGTCTGCTACTAATAACACAATGATCTAAGTTTATAGTTCTAATATTATCTCACCATAAGTGTTAGGTCCAGCCCTAATATTTAACCTTGGATTTCTATTGGTTCCTCAATACTAGGGTCAAACACTATGATCAACTTCTAACTAACTCTAGTAGTGTCTATACTACTCTCAAGTCTTCATATTACATCAAGGGGTAATGGTAAACCAATTCTAGAGATAAAGAATTCTAGGGTTCACTAGATATTCTAAACTTAGTGGTTTGTCTATATTCTCGTTGTATTCTAAATAGGTGTGCTACCATAATTATCATCCTAATAACAGGGGTTCCTATATTCTAGCAGAAGGCTATACTCAAAGAACTATTAGGGAAGTACAAGAATCAAGCAGGATACAATTATTCAGATAGAACAGATAGGAGGAAGATGAATAATAGTCAATTGTGGATGAGATCCTATACTCTATTCCTAGGTGCAGGCCTGTTCGGTACAATAATATAATCGAGACAATATGCTCTCGACCTGCATGGGACACCACAAAAGTATGTCATGCCCCAGTCCCAAAAATACGTAGGACTAGGACACGTAAGCATGCCAGCCGCATGGATATGGCAACTCCAATATATGGAAACCAAATCCACACGTACGCTGTAATATGAATATCAAGTCCACAAGTGGTATAAAATGTATCACAAGTCACAGGGTATAATCTAAATCTCATCCACAGAAAATCAATATAATGAATAACCAGCATCTATATAACTAGATCTCAACATAAGTATCTAAGGATGATAGTTGGATGGAAACAAATCCACTACCAACTCGAATGTAAGAGCAAATACAAAATAAGTACAACACAATAACACCATATAAGAATACCAGCTAGCAATCACGGGCTCGAAGAAAGGACATCCATGAAACATATATAACCATCCAAATCTGCTTTCCTGCAAATACTCAAGAACAGATACACCTGGCAGAGGACCAGGTCCTCAGAGGGACGTAACTAGATACAGAAAAGTGAGCCAACTTGAATACAGTAAACATGCATATAATTTGAAAATAAATAATTACGCTGTACAAGACAATCTATATGAATGCAAATGAGGATAACTTTTTGACGTATGGGCAAGGGTAGGCTACTCGATCTACCTCACAACTCACACACACGTTAATGGACACCAGAAATCGATATACCGCGGGGGTAGCGACCAGCGCGACACATGCCCGTAGTGCGAACTATATACTATGGTTTACCAGAGTGGTTAAAAGCCCATATGCCTAATGATTGTCCTCTCATGATACTAGGTGCCATGTGTGTGTCAACATATCTAATATATAGTATGACTGAAAGAAACTACACATGCAATAAATAAACAGAAATGCAATAAATATAAAGAAATATACTAAGCATACAAAATACTGTAAGCAATTTGGCAAGGTATCTTGCCTGGGGTCCTGCTGCTGGTATGAATCAGAGTCCAAGTCACAGTCCAAATAGCCTATGTATTACAAATTTATCACGTCAAAAGATAATTCATTTTAATTTATTTAATTCTGGAATAATTACTCTAAAATTCTATTTTAATCTTATTATTCTTATTTTTATGTTAATTCCTAAATTTTGTCCAAAGAAACTGAATTTTATCAACTCGAGACTCATGACACGCAAATCGAGACGATCTGTTGACCGAAAAGTCAACCGACACAAACTCAACTTTCATGCATGATTTCCTGTAGATTTCAGCGTCAAAAATATGCTGGAATTTATGGCTCGTCCGAATTCAAATTCGTTTGGGAATTATGGCACATACAAATTTTGTATTGTGCACCGATGGTTAAATTCTAACCTAGAAGTTCTACAGAATTAACAGTATGTAAATACTTTGAATTAAATTCTGGGAAAAATATATTTCGATGATCTCGACATTAGCTTTTGGAAACTTTAAACGGTTTATGATTCTGATTCATGGTTCTCCCGGAATCGCGAAAATTTTGAAACACGTCAATTTTTGGACATGCTGTGCTCTACGAATTTTCCAAAATTTAATACTCATAATTTCGTAAAATAAATTATATAATCAGAAATCTAACCTCAATATCTTTCTAATGCAAGAAACTAGGCCTCGTTTGGAGTACGGAGCTATGCGCAATGGCTTGTGGAAGATGACGGAACCCTAGATGGCAATTCTCCAAAATCTCTCTCTAAGATAATGGGATAATTAGGGTTATAATAATAATATATATATATATATATATATATATATATATATATATATATATATATATATATATATCTATATATATGGATGTACCTGTGGCAGAATGGATATTTATAGGCTGACACGTGTCAGAATCTGATTGGATGGTTTTTGTTATATTATTTATTTTTGATTTGCCTTTATCAAAACATTATTTAAGTCGTTTTAAATCTAATTAACTCCAAATAAATATTAAAAATAATCATAAAAATCTGGAAAAATTACATAAAATATATTTTGAACCTATAAACCCTAGAAAAATATTTGGGACAATTTATATTTATAAGTTTACTACTATAATTAGGAGAAGCTCTAAACATTAGTTTTATCCATTTAACTAAAAATAAATATTAACATTATTCCAAAAATTCTGAAATAATTCCAAAAAATATATAATAATATTATAAACCCTAGAAAATAACGTGGGTCCATTCTATATTCCTGGGCTTGCACAATAAATTCTATAAATCCTAAAAAGTAGTTATTAGTCTAAATAACTCCCAATAAATTCTTATTCAGAAAATTTCCAGAAAATTCTAGAAAATATGTTTGACTATTTAGAACATAAAATAAAATTTTGGAATATTTTATTTAAGTTTGAACATAAAATAAATTCTTCAAAGTCCTAGAAAATTAGTGTTACTAGTTTTTAATTAACTAAAAATTATGGAAAAATCTCAATAATCTAAAATAGCCTAAAAATAATTCTAAATAAATATTTATATAAGTAAATATACTAAAAAAATTTATTTTCTAATTAACTAAAAGAATACTCTAAATAAATTCAACATCTATAATAAATATAATAATATAAAATATACACAAAATACCTATTTTGGGTGAGGGAGTTTACAGAAAGAAAATACATATATAATGAATATATAAAAATATGATAAGCATGCAAAGTACTATAAGTAATTTGGCAAGGTACCTTGCCTGGCAAGAAAGCTGCGAAGTGTAAGCGTCCAGACATCAAGCACAAGGGATCAGAACTATGGCATCAAAATGAATATCTCCGGATGCTGAAATAAATATCACCAACATTCCCGGAATAAGCGAGATAATTATAAAAGTCTAACCTTTCGTCCAATTTGGACACAGGAGCAAAACGGTAATTTGGGGTCAAAGCATGGTCCACATGTGACCCACTTTGCACCAAAATACGTGCAAGAGGTAAAGGTCTCTAAATTGGATAAATTATAGGTCAAACAAATACTAAACATCGATACAAACTCAACGGTATATCCAATTTTGGATTCCGGTGAGCCGATCACAAATTCGCCCTTCAAGTCAAACCGTGGAGCCCCCGAATAGGTGGCTTGGTCAATTATCTCATAATCGCGTGAAACTTGGGTCACAGGACCAGCGTGATACCACAAATCCAATGACGCAAGTTTTGTCATATTCTAACGAGCGTACACAAAGCAGGATGGTAGTTTACAAAAGTCGTTATACGGAGACTTTTTACGGATACATGTTGATTCTGACGCGCATACACGTCCGAATCAACTTCCGCGAAAGTCCATACGTCAAGATATACCACACGCGCCTTTCGGTGTAATTGGTATGTAATGAGGCAGTCCTGTTTGGCAGAATGCACTACGGAGTACAAAATTTAAGTTTTAAAAAATTATGTTTTTGGATATTTTGGAGGCCGAATAATTTAACACATAGAACAAATTAATAAAAACTTAAAGAACAGAAAAATTCTCGGTTATATTGAGAAGAAAATCCTTCAATTAATTTTTGAAATTATTAAACAAGTTGATGGCAAATTGGGTTTGAACATGGAGTTTGGGTTAAAGTTTTCTGGACTGTTTTGGTCAGTTTTTGGCTATTTTTTGGTCAATTTTTTGACCAATCCAGGGAACGAAAACTCGTCCCGCTTGAATAAAAATCCTAGAGAGTTATGTTGTAAAAGTACACGGATAAATCGCTCGAGAAATGGACGAGAGATGAGAGAGATATCATACAGTGAAGATGGGCTCGGGCTGTTGTGCACTACGCGTGCGCGGGGATGGATGGCGGCCGTCCGAGCGGCGGCGGCACCGGCTGCGGCGGCCGGAGGTCGGCGCGGGGTGGTCGCCGGCGTCGGTGGGCGTCGACGCTGAGGTCTAGGATTAGAGTTAGGGTTTGGTTTATGTGTCTATATATATATATATATATATATATATATATATATATATATATATATATAAAGAGAGAGAGAGAGAGATCGGGGAGGGAGAGAGAAGGCTACGGGTGAGTGCTGGGGGGATTTTGGTTGTGGGGAGGGATTTTGTTATTAGGTATAGTTAGCTTTTAAGTTTTTATTATTAGGTTTTTATTATTTTGTTATTTTTCTTTTCTTTTTCGTTTCTTTTTTTTCTTTTCCTTTTTCTTTTTATTTCTTTTCTTTTTTTATTATTATTATTATTACTACTATTTCTATTACTATTATTATTACTATTATTATTACTATTACTTATTTTTATTATTATTATTATTATCATTATTATTATTATTAATAATAACTATATATTAATTACATATATATATTTACATATATAGATGAGGTTAAAAATTTAAAAATAATATTTGCACACAAAAAAATTTTAAATTTTTTTTATCACCTTTTAACCATACCCTAAAAATAATAAAATTTTATTTTGTGGAAAAATTTTAAATGAGTATTTATATAATTAAATTATTCAGTAAAATTTATTTTCTAATTAACTATAAAAATATACTAAAGAAATTCAATAATTTATTAAAAATACTTAAAATAAAATCTTAAAATTTTTGGGGGTTTACATTTTACCCAACTTACAATAATTTTGTCCTCGAAATTAACACTAACCCATATTTATAATAAATTACTATAGCTATTAACACTTCGTTGCTAGCTAGCAGCGCTTCCTAAAAGGTTATGGTCAGCCATTCTAACACTTTTCTTCCTTATGGTCTATACACTATTCTTTTATCCTCTAGCTCATCTACATTACCCAACTTACAAGAATTCTACTAGTAGTCAAAGTCTTTTGAGGCTATTGTCTAGGTTGTAAGACAAATTTATTTATTGGGTCAAAAATTTTACAATACTTGTCCGGAATCTCGTAACCATATTTTTTCTCTATAACCGTCAAGTATCGTAGTATAATCTGCCACTCCACCTGGCCAGTATATCGGTAAATAATTTGACTACTCTACTATAATAGTCTAGCTGCAGCTATTGCTACCTCGCCAATAAATTATCATAGTCATCAGTTCGTAACAAGAGCCTTCAACGCTTGTCTAAGTTTAGTTTAAATTTTAGGACAACAATTAAGTTCTTGAGTAACTTTATAAAACTATTAGAAGTATGAACAATTTCAACAATCCAACTAATTTTTGGTAGATTAAAGGGTGCTACTCAAGGTTTAAAAATAATAAGAGAATACAGATATTGTTATAGTGCATATACATAAGGGTTATCATTATGAACTCATCTTTTTAGTTATTAATTATTACTAACCAATTTTTGGATTTAACTAACAAAATAAAGGGTGAGGTTGAAGTAAATCAACAATTCATGATGGCATGAAAAGATACACATTTGTGTGCCGTTAAGGGTATCTTTTGATAACTCAAAATCATTTCTTCTGTCGATTTATGGTATCCCAAAACCAAGTCCCTTGACCTAGTTGGTTATTCGGATACTGATTTTGCTGGATGCAAAGTAGATAAAAAAAGTACTAGGGGTACATGTCATTTCCTAGGCAAAGCTTTAGTCTCTTGGTTTAGCAAGAAATAAAATTTTGTCGCATTATCAACTACTGAGGCTGAGTATATCGTCACAGGACGTTGTTGTGCACAAATTTTGTGGATGAAGCAAATCTTTGAAGACTATGACTTACAATATTCACATATTTCCATTTACTGTAACAACACTAGCACTATTAATTTGACTAAGAATCCTGTATGTCACTCACACACTAAGCACATTGAGATTCGACATCATTTTCTTAGAGACCATCAACAAAATGGAGACATTAATTTAGAATATGTAGACATAAAAAATAACTTGCTGGTATCTTTACTAAACCTTTAGCAGAAGATAGATTCAATTACTTACGTCGAGAATTAGAAATTTTAGATATCAATAATATTAATTAATCTTATTTTATTGAATTACTTCTAATATTTAAAAATTATTTTGGAGATAAGCTTACAAAGGATCTGTATGTCACCACGACTACGGTTAAAGCAAAATAGAACTTAAGTGTCCCCCGGTGGACCTATGCTAGCTGGGACAGTACCCCTACAGCTAATCTGAGACAATCGCGATATACGGAAAATAATTCATAAAATAATTTTAATTATATTTATTAAAATTTAAAATTTAAAATTAATAACTTCTGATGATGAGTAGATATTTAGCTATTATGTTTTAGTCTAGATATTTTTAGATGAGTTTTCACTTTATGTCTATGTATCTTGGAAATGTCTTCTATATTTCAATGATTAGATTTTATTTATGCATTTCCAGTTATAGTACTTTGTGTATGGTGAAACTCTTTCAGTCAGTTGTACTCAAAAGTTTATCTATTTAAGTTTTATTCTATTTACATGCATATTAACTTTTCTGTCTCGCTTAGCATTCATATTTAGGTATTGTATTTTTTAAATGCTTTATTTCTGTTAAATATATGCAATATCTTTTTTTCTTCAGTTGTTTATCTTTTTTGTAAGAATATTTTGTGGGGGAGCTTCCTTCTCCTAGAAATTTTGCTAAATGACAACGGGAGGAGAAAAAGATATAACATCTGGTGACTATAATTGATATAATATAATTGATTTTCAAATCAGTTCGATCAAGATGTTATATCGGTCAAGGTTTGTCAATTATCAAAATGGGGGAGATTGTTGGCCCATTGCTCATGGTCGAACCTATTTTGATAAACGATCTAACCTGGATTCAAAATAAGCTACTGCGATGCTTTTCAGATGTACTACGATAACTACACCATCAACTGTTCAGAGCTACTTCACGTCGTCGTGTCTGTTTTTATTTTCCTGTATGCAATATAATTTTTTTATTTCATTGAGTCTAAAAATAAACTGTATACCGCATCGTACTGGCAAGTAGGCTACCCTAAATTATTTTTAATAGCCTATCTTGAAATAGCCTAAAATCCTATATTTTGGTCGAGCTAAGTTGGACCCAAAACTCAACCCAGTTTATGTTCTGGCCCTGAACTAAGGAAACCAAACTCAGACCGAGTTCGGCCCAAGTTCGGCCCAATTTTGGCCTTAGTGGACATTTTGTTCAGAAACTTGGTCTTCCTGCAGTTTTGGATACAACAACTATTTTCTAATATTTTACAGACGAACTCTGGCTGAGTTCTGGCCGTGTTCTGTCCGAACTCGCCTTTTAGTAATCCTATAAATAGAGAAAAGATTTCATATTTTAAAATATCAATTCACTTTCAATCTTCTCTTATCTTTTGGTATACGAGTTCTAAAAAGCCTTCATTTTTATATTCTAAGCCAGTTATAAATCTCTAGTCTCTGTTGCCAGTACGGTACGGTCTAGAAGTTCAGAGAGTTATAATCAAAAGCTTGTTCAGAAGTTCTCTACTTCACACTTGAAGTCATCGAGCTCTTCAGATCAAAACTCATGTCTGTAAGAAGTCGACAAGCCTTCGGATCAAAGCTTGTATTTTATTCATATAGTGGATTCCAAATGGGAGCTAGATTCCTCCCGCCTAGATTAGTCCTCACATTTAGGGATACCAGGATATATCACTGTGTTTGCATTTACCTTCTAACTCTTTACTTTACTTTGGCTTATATTGTGATAGCCGTGTCATAACTGTAACACAATTGCTAGACTGTTATTATAGCTGTGACATATACTTATATATGTGACACATATATAATAGTCATGATACTTGTATAACTTGCTAGAAAGTTTTTTAATTGATAAATTTTGCTGCATACTCTATTCACCCCCCCTCCAGAGTTTATTCTATTATATTTGATCCTACATGGATGCCCCAACAAGATGTTATAGGATAGGTCTAAGTCTATGACATAGCAAGTGACCTCTATTTTTAAGTCGTCGATCTGACATTTCAACCGAATTACCCAGATGGTAGCTCCTTCCAACATTGAAGCCATTGATGGTAGTATTGGTTGCTGTCAGCCGGTGCATAAGGATGCCCAGGGTCTGAAGCAGACTTTATGGGATGATGCTGATGAATGAATCGAGGTCGATGTATATCTGATCCACCATAATGGCACTGATATACCCTGCATAATACATGGGGTGATGGTGCCTATTGCTCTTTAGCAATATGTCCTGCTGGAAAAAAGTGATGTTGGGTATCACCTCTGTCATGTTATTGTAATGAGGACATGCATTAAGGCTCACAATTGGTGGCTTAACCTGCGCCAGGTAGGTATCGACATTCTGTAATGTCTCACTGAGAGCGTCCCGAGTATCTTTAGAAGAGAAGCATAAGCAGTGACAACTTTGTCGAGGTATTGGCCTGTTGTGCCAAGATATCGAAGTTGTAGGACTTCTCGAGCCCTTGAGCTATTTTCTTGCGTAACAGCTTATCGAAGCGAGTCTCTTTCTGCTTTAGTTTGTCTGCTACGGGGGGTTGAGATAGGCCCTGATCAAATATAGCATATGTAGTGATTGGAGGTGCACTTTTGTCGGGATCATAGTCCCACTGGTAGGCAAGGCCTGACCTAGTTACCCCCGCTATGGCTTCCTTGGTGGTAGAAGAAACCATGTGGCAGGATTCGAATTTTTTTTCCTTTGGACTTGACAACGGAAGGTATTGCTTGCTGCATTAATTTAGGAGTAAGATCTGGGTGAATCCACATGACCTCACCCATGGTGTGCTGAAAGGTACTAGCCCGACTGCTTGGTTACAAGTGAAAGGGAGATTAACAACCTCCATTGTGGCCTTAGGGATCTTGACCACGCCGTCTTGGGCTTCCGTTATAGGGAAGTCACCAAACTGGAGAGATACCATGTTGGCAACAACTGAATTATCCTCAAAGTCTAAGGTAAGGGCTTAAAATTAAGCAAATACTGGATATATCGCTTCAACATATAGCAAACTTTTGTTGAATGGTGGACATACTGGTGGTAGTGGCAGTACTTTGGGTCATTGACCTTGTCTGCCTCCTAAGGACATTTGATGTTGGGAAGCTGAAGCTTGTTGTCCTTTATCAGTATGTCGAATATTTCTATGACATCCCGATCCTCGAAAATGTATGTCTTTTTCAGTTTTGGATCCTCTACAGGCTTCTCCTCGGGCTTCTTGGCTAGATTGGCAACAAGGATCTGCTTCCCTTTGCCATCACGGACGTTATTGTCGCTATTATGGTTGATATTATGGTTGTATGGACGTTTTTCCCTATCATCAACGATAAGGATCTGTATTCCTAAGTGTCGGGCGTTCTTCACCTTCTTTCCAGTGCCAACAATATTTATAATGAATGTCGTCCAGTCTTTGAACTGAGTATCGCCCATCCAGAGTCTGACTGCGAGAAGTAGATTCCTCTGGCATGTGTCCATCAGTATGGACTCAGGATTACCCGAGGGTAATTTTACTGCAGCTTGCCTGTATCGTTCGATGTATTCCCGTACAGGCTCTTTTTTTGTATGATGTCCATCAGAGAGGACATCGTCATATCATTTTTTCTATCATAAAATCGGGCGAGGAAAAGGCTTTTGAGGTTGTCAAATGACGAGATGCAATTGTCTTGGAGACTGAAAAAGCAGTCAAAGGCTACTCCAGACAATGTACCAACAAAGACCTTGGTGAGGAGAGCATCTTTACGGGGTAGATGCATCATCGCGGTCTCGAAGTAGCTCATTTATTGACAGGAAGATATCTTCACATTAAATAGAGTCGTATTGAAGGGCTTATACTTGGGCAGGTACGGTATATCTCTCCACTCAAGGGGATATGGTTATCGTATCCTAATCTCGCACAATGTGTCCTGATTGCCCATGTAGTCCAGGCGGGCACGAAATTGTCATACCTCCCTTATTGCTTTCGAATTTTATGTACTGCATAAGGAGCAGACAATCCGGTCAAGGTTGATTTCTATTAACGGATGGAACGGTTGCATTTGAGTCCCCGTTGGTCCTGGGATCTAGGCTTGCCTGACCTGAAGCCCTTGGTGGTTGTGAGGCCATGTTTGCCTTGATCTCCAATATTGTCTAAGTCAAGGCCTACATTGTCGCGCTCATGGTTTGTATCATGGCCTCGAGGGTCTCGAGGCACTGTAAATTTCTGGGGCCCTCGTGATCGTTCCCTGCCAAGTATATTGTTCTTACATAGGGAGAGATGGATGGGATGGTGGACGTCGCATTTTTTGCCTCGAACTCTTGAAGTGAATAATACTCAAAAAATGTTGGCAGTATTGCATTCTCTTCAGACTCGGAGGGAATACTACCCCTAGCATAGAAAATTATGTCTTCTTGATAAGGGTGGCTAACCCCAGGAATCTCAGTATCGGTTTCTTGCAAATTACCGCCTCCTAGGAACATCGAATTATTATAGAGTTTTGAGGGATCACTACCCCCAGCTTGCAGAGCCATCTGGAAGCCAAACCCAAATCCCAAGGAGTGCCAACCGGCCCAACTCCCTAGGTCAACATCAAACCCTATTTCTCTACACACATATATATATATATAACCTTTCTTCATTATTTTTATCATCACCTAAACCTAAAAACCTAGCCGAACACCCCCTCTATTGTTCAACGCCATCATCCCGTCCACCTCCAACCCGTCGGAGCCTCGACGAACTCGACCACCCCTGTAGAAGCATAAAAAATACACCGGATGACTATACGCGGCATATTGGTACAGAGCAGCGTAAGCAGAGGCCTTCAGAGCCATCAAACGTGCAACAGAGCTCTTTCCGCTAAAAACGCAGCGTGAAATATGAAAGCTCGAAGGACCATCCGCGTAAGGCAGTACGTCCAAGCCGCTTCAGCGTAAATAGGGTGCTTCATCGCCTCCAGGGAGTAAAACTCATCCTCTTTCAAACGTAGCATTGAGGTGTACAAGAGACGCTTCGTATTCTCCGAAGTGAACCTGTCAGACCCTGCAATGAACCTGTCAGAGCCTGCAATGAACCTGACTTCTGGACTTCTGACAAAGGGATACGGCTCGACTACCCAGACGACGGCTATAATGATGGCACAGCACTGCGACCCAGGCTGTCAAATACCGCCATCCCCTTTGCGTAAACTGCTTTTACAAGCACGAAGGGATACGCTGCCTTGTTTTACACAGGCAAAACACGAGCTGTTTACATTCTGTAGTAGACAAACCGCCTGCCACATCAAAAGCTGTACTCCGTACGGGGTTCGAGGCACGTCTTTACGTCTGATGCACAGAGCGGTGACAGTTTCTCAAGGCACGTCTCTGCGACTGATGCGCAGAAAGGGTTGCAGACCGTCAAAAAATATGCCTCCATATTTAATGCACAAGATGGTGGCAAATCTCGATATTTAATGCAAAAGATTTGATTATATCTTCAAAAGTCGTAATTTTGGCTAAGACGTCCACATCAGCACTATGGCACGGTACGCAGCGGCTTCTACGCCCATCCAGCGTTTGTGCTCATTCGGCTTCTACGCCGGCTCGGCTTCAATGCCCATTCGGCTTCTACGTCTGCTCGGCCTCTATGACCACTCGGCTTCTACGCCTGCTCGACCTCTATGACCACTCGGCTTCTACGCCTGCTCAGCCTCTATGACCACTCGGCTTCTACGCCTATTCGGCTTCTACGCCTATTCGGCTTCTATGCCGGTTTGATAACTATTTGGCTTCTATGCCATGGTGACAGACATTTGGCTTCTATGCCAACCTCTTCTACACAATGGATACCTACCTACGTGGCTTCTATGCCGTGATCTTCGTAGCGATTATACGCGTTTTGTCCCTTAGTTGGACCCGCGTCACACGCTCATTCAAAGGATCATCTATACGCAGGCATTGGTTACTTTAACCATTGTGTAAAAGGGTGCTGTACTTTCTACTCCTCGGTTTCTACACCGACGGAGTGGTCACTGTCACTAAAACTCTATAAATAGAGACCTCTATCAATGAGGAAAAAGGTCGACAAATTGGAAAGATCGGAAAATTGGTTAAGAAACCAATATCAGATCCAAGGTCGAACTTCCAAGAAAGATCGAACCAGAGGTCAAGAGAGAGAGACTGGAATGAGAAGCTGGGCGAATATCTCTGGGCATACCGCACAATGGTACGGACACCGACAGGTTGTACCCCATTTTCACTGGTCTACGGGAGCGAAGCAGTTCTTCCTATTGAAATCCAGATCCCGTCGCTCAGGATAGCCGTGACTAATGAGCTGACTCAAGAAAAGAATGACCTGTTAAGGCTTCAGGAGCTAGAAGGATTAGACGAGAAATGCCTCCAAGCTCAACAACGTATCGCACTCTACCAAGCACGCATTTCCAGAGCTTTCAATCATAAAGTAAAGGAAAGAGTGTTCAAAGTCGGCGAACTAGTTTTAGCCGTAAGAAGGCCGATGATTCTTACTCACAGGAGTAAAGGGAAATTTTAGCCCAAGTGGGAAGGCCCTTATGTGATCGAGACAACGTTCTCGAACGGCGATTACAGGTTAGCCCAGCCTAATGGAGACCTGTTAATGGCTCCTATCAACGGTAAATTCCTGAAGAGGTATTATGCTTAACCTCCTTTGCTCAAGTGGAATATGGCGAGAATCTCAAAGTCTGACCAAACTACTTCCAAAACGAAACTAGTTAGGTCATATTCTATCATGTCAGTATGACCTCTGAATAGGTATGTCCTGCTAGAAGTTTATCGAGAGTCTATCACGTCCATACTACCTCTGATATCACTCTCATCCAAACCTGTCATTTATATTCCGAAATGATGGGTCCACAAAGTCAGAAAAGATTTGCTTTATTTATTCCCGAAAAGAGCAGAATTACATTGGGGAAGCAAAAAGAAGAAAGGGTACATCACTGTGGGGGAGCAGTCAGATCGTGAATCAGCTTCGCCAGTGCAGCTACCCTCTCATCCCTGGAAACCAAGGCATCAGCGCGGGCCTGTTCCAGCCGTGCCTCGGGATTGTTCGTAAAGGACAGTTCGGCCCTTGCCCGAAGAGAGCCAGCTCGGGCAGCTTCTGCATGCTCCAGGTCCCGTCGTGCGGTGCTCAGTCGACCAGTCGCTACGTCTAGACCTGCCAGCGATTGAGAAGCCCACTCCTCTGCCAGAGCGAGTTTCTCCTTCAACTTGCGAGCCCTCGCTACGTTCCCTTCGTGCTCGGATTGGCACTTCGTCTGAAGAGCAAGAGCCTCCTCCACGACAGCTTTTCTTTTATCCATCTCCAGGTTATGTGCTTTGATGGAGTTATCTAGGCTCTCTAGCTGTTTGGTAAGCCGCGCAGTCATAAAGTCGTATCTGGCCTGGACCTCAGCTTCAAAACTGCCCCGAGTTAGCTGCAAGTATTCGTTAATAGGTTGCTCCAACCTATTAACCATCGCCTCCAGGGCGTCAGCTACCCCAGAATCGCCGAACTCCCTGACCGCCCCAATCGAAAATTGGGAAGCCTTCTTCAGACGCTCAAAATCCAGATTCTTCGCCAACACCATTGATATCAGCGTGTTCAAACTGGTGTAAAAGAGGCTGGTATACAGCTCGGTCAGCGCAACCAGATCTGGTTGGACGCCAGGAGTGGCCGCGATATTGGCGAGTTCCCCTCCAGGAATGATTGCAGACGAGGTGGCCACAGCCGCCTCCTCGACGGGTGGTGCCACCGAAGAAGGTGCGACAACGACGGTCGAAGTCATCGGCATACTCGCAAGAGGCGAGGTCACGATGACGGGTTCATCCTCCTCTTGAGGTGACGAAACTACTCCGGGCGAGCTGGCCCCCGAAGGTATTTTCTCCTCGAAGTCGAACGCCTCCGTATCATCGCCAGGAGCCCGAGCAGAGCCAGAAGGCGCTTCAACGCTATACTCCCCGTGGATGCCATCCCCTGAGAAGAGAACAAGAAAGTTGATATCAATATGATAGTAATCTTTCTAAGAGGAGACATAAAGATGACCTTTACCCGTAGCCAACGGTATATATGCCGCGTTTGCAGCCGATGTAGCTATATCACGCCTTAATGACGTAATACGAACTGTCATACCTGGAGAAGGGGGTGGGCCAACCAACATCGCCAGGAGCTCTACCAAGCCTTCACTGAGACGTGGTCGAGGTTCGTCAGCTGGAACCTCACTGGTCATGCTCACGGACGCGACAGGAGTTTCATCCGTTGCTGGTCTAGGAAAAGATTCTCCCATTTGCCTCGGCCACGGGGGCAATTTTATTCCACTACCGGAGGCAGTGGCAGCAACGGCAGCCTCAAGCAGGAGTTCTCCGGCACCATCAGCCGAAACTGAGGGTCCCTCTCCGAGAGGCGGGTAACCTCCAATCAAAGAGACATCCCCAACAGGAGAGACAGCAGGTTCCTCTCTAGGAGCCTCAATGCCAGGAATCCGGAGAGGGCGATTAACCGTCTTCTTCTTCCTCTTGCGAGGGGAAGTCTGCTTCGAAGCAGGAGCCCTTCGCTTCCCAGAGACCGCCAAAGCCCCCGCAGGCGGAGGCACTTCGTACCTCGGCACTGACACCAGAGGCTCATCCGGAGTGACGGACTCCTCACCCTCGTCAGATGAAACCGAGGGGACTTCGATTCTTCCCCCAGGCTTGGGAGAAGGCACCCTAAAGCTTCCACGAATGTCAAAATCGCGATGGAAGGTGTTGATCGCCACGTAGAACTGAGCTTACGAATGGAGGATGCGCAGCTCCGTAGAGAGGGTGACGACCGATACGATAAAGATTGCTCCCGTGCAGCCCATGATAAAATACCTCCATCCCCTGGCTTCATCAATGAGTCCGCCCCTGGACCTGAAGCTGGTGATGGCATTGCCCACGTGCAGCTGATCGTACCCAAACAGCCTGGCGAACCGACTGGGCAAGTAAGGCTCGAAGAAGCAATAATCTTCGCTTCTGTACAGCAGATGGGAGGGTCTGATGCAGACCAACCAATTAAAAGCTTCCGGAGAAAGATTGGTCTTTTCTCCACCTAAATCCTCAAGCCTAATCCCCGACTGATTGTGATGTACAGAGGGGACAGTGCAGAGGAGCTTCCAGCAATGACCGAGGCTCAGCGCCAGCCGACAGTCTAAGACTGTGTTCACGTTCCAGAGGGAGTCCTTGTAGTTCAGCAAGAAACTACCCCCTGCGCTGCTACCAGGGCCGGGAGACATCACCCGGGGGTTGTGGAGAATTAACCATCCCATCAAGTACAGGTATGGTAACTCTACCCGGGGAAAGCTATCACGTCGAGCTTTATCGACGAGCAGTCCGTCAGTCATGGCTCTCAGTCCAGCCTGTATACGGCACACCATGGCAGGGAGCAAGCCCAGCCTTGCCCCGAACACCAGACGGACGGTGGGCCACAGGATGTTCCGGTGAATGCGGTCCGCGGACGTGATGCCGGGCACCACTACTCGACGCAGCCATAGGGAGAGAAAGCCAGCCATCATGGCTTCCTCAGACAAAGGCCTGCGACAGCGCCTCAAGTAACTATAGGCCTTAGTTCCTTCAGGATACTTTCCTACCCCGTCAGTGAGGAACTGATCTGGAGCTTTAGCCTCCTCCATAAGATCCTCGACGACCTGGGCACTGAGCACGCCCAAACAGTTCACGGGCTCATTCTTGCCCCCCGAAACTTTCTCCGACTTGACGGCCCTGGCCCGGTGGAAGAAGAGGTAGGACATCCACTTAGTGGTGTGAGCTAAGTCAGAAGGCTCATTATAAAAAGCAGTGCATGCGAAGTAGTGGCACATTAGCTCCTGATACGCCTCCACAACCCGAGGGTCCGAGTCCTCCAACTCCCGGTTCGTGGGAACATACTCTTCATACGAGGTATCCCCCATCGACAGTCTCGAGATCACTGCCATTTCGTGGAGGGCCAACCCCATCTCTCCCAGTGGAGTGGCAAAGGTCCCGGTGAGCGAAATGTATCGCTCAATCAGTGCCAGAAATAGGTTAGGGTTGGGAGGCAACCCAACACTCGTTATGCTCACGGCAACATACAGTCCAATGACCTCCAGCTCTCTCCGAAAATGCTTCAAAGCCCAGTCAACTAGGCAGGACCATCGGAGGTTTGTTGGGGTGATCTACCCATTGCACCGAGGATTCTCCTTGGGGTATACCCCCCCTCGCACCATGAAGTCATTGCAGAAAGTCGACAATTGGACCAGCTAGATCACTGAACTGTCTTCACTCGGGACGTTGCCCGGGCACAGTCCCCTGAACAACGTTACGACGCCAGAAGGGCGGCTGACAAACGACCCCTGGTCGGCTCCTTTCAGGTGAAAGATCTTTCCCGGCTTGCCGTGAAGATCAAGAGTCAGCGTCCACGACATCCTCCTGCGATGTGTGGCATGGAAGAAAGTCGAGATGGGATAATCTCTCGGCATCATGGGCAGATATAAGACCACACTCTCGGCTGGGAAAACCCAGGGTTCTCTCTTGGTCTTCGTCTGGGACTGTTTGTCAATCATGTCCCCAAAGAGAAAAGCCGGCTTGATGCACTGGTCCCCGTCTATATACGTCAGGGGCTCTCCGTTAATCATGTTCAGCAATGTCCATGCACCCTGGGCCGATATCAAGATCTCCCTTCCTTCAGGATACTGGGGTCCGGAGATAGGAAATGTCACGTGCGACAGATCCTCCAGATAGTTCGAGTGCAGCATCCCGGCAGCGGATCCTATCACCTCGACCAGTGGAGACTCATGCAAGTTAACTGCGAAAGTACAAGGAAAACACGTCATTACGAATCTTGTAACATAAAGACCAAGAAACGATAGTCTGTGCTTTACGCCAAGACTGTACAAAATTTGGTCATTTTACGCCGGAAGTCACATCTTGAAGCGTAATTGGCGGCATACAGTCCGTGCTTTACGCCAGACTGCCAAAATTCTAGTTATTATGCTGGAGGTCCCATCCGAAGCATAAAACTAAAATTTTATAGTATACACCAAGTTTTCGGCAGTCAGAGCTTTTACGCTCATAACTGCGAAAACATGGAGTTTTTACGCTGGCACATTAGAAATGTGGGCGTAAAAGATGAAAACGTCTCCGTACATCATCTTCCTCAAAGAGGCTATCAGCACAGGAGACGACCTAGCGCGGTCACGATCAACGTGTGCGAAGGATTTTTTGTCGTTCTTTATCATCCCAAAGGCTATACCTCTAAGGCCGGGTGCGCTACTCGTCGGCAGAATGCTTCGCTCAGAAGGAAGTTTACCTTGCCCGACCGAAGACTCTCTCGCTGGGGAAGAAGAACGAGAAGAAGAGCCTGTACTCTTTCCCTTGGTGGAGGGGGTTTGTTTCGGCGCCATCTCTGAAAACTCGGAGTGCTCGGAGAAAGAACGAGGGGAAAAACTCAAACAATCGAAGGCTCTCTTTCGCAGAAGACGGATAAAAAGTTTTTCTCTCAAAAAGCTTGGGATATATATAGAGTTCGGGTCGACTCCTCGAATCCTCAGACGGGCTCCTCGAAACCCCAACCAAATCTCACAAATTAAATATTTGGTTATGATTGGGTACTACGTCAGCCCACTCCTCTCGAAAGGCGGACAGTCAGCAAATTCGAAGAGTTTTTCGTGCGAAAGCAGGTCAGCGGTTCCTATGCTAAAAGAGCTTTCTACGCTCGACAGTAAAAGATCTACGGTTTTACGCTCGCAAGCTATAAGTCTATGGTTTTACGACCGGATGCCTTTGTGCTCGGTAGCTTTTATGCTCGAGAGGCCACAAACCTACGACTTTACGCTCAGCAGATACCAAATCGATGATCTCATGCTCGGTGGCGTTTAGTTCACGCTCGGAGGCAACGGATCCACGACCTTACGCCCGAAAGATTTCTTTCTTTTTCACAGGCTACAAATCTACAGTTATATGCTAAGGAGCTTTCTACGCTCGACAGCAACAGATCTACAGTTTTACGCTCGTAAGCTATCAGTCTATGGTTTTATGCCCGGATGCCTTTGTGCTCGGTAGCTTTTACGCTCGAGAGGCTACAAACCTACGACTTTATGCTCAGCAGCTCCGAATCTACGATCTCACGCTCGGTGGCTTTCTACGCTCAATAGGCTACGAACTCAGGATTTTCAGCTCATCTACACTACGGATCTCTGACTTTCCGTATATCCGAATAGTTCTTAAGACGGTCGATTACAGGAGTTCACACAGAAGATACTCCATCTTGGCCTCAACATATCCCAAGTACCCGAAGCATACAGAGTTCAAACATTGAGAAATTACTCTTCTCGGGTCAATTGGAGGTTCATCCAGACTCCAGTCTGAATATCTCATCTATCAAGATGGCAACTCAGTTTGATAGCCATTTCTCGACCCTGTTCCAAGGGATTTTCGAGAAATCATTCTTGAAGACGAAGTCTGAACAAAAATTATGTTCATCAGAAGTAAAAACTCTACGCGGTTCCTCAGTCCTAGCAGCAGGACAGTTCTAAATGTTCAAAATGCTCAACAGCGTCCTATGGACTAGTCGCTATGCATAAAGGACAGGACCTAGCACTCTTTCTAAACAGAGTCGGCGTAAAGAATCATACGTGTCAAAGCTACACATATTCAGACTTCACAGCAACGTATGGCAAGATGATCATATGAAAAAGCAAGACGATTTTTATTAAAGATTAAAGTCATGATTACATATGAGGGAAATCCTGTCTACAAAGGGTTTTTCTTCATTTTCATGATTACATCTGAGGGAAACCCCGTCTACAAAGGGCTTCCTTATCATCGTCTGAAGACCCCACCGAGGAGCTGTTCTGACAGGGTCTCGCGCTGGTGATGGTCTTCCTCTTCTTCCAAGAAGATGATCAGTGGCAGGAGGATACAAAAATGGGCATATGACCCATACTCCAACAGAAGGAAAGCAGGGTAACTCTGCTTTCCTACAGACCACCGCCACTCTAGCCGGTCTGTCTGCCTCTCGTCACCAGAGGTAACTGGAGAAGGCGCCACTTGCAAGCAGCGTGGTGAAATACGATTCTTCGTCTCTCCCGAAGAACCACCATATAAAGTTGCTGATTATCCCGAGCAAGGGAGGCTAAGATATCCTTCCATGATCTATCGTTGCAGTGGACACTTGCTCGAAGACGCCATCTTTTTTGGCTCCTTACACGCTGGAAGAACATGATCTCCTTCTTTCTCAGGTCGACCCGGCGAACTCCGACGATCATCTCTGCGTGGTAATAGAAATGTGGGGAGAATGGGTTAACTCCCCCACCCTTTTTATAGGCGAAAGGGGTCACACCAGTCCCCAATAAATCCGCCATAAAGTCAGCACCGACCGTTTCAACGCTCTATTCAGAAATGTTTCGAGTCACGAGGAGCGGTTCATGCTTCATTCAAAGCGTTCCAAATTCTGAGGAATTTGGAAGCTTTGAAGGGGGTCTTGTAGAAGCATGAAAAATACGCCGGATGACTATACGCAGCATATTGGTGCAGAGCAGCGTAAGCAGAGGCCTTCAGAGCCATCAAACGTGCAACAGAGCTCTTTCCGCTAAAAACGTAGCATAAAATATGAAAGCTCGAAGGACCATCCGCGTAAGGCAGTATGTCCAAGCCGCTTCAGCGTAAACATGGTGCTTCATCGCCTCCACGGCGTAAAACTCATCCTCTTTCAAACGTAGCATTGAGGTGTACAAGAGACGCTTCGTATTCTTCGAAGTGAACCTGTCAGACCCTGCAATGAACCTGTCAGAGCCTGCAATGAACCTGACGTCTGGACTTCTGACAAAGGGATACGGCTCGACTACCCAGACGACGGCTATAATGATGGCACAGCACTGCGACCCAGGCTGTCAAATACTGCCATCCCCTTTGCGTAAACTGCTTTTACAAGCACGAAGGAATACGCTGCCTTGTTTTACACAGGCAAAACACGAGCTGTTTACGTTCTTCAGTAGACAAACCGCCTGCCACATCAAAAGCTGCACTCCGTGCGGGGTTCGAGGCACGTCTCTACGTCTGATGCACAGAGCGGTGACAGTTTCTCAAGGCACGTCTCAGCGACTTATGCGCAGAAGGGGTTGCAGACCGTCAAAAAATACGCCTCCATATTTAATGCACAGGATGGTGGCAAATCTCGGCATTTAATGCAAGAGAATTGATTATATCTTCAAAAGCCATAATTTTGGCTAAGACGTCCACATCAGCACTATGGCACGGTACGCAGCGGCTTCTACGCCCAACCAGCATTTGTGCTCATTCGGCTTCTATGCCTGCTCGGCTTCAACGCCCATTCGGCTTCTACGCCTGCTCGGCCTCTATGACCACTCGGCTTCTACGCCTGCTCGACCTCTATGACCACTCGGCTTCTACGCCTATTCGGCTTCTACGCCTATTCGGCTTCTATGCCGGTTTGATAACTATTTGGCTTCTATGCCATGGTGACAGACATTTGGCTTCTATGCCAACCTCTTCTACACAATGGATACCTACCTATGTGGCTTCTACGCCATAATCTTCGTAGTGATTATACGCATTTTGTTCCTTAGTTGGACCCGCGTCACACGCTCATTCAAAGGATCATCTATACGCAGGCATTGGTTACTTTAACCGTTGTGTAAAAGGGTGCTGTACTTTCCACTCCTCGATTTCTACACCAACGGAGTGATCACTGTCACTAAAACTCTATAAATAGAGACATCTATCAATGAGGAAAAAGGTCGACAAATTGGAAAGATCGGAAAATTGGTCAAGAAACCAATATCAAATCCAAGGTCGAACTTCCAAGAAAGATTGAACCAGAGGTCAAGAGAGAGAGAGAGAGAGAGAGAATCCGGAGCTCAGGCAGAGAGTAGGGATCGACGACTTGGACATCGTGCGTCCATCCTCTTTTGCAACCTTCGAAGCTGCTTCCTATCTTCTACGGCACTTCTTCAACATCGTGTGGTCCAAGGGCTAAAGTGATCGACTGCAGATCAGACACCTATAGCAATATTTATCCAGATTAAATAAATTATACTCCCATATCCTCGTATAGGATCAAATTGTACAAGTTTGTTTGTAAACCAAAGAAGACGGGTTTCGTATAAACCCCATCTTGAATACATTTTTATTCTTTCGTTTAATACCACAAACAACCCCGACAGCAGAACCTTCATCCCTGCTCACTGCGATATTAGAGCCAAGACTACCCGACCGCCTGTCAGCCATCTATTTCCCTCGACCGCACACCCATCGACATCCACTGGATCCACCGTAACCCATCGGAACATTCCTTCCTCGACGACACTACTGACCCCACCTGATTACCACGAGGACCAGCACGACTTTGCCTGAACACCATCGACCTCCCCTCGCCTGGACGACCGTCCCTGGCTTCCCCATCACCGCCGCCAGCATGACCCGACCGCCTGAACTCCAACCCCGTCTCCTTCCCTAGACGACTGGGACAGTCGACGCCTCCTTCCAGCATCGACATCATCATCATCATCATCTACACCACCTACACCATCGTCAATATCCCCATCATTCGTCGTTGACACGACCACTCTACGACGATCCACGTCGGACCTCGTCGGAGCCGACAGCAATTTTTTCTCACCTGAGCAGCAATCGCGACCGAGCACCATCTACAGTCAACTGCACCCTCGACCCCGTGCACGCAGGTTCGACCTTGCCTTTCTTCGTGTTTGTTTGTACATATGTGTATATAGTACTAGGGATAACATGTTACTTTGTAGGAGTCATTAAATATGATTGTAGGCATTGTGTAAATGAACCTAGTAATTCGTATGCATGAGTTGATATAGATATATATATATATATATTATATGGGAAACGGATTGCTAGTAGGGGTTATGACTGTAATATATATATGCGTAGTTGTGTATGACCATAAGTATAATTTATGGATATAATTTATGGATATCCCGTATTTATATTTGACTGTATGACCCTGAGAATTTATGAGTTGACTGTCTTGTGTATACCGATGTACTAGCTAAACATGTGTTAGTAATTAACTGTCTGATTATGCTCAGCATTTGAAGACGTGACACCCGTGCGGTTAGACGCACACTTGACCATGTTAGTTGACCAGTGTCACCCCTAGCGTAGTCTCTGAGTTCAGTGTATTTATAATTGTGTGTTAGTATAATGACTGATGTTGTACTATTATTAAATAATGTCTAAGGACTGTTGGATTATTCAGACAAGACCTCAGAAATAGGATATTAGTATTGCCAGTAAAGGACCACAGGCGAGTACATTCTCTGACAGTTTTCATTATTTTGATAATCTCTATGATTCTATTTGTATAGCGTACATAATTTTGACACTATATATATACGAGTTGGCATTATCGAGACCGGTCATGAGGAGTCATGATTGGAATCCATCGTGCTAGCTGGGGACGGAGAAATATTAGTAGATTATATGATCATACCCAACTTTTCATGAATTATAGCTCACCCATACCTCACGTCGGTGCAGCCTACCATTACGTGCCCCATAGCCTATTATGTATAATTAGCCTGACTATTGCTCGCATCATAGCTAACTGGATGGTTAGCCTGACCTTACATGAATCATAGCTAATTATACATAGAAAGCCGGATCAGTCCCAAGCCGATCACATAATATACTGATGTTTCACACACTTAGCTAGATATTCTATACATGTATTTTCTAGTTTATTGATCTAGCATTCACTTATATTCCAGTTCATTGTTCTATTATGCACCTGTATTTCTGTTCATTGCTAGTGTACCATTGATGATGATATATTCTCCAGTATTTCTATTTCCAGTATTTTATTCTCTTCAGTATTTCTTATTGCCAGTATTTATATCTATCTTGTATTCTTTATACTATATTATAGTTTTTGTCAATATACATGGAACTTTTGTTAGTGCTTGTACTTTGCTCCAATCCTGACTGGATATTTTCAGAGGATCTTGAGGATTTCTGTCCCACACACTATGGACCTGGTATAGATGGAGACTACATAGCAGAGAGCTTAGATGAGTCCATTCCTGTAGAGGAGACACTACCTGCAGCTATTTAGACAGTATTTATTATGCATTTGAGTTTACGTCGAGACTTATGTTGAGTTTAATTTGAGACTTGTGGAGACTATTTATGTTGGGCAGCTAGACTGTAGTTTATCTCTATTGAGGCATTGTGTTTGACTTATGTCATTACTTCTTATCTTTTATCTTGCCATTTATATTCTTATAGTTTTGTGATTGAGTATACGTTATGAGCTATTGAGAGATATTATTTCATTATCCTCCTTATGGAGTTGATATCATTGACAGGTTGTGAGTTATGTTTAGTATAATTGAGACCTAGACAGTGTTCTACCGTCGATGCTGCAGCGTAGGCTAGACGTACTCATAACTCATGCCCAAATTTTGGGTGCAGATCGTGACACATTTTTAGTGTTGGCCCATGCATGTCTAGATGCACAAGTTGTGCGATATCGTAGTAGTACGATAACTTAGTTATACTACTGCGAGCCTGCTTTAGGAAATAGGATTTAGGATGAGAGTATGCTCAATCACAACTAAAAATTCTGATCTTTACAATGCTATACTGAATGATTGCTTCCTTTAGAATTTTACTATCCTTTCTTGATGGTATCGTATCTATTACCTTAATTGGTTCCTTTCAGTCTGTCTTCAGGATGCCGCCGAAGACTAGGTCTTTGAGACTGGGAGCAGCAGCTTCAGAGAGGTCTGCCACCTCTCGACCTGACAAACAGACATCTGGAGTTCCTCCTACATCTCCTGTTCATGTAGGAGTATCTGCGACTTTTGGGGTTCCTCCTCCTCCACCTGTTTAGAGGATTGCCCCAGCTGTGACAGACAACCTTCCACCTCCACCGATACCGATTCTCGGAGGTATGCCCACTGACGGGGCACAGATGTTCGCACTTATCCAAGGCATGTTAGAGGCCCAGAGAGTGATAGCAGAAGCTCAGAGTGTTCAAGCTGAGGCTCAGAGGGTGCAGGTAGAGGCTTACCAGGCACAGATAGAGCTGATAAGAAAGAGCATGAAGAATGGTCATCAGGTGGCTCTCCAAGCTGTGGAGAGAGTAGCACGACAATAGCAGCATCGTGGCCAGCAGTACCAGAGGCCAGGTACTATAGTGGACTTTAAGAGGATGATGCCTTGAGAGTTCAAAGGAACCGAGGGGATACTCTATGCTGACGAATGGCTAGAGGATATAGGGATAAACTTGCATTTGGCACAGATTCCGGAGATTCTTCAGATCAAGACCGTTGGCAGTCAGATGTTTGATATCGCACTGACGTGGTATCGTATAGAGCCGAGACTCACTGACGAAGGACTTACTTGGGAGGCCTTTAAGGAACTCTTCAAGGAGAAGTTTTTTCCTGACGTAGCTTTAGGAGCATTAGAAAGTCAGTTCCATGACTTGGTCCAAGATAGCATGTCAGTCGACGAATACGCTACAGAGTTTTGCCGTTTGAGTCGTTTCGCGCCATCAATGATTCGAGACCCAGGAGATAGAGCCTGAAAATTCAGGAAGGGATTGACTAGAGAGATCAAGTCTCGTACTTCGGATGATGCACTGCTACATTTGAGGGTATTCTGATGGATGCCTAGATTGCTAAAGTTGACTTGGACCTCAGGCCCAAGAGAGGATGCGATACTTCTAAAGGAACAAGTGGTAACACAGGACCAGCCAAGCGCCCACACTTTCAACAACAACAAAGGCCGTACCAGCAGCAGCATCAGCAACACCAGGCACCAGTTCGAGGACACATCCAGCAGCAGCAGCCACAGAGATAGAATCAGCCCGTTACCTAGTATGCGTATTATGGGAAGATAGGACATACTAGTGACAATTGTAGAAAGAGGTTGGGTACATGGTTGTCCTGTGGATCGTCAGCACATCAGCTGAGGGACTGTCCATCTATTCAGACTTGTCAGGGTGGAGCAGCCGCTCAAAGAGGACCAGCCAGAGTACCTACTGTACTAGGAGGCCAGCAGAGGGGACCTCCACTTCCACCCTAGCAGCAGAGGTTTGCCCAGCACCAGCACCAGCAGAGAGGAGCACCACAGGGATGAGCATACGTCATGACAATTGAGGAGGCTGAGCCAGCTGGAGACATGATTTTAGGTTCAGTTTCTCTCGATTCTATTCTAGCACTTGCATTATTTGATTTTGGCGCTTCCTATAGTTTCGTATATATAACTTATGCTCTTAAGCATCGTTTAGAAATAGAACCATTAGATAGGACTTGCAAAATCACGACTGGAGGCGGCATTATCCTAGTCCGTGATTATTGCAAGGATCGGAGAGTATCATTGGGAGGCCGAGAGTTGAGCGTGAGTTTACTCGTCATGCCACTTCTGGGATACGATATTGTACTCGGAATAGACTGGTTGAGTAGGCATCATGCTACTATAGATTATCATGGAGGCAGAGTAATATTTCGACCACCAGGAGAACCAGAGTTTGAGGTCGCCAAAGGAGCAGCGGAGCAGAGCAGAGGCACTTTTTGTCGAGCTAGGAAAGAAGCAGAGGAGTTACCACATCCTCTGATAGCGGAGTTCCTGGATGTATTTCCAGAGGAGTTGCCAGGGTTGCCGCCAGACAGAGATGTTAAATTCTCTATAGACTTAGTACCAGGTACGGAGCCCATTCTGCAACACGTCTATAGAGTCAACAACAGCGAGCTGGCAGAACTGAAGAAGCAAGTTGAGGAGATACAGGACAAAGGTTTCATCAGATCTAGTTCATTACCATGGGGAGCTCCGGTATTGTTCATACCGAAGAAGGATGGCATGGTACGCATGTGTATCGATTATAGAGCTCTGAACAACCTCACTATCAAGAACAAATACCCGCTGCCGAGGATAGATGATCTTTTTTATCAGTTGAACAGAGCGAATATATTTTCAAAGATAGACTTGAGGTCAGGCTATCACCAGGTGAAGGTGAAGAGAGAAGACAAATCGAAGACAGCTTTCTGGACCAGATATGGCCAGTTTGAATTCATGGTAATGTCGTTTTATTTAACCAATACACCGACAGTATTCATAAACTTGATAAACAAGGTATTTCACCAGCACCTTGACAAGTTCATAGTGGTGTTCATCGATGACATTCTTGTGTATTTGAAGACCCCAGTGGAGCACGAAGAGCACCTGAGAATGGTCTTGGAGACTCTCAGAAAAGAGAAGTTATACGAAAAACTTTCAAAGTGTGAGTTCTTCCTTGACAAGGTTGAATTCCTTGGATATATGGTGACGGGTGACTGAATTTTAGTTGACCCAAAGAAGATCGAGGCAGTGGAGTCATGGGCTACCCCCAGTTCGGTAGCTGAGATCAGGAGTTTTCTCGGAGTAGCAGGATACTACAGGAGATTTGTACAAGACTTCTTTAAGATTGCAGAACCAATGACTAGGCTGACCAAGAAAGATATAGATTTTGTCTGGACAGAGGAATGTTAGGCCGTGTTTAATGAGCTAAAGAAGAGATTGACGATAGCTCTGGTTTTGATGTTGCCATCAGAGACAGGTGGATTCACTATCTACAATAATGCTTCAGGAAAAGGTTTGGGTTGCGTTCATCAGCGGCATGGGAAGATAATTGCCTATGCTTCAAGATAATTATGCCCTCATGAAAAGAACTACCCCACCCACGACTTGGAATTGACAGCAGTTATCTTCGCTCTAAAGCTGTAGAAATACTATCTATACGGAGAGCATGCGGGGATCTTCACGGACCATAAGAGCTTAAAGTACGTATTTACACAGAAGGAACTGAACATGAGGCAGAGAAGGTGGTTGGAGTTGATGAAAGACTTTGACATATCATTACAGTACCACCCAGAAAAGGCTAACGTAGTCGCCGATGCCTTGAGCAGGTATCCGATGGCTATGTACTTGACGACAGATAGACACTTATTGGCCGATCTTGAGATCTTGCGAATTGAAGTGCTAGTTCCAGGTGTTGAGATTCAGATATAGGATTTCAGATACAATCAGAGCTGATGGACAGAATTAGAGCTGCACAGTATGATGATGAGACTCTAAGGAGTATCAGGGCACAGGTTCGGACAGGATTGACAGATGACTTCACTATTATGGATGATGGATCTTTAAGGCATGGTACGATAATGTGTGTGCCGAGTGGAAATCTGCACGAAGAGGCTTTACAGGAGGCACATCGCTCTCAGTACTCGATGCATCGTGGTGCCAATAAGACGTATCGAGATTTGAGGGAGCACGTATGGTGGTATGGTATGAAGCATGAGGTAGCACACTTTGTATCCCGATATTTATTATGCCAGCAGGTAAAGGCAGATCGACATAGACCAGGTAGATTGCTTCAACCTTTACCTATTCCAAAATGGAAGTGGGAGAACGTGAATATAGACTTCGTTTCAGGGCTTCCACGTTCTCCCGGAGGAAAGGACATAATTTGGGTCATCGTGGATAGGTTGACCAAATCAGCTCACTTCTTACCATTCAAAGTGGGTACATCGACAGAGAAGTTAGCAGAGATGTACGTGCGGCAGATTGTCAGATTATATGGAGTTCCTGTGAGTATCGTCTTGATTGGGATAGTCATTTTACTTTCTATTTCTGGAGGAGTCTGCAGGCTAGCTTGGGCACTCAGCTCAAGTTCAGTACCGCATATCACCCCAGACAGATGGGCAGTCTGAAAGGACTATTTAGACTATTAAAGAAATGCTACGCACTTGCATTTTGGATCTCGGAGGTTCTTGGGAGGATCATCTACACCTAATATAGTTTGCTTATAATAACAGCTACTAGGCCAGCATTGAAATGTCACCATTCGAGGCTTTATATAGACGAAGGTGTCGTACGCCGTTATCTTGGGATGATGTCGGAGAGAGCTTTGTTAGGACCAAAAATGGTCATGGATGCAACAGAAAAGGTAAAACTTATCAGAGACAGACTGCGAGTGGCACAAGACAGACAGCGGCATTAGGCCGATAGTCACCGTAGACCCCTAGAGTTTCAGGTATAGGTTTTATTATTTGTTTGTGATTATTTTGTTTTAGATTGCGTGTTAATACTGTTTGTTCTAGGTTGGCGATTTGGTGTTCCTACGAATTTCTTCGACACGGGACACGATTTATTTTGGTAGAGGCAGAAAGCTTAGTCCACGATACATCGGACCCTTCGGTATTCTTGTAAGGGTTGGTGCAGTGGCCTATAGACTAGACTTGTTGTCTGCTCTAGATGGAGTGTATGACGTGTTCCACATGTCGCAGCTGAGACAGTACAAGGCAGATCCTAGTCACGTACTATATCACTCGGAGATCGAGGTTGGACCGACTCTCAGCTATCCCGAACAACCCGTAGAGATCTTGGATCACAAAGAGAAGGTATTGTGGAACCATACTAGTCTCTTGGTTCGTGTTGCATGGAGACATCACTCTCCAGGCGAGTCAACCTGGGAAAGAGAGGACGAAATGCGCGAGCAGTATCCATATATCTTCGAGACTTGAGGTATAATTCCTTGTTTGATTGTTTGTTCTTGTGCTAGTTTATTTCAATTTCGAGGACAAAATTTTTGTAAGGAGGGTAGACTTGTCACTACCATATTCCAGAATAAGGGTATTTGCGTCTTTTTTATTATTTAAATTAATGTGTTAATATATTGCATGATATATTTATATATAATATGTATATATTATATATAGTGTTCATTAAATGCATGAGTTAGTGGACTGGACCTAATAACCCACTAGATGAGCCCCTGACCAAATTATAGGACTTTGGACATTAATTAGCATTTTTGGGATTTAATATTAGGGATTATATTTAATTTTTGTAATTTTATTTGATTGTTGTACCTTACCGTTGTTTTATCCACTATATCACACTAAACATGGTATTTTCTCTTATTTAACCCAAAAACTCCACTTTGTGCAATTTTTTAATTGTTGGGGACTTTTAAGCAAAAGTGCATTGAGGTGTCCTCTTCCCATTGGGTACAACACATAAAGAAATAACTTTTTTTTCATTGACCAGTCATGTAAATTTTTCCCATGATTTTGGAGTGTGCAACACTCAACATCCTTTTCCCTCATCAAATCCTAGCCATCCATTTCAAACAAAACCATCCTAGCCCTTTAAAATATCTACATGTAGAAAGCCAAACCCAAATCCCAAGGAGTGCCAACTGGCCCAACTCCCTAGGTCAACATCAAACCCTATTTCTCTACACACATATATATATATAACCTTTCCTCATTATTTTGATCATCACCTAAACCTAAAAACCTAGCCGAACACCCCCCTACTGTTCAACGCCATCATCCCGTCCACCTCCAACCCGCAGGAGCACCGGCGAACTCGACCATCACGACAGCAGAACCTTCATCCCTGCTCACAGCGACGCTGGAGCCCAGACTACCCGATCGCCTGTCAGCTGTCTTTTTTCCTCGACCGCATACCCAACGACATCCACCGGATCCACCGCAACCTGCCGGAACAGTCCTTCCTCGACGATACTGCTGACCCTGCCTGATCACCGCGAGGACCAGCACGACTTTGCCTGAATACCATCGACCTCCCCTCGCCTGGATGATCGTTCCCGACTTCCCCATCACCGCCGCCAGCATGACCCGACTGCCTGAATGCCAACCCCGTCTCCTTTCCTCGACGACTGGGACCGTCGATGCCTCCTTCCTGTATCGACATTGTCATCATCATCATCTGCACCACCTACACCATCGTTAACATCCCCATTATTCACCATTGATACCACCACTCCACGACGACCCACGTCGGACCTCGCCGGAGCCGACAGCAATTTTCCCTCACCTGAGCAGCAGTCACGGCCGAGCACCATCTCCAGTCAACTACACCCTCGACCCCGTGCACGGAGGTTTGACCTTGCCTTCCTTCGTGTTTGTGTGTACATATGTGTGTATAGTACTAGGGATAACATATTACTTTGTAGGAGTCGTTAAATATGATTGTAGGCATTATGTAAGTGAACCTAGTAATTCGTATACATGTGCGTGTATGTGAATAACAATTAGTTGATATATATATATATATATATATATATATATGCGTAGTTGCGTATGACCATAAGTGTAATTTATGGATATCCCATATTTACATTTGACTGTATGACCCTGAGAATTTGTGAGTTGACTGCCTTGTGTACACCAATATACTGGCTAGAAATGTGTTAGTAATTAAATGTCTAATTATGCTCAGCATTTGAAGATGTGACACCCGTGCGGTTAGACGCACACTTGACCCTGTTAGTTGACCAGTGTCACCCCTAGCGTAGTCTCTGAGTTCAGTGTATTTATAATTGTGTGTTAGTGTAATGACTGATGTTATACTATTATTAAATAATGTCTATAGGACTGTTGGATTATTCAGACAAGACCTTGGAAACAGGATATTGATATTGCCAGCAAAGGACCACAGGCGAGTACATTCTCTGACAGTTTTTATTATGTTGATCATCTCTATGATTCTAGTTGTATAGCGTATATGACTCTGATACTATGTATACATGAGTTGGCATCATCGAGACCGGTCACAAGGAGTCATGATTGGAATCCATCGTCCTAGCTGGGGATGGGGAAATATTAGTAGATTATGTGATCATACCCAACTCTAGATAAATCATAGCTCACCCACACCTCACGTCAGTGCATCATGACCATTACATACCTCATAGCCTGTTATGTATGATTAGCCTGACTATTGCTCGCATCATAGCTAACTGGATAGTTAGCCTGACCTTATATGAATCATAGCTAATCATACATAGCAAGCCTGATCAGTCCCAAGCCGATCACATTATATACTGATGTTTTACACACTTAGCAAGATATTCTATACATGTATTTTCTAGTTTATTGATCTAGCATTCACTTATATTCCAGTTCATTGTTCTAGCATGTACCTGTATTTCTGTTCATTTCTAGTGTACCATTGATGATGATATGTTCTCCAGTATTTCTATTTCCAGTATTTCATTATCTCCAGTATTTCTTATTGCCAGTATTTATATCCATCTTGTATTCTTTACACTGTATTATAGTTTTACAATATACATAGAACTGCTGTTAGTGCTTGTACTTTGCTCCAATCCTGACTGGATATTTTTTTCCAGAGGATCTTAAGGATTTCTGTCCCATACACTATGGACCAGGTATAGATGGAGACTACATACCAGAGTGCTTAGATGAGTCTATTCCTGTAGAGGAGACACTAACTACAGCTATTTAGACAGTATTTATTTTATGCATTTGAGTTTATGTCGAGACCTATGTTGAGTTTAATTTGAGACTTGTGGAGACTATTTATGTTGGGCAGCTAGACTGTAATTTATCTCTATTGAGGCATTGTGTTTGACTTATGTCATTACTTCTTATCTTTTATCGTGCCATTTATATTCTTATAGTTTTGTGATTGAGTATACATTATTAGCTATTGAGAGATATTATTTTATTGTCCTCCTTATGGAGTTGATATCATTGACAAGTTGTGAGTTATGTTTATTATAATTAAGACCTAGACAGCGTTCTACCGCCGATGTTGTGGCATAGGCTGGACGTACCCACGACTCATGCCCAAATTTTGGTGCGGGTCGTGACTGCTTCAATTTAAGACATTCTTTGCCACTTGATATTGTTGCCGCAACGAGCATTCCATACAATTAATTCAAAAATATTCTCAAAGGTGACGGCTAAAATTTTTTGGATTATTTTATTGCTTAAGATGTAATTTTGTGATTTCTGATGGCTAGAGTTTTATTGAGTTCTTGATTGCTAGAGTTTTCAATTGAGGATGGTGAGGGATGAGAACTATCGCTGCTGTAGATATCGAAAGTTTCTCCTTGAAGTTTCGAGAACAAAATTTTTTCTTGGTAGATAAGTATGTAGTACCCCGCTTCGAGTTGGCACTATGTACAAGAGATATCGCTTTGCTGGCTTGAGCAAAAGCCTTCTCGAAGAGTTTTTTGATCAAAACAAAAGATGATTGATCTGGGTGGGTAGGCAAAACTTCATTCTCTAATTCTTGTATGCCTTAAAAATGAATCTGAGTTTTATACTGCTTGTTCTAAGAAGATAGATTTTATAAGAAGAATGATAGAAACTGACTCTGTATGCTTAATAAGAGAACTCGTATTACTTGTCATTAAAATAACCCTTGCCATGGTATAAAAAAATGTTCATGCTAAGTTACACAGACACCGCTATCAAACGAACCATTGATATGCTTATATGTCACTACCACATTTTAGGAAAAAGGGTATTTTAGTAATTTCCTATTTAAATAAATATTGTGCATGGTAAATAATTATTTGTTGTATTATTTAATTATTGTTAGATGTTAATTAATTATTTTGGACTTATTTTAGTGGACCCAACTAGTTTAGTTTGGACCCATGGACCAACATGAATTAAATAGTTAGACTTGGCCCATTTAGAAAGCCCATGGTTAAGGAGATGGATTAAATTAATTAAATAATTAGACTAGAAGCTTTCTTCCTTAATTATTTCTTCATGGGAGGCCCCAAGTGGTACATTGGACATTTTATAATTACTTGGGAAAGGGGGCATAGCCGGCCTATATTAGAGGGGGGGGAAATTTCTCTCTCCTCTCATTTTAATTTCCAAATCTAGATCTAGAATTTCCCACTCCCAAATTCCCTCCATTCCCATTCCAATTCCCCACCAAATTTATTCCAAATTCTTTCCAATTCACCATTAGAAAGTTGAGAAGCAAGGATCTAGAAGAAGGAAGCAAGGATCTACAAAGAGGAGCAAGGATCTACAATTTGGGAGCAAGTTCATATCAATTGGAGGTTTCATTGGGAATTAATCTCCCAATAGGTATAATTCAGTTTTTCTCATTAAAATAGGTTCCAAATCTGAGATTTAATCATGTAAAATCAACCTATATGTATGTACTACCCATAGGACTTTATTTTGTGTTCATAGGAGACCCATGGAGAAAATTATGGTGCTTTTTGTGTCAATTTTGTTGGAATTCCGAATTTACATTTTGTTGTGTGTGTCAATTGATCCTATAGATCAATTGGGCATGTGCTTATGTGTTTAGGGCTTGTGTCGTGTCCATATTTGGTACTTGTGGTTCGTATCCCAACTATTTGGTGATACGTGTCATTTTGGGGGTTTCCCTCCGACATGGGGCTTTGTACATGTCGTATTTTGACACGGACACATAGATCTACTTTTGACATTTTAATTTATTCATAAATATTATTTGTGATTTGTTTGTGTCCTTCGGGGTGTAATTGGTTGTGTGTTGGACTCGTGTCATATACGTATCCTAGATCTAGTGGGATACGGTGTGATACTCTCCAATTTGGTGTATTTATGTGTAGATCTAATTAATTATGCTTTAAATTCTTCATTTATAACTAGTAAATATATATAGATATTATATATTATTTTAGTGTATTTATTATGGTATTTATTGTAGCATAGATCTATATATTTCTATGTGTTCTAATGTGATGTATAAATATATGTATGTAGCTTTCTTGCATGCAATTATATATGTACTTATGTTAATAGAATAATTTATACATAAAAGTTTTATAAAATATATTTATATGTTTAAATGTGTAATTATATTATTTATAATTATTATATAATTGGTTGCATATTAATGAATGTATTTTTATGTGTACTTCTAGCCATGTAAAATACGTACATTAATATGTGCATGTATTATGTAACTATTGATATTTAAATGTGTAAGTTTATGTGTATATAAAAATAAGTGTATATATTTATATTAATTATTTTATATATATATATATTGTTTTATATATTTATGTTTTTATATATATATATATATATATTTATATATATATATAGTTTATTTTTGTAACAGTGGGTTTAATGACAGTTGAAAACTGTCATTATTCGGTCGGATACTGCAGCCGCTGTAGCTTTTGGGCATTTAATGACAGTTCTGTCATTAAATGCAGCGGCGGGAAAACGCAGCGATTTTTCGCGACAGTTTTCTGCGACAGTTTAACTGTCAGCAAATCCGAGGCAGCAGTGGTTTATTTTTTGGCTTTTCTGTGACAGTTCTTCTGTGACAGTCAGACTGTCACTATAAGTCTATTTTATATATTTGTATTTCAGCTCACTGTTTCAGTGACAATTTGGCAGATTTAAATTATATTTTATATATTATAATTGTATATATATATATATGTGCTTTTGTGAGGTATAATACTAGTAGTAATATATTATTTATTTGTATAAATATTGGTTTGTATATACATTATAATAGAGTGTATAATATTGTATTATTAGTATCTTTGTGTGGGTACCAATTAGGATCAAACTTTGATTCCTAAATTGTTGTATTTTTAGTTCTATATTATTTATATAGATGTCTTGTGAGGTTGACCTTGGTTTGACCATGTTTGACTTTAGTTGACTTTAGAGTTGACCATAGTTGACTTTTAACTTAGAATTGATTTATTAACCTAGAAGTTGACTAGTTTGACTTGTTATCTTTCCAGGACCTTGTATTAATGTGGTATTATATATCTAGGTCTTCGAGGTACCAAGTCAGACATCTGTGAGACTGTTCATTGGACTTCAGGCGAGTACATTCTCTGATAGTTTCTCATTTATGATATCCTCTATGTTCACTGTATCTAGTGTAGATATCCATGTTCTCTTGACACTATGGTTACACGGATTGGTATATCCGGATCTCGTCATGCGATGTTATTCCTTGGTATATGGTGTATATGGTACAAATATTATTTTATTGGTTATCTTGTACATGTACAGACACCGATTCTCGGGAAGACTAGCTATCTTCTTGGGGAATCTCGTGCCATAGCATACCGTGGTTGGATCTATTATACCAGTCGGGGGTGGGGAGTATTAGTATAGATATGTGATCAAATTCCTATTAAATAAAGTATTGGTAAGCGAATAGTATTGATCATGCACCGCACGTATGATTAGCCAGGCCGCATTGCATCTTGCCCAAGCCGATCACATGTTAAGCTAGTACTCACACACTTAGTCATTAGTATTATTTATTCATTGGCATATTGTTCTTCATTGTAATTATTTCCAGTATTTCCTTATTATCTATATATCTCTCCTGTCTATTGTGCATCTTGTTTATCCATAGCTATTTACTGTTACATAGTTTTTATTATTAATTAGAACTGCTGTTAGAGATGTACTCTGCTCCTTTCCTGACTGGATATATTTTTTCAGATGACATTGAGAAGTGGTACCCTACCTTTTATGGACCCCAGGATGTTGTGGGTTTAGATTCTGAGACCCTGGCTCAAGAGGAACTTATCCCAATTGAGACAGTCGACCATGGAGTTGTAGCTTTGTAGTATTGTAGTATTCTTTAGTACTGGATTTGTCTCCAGCTTATTTTGTGACTCTTCAGACTCATTGATGTATTATTTTTAAACTCATGAGTTGTATGATGACTATCCTATTCTTTATCTGATTCGTGCTCATTTCTATCTTAGTTCTGTGATTGAGTATTCTATCATTATTGGTGGTTCATTACATTAGATAGACTATCTAGACAGCGTTCTACCGCCGATTCTGCGGCGTAGGCTGGGCGTTGTTTCCGACTAGTACCCTTACATCGGGTGCGGGTCGTGACACATTTTTGGTGGTGGCCCATGCAGGTCTAGCTTTACAAGTATGTGATATCGTGGTAGTGCGACAACTTAGTTGTACTACTGCGAGCCTGCGATAGGATATAGGATATAGGCTGAGATACTCAATCACATCTAGGAAAATTCTCTTGATTCAACTATTCTCCTTTGATACTGATACTTGATCTCTTAATCTGTCCTTTCCTTGATGTCTTACATCTTGTGCCATATTGATTTTCATTCCGTCTTTTTATGAGACATACTCGGAGATACTTGCGGAGGCACGCAAGGTTGAGCGGGATCTGGGTTTGAAGACCAAGAGAGACCGTGATTCTTTTCTGGGGGCCAACGGCAGTGCAGTATCTGCCAAACGTCCTCATTTCCAGTCCAGACCTTTCCAGCAGCCATAGCAGAACCAGACTCCAGCGAGAGCGCCTTTTCACCAGGCACCTCAACAGCAGAGACAGTTACAGCAAGCTCCATGCAACTACTGCAAGAAGCCCGACCACATCTGGGAAGTTTGTAGGAGGAGGCTAGGAGTTTGTTTGTATTGTGGTACTGAAGGGCATCAATCGAGAGAGTGTCCTCGTCGTGCAGTTCAAGGAGCAGCTCCAGCTCCGAGGACACAGACGAGACCACCTGCAGCACAGCCGAGGGGACCGCTTTCGACACAGCAGCAGTATTTTGTCCAGCATCAACAGCAGGGAGGTTCTCGACAGGGATGAGCGTTTGCTATGACCGTCGAAGAGGAGGAACCCATAGGAGATGTCATCGCAGGTTCTATTCTTCTTGATTTTATTCCAGCTTTAGCTTTGTTTGATAGTGGTGCTTCCCATAGTTTTGTATCTGTTTCTTTTGCTCTAAAGCATGGTTTGGTAGCTGAGTCTTTGCTTAGGACTTACAAGATCATGACCGGGGGAGGCATTATCCTGGTTAATGATATTTGCAAGGATCGGAGAGTTACTCTGGGAGGCCGGGAGTTGAGTGCGTGTCTACTTGTAATGCCACTTCCGAGCTACGATATTGTACTCGGGATGGATTGGTTGAGTAGGTACCGTGCTAGCATAGATTGTAGAGGAGGTAGAGTTTTGTTTGGTCCGCCAGGAGAGCCAGAGTTCGAGTTTGCTAGAGGAGCTGCGGAGCAGGGGGAAGGCATTATTTGTGGAGCTATGGTGGAAGACAAGGAGTTGCCACATCCATTGATAGCAGAGTTCTTGGATGTGTTTCCTGAGGAATTGCCAGGATTGCCGCCAGATCGAGATATTGAATTTTCTATAGACTTGGTGCCAGGTGCAGAACCAATTTCGCAGCATGTCTATAGAGTAAACAACAGCGAGATGGTCGAGTTGAAGAAGCAGGTGGACGAATTGCAGGATAAGGGGTTTATCAGATCGAGTTCTTCACCATGGGGAGCCCCGGTATTATTTGTACCAAAGAAGGATAGATCGGTGCGCATGTGCATTGATTACAGGGCTTTGAATAATCTCACTATTAAGAATAAGTATCCTTTGCCACGGATTGATGATCTGTTTGATCAGTTGAGTGGTGCGAAGGTATTTTCTAAGATAGATTTGAGATCAGGCTACCATCAGGTGAAGGTGAAGCCGGAGGACATATCAAAGACTGCTTTTAGAACTCGGTATGGTCAGTTTGAGTTTATGGTGATGCCGTTTGGTTTGACTAATGCACCAGCGGTATTTATGAACTTGATGAACAAGGTGTTCCACCAGTACCTTGACAAGTTCGTGGTGGTGTTCATCGACGACATACTCATATACTCGAGGACACCGGAGGAGCATGAGGAGCATTTGAGGATTGTGTTGGATGTGCTGAGGAAGGAGAAGCTTTATGGGAAGTTATCCAAGTGTGAGTTTTTCCTAGACAAGGTGGAATTCTTGGGGCATGTTGTGACTGGTGATGGTATTTCAGTGGATCCGAAGAAGATTTCAGCAGTGGAATCTTGGAAGACTCCGAGTTCGATAGCAGAGATCAGGAGTTTCTTGGGATTGGCAGGCTATTACAGAAAGTTTGTACAAGATTTTTCGAGGATTGCCGAGCCGATGACCAGACTCACAAGGAAGGATGTGGAGTTTGTTTGGACGAAAGATTGCCAGGTTGCGTTTGAAGAGTTGAAGAAGAGGTTGACGACTGCTCCTATTTTGACGTTGCCATCAGGGTCCGGAGGTTTCACTATTTATAGTGATGCATCGGGAAAGGGTTTAGGTTGTGTTCTTCAGCAGCATGGGAAAGTGATTGCCTATGCATCCAGGCAATTGCATCCTCATGAAAAGAACTATCCTACCCATGATTTGGAGTTGGCAGCTGTCATATTCGCCCTGAAGTTGTGAAAACATTATTTGTACGGAGAGCGTGTGGAGATCTTCACAGACCACAAAAGCTTGAAGTACGTTTTCACGCAGAAGGAGTTGAACATGAGGCAGCATCAGTGGTTGGAACTGATGAAGGATTTTGATATCTCTTTGCAATATCATCCTGGGAAAGCCAATGTAGTTGCCGATGCTTTGAGCAGGTATCCGGTAGCTATGTTCTTAACGCAGGATCGATATTTGTTGGAGGACTTGGAGAGCTTGGGCATTGAGGTGATTGTTCCTGGGTGTGCTATGCAGATGTGGGGATTGCAGATATACTCAGATTTGATGGACAGGATCAAGGCAGCACAGTATGATGACGTATCTCTGAGGAGTATCAGAGCTCAGGTGAGAGCAGGATTGGAGGATGATTTCACTATTGCAGAGGATGGATCTTTGAGGCATGGAGTTAGATTGTGTGTGCCTAGTGGGGAGTTGCGAGAGGAGGTATTACAGGAAGCGCATCGCTCTCAGTATTCCATACATCCAGGTGCTAATAAGATGTATCGGGATATACAAGAGAGTATGTGGTGGTATGGCATGAAGAGGGAAGTGGCACAGTTTGTATCCAAATGCTTAGTGTGCCAGCAGGTGAAAGCCGAGAGGCAGAGGCCAGAAGGTTTACTTCAGCCATTACCCATTCCAGAGTGGAAGTGGGAACACATTACTATGGATTTTGTGTCCGGACTTCTACGATCTCTAGGAGGGAAAGACGCAATTTGGATCATTGTTGATAGGTTGACCAAATCGGCCCATTTTTTGCCTTTCAAGGTGGGTTTGTCTACGGAGAAGCTGGCAGAGATGTATGTGAGGCAGATCGTTAGGATACATGGAGTTTTCGTCAGCATAGTCTCAGATCGAGATAGTCGTTTCACTTCTCATTTCTGGAGGAGTTTGTAGGAGAGTTTGGGCACTCAGCTCAGGTTCAGTACTGCATATCATCCCCAGACAGATGGGCAGTCAGAGAGGACTATCCAGACTCTCGAGGATATGTTGTGCACTTGTGTACTAGATTTCGGGGGTTCTTGGGAGGACCATCTCCATTTGGTAGAGTTTGCTTACAACAACAGTTACCAGGCCAATATAGATATGTCACCTTTTGAAGCTCTATATGGTCGGAGGTGTCGTACTCCTTTGTCTTGGGACGATGTTGGAGAGAGAGTTTTGTATGGGCCAGAGATGGTTGTGGATGCAGCGGAGAAGGTTCAGTTCATCAGAGACAGACTTCGAGTGGCGCAGGACAGACAGCGGCATTGGGCCGATAGCCATCGGAGACCTTTGGAGTTCGAGGTATAGTTTAGATTTTGTTGTGCTTGTTCTTGTTTGTTATAGATTAAGTTCTTAAGATGGTATTTTGTTCTAGGTGGGTGGTTTGGTATTTCTGAGGATTTCTCCGACACGAGGCACAATTTGCTTCGGTGGAGATAGTCCGCGATTCATCGGACCTTTCACTATTCTAGAGAGGGTCGGTGCAGTTGCTTATAGACTAGACTTGCCACCTGCATTGGAGGGAGTGCACAACGTGTTTCATGTGTCGCAGTTGAGACGATACGTGGCAGATCCTAGTCATGTATTGGATCACTCAGAAATAGAGGTGGGCCCTACTCTTAGCTATCCAGAACAGCCAGTTGAGATTCTGGATCGAAGAGAGAAGGTGCTGAGGAACCAGACTATTCCTTTGGTGCACGTTGTATGGAGGCATCACTCTCCGGGGGAGTCTACCTGGGAGAGAGAGGATGACATGTGAGAGCGTTATCCATATTTGTTTGTACCTTGAGGTATGTTAATTCTCTAGTTATGTTCTGTTCATTGTTATGTTTTGTTCATTAGTTAGTTGTGATTCTTTAGTTCTATTCTGTGATTTTCTGGGGGGTAGTTTTCGTCTTTGAATTTCGAGGACGAAATTATTTTAAGGAGGGTAGACTTGTCACTACCACATTTTAGGAAAAAGGGTATTTTAGTAATTTCCTATTTAAATAAATATTGTGCATGGTAAATAATTATTTGTTATATTATTTAATTATTGTTAGATGTTAATTAATTATTTTGGACTTATTTTAGTGGACCCAACTAGTTTAGTTTGGACCCATGGACCAACATGAATTAAATAGTTAGACTTGGCCCATTTAGAAAGCCCATGGTTAAGGAGATGGATTAAATTAATTAAATTATTAGACTAGAAGCTTCCTTCCTTAATTATTTCTTCATGAGAGGCCCCAAGGGGTACATTGGACATTTTATAATTACTTGGGGAAGGGGGCATGGCCGGCCTATATTAGAGGGGGGGAAATTTCTCTCTCCTCTCATTCTCATTTCTAAATCTAGATCTAGAATTTCCCACTCCCAAATTTCCTCCATTCCCATTCCAATTCCCCACCAAATTCATTCCAAATTCTTCCCAATTCACCATTAGAAAGTTGAGAAGCAAGAATCTAGAAGAAGGAAGTAAGGATCTACAAAGAGGAGCAAGGATCTACAATTTGGGAGCAAGTTCATATCAATTGGAGGTTTCATTGGAAATCCATCTCCTAATAGGTATAATTCAGTTTTTCTCATTAAAATAGCTTCCAAATCTGAGATTTAATCATGTAAAATCAACCTATATGTATGTACTACCCATAGGACTTTGTTTTGTGTTCATAGGAGACCCATGGAGAAAGTTATGGTACTTTTTGTGTCAATTTTGTTGGAATTCCGAATTTATATTTTGTTGTGTGTGTCAATTGATCCTATAGATCAATTGGGCATGTGCTTATGTGTTTGGGGCTGGTGTTGTGTCCATATTTGGTACTTGTGGTTCGTATCCCAACTATTTGGTGATACGTGTCATTTTGGGGGTTTTCCTCCGACACGGGGCTTTGTACATGTCGTATTTTGACACGGACACATAGATCTACTTTTGACACTTTGATTAATTCATAAATATTATTTGTGATTTGTTTGTGTCCTTCGGGGTACAATTGGTTGTGTGTTGGACTCGTGTCATATACGTATCCTAGATCTAGTGGAATACGGTGTGATACTCTCCAATTTGGTGTATTTATGTGTAGATCTAATTAATTATGCTTTAAATTCTTCATTTATAACTAGTAAATATATATAGATATTATATATTATTTTAGTGTATTTATTATGGTATTTATTGTAGCATAGATCTATATATTTCTATGTGTTCTAATATGATGTATAAATATATGTATGTAGCTTTCTTGCGTGCAATTATATATGTACTTATGTTAATAGAATAATTTATACATAAAAGTTTTGTAAAATATATTTATATGTTTAAATGTGTAATTATATTATTTATAATTATTATATAATTGTTTGTATATTAATGAATATATTTTTATGTGTGCTTCTAGCCATGTAAAATACGTACATTAATATGTGCATGTGTTATGTAACTATTGATATTTAAATGTGTAAGTTTATGTGTATATAAAAATAAGTGTATATATTTATATTAATTGTTTTATATATATAGATATTGTTTTATATATTTATGTTTATATATATATATATATATATATATATATATATATATATATATATATATATATATATATTTATATATATATTTATATATATATATAGTTTATTTTTGGTAACAGTGGGTTTAATGACAGTTGAAAACTGTCATTATTCGGTCGGATACTGCAGCCGCTGTAGCTTTTGGGCATTTAATGACAGTTCTGTCATTAAATGCAGCGGCGGAAAAATGCAGCAATTTTTCGCGATAGTTTTCTGTGACAGTTTAACTGTCAGCAAATCCGAGGCAGCAGTGGTTTATTTTTCGGCTTTTCTGTGACAGTTCTTCTGTGACAGTCAGACTGTCACTATAAGTCTATTTTATATATTTGTATTTCAGCTCAATGTTTCAGTGACAATTTGGCAGATTTAAATTATATTTTATATATAATAATTGTATATATATATATATGTGCTTTTGTGAGGTATAATACTAGTAGTAATATATTATTTATTTGTATAAATATTGGTTTGTATATACATTATATTAGAGTGTATAATATTGTATTATTAGTATACTTTGTGTGGGTACCAATTAGGATCAAACTTTGATTCCTAAATTGTTGTATTTTTAGTTCTATATTATTTATATAGCTGTCTTGTGAGGTTGACCTTGGTTTGACCATGTTTGACTTTAGTTGACTTTAGAGTTGACCATAGTTGAATTTTAACTTAGAATTGATTTATTAACCTAGAAGTTGACTAGTTTGACTTGTTATCTTTCTGGGACCTTGTATTAATGTGGTATTACATATCTAGGTCTTCGAGGTACCGAGTCAGACATCTGTGAGACTGTTCATTGGACTTCAGGCGAGTACATTCTCTGATAGTTTCTCATTTATGATATCCTCTATGTTCACTGTATCTAGTGTAGATATCCATGTTCTCTTGACACTATGGCTACACGGATTGGTATATCCGGATCTCGTCATGAGATGTTATTCCTTAGTATATGGTGTATATGGTGCAAGTATTATTTTATTGGTTATCTTGTACATGTACAGACACCGATCCTCGGGAAGACTAGCTATCTTCTTGGGAAATCTCGTGCCATAGCATACCGTGGTTGGATCTATTATACCAGTCGGGGGTGGGGAGTATTAGTATAGATATGTGATCAAATCCCTATTGAATAAAGTATTGGTAAGCGAATAGTGTTGATCATGCACCGCACGTATGATTAGCCAGGCCGCATTGCATCTTGCCCAAGTCGATCACATGTTAAGCTAGTACTCACACACTTAGTCATTAGTATTATTGTTTCATTGGCATATTGTTCTTCATTGTAATTATTTCCAGTATTTCCTTATTATCTATATATCTCTCCTGTCTATTGTGCATCTTGTTTATCCATTGCTATTTACTGTTACATAGTTTCTATCATTAATTAGAACTGCTGTTAGAGATGTACTCTGCTCCTTTCCTGACTGGATATATTTTTCCAGATGACATTGAGAAGTGGTACCCTACCTTTTATGGACCCCAGAATGTTGTGGGTTTAGATTCTGAGACCCTAGCTCAAGAGGGACTTATCCCAACTGAGACAGTCGACCCTGGAGTTGTAGCTTTGTAGTATTGTAGTATTCTTTAGTACTGGATTTGTCTTCAGCTTATTTTGTTACTCTTCAGACTCATTGATGTATTATTTTTAAACTCATGAGTTGTATGATGACTATCCTATTCTTTATCTGATTCGTGCTCATTTCTATCTTAATTTTGTGATTGAGTATTCTATCATTATTGGTGGTTCATTACATTAGATAGACTATCTAGACAGCGTTCTACCGCCGATTCTGCGGCGTAGGCTGGGCGTTGTTTTTGACTAGTACCCTTACATCGGGTGCGGGTCGTGACATTATAAGAAAGAGTAAAAGATTTCTTGAACTTGTCTTTGTATCATATGCTAAATTAGAGTAGAACTACTACTATGCTTGCTTAAATATAGATTGACTTTATGTTCCCTATCGTACTGAAAGAGATAGAATTGCATGCTAGATTTATAAGAACTGTTCCTTCTTGTTACTTGTTAAAAGAACTAGATTACCTGAACATATTTTATTGATCGTACTGTAAAGAGATAGAACTGTATGAATAGCTTTAATTACTACATCGAGACTAATAGTCTACCCTGAGGCTATAAGTCCTTATTTACGGGAGGGGTGGCTATTAGGCAAGAGAACTGAGAGCACTGGCTTTATTGCTTGATTGAAATGCTTGCTTGTTCATGAACAAGTGCATCATATAGTCATTATCTTATAGAAGTCCATTCATGCATCGGTCTGACAACTTGTGCACAAGGTTTATCTCTCGAGCGGTTATAGGGCACTAGGGATCGTTCGGCCTGGGAGAGACCTGGAATACCCTGAGGCTTGAAGTTCTTATTTACGGGAGGGTGTGGATTTTAGTGTAGTGCTGAACCATGAGTCTCGGCTACTATTTTGAACATATTTTAGGACATAGCAACCATGCGTCTAAGCAGCTATTAGTTGATTCTTTCATTAGTGAGATGGGCTTATATGTCCCAACTGATAATCTCGGGGATCCAACACTCTGGGGCCATCATATAGTTAGGGCACATGCTAGGCTAGGCTTCTTGCATACCTAACTATTTGATGTAGAGACGGACAGGGATTAGAAATATTGTGTATATGCAAATTATTGCTAACTTGTATGTCTGTTGCAAGAATAACCATTTGACGAAAGGTAAGAATCACTTTATAAGTGATATACATACTTCTGATTTTGATTCAATCTCGTATTGCCCCTACGCTTGCATGTTTAACTTAAAAATGCTGCTGACCATTAAAAAATATGGAATAGTCCACTAGATGCACTTTGTCTTGCATTGAGATGAACAATCTACTAGTGATAGCTTATACACCCAAAGAGATCGAATATAGCTCACAATACATGATACGCACTGCACGATAGAGCACTGTCCCTATAGCATGCTTGAATGTATTGAATATGCAAACCGTTTTCAAAGATATGTTTTCGAAAGAAGAAATCTGACTCAAATATAGTGCTACAAGAAATGAACCTAGGCAAAAGTAGTAAGATCACTAGTAATATAATATTTTACCACATGCTTACTTAGTTTGGTTTTAGAGAGTGTTGCTTATGTTTGTTAATTTTTTTTACTCACCATTACTTTCCCCAAAGTGCTGAACCCCACCAGTTTGCTTGTTCGCAGGTACTGGTGTCACCCTCACATTTTTATTCAAGGATAGTTTAGTAATTGACATGGATATTTTTAATTTTAGAATATTTTGTATTTAAATATTATGCATGCATAATTATTTATTTATTTTATTATTTATTGATTGTTAGTTGTAGATTTATTTTAGACTTATGTAGTGGACCTAACCTATTTAATTAGATGCATAAAACAACATTTCTAATGAGTTTAGATTGAGCCCATGAATTAGGCCCATGTATTAGGAGGTTGTATTAATTAGTGAAACCATTAGACTAGAACCTTCCCTCCCTAATTAATTTCTTTATGAGAGGTCCCAATGGATAATTAGGACATTTTATACTAGCTTGGAGAAGGGGTAGTGGCCAGCCACAGTAGAGGAAGGAGAGAGAGTGACTCATTTTATTTTATTCCCAATTCCATTATATCTAGTTTTTTCTCTTCCAATTTCCTTTATTCCCTTACCATTCTTTCGCCAATTTCTTCAAAAATTCCTTTCATATTCTCTATTGGAGGCTTCTACATCAAGGATCTACAAGAAGAAAGCAAGAAGCAACAAGGAGAAGGCCAAGATTTACAAGGAGAGGAGCTACTTTCCATTTAGGGACTTTTTATTGGAAATCTATCTTCCAATAGGTACATTTAAGTTTTTCTTCTTTTAATAGGTTCTAAATCTAAGCTTTAACCATGAGAAACTAACCCATATGCATAAGCTACCCATAGAAATTGGTTTTAGGTTCATAGAAGACCTACGGTAGAAGTTATGTCCATTTTTGTACCAAATTTGGGAAAATTCTGAGATTGTCACATGTGGTATTTGTCATATAGTCTAATAGATCAAATTGACATATGATTGCTTGTTTGTAACTAATATTGTGTCCACAATTGGGTATGTGTCAGCCGTATCTCGTCAATTTGACGAAACAGGTTAATTTTGGGAGGTTTTCTCCGACACGGGGCTTTATGCATATCATATTGTGACACAGATACGTAAATGCTTTAATTACTATATGTATTGTTCATATTTAGTGTATTAGACTTACTCATGTCCTCCGGGATGCATTTGGTTGTGTGGTGGAGCCGTATCGCAAGCGTATCATAGAGTTAATGTGATACCGGTGCTGTGCACTCCACGTGTTTGGTATTTTGCCCACATTTCTATGTGTACATGTGTATTTATATATCTATATAATATTTATGTAATATATATATATATATATATATATATATATATATATATATATATATATATATATATATATAAGTGTGTATGATTATATACATATGTATGTATGTGTATATGTAAACACATAGAGGTGTATTGGTATATATATGTGTGATGGTATAAATATATATGTGTAGAGTGTTATTAAAGGGATAGATGTTTATGTGTGCGCTTTGTGTGTGTGGTGGTTGTGTGAGTGAGGGAAGCTACTCGAGCATAGTGGACAGCAACTCAGGCACCCTGCAGCAATAGCGGCAAGGCTCGTGCATAGCAGCAGCAGGTAGCTGCATCAGCAGCAAGGAGGCATTGTGCAGCAGGTCCCAGCACAGCAAGTGTGCACTGAGCATTAACCCAGCAGAGGCAGCAGCCAGTGAATGCTCACAGCAAGCCTGCTCAAGGCAATACAGTATGCAACCAACTACTCAAGCGAGATGCAGAGCAGTCTTTAGCAGTAACAGCAGGAAATGAGGAGCACTGTGATGGGTATCTCATCACAGATCAGTCAGCTACTGAATAATGCAGTGTGCATCAAGGTATCATGTTCAGCTATACTGAGGACAACAAGGGGGCAGCCAACTGCTCGGGTGAGCAGTACAGAGGAGCATTAGTCAGTTTTTAGTATCAGTTTCAGTTGCATTTAGTGAGATAGGTATATTAGTGTTAGTTAGTTTAATGTTAAGGTGTGGGTATATAGTTAGTGGGTTATATATATATACCTGCTATATATTAGATAGTTAGTGTGATACTTGGTATATATATAGTTAGCTATATGAGTATGTATGTATATATGTAGTTATGAGTTATTGGTTGTAGTAGATTGATATATATATATATTGGTGTGGGTATATTAGTAGTTTAGATACATTATAGTTAGTGTTTTAGTTGGGGTTTTATATTTATGTATTAGCTATTTGTTAGAGTTTTGGTATTACCTCAGCATACCAAGGTAATACCAAGGTATTGGGTCGATACCCATGGTATTGAGTTTGGGTATTGAGATAGGTGTGATACGCATTGGTGCAAGGCCAAGGTATCATATTTCATTGTTTTGATATAGATATTAAGTATATTGACTTATACATATATCTAAAATACTATTTTTATGTAATTAAACTTGCGTATCTTATGGATTTTTGAGTGCCTTGTAGTATCTTAGATTAGCTTGTATAGTTTAGTTTCATAGTGTATCGACTTAGTATCCTAGTGTTAAGACTCTTGTAACGTAGATTTTATTGGTTTGACCTATATATGGCTTTTTGACCTAGAATTGCATCATATTAACTTATTTTCATTCTTGAACCTAGTATTGATGCAACATACCATATATAGGTCTGTGTGATACCAGCTTGGGCATCGAGAGGCACACCTTGCTCTGGACTTCAAGCGAGTACATTTCTCTGATAGTTTTTAATTCATAATAGTGTATATATGCATGTTCTAGAATTGTATACTTGATTTCGACACAGTAATTTCATGAACTTGTACAACATGTATTCCGTCATGAGATATTATCCCCTACCGTGTTCAGTTGGTATTCATGTACATATATTTTATCGTGTATATTGGGTATTAGTTATATTTCGTATTCATATACTGCTCGTGTTCAGTGTACTTATTCATGTACACCCACTGCTCGTGTTCAGTGGTTATGATATTCGTGTACACCCACTGCTAGTGTTCAGTGGCTATATTTCGTGTTCGTAGCGTATCGTGATTGGATCCATTGGTATTAGTTAGGGATGGGAGAGTAGGAGTTTATTATGTGATCCAAGCCCCATTGTTACATCGTATACATACTGGTTACATACCTCACTTGTAATCGTCTTACCTGATCATGTTCACCCAAACCGATCACATAATAAACTTGTATTCTGAGGCACATTAGTTAGATTACAGTTATTTTATCATATTACAGATATCATATTGTTATTCTATATTCTCGTACATTACCTGTATACCTATTGTTCATTCATTTATATATTTAGTGATCTTGTATTTCATTTCTATTATCTATTTTATATGCTCGATTATGTTATTAAAACTGCTTTCAGAGGTATGTACTTTGCTCCAATCTTGACTGGATATATATTTTCCAAACGATTGGCTTTTAGAGCAGTGTCCCACATTCTACGGACCGCATGACGGTGTACCTATAGAGAATACTCCTATAGACCAGGAGGACTTAGTTGCAGATCCCGATGAGGTCTAGTTATTTGTGTTGGCATGTATTAGACTATTTTATTGTTAAGAATCACAGTTTGTATTATTATTTCAGATTGTGGATTATATCTTATTCTTTCCTTCGCTATTCCATTCGTGCATTATCTTCCTTAGTTTATTTTGTGATTGAGATTAGTTATTCATGTGAGATACCATATTGTTCCTCCGTTTGGAGTTGAGATGATTGATAGGTACCATATTATATTGTTGAGATATTAGATAGTTAAAAATGACCCAGACAGCGTTCTACCACCAATTCTGCAGTGTAGGCTGGGATAACCACGTACTAGTGCCCGAATATCCGGGTGCGGGTCATGACACATTTTTAGTAGTGGCCCATGCAGGTCTAGATTCGCAAGTAGTGCGATATCGTAGTTGTGCTCGTCTAGAGTACTGCTACGAGCCTGCAATAGAATTTAGGCTGAGAGTTTACTCAATCACAACTAGAAAAAATTCTAAAAATATGTTTTACAAATTCTTATCTATTGAATATTGCTTTACTTTGAATAAAGTTATGTCCTTCTTTGATGATATCGTATCATATTCAATATTGATTTTTTATTTCAATCTATCTTCAGGATGCCGCCGAAGACACGTTCCCAGTGATCAGGTGTCGCGACAGCATGATCAGTCACTTTATCACCTTTGAGGGCGTATCAGCACCTACATTCAAGTATTTTAACCCTAAAATAAATATTTGGTATAAAAATATGCAAGTACGGTCTAACAGTAAATTATAGAAGTCCTAGAAAATTATGTTTCCAAGGTTTTAATTATCTAAAAAAATTCTGAAAATTCTCAATAATACTGAAATATTGTAAATAAATTTCTAAGGCTATATTTGAGTCTCTATGAAGCATACATAGTATAGTATTACAAGTTTTTGGGCGATATGACCATGGTATAACATGGTTTTATCTATAACTCAATAAATTGCCAAATAATTATTTAAATAAAATAAATAAATAAATTACTAATTACCATAATAATCCTATATAAAAATCAAGGTCATCACAGAGCGAGGCATTGATGCACGCTGACTCTTATCTAACCCAGCTCAAGTTTCCAGAACCAATGTCGTGTCTTCATTGCCACAGCGTGATGGATAAGATTCTTAACATCACCTTCATACAATATGATATGCTGTTAAAGGGCAACCGTCATGATAGGCCATTGTACTACAGTAGTTATGTGGGTTCCATTAAGGTGAATCAGAATCATATAGATCCAGGCTCGTCACTTGGCATCATCCCCAAGAGCCTGCTCTGAGCTCTGAAGATTTTGACCCATAACCTGTCAACCACCAATACTAAAATCTTTGGCTTCAATGATGGAAGGATTCATCCTCTTGGGAAGATATGCCTAAAAATTCAAATAGGCGATCTTCGAACTGAGATCACTTGTTATGTGATCGATTCGGAAGTATCCTACAATGTCCTGCTCAAATGCCCTTGGATACATGAGAACAAGATTATGTCTTTAACCCTACACCAATATTTTAAATATGTGGATAGTCAATAAGACATCAAGATAGAGTTTGCTGACATCAACTCGTTTAAGGGTGTTGAGGCATATTACTCTGACTATGTTCTCTACACACTAGAGTACTTGGAGGAAGAAACTAATCAAGCTGATGACAAGGCCGAAGCAACTCTAAATGAGGAACCTCTCATGATCCGGGTTAAATGACGTGTCACTCGTCAGAGTTTGCCTCATCCTCTTGTTATTCACCTCCGTAAGTCGGTGCATGAGGGAGCGGCGAAAGAACCATGACCTTAAGAGCCCTTTGTTATCAATCTCCGTAAGTCAATGCGTGAGGAAAAAATAAAGGCACCCTTGGTGATAGACATTAATAAGAAGTCAAAACCTCCACTTATCATCAATCTGACTCGCAACAACCACCTGCTCCAGCAAGTCTGCCACTTTCCATTAACCTTACTAAGCTTGCTATTAAATCAGAGCCTTCTGTTGACTTTGTAGAGGAGAAGTATAAATAAAGATGATACCCCTTGGCACTAAATTGATGTTGACCCCATTGCTAGGGAGTTCTTAGAAGTCATGTATGCTTATGAACCTCTATCTGTACCAGTGTCACCATCATCCTGGATAGGTAACTCATATAGTTCATTTGATGATGCCTGTTTCATTGTCCCAGCAAGGCAGAATAAAGAACATCAAATATTCTTCGACAAAGCTAGGATACATAATGATGAATCAAATGAAGACACAGGAAAAATATAACTCTACCGATATAGTCGACTTACCAAAAACATAATCCAAAAAATATCTACAATTTGAGGTCTGACAAAGACCTCAACTATGGGAGAGGTCGACGTACTCCTATACGTCACTTTTCTCCAAAAGGTAAACTTGAAACTTAATCCAGTGAACACATAGTGGTTTGGTTTATGTCACCCCTCCAACGATTCCTGAAAGCTTAGATTCAGACGAAGAAACACCTTCTCACTCCTCTGAATTGTCATCCTAGGATTCTGATGGAAGCATAGGTAATGTGTTAAAGCATGATTTGTCTCTCAATATGGTGTCGGCCGACCCAGACGACGAGGATGATCAATCACTATAACCCTTCGAAAATGATCTGTGGGCACAATGGATGGATTTATAGTGGGAACTACGATTCGAATAACTCGAACCACCTATCGAAGATGACATCATTTAGATTGATGTTGAAGAGCAGTCTTCCCCAAAACTAATCTTTATCAGTAAAAGCCTCTCTGATGAAGATAAACATGCACTTATACATCTTATAAAGGAATATATAGATGTCTTCTCCTGGAGCTACGAGGATATGCCCGCTCAAATAGCTACACACAAGCTCAACATCCTTTCTAATACCAAACCAGTGAAGCAAAAAAATGACGATTCTGCTAAGATGTGATGGATGCAATCAAAGATGAAGTCAAGAAGCTAATAGCATGCGGCTTTGTTCGAGAGTAACAACATCCCAACTGGGTCGCTAATATGGTCTCATTCATGAAAAAAATTGTAAGATCTGAGTCTGCATAGATTATCGAAATCTAAATTCTGCCTGTCCAAAAGGCGAATTCCCCCTCCCTATTACATATGTCATAATTGACAATACTTGCGGCTTTGAACACATGTCATTTATTGATGGGTTCTCGGGATACAATCAGTATCCCCGATGACGAAAACTATACATCATTCATGTCACGAGCCATACCCGGAATAGGGGTACGAATGGTAAACTACGCCCAGCCTATGTCATAACAATGACATAGAACGCTATCAAGGTTCACTATCTAACATCACATAATATATACATAAGGAACCTGTAATGCTATCTTAACTCCAAATAGAGGACAATATGATAATATGGAAGTGGTAAACAATATCCAATCACAAAAACAAACTAGAGGAAGAATGGCACAATATGGATTAGAAGTAAAAAAAATGTGGATCAGCAGCACATCAGCTAAGGGACAGCCCAGCTATTCAGACTCGCCAGGGAGGAGCAGCAGCTCAGAGAGGACCAGCCGGAGCACCTATTGTACTAGGAGGCCAGCAGAGAGGACCTCCACTTCCACCATAGCAACAGAGGTTTGTTCAGCACCAGTAGCAGCAGAAAGGAGCACCACAGGGACGAGCTTACGCCATGACTACTGAGGAGGCCGAGCCAGCTGGAGACATGATTTCAGGTTCAGTTTTACTCGATTCTATTCCAGCACTTGCATTATTTGATTCTGGCGCTTCCCATAGTTTCGTATTTGTATCTTATGCCCTTAAGCATCATTTAGAAATGGAACCATTAGATAGGACTTGCAAGATCACGACAGGAGGAGGCATTATCCTAGTCCGTGATTGTTGCAAGGATCGGAGAGTGTCATTGGAAGGCCGAGAGTTGAGCGTGAGTTTACTCGTCATGCCACTTCCGGGATACGATATTGTACTCAAAATGGACTGGCTGAGTAAACACCATGCTTCTATAGATTGTCACGGAGGTAGAGTAGTATTTCGACCACCAGGAGAGCCAGAGTTCGAGATTGCCAGAGGAGCAGAGGAGCGGGGCAGAGACACTTTTTGTGGAGCCAGAATGGAAGAAGAAGAGATACCACATCCACTAATAGCGGAGTTCCTGGATGTATTTCCAGAGGAGTTGCTAGGTTTGCCGCCAGACAGAGATGTTGAATTCTCTATAGACTTAATACCAGGAGCGGAGCCTATTTCGTAACATGTCTATAGAGTCAATAACAACGAGTTGGTAGAATTGAAGAAACAAGTAGAGGAGCTGCAAGACAAATATTTCATTAGATCCAGTTCATCGCCATGGAAAGCACCGATATTATTCGTACCGAAGAAGGATGGCATGGTATGCATGTGTATCAATTATAGAGCTTTGAATAACCTCACTATCAAGAACAAATACCCGCTGCCGAGGATAGATGATCTTTTCGATCAATTGAGTGGAGCAAAGGTGTTTTCAAAGATAGACTTGAGGTCAGGCTATCACCAAGTGAAGGTGAAGAAGGAAGACATACCAAAGACCGCCTTTCGGACCAGATATGGCCAATTTGAATTTACAGTAATGCTGTTTGATTTAACCAACGCACCAGCCGTATTTATGAACTTGATGAACAAGGTATTCCACCAGTACCTTGATAACTTCGTAGTGGTATTTATTGACGACATCCTAATATATTCGAAGACCCCAGAAGAGCATGAAGAGCACCTAAAGATGGTCTTAGAGACTCTCAGGAGAGAAAAGTTATATGGGAAGCTTTCGAAGTGTGAGTTCTTCCTTGACAAGGTTGAATTTCTTGGACATATGGTGACGGATAACGGAATTTCAGTTAACCCCAAGAAGATCGAAGCAGTAGAGTCATGGGCAACCCCCAGTACGATAGATGAAATTAGGAGCTTTCTCGGACTAGCAGGATACTATAGAAGATTTGTACAAGACTTCTCCAATATTACAAAACCAATGACTAGACTGACCAAGAAAGATATGGAATTTGTCTGGACAGAAGAATATCAAGCCGCAATCGATGAGCTAAAGAGGAGATTGACGATAGCGCCAGTCTTGACATTGCCATCAGGAACAGGTGGATTCTCTATCTATAGTGATGATTCAGGAAAAGGTTTGGGATGCGTTCTTCAACAACACGGGAAAGTAATTGCCTATGCTTCAAGACAATTATGCCCTCATGAAAAAAACTATGCCACTCACGATTTGGAGTTAGCGGTAGTTATATTTGCCCTAAAGCTGTGGAGGTACTACCTGTACGGAGAGCGTGTGGAGATCTTCACAGACCATAATAGCTTGAAGTATGTGTTTACACAGAAGGAGCTGAACATGTCACTACCATATTTCCAAATAAGGGCATTTGTGTAATTTCACCATTCTGGATAATTATGTATTAAATTAATCTGCTGAGTTTTATAAACTATTTATATATTGTTAGTGATATTTGGTTTAGGTCAAACCCTAGAACGCATTAGGACAAACCCTAATGACTAAACCCTAATTTGAAAACCCAAATTCTGGACAAACCCTAGAATTCCAACTTTAGGGTTGCACCTCAAACCCTAGAATGACTAAACCTTAGTTAATTAGGTTCTTCATAACCTAACCTGGGGGGGTTTAACCTAAAAACTATGCATTGAAACCCTAAAATCTAGTTTACTATAAAAGGGAGCCTCCCTCAAAACTATTCTTCATGTAGAAAGAAGAAACCCTAGCCTCCATTAAGAAAACCTTCCCCCCCCCAACCTCCAGATTTCGGAATCCAGACCTAGGAGATCCCTCTTCCTCCTCCAAAGCAAAGAGAAGCAAGGAGTTGGGTCAAGAAGCCTTGGAGAAGAAGAACCTCCATTTAAGAAGCCATCTCCCTAGGTAAAACCCTATTTTTGTTCAATTAAATTCTGTTTTCTGTTGTTTATTGCCATTAGGAAAAACCCCTGCTGTGTAGATTTCGATTTAGGGTTTTGATTTGGGTTTTGGGTGTCCACACGTTGGTTTTCCCCCAATTTCAGGAACCCTAATCCTAAGGGTTTGCTAGTATATATGATTACCTCTCCTACATATAGTCTATTATATCGATTTAGGGTTTGATTGGGTATTTCTGATATTTTTGATGTAGAGATCAGGATTTGGAAGAACCTGTGCACAGTCGGGTGTATGAACATGTATGTGATGTATAAATGTGGTGTTGAGAGCAGCACGGTTAAAGGGGATCTGTGTGGAGTGTCCCCGTGTCTCAGTGTATTAGACACGGTGGGGAGTGATGTGTAGGTGTGTTCGGGATATGTTCTGTGCTGTGTGCAGTAGGAACAAGGGTTTTCCTGTGCACAGTCGGGTTTGGGGATTTCAGTGTAGGATTTTTATGGCTGTGTGTATAGGTAATTGGTTAGTGCAGTGAGTTATGTTTTGTATTAGGTTTCCCTTGAGTATCAGTAACTTGGGTGTATCCAGATCAATATTTTCCTCGCTGTGCGAATTTCAGGGTATCAATACCTGTGTAATTTTCTCAGGGATCTGTGCACTGTGGGTGTGTGCAGTGAATTGGGGGTTAGATACCTAAGAGTGTATCTGTATGTGTGGTGATCACTGTGAATGGTTCATTGTGCATTCGGGTTTGAGGTGGTCAGTGTGTGTATAGATAGGTTGTAAGCATTGGGGGATTTTGTGCTGATTAGGGGTTGTGAATAGGGAGTATCAATTAGCTGATACTGTGTCAGTGTGTTTAATTCTAGAGTGTTTTGTATGCAGTCATTTTTCCCAGGTTCTAATGTATCAGCAGAGTGTAGAAAGTTGTGTTCCAGCAGAGTTCCATGTGTGTGTGCCTGTATGACTGTGTTTGTGTATCAGACTTTGGGGAGAATGGTAACCAAGTTCAATACAGGGAATTATCTGGGTGTGTAGCAGTTGAAACATTGTATTTTGGATTGTGTGTGTATGTAGGTAGTTGAAATTCAGTGACTTGTGCCTCACTGTGGAGTGATTTTCCCCAGGATTCAATAGGTATTAGCTGGGTATTCCCATGGCTGAGTGTTTACACAAGTGAGTGAGCATTGTGTGTTAAATTACTGTGTGTGTATCAATTAAATGCCTGTGAGTTGAGGTGAGTTAGGGATTTATGTGTGGCTGTGTATGTGTGCAGTGAGTCACCTGCATGTGCGTGTGAGTTCAGTGAGGAGTGATTTACCTGAGTGTGTGAGAGTGTCTCAGATATTAGTGTATAGATGAGTGAGTGAACCAATGTGTGTCTTGTGTCAGTGAGGTATAAGAAATCAGTGTGTGCAACTGTGTATCAAGTATGGAGAAGAGAGAGTGTGGCTGAGTGTAAATTCAGTGAGTAAGTGAGCATGTGTATCAGTGTACATGTGTTAGTGTAGCTGTGTATTTTAACTCAAAAGTCTGTGTGTATCAGTTAGAGAAGTATGCCTGTGAGTTAGGACTTTGTGTTAACTGTGCAGAATGTAACTATAGGTGTGTGAGTGAATGAGAAATTCTAGGTTCAGTGAACAATCAGTGTGTGCAACTGTGTACAGTCATAGGTGTGAGAGGAGTTAATCTGTGGGTGTGAGTGAGCTTAAGTGCCTGTGTACCTAGATTAGTATACCTGTGTGTACAGTGAGTTGATCAGTGTGTGCAGGTGTCTAGTGTGTGTTTACCTGAGTGTGAGAGAACCTGTGTGTGTTAGTGAGTGAATTCTGAGAGTGAAGGACAGTAAGATATGGGGGTATTAGATTACCTGTGTGTCTTGCCTAAGTGTGTCTAGGTGTTAAGTGTGTAGCCAGTGTGTGTGTAGATATGTGAGGAACCTGTGAGTGTATCTCAGTGTTTTATGTGTGTCTGTGAGTGAGTGAGCTGTGGGTGAGGGTTCAGTGTGCTGGATACCTGTGTGTATCAGTGTAGTTCTAGTGTGTTGTGTCATAAGTATCAGTGTCTGTGTGTCCCTGAGTTCTAGTGTGGATGTGTTTCAGGGTATCAGTTAGATTATAGTATGCAGGGGGGAAATCAGTGTATCGGACATGGTGGGAGGTTTCTGTGAGTGTGTGAGTGAACTTAAGACTGTGTATCAGTATGAGTTTATCCCTGTGTCTGAAAACTGTAGGTGTTGAATAGCAGTAAAATTTTCAGAACCTAGTGTGTGAGTGAATGCTGAATTCTGTGAGAAGAGTTAGGGCCTGTGAAGTGAGAATTCAGTGAGTGTCAGTTAGCCCCAGGCTCAATAGTGTGTGAGAGTGTGTATTACCTGGGTGTGTATCAGTTAGGTGAGAACCATAGCAGTGTGTGTAGCTCTGTGTGCAGCAGTTAACTATCTGAGTGCAGTGTGGGGTATATGTGCCTGTGAGTGAGTTTGGTGAGTGATTCAGTGAGTAAGAGAGTTCCTGTGAGCTAAGTAGTATGTAGTTGTGTGAGCTAACAGTGTGAACAGTGTGCAGCTGTATGTGTATGGCTGTGGTTGAGTGCAAGGGGTAGTTAGTATAACCTAGATATCAAGGCCAGAACTAAATAGCTAGGGTTAAGAGTTGTCTCTACCTAATACCTTCAGGGACCAGAATTTACACATCTAATGAGTTTGAGATACCTAGTATCATGGGCCTAGTGACACCAAGGCATGATTTGTGCATAATACTGAGGTAGTAGTGGTAGGTGGGTGCTAGAAGTGTCGAGTTGGAAAAGTATTAACTATTTAACCTAGTATAGCCTGAGCCATGACCTAGAAACCCCACCTTTTTATTTAACTAAACATGTTATTCCTTAATTTTAGTGTCTAACATTTATACTCCACAAATAGGTCATTGTGATCCTACTTTGGACATCGATCCTCACACTTTGCTCAGGACCACAGGCGAGTACATTCTCTGATTAGTTTCTAATTTATGATATCTCCTATGTTCACTGTATCTAGTGTAGATATCCATGCTCTTGACACGTTGGTTACACGGATTGGTATACACGGATCTCGTCATGAGATGCTATTCCTTATTCATGGTGTAGCTTGTACAAGACTTGTTTCTTTGTTATCTTGTGCATGTACAGACACTGATTTCCGGGGAGACTTGCTACCTCCCTAGGGAATCCCGTGCCATAGCATACCATGATTGGATCTACTATACCAGTCGGGGATGGAGAGTATTTTAGTGTAGATATGTGATCATACCCAACTTTACATGCATCATAGCTCACCCCATATCTCACGTCGGGTGCGGCCTGACCATTTACATGCTTCATAGCTGTTACGTGTGATTAGCCTGACCTCTACATGCATCATAGCTAACCAACGGTTAGCCTGACCTTACAAGAATCATAGCTAATCACATGTAACCAGCCTGATCAAGTTCCCAAGTCGATCACATATTAAAGCTAGTACTCATACACTTAGTCATAGGTTCTTGCTCATGGACATATTATTTCTTCTCCTACATTTACTTACAGTATTTCCAGTATTTCTTTATTTCTCGTACCTATACATGCTTCTGGTATATTTCCATCTAGAACTGCTACATAGTTTATATCATTAATATAGAACTGCTATTTAGAGATGTACTTTGCTCCTTCCTGACTGGAAAATATTTTTCCAGACTGTGACCTTAGTAGACTTGGTTTCGACACTCGAGGATTGGATGTTACTGATTGCAGGTATGATTATTCTGTCGTTAGACTTGTCTTGTATTTCTTTGTTTGCCTTGATATCTCATCGTGCTTTAGTTTAGGTGATTGAGTATTTCTAATATTATTTTATGATATCCACGTCTCCTTATGGAGTTGGGTATTCACGTGAGTTTGATTAGATAGTTACATGACCTAGACAGCGTTCTACCGCCGATGCTGCGGCGTAGGCTGGACGTACCCACGCACTCGTGCCCCCAAACCGGGTGCGGGTCGTGACAGAACATGAGACAGAGAAGGTGGTTAGAGTTGATGAAAGACTTTGATATCTCATTACAGTACCATCCAGGAAAGGCCAATGTAGTCGCCGATGCCTTGAGCAGGTATCTGATGGCTATGTGCTTGACTTCGGATAGACATTTATTAGCTAATCTTGAGAGCTTGGGAATTGAAGTATTAGTTCCAGGAACGGAGATTCAGATGTGGGAATTGCAGATACAATCAGAGCTGATGGACAGAATTAGAGCTGCGCAGTATGATGATGAGACTCTAAGGAATATTAGAGCACAAGTTCAGACAGGATTGATAGGCGACTTCACTATTGCAGATGATGGATCCTTACGACATGGCACGAGGACGTGTGTGCCAAGTGGAGAGCTGCACGAAGAAGTTTTGCAAGGGGCACACCGTTTTCAGTACTCGATGCATCCCGGAGCCAACAAGATGTATCAAGATATGAGGGAGCATGTATGGTGGTATGGTATGAAGCACGAAGTAGCACGCTTCGTATCCCGATGTTTAGTGCGCCAACAGGTGAAAGCAGATCGACAGAGGCTAGGAGGATTGCTTCAACCATTACCCATTCCAAAATGGAAGTGGGAGCACGTGACTATGGATTTTGTTTCGGGACTTCCTCGTTCTCCAGGAGGAAAGGACGTGATTTGGATCATCGTAGATAGGTTAACCAAATCAGCCCACTTCTTACCTTTCAAAGTGGGTACATCGACAGAGAAGCTAGCAGAGATGTACGTGCAGCAGATTGTTAGATTATATGGAGTTCCTATGAGTATTGTCTCAGATCGGGATAGCCGTTTTACTTCCCATTTCCGGAGGAGTCTGCAGTCTAGCTTGGGCACTCAGCTCAAGTTCAGTACCGTGTATCACCCCCAGACAGACGGGCAGTCTGAAAGGACTATTCAGACTCTTAAAGATATGCTACGCACTTGCGTATTGGATCTCGGAGGTTCTTGGTAGGATCATCTACACTTGGTAGAGTTTGCTTACAACAACAGCTACCTGGCCAGCATTGAGATATCACCATTTGAGGCTTTATATGGACGAAGGTGTCATACACCTTTATCTTGGGATGATGTTGGAGAGAGAGCTTTGTTAGGACTAGAAATGGTCGTGGATGCAGCAGAGAAGGTAAAACTTATCAGAGACAGACTACGAGTGGCAGGACAGACAACGGCATTGGGTCGATAACCACCATAGACCCCTAGAGTTTCAGGTATTGGTTTAATTTATTTTGGTTTGCGATTATTTTGTTTAGACTGCATGTTAAGATTGCTTGTTCTAGGTTGGCGATTTAGTGTTCCTACGGATTTCTCCGATACGGGGCACAATTCGTTTTGGCAGAGGCAGAAAACTTAGTCCATGATACATCGGGCCCTTCAGTATTCTTGTAAGGGTTGGTGCAGTGGCCTATAGACTTGACTTGCCGCCTGCTCTAGATGGAGTGCATGACGTGTTCCACGTGTCGTAGCTAATACGGTACGTGACAGATCCTAGTCACGTATTAGTCCACTCAAAAATCAAAGTTGGACCGACACTCAGCTATCCTGAATAACCCATCAAGATCTTGGATCGTAGAGAGAAGGCATTGTGGAACCAGACTATCCCTTTGGTTCGTGTTGCCTGGACACATTACTCTCCAGGAGAATCAACTTGGGAGAGAGAGAGGACGAAATGCGCGAGCAGTATCCATATCTCTTCGAGACTTGAGGTACGATTCATTATTGATTTATTGTTCTTGTGCTAATTTATTTTTAATTTCGAGGATGAAATTCTTTTAAGGAGGGTAGACTTGTCACCCTCACTTTTCGAGTTAAGGGTATTCTTTTTTTTTCCGTAATTAAAATATAAATAATTGCATGATAATTAATTATGTCTTGTTGTGCTTTATTGTAGATGCACGACATTCGTCGCAACCGATTATATTTAAAATTTAATTAATTAAAACCAAAATCACTCCTTGTGCAATTCTTCAATTATTAGGTACTTCTGTGCAATAGTACATTAGGTGTCCACCCTGTTGGACACAACGCATGAACAAAACCCATTTCCCCTTCGTATAATTTTTATAATTTCTGGGAGTGTGTAATTAAACACCAACCTCCTTAAGACCATGGCCCTCCAAACACTTAAACCAATGCAATTCTAGGAATTTCATGGAACCCATTTAAAACCTAGCCCATTGAAATAACTCTACATCAAGCCAAGGCCTTTTCCTAGGTTGACCAAAGTCAATTAATCCTAGATCAACCAAAACACCACATGAGTATAAAAATCCTTTCATTTCCTTTGCTCTTTGTTTCTCAACCAAAAGCTGCTACTCGGCCGACAACCCCCTTCCCATCATCTCCCTCTCGTGAACCCTTCACCCGCCGGAGCTCAACTCGCCGGAGGCCACCCTCCACCGGAGATTTGTCGGAGTAGTACCTGAGACCCCCGCCATTCTTCCCTGTCCAACCCACTGAGCAGCGATCGGAGTCCCGCTCGTCAGCCTCGACTCGCTACCGTGAACCTCGACCTGACACCTCGCTACGAGCCAGCACTCGTCCGCCTTGACTCGTTTTCCCCCCCGTGGGCTAGACCGGACCCGCCCGACTGAAGCCAAGCACCGCTGCTGTCGACCCGCCGAACACGTGCCACATCGCTTGGAGTCGACGACCGTCGCACCTCCAGACACGTCGTGACCAGCCCCGCCTGGATCTCGACTCACGACCGAGAGCTCGCCTGTTGCTGACGACCAACTTCGATGATCCCGGACCGGAGCAAGTCTGCACCAAGCAGTACCCCACTGCCATTCCGTCAACGACCCCGTCGATGACCCCGACTGCCCTCAACCGACCCCACGCCTGTACGACCGTCTGAAACTCGCCGAAGATGATGTCGTGACCTGCTGTGGACGACCTCGACATCGAACCCTTCACTTTTACGTACACAGGTTCGAATCCTTCTCGCATACATATATACACGTACACGTATACGCGTATCCTCATAGTATTGCATACGTATTAGCCGTAGTGTATTTAGTATATGATGGAATAACGGTATATGATTGGTATGTATGTATTAGTGTATGTTAAACGTATTTTGGTACACATATATATACGTATAGCATGTCTCCAATTGCATATACACATATGTATATGTTTTGATTATATATCCCTAAAATATGTTTAATATATATATACCTGTATTAATTCTCAATTAGCATAAAACATACGTATATGTATGGTACGTGCATCCCACGTACACTGTATTATAGTTTTTGTCAATATATATGGAACTGCTGTTAGAAATGTATTTCGTTCCAATCCTGACTGGATATTTTTTCAGAGGATCTTGAGGAATTCTGTACTACACATTACGGACCAGGTATAGACGCAGACTACACACCAGAGATCTTAGAGGAGACTATTCCTTTAGATGGGACACTACCTGCAGCTATCTAGATGGTTTTTATATTATGCATCTGAGACTTATTGAGGTTATCCTAGTTATGTTAGACTTATGTTAAGTTTAATTTGAGACTAGTGGAGATTTTATGTTGGACAGCTAGACCATGATTTATCTTTCTGTTTGAGACATGGTATTTAACTATGTCATTCTTCTCTCATCTTTTATTGTGCCTTATACTTTATAGATGTTGTGATTGAGTTTACATTATGAGATTTTATGAGATGTATATTGCCTCCTTATGGAGATGGATATCATTGACAGGTGTTTAGTTATATAGTATTACTGTGACCTAGACAGCGTTCTACCGTCGATTCTGCGACGTAGGCTGGATGTACCCACGCTCTCGTGCCCCTATACCGGGTTGGGGTCGTGACATCGCATATCCACTAATATCTTCCAATTTCCCTCGACTAGTACACGGATCCGAATCACGATACGTTATAACATGTATATCATACTGCATGGTCTATAATATCATGCACTATGAACACGGTCTATATAATTATGAAGATATCACGGTAATCACTGAGTAATCATGAAGCATGATACGATAATCACTGAGTTATCACGACAATAATATCTCATGACAAAGATCTAGGTATACCAATCCGTGTGACCATCGTGTCAGGAATTAAATATCTTAATACTAAATACATGAAATATAGAGGCTATCAAATAAGAAAACTATCAGAGAATGTACTCTCCTATGTCCAGAGCAAATGATGTCACTCGATGTCCGAACTGGTGTCACATGCACCTAGATATGAATGACATATCAAATTTTGGTGCAATAAAGAGAAATGAATTAAATGCACTACTACATGCTCTTCTAAGCTAACACTAAATACACACTAATTAAACTAAGTCAAATTAAGTCCATACTAAGATTAATAGGTCTAACTATGGTTGAACCAAGGTAAATCAATTAAATGCACTACTACATGCTCTTCTAAGCCAACACTAAATACACACTAATTAAACTAAGTCAAATTAAGTACATACTAAGGTTAATAGGTCTAACTATGGTTGAACCAATATTTGTTTATCTATGGGGTTAATACCTTAGCTGATACATCCAAATTAATCCAACTTACACTATACTGATACAACAAACTAACATAGCTATATATATATATATATATATATATATATATATATATATATATATATATATATATATATATATATAGTAGCTAATTGCTATGACTACCACTGAACTAATAGATACTAACTCTAACTGATATACTATATTATCCTTGACTGACTACTGCTCTTTAATAACTGAGATACCCCATTGTCCCAGGTTTGAGACTGGCTCAATCTCTACTTAATATCTGATACATAATATTTTATCAGATGGTTGGTACCCCTCTCTCTTCTTACTGTAATTGCAGTTAACAACACCAAAGTGGATCTATAATTACCCCCAACTCCTAGAACAATATCCCACACTCAACTAACCACAATACCTTAGTAATACTAATGTAGGTACCACATGAACCCTCTCCCAACTTCATTTGGACACCCTGCTGCTGCAGCTACTTGCCTACTAAACATCTACTGATTTAATTCAGAAGTTCCCTTTTTTGTAGTGCACTCGAAGTGCACTGCAGTTACTGCTCGTTCTATCAGCAGTATACTACACTGTTGGGCAATTCTTGCCAACACTGCCATTTAACAAACATCTGATACATCAATAAACCCCTAAGTAACTATGTCTGAAATTAGTGTTAGGTACACACTGCAATCTACTTCTCCTCCATCTTTACATCATATAACACCCATAATATATGCTTACATATACTAACATAGGCCTACACATATAACATCTATACTTGGACACTCATGCACATTCACTAACATACACTAACAGTTTCCACACTGTCCAAATGTGCACAGACATCGTGACACACTAATATCACTGCTTCTACTCCTCAAAACACACAGTACTCACCCAACATCTAACACCATAGTTTACACACTCTTGACACAGTTAATCATATGGAAAATATAGCAAATATAGCATATATATAAATATATATATATATATATATATATATATATATATATATAAACAAACACAATGGTTATTATATCAAACATTAAGCATGCTATAAGTAGTAGTCCATGATATTGTCTCTAAGGGATTGTCAAAACTCATAATAAGTCCCAATAAACCTTTTTACACATAAATTATACTTAAATATAATGAATGTGACTTGCTACAAAAATAATTGAGGAGTAATTGCACAAAATATCCAAATTGGGCTCCGTATCATACGGTATCGTACCGTATTGTGATACGGCCTACTCGTATCCAATTATGGACACGTAGCTAGTATCTCAATCCTAATCTAAGTCCATTATGGCTAACCTAGGCTCCTGATACATACTTGATGTGTCCACATCATAATTTTCCTAAAATATATACAAAAATCTATGTAGATGACACAATACACTACCAAATAGACTAGAACTTGTTCCTGTAGGAAGTCCTATGCCATGAGGTGGTTCCTAGTAGTCAAATGCATGATTTGGAAGCTACAATGAAGAGGAATTCAAAAATTACCAATTGGAAGATGGATTCTCAATGAAAACTCAAGTAGACACAATCCGGACATGATCTTTTCACCAATGCTCCTCCTCCTTGTGCTCTTTGCTTCTCCAAGCTCCAAATCTTCTTGAGGAATAAAAATAAGAGAGAATAGAAGTAAATTAAGAGAGAATTTGATGGAGAGAAAGAGTGGAATTAGGAATCTAGAATTTGGGATCTAAAAAATGAATGAACAAATGAGAGGAGAGAGAGAGAGAAGAGGCTATTATAGTCCGCCCTACTTTTTCACTCTCCAAGTCACATACAATTATCTAAAATGCCCTCTAATGGTTCATTATGAAGAATAATTAATGAGGGCTAAAATGGGGAGTCTTTACACTAATTCAAATTAGTCTAATCTTCTTAATTACTAAAAGAAAAAGGATCTAATTAGGCCTAGTCCATGTTGGGCTCACTAATTTGTGATGACAAATCTAATGGGCTCACTAGTGTCAAGTCCAACTAATAGCTAGCCTACTATTATAAATAATCAATACAAAGCACCAAAAATTATATAGTACGCTAATAATATTAAATTCTTTAAAAAATAAGTAGGCCAAATTACTAAATTATCGCTATTTGGAAAAGTGAGGGTAAAAAATCCTACCCACCCTAGAAAAATTCTGTCGTCAAAATTTAAGGAAGAAACTAACTAACAAAAGCAATCAGTACAAGCAAGAAAGTATACCTCACGGTTCAAATAAATAAGGGTATCGCTCGTGCATCTCGGCCTCTCGCTCCTAGGTAGACTCCCCTAGAGAGCGGTGCCTCCACGCGACGCGCACCAAAGGAATCATCTGGTTCCGCAAAACTTCTTCATGTGATCCAGAATCTCCACCGGCTGCTCTGGGTAGCTGAGAGTCGGACCAACCTCAATCTTCAAGCGATCCAATACATGGCTAGGATCTGCTACGTACTGTCTCAGCTGTGACACATAGAATATGTTGTGCACTCTCTTGTGCAGGCGAGAAGTCTAGTCTATAGACCACTGCACCGACCCTTTCAAGAATACTGAAAGGTCCGATGTACCGTGGACTAAGCTTTCCGCCTCCACCAAATCGAATCATAGCCCGTATCGAAGAAATCCTCAAGAACACCAGATTGCCAACCTAGCATAAAATACCACCTTAGCACTCTATCTAAAATAAGCAATCATAATCAATACAAAAAAATCATATACCTGAAACTCCAAAGGTCTCTAGTAGCTATCGGTCCAATACCGTTGTCTATCCTGTGCCACCTGAAGTCTATCCCTGATAAGTCTCACCTTCTCAGATGCATCAACGACCATCTTCGGTCCCAATAAGGCTCTCTTACCAACATCATCCCATGATAATGGAGTGCGACATCTCCGTCCATATAATGCCTCAAATGGTGACATCTCGATACTGGCCTGGTAGCTGTTGTTATAAGCAAACTCTACCAGGTGAAGGTGATCCTCCCATGAGCCTCTGAAATCTAATACACAAGTCGGTAGCATATCCTCGTGAGTCTGAATAGTCATCTCCGACTGCCCGTCTGTCTGAGGGTGATATGCGATACTGAACTTGAGCTAGGTGCCCAAGCTAGCCTGCAAACTACTCCAAAAAATAGGAAGTGGAGAGACTATCTCGATATGAGACTATGCTCATGAGAACTCCATACAATCTGACTATATGTCGTATATACATCTTCGCGAGTTTCTCCATAGACGTACCCACTTTAAATAGCAAGAAGTGGACTGTTTTAGTCAACCTATCTACGATGACCCAAATTACGTCTTTACCTCCTGGTGAATGCGGAAGCCCTGATACAAAATTAATTGTCACATGCTCCCACTTCCGCTCTAGAATGGGTAAAGGCTAAAATAATCCACCTAGTCTCTGTCTCTCCGCCTTTACCTATTAACATACCAAGCATTTGGATACGAAGCTCGCCACCTCCCGCTTTATACCATACCACCAAACATGTTCTCTCATGTCTCTATACATCTTGTTTGTACCTGGATGCATAGAGTACTGGGATCGATGCGCCTCTTGAAGAACCTCCTCGCGCAACGCTCCACTCGGCATACATAATCCAGTACTGTACCACAATGATCCATCCTCTGTAATACAGAAGTCCTCAGCCAGTCTCATCCGGACCTGTGCTCTGATGCTCCTCAGAGACTCATCCTCGAAATATGCAGCTCTGATCCGGTCCATCAACTCTGACTATACCTGAAGTCCCCATATCTGTGCTGCAACTCTAGGAACTAATACTTCTATACCCAAGCTATCAATATTGGCTAATAAATGTCTATCCCTCTTCAAGTACATATCCACTGGATACCTGCTCAAGGCATCAGTGACTAAATTGGCCTTCCTTGGATAGTACTACAAGAAAATGTCAAAGTCCTTCATCAACTCCAACCACCGCCACTGTCTCATGTTAAGCTCTTTTTGCGTAAACACAAACTTCAAGCTCTTGTGGTCTATAAAGATCTCCACACGCTCCTCATACAAGTAGTGTTTCTACATCTTTAGAGCAAAGATGACTGCTACCAACTCCAAGTCATAGGTAGGGTAATTCTTCTTATGCAAACGTATCTAAAGCATAGGCAATCACCTTCCTGTTCTGCTGTAACACACATGCCAAACCCTTACCCGAAGCATCACTATATATGAAAAGTCCTTATGTCCCTGATGGCAACATCAAAACTGGAGCCATAGTTAACCTCTTCTTCAGCTCCTCAAATGTGGCCTAACACTCCTCTGTCTAGACGAACTCCACGTCCTTCCTGGTAAGCCTAGTCATCGGCTCCGTAATCCTAGAAAAATCTTGAAAAAATCTTCGATAATAGCCTGCCAATCCAAGAAATCTCCTGATCTCCGCCACTGATGTAAACCCCCTGAATTTTCAAAATTTTAAAAACTGGATTTTTCACAATTTTCTGGAATTTTTTGGGATTTTTCTGTAATTTAAAAACAGGGTTTTAATTATTCAATAATTTTTAATTGATATTAAACAATGTTAAAATATTATGAAAATAATATTTTTGGATGTAAAATAAAAAACTGGACTTAGGGCAATTTTTCTGGAATTTATTGGGCCCCGGACCTATTTTTTAAATGCCAAAAAAGTATTTACTTATTTAATTAATTATTTATTAATTAATTATTTACTGATTTTATTATTATTATTATTATTATTAATTTTTTTTTTATTTTTTGGCCCGCGGCCCGTTGGGCCGGCCCGGCCCAGCCCCACCCGAGCCCAGCCCTAGCGGGTCGGGTCGGGTCCGCCCGACCGAACCCGACCCGAACCCGACCCGGCAGACCCGTTCGCCCAGCCCCCCACTGCCCGCGTTTTCCGCCGGACCCGCCGGCCGCGTCGCCCGTCGCTCCGCCCGCTGGCCACGTCCCCGCGAGCCCCGCCTCCCCCGCGGCCACGACTCCGCCCAGGCCGCCTCCCTCGGCCCCACGACCACCCGCCGCAGCCTATAAAAGAAACCCTAAATCCCCCTCCGGCCACCGCTCCTCTCCACCACGCCGCCGTCCCGCCTCGCCGCTGCAGCCACGTCGACCCTGCGCCGCCTCGCCGTCTCGTCGCAGCCCCGGCCATCTCCTCCTTCCTCCTCCTTCTTCCCCGACGAAGCAGGCCCGCAGCAGCCGCTGCCCAGCCGCACGACCCGCTCCGACCGCCTCCGGCCCCTCCGCCGCCTCCGCCTGGCGTCGCCTGCGCCGCCTCCGCTTCCCCGGCCCCTCCGCCGTTGCCGCAACCGTCACAGCCGCCGGAGCCCCGCCGCAGAGCACCGGAACCCTAACCCTAACCCTAAATTCAATTTCAAATCCGACACGTGTCGGACACGTGTCGGACACGGTTTGATCCTATTTTTTGGTCCCCTTCAGGTGCGTGTATCTTTCGCCTCGTAGCTCTGTTTTCGATTCCGCAAATTGCGTTGCGAAGCCTGTATGACCCTCTCGGTGTCCGGATAAACTGTTCGGGGCATCGCGTCCTGTGGTGATCGCACACCGCGATCCAAAAACAGGAAAAACCAGACCCTGTTTCACCCCGGAACTGAGTACGCCCCGCCAAACGGGACGACTTGGTCGCGTGCGGTCTTCACAGATACGTGCGCCTCGTCGATACGGACGTGTGGGATTTCGCAGAAGCTGATTCGGGTGTGCGTGCACACCGGGATCAACGCGTATCCGCGGACATCGCCCCGTATTCGCCCTTTCTGTAATTCGACCCAACTTTGTGTACACACGTCAGATCGAGACAAAACTTGCGCCATCGGACTCGTAGCGATACGCTGGTCCTGTGGGTCAAGTTTGGTTCGATTATGAGAACGTTGACGAAATCGCGTGTCGTGGGCCCCACAGGCCCCGCTCGACGGGCGATTTCGTGATCGGCTGATCGGAATTCAAATCTGAAAGTTCCGTTGGGTTCGTATCAGCGTTTCTGACCTGTTGACACTGAGTTTGGTGAATTTGGAGACCTTTGACCCTGACGCATTTTTCGGTGCAAAGCGGGCCCACCGGTGGACCCCGTTTTGGCCCGAAACTGTCGTTTCTGCCCTTGTCTCCAAATTGGACCCAAGGACAGGCGTTTCTAGCTGATTGATATTTTCCGGATCTGATGGTGATGTTTGTTTCAGCAACCGGAGTACCGCCCACAATTCTCGCCGAAGTCAGAACCGCGAACATAGCCGGAACCACAGGCAAGTGTACCTTGCCAAAACTTGCAGCTTGCTAGTTATTTTCTGGACTTGTTTATACATCAGTAGTCAAGTAAAGCTTTCCAATTCTCAGATAATCCTGGTTATAGTATTTTACTTGATTTCTGGTAGATTCTTATGCAACATGTTTAACTGCTTAACCCAGGACACCTGACACTCTTCATGTGACGGAATTGCCTGAGATATACCTGGTGATTCCGTATAGGCTACATTTTTATGTCATTCCAGTTACATGCTTAGAATCTATCCTGACTCATTGCATTAGTTCAAACTTGCGTGACTGGTACCTGATATATTCTGGAACTGTGACGTGAGATTTCATGGGGTGGGGAGAGTATTGTCATATCAAGGCTGAATATAATATAATATAAATACTTTTATCTGGCGGTGCCTTAGACTCTGATACAGAGCTTTGGTTCCTTACTGGCTCTTCAAGAAAATACTGCTATGGTTTCTTCGACACTGATCCTGTAGTAGTCTCAGCCTGAGTATGACTAAAACTCTCACTTGCATATCACTTAGCTGGTTTACATATTTACCCTGTTGTTTCATTATTGCTGCACTGCATATGTTTTGGCTTGTATTTTCTGTACCTTGTTATGTCCCCTGAGGACCTGGAATGGACTATGTCCCCAGGTATAGCTGCAGAGGACTACCCCGAGGTGTACGGTACAGGAGCACTCCTTGGAGCAGAACAGGGAACAGAGGACGAAGTAGTGGCCGAAGACTTCTCTTGAGCACCGGCTTCAGCTATACAGTATTTTCCATTTTCAGCATTTATTTTCTGTCTATTTTCCTCTGAATGTAACAGACTAATTCTCGGAATTGTTTCCCGAGATAATCTTATTTATTGCTTATTTATTTCCATTTGCATTATTTCTGGCAATTAATCTGTGTTAATCTGTGGATGAGAATAGATATACCTGAGACTTGTACTTAATACTGCTAGACTACATCTTAAGCATGCCCTGATGGATCCATCAAATTGGGTTGTCCATCGGTGCGTGCTGCTGGCCATTGCGCACGTGCTCAGTCCCTCGTCATTTTGGGACTGGGGCGTGACAACTGAACTCGGGGTAGACCACGACTCAACTACTGATATCTTCTTTGGGTCTACTGCATGTAATCACATGTCCAAGGAATTTAACCTTATCAAGGAAGGACTCACACTTCGAAAGTTTGCCATAAAGCTTCTCCTTCCTGAGGGTCTCCAGAACTATCCTCAGGTATTCCTCGTGCTCCTGTAGGATCTTTGAATAAATTAATATACCATCAATGGATACCATAAACTAATCCAAGTACTGATGAAATACCTTATTTATCAGGTTCATGAATACCGCCGGTGCATTGGTCAACCCAAACGGCATACTCAAACTACCCATACCTAGTACTGAAAGTTATCTTCGAGATATCTTCCTTCTTCACTTTTACCTGATGGTACCCCGACCTCAAGTCTATCTTTGAGAATATCTTTGCACTGCTCAACTGATCAAATAAATCGTCAATCTGCTGCAATGGGTATTTGTTCTTGATAGTGAAGTTATTGAGAGCCCTATATGTAACATTCGTATCCTAAAATTCTAGCTCAAATATTGTAATTAGGCTAATTTGGGGCTATTAAAAAATTTCCATAATTTTTTATTAATTAAAAACCAGTAACACTAATTTTCTAGGACTTTCAAGAATTTATTTTGTGTCAAATATAATTAAAATATCCTAAACTATTATTTTAGGTTCTAAATAATCAAATATATTTTCTAGAATTTTCTGAAAATATTTTGATTATTTTTAGCATTTATTTTGAGTTAATTATGAAAAACTAAATTAAAAACTAATTTTCAGAAAAAGGAAAACCCTAATAAAACGAACCCGCAAAGTCAGCAGCCAGCCTGGCCCGCATGTCCGCTAGTGCGGCCCAGTCAGCGAGGCCCAGCGGTCAGTGAGAGAGGCCAAGGGCAAGGGCGAGTCGAATCGGGTCACCGAGCCGACCTCGAGCCGAGTCGAGTCCTAACCCGACTCAAACTCAGCCGAGCCAAGCCGGGTTGAACCCTTGTCGTTCGATCCAAGTGGGCAATAGCGGATGGCTGCCACATGATGCACTCCAAGCCATGGCTGCTCTCTCTCTCTCTCTCCTATATATATATATATATATATATATATATATATATATATATATATATATATATATATATATATATATAGTATTTAGTTTATAATTTCTAGAATTTTCTTTTAGCCGATTTTGAAGAATTGTCATCTAGGATTTCCTTCATCTTTCAGAAGCCATTACTCATAGCTTCTGACTCCAAACATGGCCCAATTTCTTGACTTAGAACTATATTAAGGTTAGATTTCTAAATATGTAAAAAAATTTACAAAATACTGAATATTAAATTTTAGAAAATTTGTAGAGCACAGCATGTCCAAAAATAGATATGTCTCGGTGTTTTCGTAATTCCTGGAGAACCAAGAATCAGAATCACAATACGTTTAAAGTTTCGGAAAGCTAATGTCAAGATCATTGACATATGTTTTTCCCAGAATTTAATTCGAAATATTTAGGTGCTGTTAATTCTGTAGAACTTTTAGGTTAGCAATCAACCAATGTTGCATAATACGATTTTGTATGTGCAATAATTTTAAAATGAACTTGAATCCGGATGAGCCATAAATTCTAACATATTTGTGACACTGAAATCTACAGGAATCCATGCATAAAAGTTGAGTTTGTATCGGTTGACTTTTTGGTCAACAGATTGCCTCGATTTGCGTGCCATGAGTCTCGAGTTGATAAAATTCAGTTCCTTTGAAGAAAATTTAGGAATTAACCTAAAAATTAGAATAATAAGATGAAAATATAATTTAGAGTAATTATTCCAGAATTAAATAAATTAAAATAACTTATCTTTTGACATGATAAATTATAATGCATAGGTTATTTGGACTGTGACTTGGATTCTGACTCATACCAGCTAAGGACCACAGGCGAGTATATTTCTGTGATTACTTTCAGTGCTTAATAGTCTCTATAATGCATGCTTAGTATTGATTATTTGTTTCTTAACACTTGCTACACGGATTAGTATGATGGATTCTTATTATGAGATACATGACTGTTCTGGATTATAGTTATTTCTTCGTGACTGGTTCGGAATCCATGTTGTACTCGTGGGGAGGGGAAATACTTAGTGGATGTGTGAACTACCCTTTCTATCCTATGGTCTTACTGGAATAATAGCAGCCATGCACGAGACATGTGGTTTGCCAGATTTTATCCCTTAGTCGTTCACATGTCAATAAGGTATTTTAAATCACATAGAGTAGTGGTTCCTATCAGTTCTTCCATACATTGTAGTTATTTCTTTGTTGCTTGGAGTTACTGTACTACATCTTTGCCATGATGGGACTTTATCATTTATTTATTCTAGTTGCCTTATTGTGATATCAGTTTTGTTGCTATCATATATTTGTTACTATTTATTATCTTATAGCTTCTACCATGTGTTCGAACTGTTTTCACTGTGATATACTCGTTCTTTTCCTGACTGGATAAATATTTTAGGTGACTATAATGAGGATGCATCCCTACACATTATGGACCGTATGCTAGCGATATAATAGAGCCTGATCTTGCCTTTTTAGAGGATCAGGGAGAGTTAGCAGCTCAGATACCATCTGCAATGGAGTAGTTTAGTAGTAGTTGATTTTGTTAGTTATTTTGGACCAGATTATTCTCCGACAGTTTTTCTAAAGTATTTTGAATATTGTACTTTAGATATTTAGTTTTTGGGGAGATTCCTTGAACCTGTATCAAGACTATTATTTCATTATTATCTTGGTGTATTCATTTAATCTAGTGCCTATGATTGAGTATAGTATGGAGATGTATATATGTTATGAGTTATAGATTATACTTGTGGCTTATTGTACAACGTTTTATCGCCGACACTACGGCATAGGCTGGACGTACCCATGACTCATGCCAAAATCTAGGGTGCGGGTTATGACACTATAGTTGATACACATACGTATTGATCCATCCTTCTTTGGTACAAACAATACCGGAGTACCCCACGGTGATGAACTAGAGCGGATGAAGCATTTGTCCTATAACTCATCCACATGCTTCTTCAACTCTACCAGTTCGCAGTTGTTAACCCTATCAATGTGCTGTGATATTGGCTCTATGCCCGGCACCAAATCTATAGAGAACTCCACATATCTGTCTCGCAGCAAACCCGATAATTCCTCCAGAAAGGCATCCATAAATTTTGCTATCAAAGGATGTGGCAGATCCTGCTCTTCAGCCAAAGCTCCACAAAAGACTCCCTCGCAATACTATGCTGCTCCTCTGGCAAACTCAAACTCTGGATCTCTTGGCATCTAAACCAAAACTCTGCCTCCATAATAATCGATACTAGCATGGTGCCTACTTAACCAATATATTTCGAGTACTATATCGTAGTTCGGAAGTGGCATTACGAGTAGACACGCGCTCAACTCTCGGCCTCCTAGAGAAACTCTTTGATCCTTGCAAACATCACTGACCAGGATAATGCCATCCCTGGTCGTCATCTTGCAAGTCCTCGCCAATGGTTCAGCCTCAAAATGATGTTTCAAAAAAAAAGATACAGATATAAAACTATAGCACCAGAATCAAATAAAGCATAAGCTGGAAAAGAATCAAATAAGACTGAACCATAAATGACATCTCCGAATGGGTCCTCCTCTTCGACCATCATATTAAAAACTTGCCCCTGACGCTGAGCACCTCTCTACTATTTCTGGTGCTGAGTGAACAGTTGCTGCAGTGACAAAAATGGATGTCCCCTCTGTTGTCCCGCTAGTGGTCTCGCGGGTGCTCTCTATCCTTGGCCTCCGCCTTGTCCTCCTCTAACGGGAGCTAGAACACAATCTCGTAACTGATGGCCTGGCTTCCAACAATAGAGGCACAACCCAAGCCTCTTCCTGCAGACCTTCTGTGTATGGCCCATCTTCCCACAGTGAGTGATCTGCGGGACATGCTGTGTTGGTCTCGGGGCCTGATGTGCCTGCTACACCAGTGTCCTGAATGGTGCCCGAAACTGCTGTCTCGACTGCTGCTGAAAATGTCTCTATTGCTGCTGATGAAAATGAGGTTGCTTTGTTGGTCCCACACTACTACTAATCCATGAATGATCTCTTATCCTCTTAGATCTGAGCTCCAAATCATCCTATGCATGTTATGCCTCTACTAAAATTTTCTTAAATGTAGCGGTACGGTGTCCACTAATATAAGATTTTATCTCCTTGTTCAGGCCTTTTCTGAACTTTCGGGCCTTCCCCTGGAGATTTTGCCCCTTTATGAAGTGACCCAACCTGTAGTACTCCGTGCATACACATCCACCGTCAGATCTCCTTGGATGAGGTACTGAAATTGGCTCTCTAGAGATGTCAGACCCACATCTGGGAAGAACTTTGCCTTGAAGAGCTCCTTAAAAGCTTCCCAATTAAGTCCCGGTACTGAGATCCTAGGGTCTGTCTTGAACCAAGTCAATGCGATAGCAAACATCATGCTTCATTCGGCCTCTACCTGCAAACTCTCTGGAATCTGCGCCGGCCAGAGGTTTCTCTCAATATCTTCTATCCAATCATCAGCATAAAGAATCCCTTTAGTGCCTTTACAATCCTTCGGCCCCATCCTCTTGAAGTCTATAATAGTCCCCGGCCTCAACTGCTGTATGGTAAACTGAGGTGGCGCTACCTGTGGCTGGACCAAGACAACTCTCTAGACTATGGCGAGTGTAATCTGGTAAGCATTCTCAATGCCCTGCCATAACCTCTGAGTGGCGTTGTTGTGCCTCCATTATCTGTTGAAAGAGCGCAAACATCTGCGTCTGATCAACTACGGGTGGTGGAGATAAAAGTTTCTATGAGACTGTCGGAGCTGTCCTATGTACTGGAGGTGGAGCACCCCCGAAAGCTACTACAGAAAAGCCCACCTGGATCGGTGAAGCGGACGTCTGAACCGAAGCTGCGGGAACAGTGTCTGCTAGTTCTGCCCTCAGAGGCTACGAAGTGGCCGACCTCGCTGACACTGCGCCTGAGCATTGGGAACGCATCTTCAGCGACATCCTGAAGATAGATTGAACAAAGAAATCAATACTGAGTAAGATACGATATCATAAAGGAAGGATGAATTAATTCAAAATAAGGCAAGCACTCAAATAGGTAAGGATAGCAAAACAGATATTTGGAAATATTTCCTAGTTGTGATTGAGTATACTCTCAGCCTATATCATATGTCCTAAAGCAGGCTCATAGTAGTATAACTAAGTCTTCGCACTACCACGACATCGCTCTAATCGTGACTCTGGACGTGCATGGGCCACCACTGAAAATGTGTCACGACCCACACCCGAAATAGGGATACAAGTGGTAAACCACGCCCAGCCGACGTCGTAATAACGACATAGAACATTATCAAGGTTTACTATCTAACATCACACAATATATAAATAAGGTACCTATCATGCTATCTCAACTCCAAAAGGAGGACAATATGATAATTTGGAAGTGGTAAACAATACTCAATTACAAAAACAAACTAGAGGAAGAATGGCACGATATAGATTAGAAGTAAAAGAAATACCAGAGTCTCAATAAAAGTCCAATATCAACATAAGTCTCAAAATAATGATACATGCCATAAAGTCTACAAAAAATCAAATACAACTCATAATGAGCACCCGGTTTAGGGGCACGAGTGCGTGGGTACGTCCAGCCTACGCCGCAGCATCGGCGGTAGAACGCTGTCAAGGTCTTGATACTATCTAGCCAATCTCACACAAGCATCCAATCTCCATAAGGAGGCACGGATGACACAAATAAAATGAACACATACTCAATCACAGGATTACAGCACGATAAGATAGCGAACAAAAATTAAATACAACACAAGCCAAAAAGTAATAACTTAACTCAACAAATATCCCAGTCATCAAAAATTGCCGGAGACAAATCCGGTACCAAAAGTCTGCTAAAGGAACTAATCAGAAAACTAGAAAAATTAGTGATTCCGGCTAGACCTCCCGGAATCACAACTAACTATCAAGCCTAAGTGCAGCTACTCACCATATGGTCCATAAAGTGTTGGCTACCGATCCTCTAAGGCATAGTCTGGAAAAATGTTTCCAGTCAGGAAGGAGCAAAGTACAATCTCAAATAACAGTTCCATTAAATTGATAAGGACTACAAAGCAATAAACATGTGATGCTAGCTACTGAGAAGACAGTAAAATAAATATAATGGCAATTAAAAAGAGACAGGCAATATAAAGAGACAGGCAATAGGCAAAATGATACAGTTAGTGCATGTATGAAAATGAGAAGGACAAGGAACAGTATCATATACAGGTGATGTAGTATATAATTTAAATAGGGAACTGTAATCTATTCTAAGTGTTTGAAATAGTAGTTTCAAAATATGATCGACTTGGGAACATGTACGATAGCTACAGGGCCTGGCTAATCATGGGTGAAGAGCATGATTAACACTTACATTGTTCTACACTACAATAAGAGGTTATGATCATATTTCTTACTAACTACTTCTTCGCCCCCAACTAGTACTGTGGATCCAACCATGACACGTCACGATACACGAGCAAGTCCAATCTATCATGTACGATGTCTAATATACATGTCGTGTACAATGTCAATACGATAATCAATGTAACATCTCATGACTGCAGATCCAAGCTATACTAGTCCGTGTAGCACAGTGTCAAGGATTCAGTTGTAATATTTCAAGATTATTGAATTTATAGAAATTATCAAGAAATTGGAAATTATCAGAGAATATACTTGCCTTGGGTCCTTAGCTGGTATTTATGGATGTCCTGTTCCAGAGTATCCCCTGGGTAAACCAACAGTCCTATAAACATATCACAAAGCAAAACCACATTTGCATCAGATGCTACACTAACACAGTCTAAAAATACTGAGTTCGGGACTTCTCTAGGTATGATACTGGTCACCTAGGATCACCTAGCAGATAAATATATAAGACACATTACCTGTTTAACTAACATATACATTAATGCTTACAATATATATATACACCAAATTTAGTACATATACAATATTTATATGCATCATTTAATTATATGTATACTATATATACAGGTTGAACAATATATTACTATATACATTAATTTTATATATTAAAAATATACTAAGTATGTATACAAAATACATGTATATACATATACAAGTTATATATATATGAGAATACGTAGTTATATATTAATATGTTGAAAATACATATGCCACATTACTACAACCAATATTGTATAAAACAAAATATATATTGAATATCTATATAGATATATATATACCAAATCTTATTATATTTCCCATATACATATATATATATATACACATATATATATACCAATTACCAGAATATGTATTTACATACTTATACATTTATACCAAAATACGTATTTTATTACATATATTCTATATGAAATATACCAAAATAATACATATATATATTAAGGGAAATACACATATACATATTCATTTAAATATGTATATATATATATATAAATCATATTAAATGTATATACATATACATATACACCAAAATACGTTTATATATATATGTATACTAAAATATATATATATACTATGCTTATACAAGCGTATTAACATTAATTAATAATAATACTATACACATACCTACACATTAATATATACAAATACATATACACATTGCATTCACATTAATTTCATAAATGCTATACTTATATATGTATTTATATACTCATACGTATATACGTATGTATATATATATATATATATACATATATATATAAAGGAAGGAAGAGGGAGAGAGGAAGGAGACTCATAGCGGCTGTCGGGGTGGCTGGCCGGCCGGCCGGCCGGAGGGGAGCTTGGTCGCTGAGGGGTGCTCGAGGAAGAACAGTAGCGGCGAGGGAGGAATGGAGGAGCGGTTCGTCGGGTGTTGGGCTGAACAGGCCGGAGGGGACTGTGAGCAGGCCAGCAGAGGAGTTGTTCAGTCGCCGGTCGGGTTGAGCGAGCGGTGCAGCGGCCGCCGGAGTAGTGCAGGGTCGGGCAGGCCGGAGCAATGGCCGGGTGGTTGGGTGAACCGCAGAGGGAGGCTGGAGCAATGGCTCGGTGGAGTTGGCTCTGGTGGTGGAGGAGGCTCGAGGAGGAATGGGGAGCGGCCGGGAATCAGTGGAGGGGAGGTGATCGGCTCGACGGGGACTCGAGCGCGGGGGATGAATTCGTGAGGGGACCGTCGGACGCCGGAGTACTGGGAGTCGGGTGGACAGCAGAGAGCAAGGGGCCGAAGTTGCAGCCAACGGAGGGAGAGGTGGAGGATGGTGTAGAGAAGATGGGGGCCTGCTGAACGCCGGGGTTGAGCTCGGCTCGTGAAGCCGCGGGGAGGCCAGTAGGGTGGACGGACTGATGGCCAGCGGGAGGGGTTCGTCTGGGGCGGTGCCGAAGTATAGAGGTGAAGGGCTGCGGGGAACTCGGCCGCCGGAGGGAGGCCACCGGAAACAATAGATGGGGGGAAATGAACAGTGTTTCCCCCCTCCCTTCTCTTTGAATTTGAATTCAAATAAAATAAAGAAGAAGGAGAAAGGAAGAGAAGAAGAAAAGAAGAAAATGAAAAGAGAAAAATGAGGAAGAGAAAGAGAGCTACGGTTAGGGAGGCTTGGGAAGGTGTGCTACCTAGGTTTTCTAGGGATTAGGGTTTGATGGGACAAGACATAATATAGGGAGAGAGGGTGTTGTGAAATCAAGGGTGGTGATTGACCCCCTTTAAATGAGGGGTCCAGATTTGCCATGGAGAAAAATAATTCATGGAGGAATGAGGGTGAGGTTTAATTAAAAATTAATAGAGCTCCCTCATTGGTTTAAACGAATGGATGTTGGCACCAAAAATGCAAATTTGCAAATTAGCCCCCTTAAATTTGGGTATTTGCACAGACGCATAAAATGACAAAAATTTGGCGGGCAATTCGGTGTCCGGTGTTTTGTAGGGTCAGGGGACGCTGTATGATCGGTATGGGCTCAATTAGCAGGGCGCTGGAATTAAATTGGGATTTCAGAATTGGTTAAAATAGTATCCTTAATTTAATTAGAAATAAATGCAAGTTGTGTTCTAAAATTAATTAGGAGTACATGGGGCCAAAATCAGGTCAGGTCATCAATACCAATAATGAAGTAGACTCAGAACAGAATATTACTAAATTTGGGCTGCACGAAAAATAGGTCAAGATTGCCTCCAATTTAAATTGGAACGCACAACGATACAAAATAGGGATTTATTAAATAACGTCCGCGATGATTTTTGTGCGGCTAGAAATAATGCACAGAGAGCATAATTATGAGTTGCAAAAATAGCAGAATGGAAGGCGGGCATGTCTAGGGCAAGATTGTGAAATTTGTTGGAAGATAAAAGTCAGGGTGTCACGACCCGCACCCAGAATTTGGGCATGAGTCGTGGGTACGTCCAGCCTACGCCGCAGCATCGGCGGTAGAACGCTGTCTAGGTCACAAACATAATATATCCTGTCAATAGTCTCAACTCCGAATGGAGGACAAAGATAAATAAACCACAGTTCTATAATATACTCAATCACAAACTATAAGAATAATGGCACGATGAGAATAGAAAAGAGTTCTATAAAACCAACCACAATAATCCAACTCAATCCTGGGTCTAAATGACCTCACAAAGTCACACAATAATAAATATATCTCAGTCTCAGTCTAAAACAATAATACAGAAAATAGTTTAAGAGCAGCCAGGTACGTTCTCCTCTAGGCTAGGCAACTCCTCTGGGATTTCCGGGGTGAAATCTCCCTCTAATCCTGGGCCATAATGAGTGGGGCAAAGATCCTCCAGGTCCTCTGAAAAATGTTATCCAGTCAGGATTGGAGCGAAGCACAAGCACTAACAGCAGTTTTATTAAATTGACAAAGTCTATAAACAGTGTAAGAGATACAAGATGGAAATAATGCTGAAAATGAGAAGTACAGGAGAAAATGAAATAGTCAATAGAGCATCTAGCAATGAACAATAAATAGTGAATGCTAGAACAAGTAAATCTGAATAAAGATAAAACATCTAGCTAAGTGTTTGAAATATTAGTTTATTATGTGATCGGCTTGGGACTTGATCAGGCTGGTTATATATGATTAACTATGATTCTTGTAGGTCAGGCTAACCATATGGTTAGCTATGATGCATGTAGTGGTCAGGTTAATCATATATAACAGCTATGATGCATGTAAGATGGTCAGGCCGCACCCAACGTGAGAAGTGGGGTGAGCTATGATGCATGTAAAGGATTTGGATATGATCACATAATCTACTAATAGTTCCCCATCCCCCAGCTAGCACGATGGATTCCAATCATGACTCCTCATGATGGGGATCTAGGGTGCTAACCCGTGTATCCATAGTGTCGGAATCAAGTATGTAATACAACTGCATTATAGAAATAATCAACAATGAAAACTGTCAGAGAATGTACTCGCCTGTGGTCCTGAGCAAAGGGTGAGGATCGATGTCCAAAGTGGGATCACAATGACCTATTTATGGAAAATCAATGTCAAAATAATGAATTAAAGGAATGAGCATGATTAACTAATTAAGGAAAATGAGGTTTCTAGGTCATGGCTCAGGCTATACTAGGTTAATCCCAAGGGTATAAGTGTACTAGGGTTTAACAGCTAAAAGGTAGGTTAAATAGGCCCACTAGTCAAATTCTATATCATACTAAGGTACCTAGTATGATATTAGCTACTATTTTATACTATGTCATTTGTATTCAATAACTCCTATATATATATATATTCTAGTTGTATCTTAATACAATCCTTAACATATACCTTGCATCAATATTGGCTACCAACCCCAATTACTTTAGTCATTAAATGGCTAGCTCTAATACCTTGAATCCCAACCCAAGTTACCTGTTTAAACAACTGAAACTGACTAATCTCACTGACTGACTCACAGTAATTACTGAGAATTTCTCACACACACAATGTAGGCATAGGTACTCACATACACACACACACTGAATAATCTTCACACACTGCACTCACACAGATACAGATTACTGATATTGGTGTACATTGACACTTACTCTCAACAACAGGGACACTGATCATAGTCCACTCTCATACTCAAATACCTCTCACTCACTCACACACAGGTAATAACTAGTTACTGAACTCACCCAAGCATCACTGTCACACACATCTACTTAACACACACTTAACTGGGACACATAGAAACTGGTACACATATCCAGAACTGGGACACTCAACACACAGTTGAACCTGGGAGAAATCACTCCACACATTCAGTTCATAAAAGGTTCTAACTGATACTAAGGGATACACATAGATATTCACAGGTTTTCTACCAACTGATACACTACACAGGTTTTCTGATCTGGGTACACAGGCACTTACTGAGAATCTCCTCAGTAGACACACAGGTAAACACTATTCAGCTGCACACACTGATACACTGTTCTCCTTCTCTCACAGAAATCTGATACACTCAGAATCTACACCATATAGACACTTAAGTATTGGACTGAAACTCCTCACTGAGACACCCCTAATACATCACTGATACACACATTCTCAGGCATACTGACACTAAATACTGATACACTAAAACACAACCAAGAATACCCCTACACCTCACTGCACAGAACACACTGATTACAAGGTTCTCGCAGTCCCACTCACACAGGGTTTCCTACACTAAACTGAACTACACTTAATCTGAATAATACTGAGACACAAGCACCAACTCATTTTGGTCAAGAACACCAACACACAAGTTACTGATACTCAAGGGAACCCAATACAACATAACTCACTGCTAAATCCAAAAACCTACACACAGCGAGTTCTAGGATACACTGCTCTACACTACACACTCATTAACACACACCACATCACCTACAGGCACATACACACACATATTGATTCCTAGACACACTGATACACAGTGGTTCACAGTTAATTACACAGGCACTTACATCCTTCACCATACTGATACACACTGATATACATAACACTAAATCCTACACTACAATTTATATATCCCTATTTACTTATACACATAGGTACACAGAGAACACAGACACTCACTGCCTGACTGTGCACACAGTGCACTCTACCGTGTCTGACACCCTAAGACACAGGGACACAAGACACACTTACAAAAAAATCCGTAGGTATAACTACACACATGTATATATATAGGTTCCTAAGAACTAGGTAAAAATAGGTATTCCTCCCAGCCGCATTTCAGCAAACACATGCTGAGCAGAAACCGAATTTCACATCGAGAACCCCAAAATACTCAAATTCGAACCCTAAATCGAGATCATTACCATTGGGAGGAGATGTAATCCTATCTAAAAGCATACTCCTATGCTTAGGGTTCACAAATTTGGGGGAAATCCCACGTTGGAACACCAAAACCCTAGTTTCTCCTAAATCTCCAGGTATAAACCCAAAAATCGAAATCTAACAGCAAGGGTGGGTTCCTAATGGGCATTAATCATCAGAAAACAGAAATAAAAGAATCAAAAATTGGGTTTTACCTATAGAGATGGTTTCTCCAAATGGAAGTTCTTCTTCCCCAAGGTTCCTTGACCCAAGTTCCTTGCTTTCCTTTGCTTTGAAGGAGGAAAAATGGAATCCTAGGGTTAATTCTGAATTCTGGAGGAGAACAAGTGGTTTTTCTTGATGGAGGCTAGGGTTTCTTCTTTCTACATGAAGAATGGCTTTGATATTAAACTAGGTTAGGGTTTCCAATGAATAGTTTTAGGTTAAACCCCCCTTGGTTAGGTCCTGTAGAACCTAATTAACTAAGGTTTAGTCAGTCTAGGGTTTGAGGGTTCACCCTAAAATTTGAATTCTAGGGTTTCTCTAGAATTAGGTTCCAAATTAGGGCTTAGTCATTAGGGTTTGTCCTAATGAGTTCTAGGGTTGACCTAAATCCAATATCACTAACAATATATAAATAGTTATAAAACTCAACAGATTTATTAAACACCTAATTATTCAAAATAGTGAATTTACACAAATGCCCTCATCTGGAAATGTGGTAGTGACAAGTCTACCCTCCTAAAAGAAATTTCGTCCTCGAAATTGGACTGAACTAGAATAAGAATGAATTCAGAAAAGGAAATATACCTCAAGTCTAGAAGAGGTACGGGTATTGCTCGCGCATTTCGTCCTCTCTTTCCCAGGTCGACTCCCCTGGAGAGTGATGTCTCCATGCAACACGAACCAAAGGAATAGTTTGGTTCCGCAACACCTTCTCTCTGCGGTCCAAGATCTCTACGGGCTGCTCGGGGTAGCTGAGCGTCGGACCAACCTCAATCTCCGAGTGGTCAAGTACATGACTAGGGTCTGCCACCTACCGTCTCAGCTGCGACACGTGGAACACATCATGCACTCCCTCTAATGCAGGCGGCAAGTCTAATCTATACGCCACTGCACCTACCCTTGCAAGAATACTGAAGGGTCCGATGTAGCGTGGGCTAAGCTTCCCGCCTCTGCCGAAACGAATCGTGCCACGCGTCGAAGAAATCCGTAGGAATACTAGATCGCCAACCTAAAACAAAACAGTCTCAACACGCAGTCTAAACAAACAAACACAAGCCAGAAAATAACAATCTATACCTGAAACTCAAGGGGTCTACGGTGGCTGTCGGCCCAATGCCGCTGTCTGTCCTGCGCCACTCGCAGTCTGTCTCTGATGAGTTTCACCTTTTCTGCTGCATCCACGACCATTTCTGGTCCTAGCAAGGCTCTCTCTCCAACGTCGTCCCACGATAGCGGTGTATGACACCTCCGTCCATAAAGAGCCTCAAAGGGGGACATCTCGATGCTGGCCTGGTAGCTGTTGTTGTAAGCGAACTCTACTAGGTGCAGATGATCCTCCCAAGAACCTCCGAGATCTAGAACACAAGTGCGTAGCATATCCTCGAGAGTCTGAATAGTCCGTTCAGACTGCCCGTCTGTCTGGGGGTGATATGCGGTACTGAACTTGTGCTGAGTGCCCAAGCTAGCCTGCAGACTCCTCCAGAAGTGGGAAGTGAAACGACTATCCCGATCCGAGACAATGCTTACAGGAACTCCATGAAGCCTAATAATCTGTCGCACGTACATCTCTGCGAGCCTCTCTGTCGACGTGCCCACCCTGAAAGGTAGGAAATGGGCTGATTTGGTCAACCTGTCCACGATGACCCAAATCGCGTCCTTCCCTCCTGGAGAACGTGGAAGCCCTGAAACAAAATCCATGGTCACGTGCTCCCATTTCCACTCTGGGATCGGTAAAGGTTGAAGCAAACCACCTGGCCTCTGCCGGTCTGCCTTTACCTGCTGGCACACTAGACACCGGGATACGAAGCGTGCTACCTCGCGCTTCATTCCATACCACCATACGTGCTCCCTCAAGTCTCGATACATCTTGTTGGCACCGGGATGCATCGAGTACTGAGAGCGGTGTGCCTCCTGCAAAACCTCCTCGCGCAGCTCCCCGCTCGGCACACACATCCTCGTGCCGTGCCGTAAGGAACCATCCTCTGCGATAGTAAAGTCGTCCGACAATCCTGTCTGAACCTGTGCCCTGATACTCCTCAGAGCCTCATCCTCGTACCGCGCAGCTCTGATCCTGTCCATCAGTTCGGACTGTATCTGTAATCCCCACATCTGAATCTCGGTACCGGGAACTAACACCTCAATCTCTAAGCTCTCCAAATCAGCCAACAAATATCTATCTGTCGTCAAATACATAGCCATCGGATACCTGCTCAAGGCATCGGCGACTACGTTGGCTTTCCCTGGGTGGTACTGCAGTGAGATGTCAAAGTCCTTCATCAACTCTAACCACCTCCTCTGCCTCATGTTCAGCTCCTTCTGTGTGAATACGTACTTCAAGCTCTTGTGGTCTGTGAAGATCTCCACACGCTCCCCGTACAGATAATGCTTCCACAGCTTTAGAGCGAAGATAACTGCTGCCAACTCCAAATCATGGGTGGGATAGTTCTTTTCATGAGGGCGTAACTGCCTGGAAGCATAGGCAATTACCTTCCCGTGCTGCTGAAGAACACATCCCAGACCCTTCCCTGAAGCATCACTGTAGATGGTGAAACCACCTGTCCCTGCTGGCAACGTCAAAATTGGAGCTGTTGTCAACCTCTTCTTTAGTTCATCAAATGCAGCCTAGCACTCCTCCGTCCATACAAAATCCACATCCTTCCTAGTCAGCCTGGTCATCGGCGCTGCAATCTTGGAGAAGTCTTGTACAAACCTCATGTAGTATCCTGCTAGCCCAAGAAAACTTCTGATCTCAGCTACCGAACTGGGGGTAGCCCACGACTCCACTGCCTCGATCTTCTTTGGGTTTACCGAGATTCCGTCACCAGATACCACATGCCCAAGAAATTCGACCTTGTCAAGGAAGAATTCACACTTAGAGAGTTTTTCGTACAGCTTCTCCCTCCTGAGAGTCTCTAAGACCAATCTCAGGTGCTCTTCGTGCTCCTCCGGTGTCTTGGAATACACAAGAATATCGTCGATGAACACCACCACGAACTTGTCAAGGTACTGGTGGAACACCTTGTTCATCAGGTTCATGAATACTGCCGGTGCATTGGTTAAACCAAATGGCATCACCATGAACTCAAACTGGCCGTATCTGGTCCGAAAAGCTGTCTTCGGCGTGTCTTCTTTCTTCACCTTCACCTGGTGATAGCCTGACCTCAAATCTATCTTTGAAAACACCCTCGCCCCGCTCAACTGATCGAAAAGATCATCTATCCTCGGCAGCGGGTACTTGTTCTTGATAGTGATATTGTTCAAAGCTCTATAATCAATGCACATATGCACCGTGCCGTCCTTCTTCGGTACGAACAATACCAGAGCTCCCCATGGTGATGAACTGGATTTAATGAAGCCTTTGTCCTGCAGCTCCTCAACTTGCTTTTTCAGCTCTGCCAGCTCGCTGTTGTTGACTCTATAAACATGTTGTGAAATGGGCTCCGCTCCTGGAACCAAGTCTATAGAGAATTCAACATCTCTGTCTGGCGGCAAGCCTGGCAACTCTTCTGGAAATACATCCAGGAACTCCGCTATCAGAGGATGTGGCAACTCCTCTTCTTCTGCCCTGGCTCCGCAAAATGTGCTCCTGCTCTGTTCCGCTGCTCCTCTGACGACCTCAAACTCTGGCTCTCCTGGTGGTCTAAATAATACTCTGCCTCTATAACAATCTATAGTAGCATGATGCCTACTCAACCAGTCCATTCCGAGTACTATATCATACCCCGGAAGTGGCATGACAAGTAAGCTCACACTCAACTCTCGGCCTCCTACTGACACCCTCCGGTCCTTGCAGTGATCACGGACTAGGATAATACCTCCACCAGTCATGATCTTGCAAGTCCTAGCTAATGGTTCTGTCTCTAAATGATGTCGAAGTGCATATGATACAGACACAAAACTATGGGAAGCGCCAGAATCGAATAAGGTAAATGCAGGAATACAATCGAGAAGAACCGAACCTGTGATTAAGTCTCCTGCTGGCTCGATCTCCTCGATTGTCATGGCGTATGCTCGCCCCTGGGGTGCACCTCTCTGCTGCTGATGCTGGGCGAACTTCTGATATTGTGGTGGAAGTGGTCCCCTCTGTTGTTGGCCTCCTGGTGCGGTAGGCACCCTGTCTGATCCTCTCTGGGCGGCTGCTCCACCCTGACCTGGACGAAAGGTAGGACAATCCTTCAGCTGGTGTGTCATCGATCCACAGGATAGACATGAGCCCAATCTCTTCCTGCAGATATCTCTAGTATGTCCCATCTTCCCGCAGTACGCATACTGGATGGCGGGCTGGTTCTGTCTCTGTTGCTGCTGCTGGACCTGCCCTCGGGCTGGTGCCTGATGCTGCTGCTGAAAGGGTCTCTGCTGTTGCTGCTGAAAGTGAGGACGCTTGCCCGGTCCCGTACTACTGTTTGCTCCTCCGGAACCATCGCGTCCCCTCTTGGGCCTGAGGCCCAAGTCGTCCTTGGCTACTTGGGCATCCATCAATATGCCCTCATAGGTAGCTGTGCGACGTCCCGACGTGCGAGACTTGATCTCCCTTGTCAGCCCCTTTCTGAATTTTTGGGCCCTGTCTCCCGGATCTCTAATCATCGATGGCACGAAGCGGCTCAGGCGGGAAAACTCCGCGGCATACTCGTCGACGGACGAGCTCCCGTGGGCTAAGTCATGGAACTGACTCTCCAAAGCTCCCAGGGCGACATCAGGAAAGAACTTTTCTTTGAAGAGCTCCTTGAAAGCTTCCCAAGTGAGTCTCCTGCGCAAGAGTCTCGGCTCCGTGCGAAACCATGTCAAGGCAATGTCGAACATCTGGCTGCCTGCGGCCTCGATCTGGAGGGCCTCTGGAAGCTGCGCCAAGCGCAAGTTCCTCTCGATGTCCTCTAGCCAATCATCGGCGTAGAGTATCCCTTCTGTCCCCTTGAATTCCCGAGGCATCATCCTCTTGAAATCCACAATGGTGCCCGGCCTCTGGTGGTGCTGATCAGGACGCTGCTGCTGTTGAGTGACTCTCTCCACAGCCTGGAGAGCCACTTGGTGAGCATTCTCCATGTTCACCCTCATCATCTCTGTCTGAGCCTGATGTGCCTCAGCCTGCACTCTTTGGGCCTCTGCCGATGTCCTCTGGGCATCGACCATGCCCTGAATCAAGGCGAACATCTGTGCCCCATCGACGGGCACACCTCCTGGATGCTGAGCTGGTGGTGGTGGTGCCGTCGTAGCTGTGGGGACCCTCTGAACTGGTGGTGGAGGACCCCCGAATGCTGCAGACACTCCCACATGTACTGGAGATGTAGGAGGTGCTGCGGATGTCTGTCCGGCAGGGCGAGAGGTGGCAGACCTCTCTGAATCTGCTGTTCCGAGTCTCTGGGACCTTCTTGGCGGCATCCTGAAGACAGATCGAAAGATTTAATTAAGGCAATAGATACGATATCATCAAGGAAGGACAGAAAAATTCTAAAGGAAAAAATTATTAAGAGTAATGTCATAAGAATCAGAATTTCCTAATTGTGATTGAGCATATCCTCGGCCTAATTCCTATTTCCTAAAATAGGCTCGTAGTAATACTCTAAGAGAGCACCACTACGATATCGCTCTAATGCGGTTCTAGGACTCGACTACTGACCTGCATGGGCCACCACTAAAACGTGTCACGACCCGCACCCGGAATTTGGGCATGAGTCGTGGGTACGTCCAGCCTACGCCGCAGCATCGGCGGTAGAACGCTGTCTAGGTCACAAACATAATATATCCTGTCAATAGTCTCAACTCCGAATGGAGGACAAAGATAAATAAACTACAGTTCTATAATATACTCAATCACAAACTATAAGAATAATGGCACGATGAGAATAGAAAAGAGTTCTATAAAACCAACCACAATAATCCAACTCAATCCTGGGTCTAAATGACCTCACAAAGTCACACAATAATAAATACATCTCAGTCTCAGTCTAAAACAATAATGCAGAAAATAGTTTAAGAGCAGCCAGGTACGTTCTCCTCTAGGCTAGGCAACTCCTCTGGGATTTCCGGGGTGAAATCTCCCTCTAATCCTGGGCCATAATGAGTGGGGCAAAGATCCTCCAGGTCCTCTGAAAAATGTTATCCAGTCAGGATTGGAGCGAAGCACAAGCACTAACAGCAGTTTCATTAAATTGACAAAGTCTATAAACAGTGTAAGAGATACAAGATGGAAATAATGCTGAAAATGAGAAGTACAGGAGAAAATGAAATAGTCAATAGAGCATCTAGCAATGAACAATAAACAGTGAATGCTAGAACAAGTAAATCTGAATAAAGATAAAACATCTAGCTAAGTGTTTGAAATATTAGTTTATTATGTGATCGGCTTGGGACTTGATCAGGCTAGTTATATATGATTAACTATGATTCTTGTAGGTCAGGCTAACCATATGGTTAGCTATGATGCATGTAGTGGTCAGGTTAATCATATATAACAGCTATGATGCATGTAAGATGGTCAGGCCGCACCCAACGTGAGAAGTGGGGTGAGCTATGATGCATGTAAAGGATTTGGATATGATCACATAATCTACTAATAGTTCCCCATCCCCCAGCTAGCACGATGGATTCCAATCATGACTCCTCATGATGGGGATCTAGGGTGCTAACCCGTGTATCCATAGTATCGGAATTAAGTATGTAATACAACTGCATTATAGAAATAATCAACAATGAAAACTGTCAGAGAATGTACTCGCCTGTGGTCCTGAGCAAAGGGTGAGGATCGATGTCCAAAGTGGGATCACAATGACCTATTTATGGAAAATCAATGTCAAAATAATGAATTAAAGGAATGAGCATGATTAACTAATTAAGAAAAATGAGGTTTCTAGGTCATGGCTCAGGCTATACTAGGTTAATCCCAAGGGTATAAGTGTACTAGGGTTTAACAGCTAAAAGGTAGGTTAAATAGGCCCACTAGTCAAATTCTATATCATACTAAGGTACCTAGTATGATATTAGCTACTATTTTATACTATGTCATTTGTATTCAATAACTCCTATATATATATATATATTCTAGTTGTATCTTAATACAATCCTTAACATATACCTTGCATCAATATTGGCTACCAACCCCAATTACTTTAGTCATTAAATGGCTAGCTCTAATACCTTGAATCCCAACCCAAGTTACCTGTTTAAACAACTGAAACTGACTAATCTCACTGACTGACTCACAGTAATTACTGAGAATTTCTCACACACACAATGTAGGCATAGGTACTCACACACACACACACACTGAATAATCTTCACACACTGCACTCACACAGATACAGATTACTGATACTGGTGTACATTGACACTTACTCTCAACAACAGGGACACTGATCATAGTCTACTCTCATACTCACATACCTCTCACTCACTCACACACAGGTAATAACTAGTTACTGAAATCACCCAAGCATCACTGTCACACACATCTACTTAACACACACTTAACTGGGACACATAGAAACTGGTACACATATCCAGAACTGGGACACTCAACACACAGTTGAACCTGGGAGAAATCACTCCACACATTCAGTTCATAAAAGGTTCTAACTGATACTAAGGGATACACATAGATATTCACAGGTTTTCTACCAACTGATACACTACACAGGTTTTCTGATCTGGGTACACAGGCACTCACTGCGAATCTCCTCAGTAGACACACAGGTAAACACTATTCAGCTGCACACACTGATACACTGTTCTCCTTCTCTCACAGAAATCTGATACACTCAGAATCTACACTATACAGACACTTAAGTATTGGACTGAAACTCCTCACTGAGACACCCCTAATACATCACTGATACACACATTCTCAGGCACACTGACACTAAATACTGATACACTAAAACACAACCAAGAACACCCCTACACCTCACTGCACAGAACACACTGATTACAAGGTTCTCGCAGTCCCACTCACACAGGGTTTCCTACACTAAACTGAACTACACTTAATCTGAATAATACTGAGACACAAGCACCAACTCATTTTGGTCAAGAACACCAACACACAAGTTACTGATACTCAAGGGAACCCAATACAACATAACTCACTGCTAAATCCAAAAACCTACACACAGCGAGTTCTAGGATACACTGCTCTACACTACACACTCATTAACACACACCACATCACCTACAGGCACATACACACACATATTAATTCCTAGACACACTGATACACAGTGGTTCACAGTTAATTACACAGGCACTTACATCCTTCACCATACTGATACACACTGATATACATAACACTAAATCCTACACTACAATTTATATATCCCTATTTACTTATACACATAGGTACACAGAGAACACAGACACTCACTGCCTGACTGTGCACACAGTGCACTCTACCGTGTCTGACACCCCAAGACACGGGGACACAAGACACACTTACAAAAAAATCCGTAGGTATAACTACACACATGTATATATATATAGGTTCCTAAGAACTAGGTAAAAATCGGTATTCCTCCCAGCTGCATTTCAGCAAACACATGCTGAGCAAAAACCGAATTTCACATCGAGAACCCCAAAATACTCAAATTCGAACCCTAAATCGAGATCATTACCATTGGGAGGAGATGCAATCCTATCTAAAAGCATACTCCTATGCTTAGGGTTCACAAATTTGGGGGAAATCCCACGTTGGAACACCAAAACCCTAGTTTCTCCTAAATCTCCAGGTATAAACCCAAAAATCGAAATCTAACAGCAAGGGTGGGTTCCTAATGGGCATTAATCATCAGAAAACAGAAATAAAAGAATCAAAAATAGGGTTTTACCTATAGAGATGGTTTCTCCAAATGGAAGTTCTTCTTCCCCAAGGTTCCTTGACCCAAGTTCCTTGCTTTCCTTTGCTTTGAAGGAGGAAAAATGGAATCCTAGGGTTAATTCTGAATTCTGGAGGAGAACAAGTGATTTTTCTTGATGGAGGCTAGGATTTCTTCTTTCTACATGAAGAATGGCTTTGTGAGAGGCTTCCCTTTTATATTAAACTAGGTTAGGGTTTCCAATGAATAGTTTTAGGTTAAACCCCCCTTGGTTAGGTCCTGTAGAACCTAATTAACTAAGGTTTAGTCAGTCTAGGGTTTGAGGGTTCACCCTAAAATTTGAATTCTAGGGTTTCTCTAGAATTAGGTTCCAAATTAGGGCTTAGTCATTAGGGTTTGTCCTAATGAGTTCTAGGGTTGACCTAAATCCAATATCACTAACAATATATAAATAGTTATAAAACTCAACAGATTTATTAAACACCTAATTATTCAAAATAGTGAATTTACACAAATGCCCTCATCTGGAAATGTGGTAGTGACACAGGGTAGCGCTCCAAATGTCGAAGCAAAGGCAACGCACAATAATATTAAATAAAATACGGTATGTCACTACCACATTCCGAAAACAGGGGTATTTTCGACTTTTAATAATATTTAATATTATTGTAGTTACAATTAAGTAAGTGTATGATAATTATTTGATTTAAATAAATATGTGAGATGTGTAATTAAATATAATATTATGTACAGTGTTCATTTATTTTTTCTAGCAGAATTGACCTAGAAGCCCAGTAGACGAACACCTGTCCGAATTATAGAATTCTGTATTTAATTATTTTTATCTAGAATTTATTTATTGGAGATTTTAATTAATTATCGTATTTTATTTAATTTATTGCGCATTGCTTTTGCTTCGATATTTGGAGCACTACCCTGACTTTTGTCCTCCAACAAATTTCACCATCTTGCCCTAGACGTGCCCGCCTTCAATTCTGCTATTTTTGCAACTCATTATTATGCTCCCTGTGCATTATTTCTAGCCGCACAAAAATCGTCGCGGACGTTACTTAATAAATTCCTATTTTGCATCGTTGCGCGTTCCAATCGAAAATTTGAGGCGATCTTGACCTATTTTTCGTGCAGCCCAAATTAGGGTAATATTCTGTTCTGAGTCTTCTTCATTATTGGTATTGATGACCTGACCTGATTTTGGCCCCATGTACTCCTAATTAATTTTAGAACACAACTTGCATTTAATTCTAATTAAATTGAGGATACTATTTAAACCAATTCTGAAAATCCCAATTTAATTCCAGTGCCCTGCAAATTGAGCCCATACCGATCATACAGCGCCCCCTGACCCTACAAAACACCGGACACCGAATCGCTCGCCAAATTTTCGTCATTTCATGCGCCTGTGCAAATACCCAAATTTAAGGGGGCTAATTTACAAATTTGCATTTTGTGGCAACACCTCATTTGATTAAACCAATGAGGGAGCCCTATTAATTTTTAATTAGCCTCTCACCCTCATCCTCACATGAAAATCCTTCATGTCCAATCCTGGCCACTTAATTAAAGTGGGTACATCACCACCCTTCATCCACATCTCACCCCCTCCTATTTAATGTACTATCAAGCCCTAATCCCAAAAATTTAACCTAGGAAAACACACCCCAAGCTTTCCCAAACCGTAGCCCCCATTTCTATTTTTCCTTCTCTTCTTCTTCTTCTTTTTCTCCTTCTTCCTTCTTCTTCTTCTTCCCTTCTTCTTCTTTCTTTGGTTTTTTTAAAATTCAAATAGAAGAAAAAGGGGGGGGGAATCCCATCTTCACCTTTATTGTATACCCGAGCCCCTTCCCTGTGCACTCCGGCCGGCCATCAGGCGACCCGGCCAACCTCGACGGCCAGCCCCGAGACCGGCCAGGCCGACCCCATCTCACTGCTGCTCTTCCCCCTGTCCATCCATTTCCGGCCAGCTAGCCGACCCGCGGGCGCCCCACCTTGCTTCGCTGCTCTCCCCCTCCGGTCAGCCGCTGCTCCGGCCCTCTGCTCTCCGGCGGCTTCCTCCATCATCCCCGCCGACCTGTCCAGCAGCGCTCTGTAAGCGCTGCGTCTTCCCATCGTGCGACGTCTTGAGCTCAGCCAGTGAGCGATCGGCAACGACCACAACTTCACGCCGTCCTCGTTCACCTCGTTGTCGACCCACCAGCGTCACCACCCTGCACCTCCTGCTGTCGGAATCCGGTGAGAGGGATCCGACGTGGAGGCTCAACTTCGACGGGTTCCGGCGGTGGGATCACCAGGAGAAGCCGCCACGTGGACTCCAAGATTGTCTAGGCGTTCGTGGTTCTGCAGATGTAGTGGCCGAGTAGTATCAACAACAGGTTGAAATGTTGGAAGGCTTTGATGAAATGGATACCTTGACTGAGTGTGGTTTTCTTCCTGGCATGTCAAAGGAAGATCGTGAAAGGATGGCTAGAAATGAGACATTTGCCATTCGGATCTCAAACATAGCAAATGTGGTTCTTTTTGCGGCAAAAGTTTATGCTTGAGTCGCTCATTAGCAATCTTTCCATCCACACTGGATTCTCTTATTGATCTGTTTTTGGGCTTCATCTTATGGGTTACTGCATTGTCCATGCAAACACCTAATCCCTATCAGTACCCTATTGGGAAGAGGCGCATGCAACCACTGGGCATCCTCGTTTTTGCATCTGTCATGGCAACACTTGGTCTCCAGATAATTTACCAGTCGGTGCTTTCTTTGATATCTGATGAGGGTGAATTCAGCTTGACTAAAGAACAAGAAACTTGGGTTGTGAACATTATGCTATCAGTGACAGTGCAATTCTTGCCCATTACATAGAAGGATGGATAGACCCTGTTGGAGCCATCATTCTAGCATTGTACACCATCCGGACATGGTCGACTACGGTGCTGGAGAATGTAAACTCTCTTGTAGGCCGGTCTGCTGCTCCAGAGTATCTTCAGAAGTTGACATACCTGTGCTGGAACCACCACTCCCATTCCTCCCTCTGCTGTGAGTTTCCTCCTCCCCTCTTTCTTTCTTCACAATGTATGAATGTATATATATATATAACTAATGTAATGTGTATATACATATATGACTAGTGTATATGTATTTGTATGTATATAATTAATGTGTAGAAGTATATGTATATACGTATGAGTATAAATTCATATACGTATATGTGTATTATTTATTTAATTAATGTTAATACACATAATGTATAGTATATATAATATTGGTATACGTATAAATATATATTTTGTATATACTTAATATATTTTTAATATTAAATGGGTATACATGTATATATGTATATATATTTTGTATATGTATGTAATCAATAATTGGTATATATGTATGTATTATTAAAAGGTCCATATATATATTGTATATATATTTAATTTAGTATAAATATATATTTGGTATATAAATGCATATATATATATATATATATTAGTATATGTTAATTGATATATGTTTAATAAAAACATAATTTGGCATATATAAATAAATGTAGCATAATATATATTTTGGGTATATATATATAAACGTATTTTTGTATATATATATATATTCTTATGTACATACAGTTATACCTATTTTGTATATACTTTGGAATAACCAAATATATGTATTATATTTGATTATTAATAATACGTTTAATTGGTGAATATACTCGATAACCCTAGTTGACTAGTGCCCTGCCTAGCATGGCCCTGAGGCCAGTGTTTTGACTGTGTGTTAGCGTAGCATCTGATGCAAATGTAGTTTTGCTTGTGATATGTTATAGGACTGTTGGTTTACCCAGGGGATACTCTGGAACAGGACATCAATAATTACCAGCTAAGGACCCAAGGCGAGTACATTCTCTGATTAGTTTCTAATTTATGATATCTCCTATGTTCACTGTATCTAGTATAAATATCCATGTTCTTGACACGTTGGTTACACGGATTGGTATCCACGGATCTCGTCATGAGATGTTATTCCTTATACATGGTGTAGCTTGTACAAGACTTGTTTCCTTGATATCTTGTGCATGTACAGACACTGAGACCCGAAGAGATTTGCTACCTCCCTAGGGAATCCCGTGCCATAGCGTACCGTGATTGGATCTACTATACCAGTCGGGGGTGGGGAGTATTTTAGTGTAGATATGTGATCATACCCAACTTTTCATGCATCATAGCTCACCCCACATCTCACGTCGGGTGCGGCCTGACCATCTCCATGCTTCATAGCTGTTACGTGTGATTAGCCTGACCTCTCCATGCATCATAGCTAACCAACGGTTAGCCTGACCTTCGTGAATCATAGCTAATCACATGTAACCAGCCTGATCAAGTTCCCAAGCCGATCACATGTTAAAGCTAGTACTCACACACTTAGTCATAGGACTCTTGCTCATTGACATATTGTTTCTTTTCCTGTATTTACTTACAGTATTTTCAGTATTTCTTTTGTTGTACATTTCTCGTACCTATACATGCATCTGGTATATTTTCATCTAGAACTGCTACATAGTTTATATCATTAATAAAGAACTGCTATTTAGAGATGTACTTTGCTCCTTCCTGACTGGAAAATATTTTTCCAGACTGTGACCTTAGTGGACTTGGTTCCGTCACTTGAGGATTGGATGTTACTGATTGCAGGTATGATTATTTTGTTATTAGACTTGTGTTGTATTCTATATTCTTCAAATTCCTATCGTGCTGTAGTTGTGATTGAGTATGTTGTTAATATTTTTATAGTATTATCCGAGTCTCCTTATGGAGTTGGATACTAGCGTGAGATTGTTTAGATAGTACTCGACCTAGAGAGTGTTCTACCGCCGATGCTGCGGCGTAGGCTGGACGTACCCACGCACTCGTACCCCTAAACTGGGTGCGGGTCGTGACACGTTTTTAGTGGTGGCCAATGCAGGTCCGGCTTCGCAAGTTATGCGATGTCGTGGTAGTGCGACGTCCTAGTTGTACTACTGCGTGCCTGCTATAGAATATAGGATATAGGATACTAGGATGAGAGAGGATACTCAATCACAAAATCTTGAGAGATTCCTGGGACGACCCCATGAGAATCTTATTATAAATTCTAATTTAATTCCTTCGCCCTTATTTCCGTCCGTCCTCACTCGTTGATATTGAGTTTGATTCTTGTTGACCAGTTGTTAACTTTAATTCTTGGTATCGTTGTTGAGTTGATTTCATAGTGAGATAAATTTTACGGACTAGAATTTATGGTATCATCTGATGACATATATTGATGAGGACAGTGAGAAAGGTAAAACGTCTACTTTGGTTATGGAACCTAGAGTTTATCGCAGCCATATTAGCTGTCGTGACGAGAACGTAGGAACCTAACTTGGATGTACATACTTTAGTTATGAGATTTAGAGTTTCTCGCAGCCATACCGGTTGGCGTGGCGAGGATTCTAGATGACATGATTATAGCGTTGCATACCTTAGTTACGGAACCTGTCGTTTATCGCGTCTATGCTTACTGGCGTGGCGAGGATTCTGAGTGTCATAATTTCGGATAGACGTGTATGATTATCAGGTTGTATCTTAAATTGGTTCTTAAAATATCATCTCAAGACTTATCTATTTCTGTTATTCCAGGACTTTGTTCCATCGCTTCTTTTCTTTACTAGCAGTAAAGATACCTTCTGTCCTCAATCCAATTCCTTTTGAGCTTCTATTCCTTGAGGGTTCCTTGTTAAGTACGATAATTAGTGAATTGTAATTATGTCTGTGTCTTGAGTATTAGTATTGACTGAGTGTTGCTTGTGAGTTTGTAAGTGTTTCCTAGTTGGACATGTGAGCATTAGGCATTGATCTAGAATTTACCCATAGCAAATACCTTATAACAATGGTGCTGGGATAAGGTCATTAGAGACTGTGAGTAGGATGAGAGTATAGAGTATCAGTGATAGTTCTCAGAGTTAGTATCAGAGCCAACATACCCGTCCTGGATAATCATGATTTTGCAATTGGATGACCTACGTGAACATTAAGTATCCAGGAATTGTGTTAAGATTAATGGAGCATGATGTTCAATTAGATGATTGATATCGAAAGTGTTAAAGGTGAGGAAATATATACGCATAAAGAGTTAATGAGGTGTCATGGGTAGAGAAATATCTGAATTGGTAATGAAAATGGTGAGGCGTATCACAGATCAGTTTAACAGGCTGTAAAAGGTTAAAGGGAAATACCATACATCAATCGAGATGAAGAACCATACACATGCCCATGAGAGTAAAGAAACATGAGTATTATAGAAGGTACAGGTAAACATGAGTTCTAATGAGCTTGATGAGATGATCCATTAATGAAGCTAGTGATATAATACCAAGAAGTGCTAATGGTTCTATTTCGAGAGTTAGTCGAGAATGACGCTCAAAACAGCAAGCACTCTGCGTGATGATAATCGGATGATATACCAGTTAATATAGATTGAAAATTATGGAAGGAAATACATGTGATGATAACTTTGATCATCGGAGGTAATAGTACAAGTGATTCAGGCAGTACAATTTTAGTACACAATTATAGACACTAGATGCATTGAGTGCACCTTGAGTATCAGAGACCGTGAGCACTGATATGGACATTGTGGAGTTATAAATTAAAAGGTGGAAATAAAATTTTATTTTTAGAATAATTGAGGAGTTGAGATTATGTCATTAAATTTTTGAGAATTTTAAATATGAAATCAATAAACATGGTTAAGGCTACAAAGATTTTAGAAGTGATTAAAATTTTTATGCGATATTGAGCATCTGACCTTGAGGAGGTATACGCGAATTATTTTAAGTTGATTGAGAAGTTAAACTTTGACGATTATTTTGAGGATTAATTTTATGGTAGATGAGAGATATGAATATTAACATATGAATAGATGATATACATGTGTAAGGATCTGATAACTTGAGCAGGATTGAGATAGCACCGCAGACTGACTTGGGTGTCCATCTAGAGTTGTACTAGAAAGGGCTTAGCACTTAGTATGGTGTTGCACTTGACGTGTATTTGAGTGATAAGAATAGTATGAACAATTGTAGTAGGAACGGGAACTGACAGAGAGTATGGTACTAAAGAGATAGAGGTATCAAACTTGGATGCATATTGAACCATGGTTATATTAGAGAATCTTGGTATCAGATTTAGGTATTAATAAGCAGATGTATGCAATGAGGAGGTAATCATGGATGTTGTGGACTAATGATTAATTGATATGAGTACCGGTGTACAGGAATATGAATTAGTTAGTGAATTTGCTAGAGCTAAGTGTATGTTAGAGATAGAAAATACTGCAGGTAATATGTTAGCAGGTTCCTTCTCTTCTCATGTTGTTTTCGTCTTCTGATTGATTGATTCCCTAGTACCGTGGGTTGTATTCGTGATTTACTTGTTAGAATGTAGCTAGTAGTACACCCTGACAGAGACTGCAATACCATGACAGGACGCATGACCTATATATTTTCTTAGATTGCATGACTGTAGGTAGAACCTTCTTAAACCATGATCATTGGGGTTTGGACCATAGCAAAGATCTATGACAAGGTTATGACTTGACAAGAGACATGAGATGCTAAAATTTTGGAAGATAAGCATAAAGAATTAAGGATTAATATGGCAGAGTTGATAAATCATTAATTTTATCAAGATTGAGATGTGATTAAATTATCATTAGACTTCGAGGATAAACATTAATTTAAATGAGAGGTTGAGAATTTAATATGGTAGGATTGATGATTATTGATTATGATATATTTATCATTAAAATTTTTGAGAAATTCTAGAAGATTATTATTATATTTTATTGGACTGGAAGATGAAGATTTAATTGAAAATATTAATTGAGGATTTTGCGAGTATTATATTATTTGGGTATTGTGAGGAAAAAGGAATCAAGGATTTAGATCACTAATGGATTAGTGTTTTTTGATGGAAATTTTAAATGTGCATTGTTGGACTAAGTTAGAGGAGTAGATATCAATTCGGGTTTTAATTACTAACATCAGCTTCGTAGGAGATTATGATACGAATGGAGTTCGATGATAAATTTTGAGGATTTTTCAGGAATACAATAATTTCAAATTTTTTTGAAATTGTGAAATGACAAAGTGGATTATTCAGGATTATGTGGGTTGGTGAATTTAACTATTGATGGATAATAATATAATGAATAAACACTACTATGAGGACTTTAAATTTCGAGGACGAAATTCTTTTAAGGAGGGTAGACTTGTCACTACCACGTTCCGAAAACAGGGGTATTTTCGACTTTTAATAATATTTAATATTATTGTAGTTACAATTAAGTAAGTGTATGATAATTATTTGATTTAAATAAATATGTGAGATGTGTAATTAAATATAATATTATGTACAGTGTTCATTTATTTTTTCTAGCAGAATTGACCTAGAAGCCCAGTAGACGAACACCTGTCCGAATTATAGAATTCTGTATTTAATTATTTTTATCTAGAATTTATTTATTGGAGATTTTAATTAATTACCGTATTTTATTTAATTTATTGCGCATTGCCTTTGCTTCGATATTTGGAGCACTACCCTGACTTTTGTCCTCCAACAAATTTCACCATCTTGCCCTAGACGTGCCCGCCTTCAATTCTGCTATTTTTGCAACTCATAATTATGCTCCCTGTGCATTATTTCTAGCCGCACAAAAATCGTCGCGGACGTTACTTAATAAATCCCTATTTTGCATCGTTGTGCGTTCCAATCGAAAATTTGAGGCGATCTTGACCTATTTTTCGTGCGGCCCAAATTAGGATAATATTCTGTTCTGAGTCTTCTTCATTATTGGTATTGATGACCTGACCTGATTTTGGCCCCATGTACTCCTAATTAATTTTAGAACACAACTTGCATTTAATTCTAATTAAATTGAGGATACTATTTAAACCAATTCTGAAAATCCCAATTTAATTCCAGTGCCCTGCAAATTGAGCCCATACCGATCATACAGCGCCCCCTGACCCTACAAAACACCGGACACCGAATCGCCCGCCAAATTTTCATCATTTCATGCGCCTGTGCAAATACCCAAATTTAAGGGGGCTAATTTACAAATTTGCATTTTGTGGCAACACCTCATTTGATTAAACCAATGAGGGAGCCCTATTAATTTTTAATTAGCCTCTCACCCTCATCCTTACATGAAAATCCTTCATGTCCAATCCTGGCCACTCAATTAAAGTGGGTACATCACCACCCTTCATCCACATCTCACCCCCTCCTATTTAATGTACTATCAAGCCCTAATCCCAAAAATTTAACCTAGGAAAACACACCCCAAGCTTTCCCAAACCGTAGCCCCCATTTCTATTTTTCCTTCTCTTCTTCTTCTTCTTTTTCTCCTTCTTCCTTCTTCTTCTTCTTCTTCCCTTCTTCTTCTTTCTTTGGTTTTTTTAAAATTCAAATAGAAGAAAAAGGGGGGGGGAATCCCATCTTCACCTATACTGTATACCCGAGCCCCTTCCCTGTGCACTCCGGCCGGCCATCAGGCGACCCGGCCAACCTCGGCGGCCAGCCCCGAGACCGGCCAGGCCGACCCCATCTCACTGCTGCTCTTCCCCCTGTCCATCCATTTCCGGCCAGCTAGCCGACCCGCGGGCGCCCCACCTTGCTCCGCTGCTCTCCCCCTCCGGTCAGCCGCTGCTCCGGCCCTCTGCTCTCCGGCGGCTTCCTCCATCATCCCTGCCGACCTGTCCAGCAGCGCTCTGTAAGCGCTGCGTCTTCCCATCGTGCGACGTCGTGAGCTCAGCCCATGAGCGATCGGCAACGACCACAACTTCACGCCGTCCTCGTTCACCTCGTTGTCGACCCACCAGCGTCACCACCCTGCACCTCCTGCTGTCGGAATCCGGTGAGAGGGATCCGACGTGGAGGCTCAACTTCGACGGGTTCCGGCGATGGGATCACCAGGAGAAGCCGCCACGTAGACTCCAAGATTGTCTAGGCGTTCGTGGTTCTGCAGATGTAGTGGCCGAGTAGTATCAACAACAGGTTGAAATGTTGGAAGGCTTTGATGAAATGGATACCTTGACTGAGTGTGGTTTTCTTCCTGGCATGTCAAAGGAAGATCGTGAAAGGATGGCTAGAAATGAGACATTTGCCATTCGGATCTCAAACATAGCAAATATAGTTCTTTTTGCGGCAAAAGTTTATGCTTGAGTCGCTCATTAGCAATCTTTCCATCCACACTGGATTCTCTTATTGATCTGTTTTTGGGCTTCATCTTATGGGTTACTGCATTGTCCATGCAAACACCTAATCCCTATCAGTACCCTATTGGGAAGAGGCGCATGCAACCACTGGGCATCCTCGTTTTTGCATCTGTCATGGCAACACTTGGTCTCCAGATAATTTACCAGTCGGTGCTTTCTTTGATATCTGATGAGGGTGAATTCAGCTTGACCAAAGAACAAGAAACTTGGGTTGTGAACATTATGCTATCAGTGACAGTGCAATTCTTGCCCATTACATAGAAGGATGGATAGACCCTGTTGGAGCCATCATTCTAGCATTGTACACCATCCGGACATGGTCGACTACGGTGCTGGAGAATGTAAACTCTCTTGTAGGCCGGTCTGCTGCTCCAGAGTATCTTCAGAAGTTGACATACCTGTGCTGGAACCACCACTCCCATTCCTCCCTCTGCTGTGAGTTTCCTCCTCCCCTCTTTCTTTCTTCACAATGTATGAATGTATATATATATATATAACTAATGTAATGTGTATATACATATATGACTAGTGTATATGTATTTGTATGTATATAATTAATGTGTAGAAGTATATGTATATACGTATGAGTATAAATTCATATACGTATATGTGTATTATTTATTTAATTAATGTTAATACACATAATGTATAGTATATATAATATTGGTATACGTATAAATATATATTTCGTATATACTTAATATATTTTTAATATTAAATGGGTATACATGTATATATGTATATATATTTTGTATATGTATGTAATCAATAATTGGTATATATGTATGTATTATTAAAAGGTCCATATATATATTGTATATATATTTAATTTAGTATAAATATATATTTGGTATATAAATGCATATATATATATATTAGTATATGTTAATTGATATATGTTTAATAAAAACATAATTTGGCATATATAAATAAATGTAGCATAATATATATTTTGGGTATATATATATAAACGTATTTTTGTATATATATATATTCTTATGTACATACAGTTATACCTATTTTGTATATACTTTGGAATAACCAAATATATGTATTATATTTGATTATTAATAATACGTTTAATTGGTGAATATACTCGATAACCCTAGTTGACTAGTGCCCTGCCTAGCATGGCCCTGAGGCCAGTGTTTTGACTGTGTGTTAGCGTAGCATCTGATGCAAATGTGGTTTTGCTTGTGATATGTTATAGGACTGTTGGTTTACCCAGGGGATACTCTGGAACAGGACATCAATAATTATCAGCTAAGGACCCAAGGCGAGTACATTCTCTGATTAGTTTCTAATTTATGATATCTCCTATGTTCACTGTATCTAGTGTAAATATCCATGTTCTTGACACGTTGGTTACACGGATTGGTATCCACGGATCTCGTCATGAGATGTTATTTCTTATACATGGTGTAGCTTGTACAAGACTTGTTTCCTTGATATCTTGTGCATGTACAGACACTGAGACCCGGAGAGATTTGCTACCTCCCTAGGGAATCCCGTGCCATAGCGTACCGTGATTAGATCTACTATACCAGTCGGGGGTGGGGAGTATTTTAGTGTAGATATGTGATCATACCCAACTTTTCATGCATCATAGCTTATCCCACATCTCACGTCGGGTGCGGCCTGACCATCTCCATGCTTCATAGCTGTTACGTGTGATTAGCCTGACCTCTCCATGCATCATAGCTAACCAACGGTTAGCCTGACCTTCGTGAATCATAGCTAATCACATGTAACCAGCCTGATCAAGTTCCCAAGCCGATCACATGTTAAAGCTAGTACTCACACACTTAGTCATAGGACTCTTGCTCATTGACATATTGCTTCTTTTCCTGCATTTACTTACAGTATTTTCAGTATTTCTTTTGTTGTACATTTCTCGTACCTATATATGCATCTGGTATATTTCCATCTAGAACTGCTACATAGTTTATATCATTAATAAAGAACTGCTATTTAGAGATGTACTTTGCTCATTCCTGAATGGAAAATATTTTTCCAGACTGTGACCTTAGTGGACTTGGTTCCGACACTTGAGGATTGGATGTTACTGATTACAGGTATGATTATTTTGTTATTAGACTTGTGTTGTATTCTTTGTTCTTCAAATTCCTATCGTGCTGTAGTTGTGATTGAGTATGTTGTTAATATTTTTATAGTATTATCCGAGTCTCCTTATGGAGTTGGATACTAGCGTGAGATTGTTTAGATAGTACTCGACCTAGACAGCGTTCTACCGCCGATGCTGCGGCGTAGGCTGGACGTACCCACGCACTCGTGCCCCTAAACCGGGTGCGGGTCGTGACACGGTAATTAATTACAAACTCCAAGAATTAAATTCTAGATAAAAATAATTAAATACAAAATTCTATAATTCAGACAGGTGGTCATCTACTGGGCTTCTAGGTCAAGTCTACTAGCTTAAAAATAAATAAACACTGCATATAATACTATATTTAATTATACATCACATAATTATTTAAATTAAATATACTGTCATGCAATTACTTAATTGTAACTACCATAACATTAAATATTATAAAAAGTCAAAAAAATACCCCTGTTTTCGGAACGTGGTAGTGACAAGTCTACCCTCCTTAAAAGAATTTCGTCCTCGAAATTTAAAATCCTCAAAGCAGCATTTATTCATACACATTACTATTTTCCCTCAAAGTTTAAATTCATCATCCATGAGATTAGGTAATTATCCACAATGTCCTTTCATAATTTTTCAAAAATTCTGAAATTATTTGTATTCCTGGAAAAATCCTCGAAATAGAATTAAAGTCCCTTTTTATTAAAATTTTCCTTGAAAGTTTTAGTTAATAATCCAATACTCAGAATTTAATATTCACTCCTCTAATTTAATTTTAATCAATGCACATATAAAATTTAAATCTGTCCCAAATTTGAATTCAAATATTAATCCATCAAAAAATTTTATTCCTCGATTTCCTCTTTCCTCAAAATACTTAACAATGTGATACTTAAGGATTCTCTAATTGCAACATCCCATATAAAATTCTAAAATTCATAACTCGTAATTAAATAAATATATTGATGAATCTCCCAAAATTTTCAAATTTAATAACCAATATATTTATGTCATAATCTTCCTGGAATTAATAAACCACCAATTATGCAATGTTAATTTCTTAACCCTCTATTTAAATCAATGGTTATCCTCGAATTTAATCATCTTGTCTCTCTTGTCAAGTTATAACTCCTTCATGAATCTTCGTCATGGTTAAACCCCAATAATCATGGTCTAAAAATCTTTCCTATAATCATACAACATGCAATCTAAGGGGATATGTACGATCATAGTGTCTTTGTCATGGTATTGCAGTCTCTGTATCAGGGGTACAACTAACTACATTCTAACAAGAAATCATGCATACAAGCTACGGTACTAAGGTATCAGTCAATCAATCAAATAGATAGGAATAGAAGGAAGGAAAGAACAGAACCTGCTAACACATTACCTACAGTATCGGTCTCCTCGACCGTCATCGTAAATGCCCCGCCCTGCTGGGGTGGTTTCCTTCGCGGGTGCTGAGCAATATACGGTTCCACAGGTAGCCTAACTGGATCTCTATAATCTGAAGCTGCGCGCTGGCCGGGAAGATAAGGGGCTAGAAGACAATCCCTTACTCGATGTCCCACAGCGCCGCAGTGCAAACAAAGTCCTAGCCTCGTTCTACAGCTCTCCCAAAGGTGACCTGGCTTCTTACAGAAATGACAAGTCTGCCGTGTCTCTCTCGGAGGCTGTTGCTGATTCTGCTGAACACGGACTGGTGCCTGGTATTGTTGTTAATACTGATACGCCCATGGATGTTGCTGGATAAGAACTGGTGCTAGGTACTGCGGTGGATGCTGAAATGTCCATGGTTGTTGCTGACTATGAAATGGTACTGGGTACTGCTGTTGGTGCTGAATACGGGGATGCTTGGCTGGTCCTGTGCTACCATTCGTATCTCCAAAAGTATTGTGACTCCTCTTAGGCCTGAGGTCCAGATCCTCTTCTGCAATCTGAGCATCCATCAAGATAGCCTCAAAGGTAACGGTATGACGACCAGAAGTGCGTGACCTAATCTCTCTCGTCAGTCCCTTTCTGAATTTTCGGGCTCGATCTCCTGGGTCCCGAATCATAGACGATGTAAAACGGCTCAATCTACAGAATTCTGCAGCGTACTCGTCGACCGACATGTTTCCTTGAACCAAGTCATGAAACTGACTTTCCAAGGTTTCCAATGCCACGTCGGGAAAGAACTTCTCCTTGAAGAGTTCCTTGAAGGTCTCCCAAGTAAGTCCTTGTGCAGTAATTCTCGGCTCTGTGCGATACCACGTGAGTGCGATATCGAACATCTGACTGCCAGCGGCTTCTATCTGCAAGTTCTCCGGAATCTGGGTCAATCGCAGGCTCCTCTCTATATCCTCTAGCCAGTCGTCAGCGTAGAGTATCCCTTCGATGCCTTTAAACTCTCGAGGCATCATCCTTTTGAAGTCCACTATAGTGCCTGATCTCTGCTGCTGGCCAGGAAACTGCTGGTACTGTGCTACTTTCTCCAAAGCTTGGAGAGTCACTTGATGAGCATTCTCCATGTTTTCTCTCATCAGCTTGGTTTGTGCCTGGTGCGCTTCTGCTTGCACCCTCTGAGCCTCAGCTTGAACTCGCTGAGCATCTGCCGTCACTCTCTGGGCATCTACCATGCCCTGGATCAAGGTAAATATCTGCGTTCCATCAATGGACAAACCTCCGGGAATCGGAGTCGGAGGAGGAGGAAGGTTGTCCGTCACAGCTGCGGCAATCCTCTGAGCAGGTGGGGGAGGAGGATCCCCGAAAAGTGCAGACACTCCTACGTGCATCGAAGATATAGGAGGAACTACTGCTGTCTGTCCCTCAGGTGGAGAGGTGACAGGCCCCTCTAAAGCTGATGTTCCCGCTCTCATAGACCGTGTCTGCGGCGACATCCTGAAGACAGATCCCAAAGAATCAATTTAGGCAAAATGCGATATCATCAAGGAAGGACAGTACAGTTCTAAAGAGCAACATTCAAGATAAAAGATTGGAAATAAATCCTAGTTGTGATTGCACAGGTCAAAGATACATCCAAGGTCTGATACCTCTACTCCCTAGGTACCACAGTTCTACTAGAAACATACTCACTGCTAGCTTCCTTACCTACTGTAATCGCTGATACTATTTATCCTTATCACTCAAGTGCATATCAAATACAACACATCATACTAAGTACTGCTCTCTCCAATACAATCCTAGATGAACACCTAAGTCAGTTGGCAGTGAGATCTCAATCATGCTCAAGCCAACATATCCTTACATATGCACCTCATCTATCATATACTAATATATCTCTCTCACTATAAGATTTTATTCTCCAAACAAGGTCCTCGAAACTAACTCCTTGAATAATTTAAAGTATAATGCATATACCTTCCTCAAAGGTTAATTTTTAAATACTGAAATGAAAACTTAATCACAAAATCCTTACAGACTTGTCTAGGTTCATCAAATTGAATCTGAATTCCTCAAAAATAAAATTTTAATAACATAATATCTCGACTTCTTAAAATTCAAAAATGCAATTCGTTTTCAATCTTTAAATTTAAATCCATATCTAGTAATCCAATAGCCCTAGTGTTTATCTTCCTCGCTGTCCTCATCGACATGGGTCATCAATAATACCATAAATTAATCTACAAATTCATCTTGATATGAAATTAACCCTACTATGAAACCAAAATCCTAACTTAATAACTAATCAACAATCAACAAATGAGAATGGACGAAACAGGGGAATGATTTTAAATTGGAAATTATAACAAGATTCTCAGGGGTCATCCCAGGAATCTCTCAAGGAATTATGATTGAGTATTCGCTCTCGTCCTAGTATCCTTTGTCCTAGATCCTATCGCAGGTACGCAGTAGTGTAAAAAAGATGCCACACTACCACGACATCGCACAACTTGCGAAGTCTGACCTGCATGGGCCACCACTAAAAACGTGTCACGACCCGCACCCGGTTTAGGGGCACGAGTGCATGGGTACGTCCAGCCTACGCCGCAGCATCGGTGGTAGAACGCTGTCAAGGTCTTGATACTATCTAGCCAATCTCACACAAGCATCCAATCTCCATAAGGAGGCACGGATGACACAAATAAAATGAACACATACTCAATCACAGGATTACAGCACGATAAGATAGCGAACAAAAATTAAATACAACACAAGCCAAAAAGTAATAACTTAACTCAACAAATATCCCAGTCATCAAAAATTGTCGGAGACAAATCCGGTACCAAAAGTCTGCTAAAAGAACTAATCAGAAAACTAGAAAAATTAGTGATTCCGGCTAGACCTCCCGGAATCACAACTAACTATCAAGCCCAAGTGCAGCTACTCACCATATGGTCCATAAAGTGTTGGCTACCGATCCTTTAAGGCATAGTCTGGAAAAATATTTCCAGTCAGGAAGGAGCAAAGTACAATCTCAAATAACAGTTCCATTAAATTGATAAGGACTATAAAGCAATAAACATGTGATGCTAGCTACTGAGAAGACAGTAAAATAAATGTAATGGCAATTAAAGAGAGACAGACAATATAAAGAGACAGGCAATAGGCAAAATGATACAGTCAGTGCATGTATAAAAATAAGAAGGACAAGGAACAGTATTATATACAGGTGATGTAGTATATAATTTAAATAGGGAACTGTAATCTATTCTAAGTGTTTGAAATAGTAGTTTCAAAATGTGATCGGCTTGGGAACATGTACGATAGCTACAGGGCCTGGCTAATCATGGGTAAAGAGCATGATTAATACTTACATTGTTCTACACTACAATAAGAGGTTATGATCACATTTCTTACTAAATACTTCCCCGCCCCCAACTAGTACTGTGGATCCAACCATGATACGTCACGATACACGAGCAAGTCCAATCTATCATGTACGATGTCTAATATACATGTCGTGTACAATGTCAATACGATAATCAATGTAACATCTCATGACTGCAGATCCAAGCTATACTAGTCCGTGTAGCACAGTGTCAAGGATTCAGTTGTAACATTTTAAGATTATTAAATTTATAAAAATTATCAGAGAATGTACTTGCCTTGGGTCCTTAGCTGGTATTTATGGATGTCCTGTTCCAGAGTATCCCCTGGGTAAACCAACAGTCCTATAAACATATCACAAAGCAAAACCACATTTGCATCAGATGCTACACTAACACAGTCTAAAAATACTGAGTTCGGGACTTCTCTAGGTATGATACTGGTCACCTAGGATTACCTAGCAGATAAATATATAAGACACATTACCTGTTTAACTAACATATACATTAATGCTTACAATATATATATACACCAAATTTAGTACATATACAATATTTATATGCATCATTTAATTATATGTATACTATATATACAGGTTGAACAATATATTACTATATACATTAATTTTATATATTAAAAATATACTAAGTATGTATACAAAATACATGTATATACATATACAAGTTATATATATATGAGAATACGTAGTTATATATTAATATGTTGAAAATACATATGCCACATTACTACAACCAATATTGTATAAAACAAAATATATATTGAATATCTATATAGATATATATATACCAAATCTTATTATATTTTCCATATACATATATATATGTACACATATATATATACCAATTACCAGAATACGTATTTACATACTTATACATTTATACCAAAATACGTATTTTATTACATATATTCTATATGAAATATACCAAAATAATACATATATATATTAAGGGAAATACACATATACATATTTATTTAAATATGTATATATATATATATAAATCATATTAAATGTATATACATATACATATACACCAAAATACGTTTATATATATATATGTATACTAAAATATATATATATATATATTATGCTTATACAAGCGTATTAACATTAATTAATAATAATACTATACACATACCTACACATTAATATATACAAATACATATACACATTGCATTCACATTAATTTAATAAATGCTATACTTATATATGTATTTATATACTCATACGTATATACGTATGTATATATATATACATATATATATATATACATATATATATAAAGGAAGGAAGAGGGAGAGAGGAAGGAGACTCACAGCGGCTGTCGGGGTGGCTGGCCGGCCGGCCGGAGGGGAGCTTGGTCGCTGAGGGGTGCTCGAGGAAGAACAGCAGCGGCGAGGGAGGAATGGAGAAGCGGTTCGTCGGGTGTCGGGCTGAACAGGCCGGAGGGGACTGTGAGCAGGCCAGCGGAGGAGTTGTTCAGTCGCCGGTCGGGTTGAGCGAGCGGTGCAGCGGCCGTCAGAGTAGTGCAGGGTCGGGCAGGCCGGAGCAATGGCCGGGTGGTTGGGTGAACCGCATAGGGAGGCCGGAGCAATGGCTCGGTGGAGTTGGCTCTGGTGGTGGAGGAGGCTCGAGGAGGAATGGGGAGCAGCCGGGAATCAGTGGAGGGGAGGTGATCGGCTCGACGGGGACTCGAGCGCGGGGGATGAATTCGTGAGGGGGTCGTCGGACGCCGGAGTACTGGGAGTCGGGTGGACAGCAGGGAGCAAGGGGCCGGAGTTGCAGCCAGCGGAGGGAGAGGTGGAGGATGGTGTAGAGAAGATGGGGGCCGGCTGAACTGATGGCCGGCCGAACGCCGGGGTCGAGCTCGGCTCATGAAGCCGCGGGGAGGCCAGTAGGGTGGCCGGACTGATGGCCAGCGGGAGGGGTTCGTCTGGGGCGGTACCGGAGTACAGAGGTGAAGGGCTGCGGGGAACTCGGCCGCTGGAGGGAGACCACCGGAAACAATAGATGGGGGAAATGAACAGTGTTCCCCCCTCCCTTCTCTTTGAATTTGAATTCAAATGAAATAAAGAAGAAGGAGAAAGGAAGAGAAGAAGAAAAGAAGAAAATGAAAAGAGAAAAATGAGGAAGAGAAAGAGAGCTACGGTTAGGGAGGCTTGGGAAGGTGTGCTACCTAGGTTTTCTAGGGATTAGGGTTTGATGGGACAAGACATAATATAGGGAGAGAGGGTGTTGTAAAATCAAGGTGGTGATTGACCCCCTTTAAATGAGGGGTCCAGATTTGCCATGGAGAAAAATAATTCATGGAGGAATGAGGGTGAGGTTTAATTAAAAATTAATAGAGCTCCCTCATTGGTTTAAACGAATGGATGTTGGCACCAAAAATGTAAATTTGCAAATTAGTCCCCTTAAATTTGGGTATTTGCACAGACGCATAAAATAACGAAAATTTGGCGGGCAATTCGGTGTCCAGTGTTTTGTAGGGTCAGGGGACGCTGTATGATCGGTATGGGCTCAATTAGCAGGGCGCTGGAATTAAATTGGGATTTCAGAATTGGTTAAAATAGTATCCTCAATTTAATTATAAATAAATGCAAGTTGTGTTCTAAAATTAATTAGGAGTACATGGGGCCAAAATCAGGTCAGGTCATCAATACCAATAATGAAGTAGACTCAGAACAAAATATTACCCTAATTTGGGCCGCACGAAAAATAGGTCAAGATTGCCTCCAATTTAAATTGGAACGCACAACGATACAAAATAGGGATTTATTAAATAACGTCCGCGATAATTTTTGTGCGGCTAGAAATAATGCACAGAGAGCATAATTATGAGTTACAAAAATAGCAGAATGGAAGGCGGGCATGTCTAGGGCAAGATTGTGAAATTTGTTGGAAGACAAAAGTCAGGGTAGCGCTCCAAATGTCGAAGCAAAGGCAACGCGCAATAATATTAAATAAAATACGGTAATTAATTACAAACTCCAAGAATTAAATTCTAGATAAAAATAATTAAATACAAAATTCTATAATTCAGACAGGTGGTCATCTACTGGGCTTCTAGGTCAAGTCTACTAGCTTAAAAATAAATAAACACTGCATATAATACTATATTTAATTATACATCACATAATTATTTAAATTAAATATACTGTCATGCAATTACTTAATTGTAACTACCATAACATTAAATATTATAAAAAGTCAAAAAAATACCCCTGTTTTCGGAACGTGGTAGTGACAGAAAAGTCTAAGCCTCTCCAGCTGGTGGTACTATATCAAGTGGCTCTACGGGTACTGGCTCAACTGTCTTACCATCATGTAGTCCATAATACGTAGGATACCATTCCTATAATGAATCATATAAAAAATATATTCAGTCAGGATTGGAGCAAAGTACAACCCAATAGCAGTTCCTATAATTGATAAAAACTATGAAACAACAATAACAATAAAAATAAATGATAGAAATAACTGAACTAGCAAATATCAAGAGAAAGAATATCATGGTAAATAATGGCAAGAGATGAGCACAATATGGTTAGGAACAATTATGTAATAAACTGAACAATTATGTAATAAACTGAATAAAATAAATAATAATAATAAATGTGCCTTAAAATATTAGTAAGATAATGTGATCGACTTGGGCCTAACACGGGCTATATATAAAAGGTAAGCTGGCGTGATCACACATGAGTTGCATGATCTGTTAACTATCACGGGCTACACTATATCACGGACTATATGGTATGATCACATATCCACTAATATCTCCCTATTCCCCTGACTGGTACACTGATCCGAATCACGATATGTTATAACACGTATATCATACTGCACTGTCTATAATATCATGCACTATGAACATGGTTTATTTAATTATGAAGATATCACGATAATCACTGAGTAATTACGAAGTACGACATGGTGATCCCTGATTTATCACAATAATAATATCTCATGCTAAGGATCTACGTATACCAATCTGTATGACCATCGTGTCAGGAATCAAATATATCAATACTAAATACATGAAACATAGAGGCTGTCAAATAAGAAACTATCAGAGAATGTACTCGCCTCTGTCCGGAGCAAATAATGTTACTCGGTGTCCGAACTAGTGTCACACGCACCTATATATGAATAATAAGTCAAATTTAGGTGCAATAAAGAGAAATGAATTAAATGCACTACTACATGCTCTTCTAAGCTAACACTAAATACACACTAATTAAACAAAGTCAAATTAAGTCCATACTAAGGTTAATAGGTCTAACTATGGTTGAACCAAGGTTTTCCTATCTATGGGGTTAATACCTTAACCTTAACTGATACATCAATACTAATCCAACTTATACTATACTGATACTACATATGACATAGCTCTAACACTAACTACCCTATCTAACTTATAATATAATATTAACATATACTATATATATATATATATATATATATATATATATATATATATATTAGTAGCTAACTACTATGACTATCACTGAACTAACAGATACTAACTCTAACTGATACACATTATCCTTGACTGACTACTGCTCTCTAATAACAGGGATACCCCCATTGACCCAGGTCTGAGACTGACTCAGTCTCTACTTAATATTTGATACACCATAGTTTATAAGATGGTAGGTACCCCTCTCTCTTCTTACTGCAATTGTTGTTAAGAACACCAAAGTGGATATACAATTACCCCCAACTCCTAAAACAACATCCTACACTCAACTAACCACAATACCTTAGTAATACTACTGTAGGTACCATATGAACTCTCTCCCGAACTTCCTTTGGACACCCTGCTACTGCAACTACTTGCCTACTGAACATCGACTGATTTAATTCAGAAGTTCCCCTTTTCCAGTGCACTCGAAGTGTACTGCAGCTATTGCTTGTTCTATCAGCAGTATACTACACTGCTAGGCAATTCTTGCCAACACTGCCATTGAACCAACATCTGATACATCTATAAACTTCCCTAGCAACTATATATGAACTTAGTGTTAGGTACACACTGCAATCTACTTCCCCTCCATATTTATATCATATAACACCCATAGCATATGCTTACATATACTAACATAGGCCTACACATATAACATCTACACTTGGACACTCATGCACATTCACTAACACTCACTAACTGCTTCCACAATACCCAAATGTGCACAGACACAGTGACACACTAATATCACTGCTTCTACTCCTCAAAACAAACAGTACTCACCCAACGTCTCACACCATAGTTTACACACTCTTGACACAGTTAATCATATATATATATATATATATATAAATATATATATATATATATATATATATATATATATATATATATATATAAACACACAATGGTCATTATATCAAACACTAAATATGCTATAAGCAGTAGTCCATGATTGTCTAAGAGATTGTCAAAACTCACAATAAGCCCCAATAAATCTTCCTGCATATAAATTACACTTAAGTATAATGAATGTAACTTGCTACAAAGAGAATTGAGGAGTAATTGCACAAAACACCCAAATTGGACTACATATCACATGATATCGCACAGTATCGTGATACGGCCTACTCGTGTCCAATTATGTACACGTAGCTAGTATCATAATCCTGATCTAAGTCTATTATGACCAACCTAGGCTCATGACACACACTTGATATGTCCACCTCGTAATTCCTCCAAAATACATACAAAAGCTTATGTATATGACATAATACACTACCAAATAGAGTAGAACTTGTTCCTATAGGTAGTCCTATGACATAGGGTGGTTATTAGTAGTCAAATGTATGGTTTGGAAGCTACAATGAAAAAAAAATTTAAAATTACCAATTGGAAGATGGATTCCCAATAAAAACTCAAGTCGACACAATCCGGATACGATATCTTCACCAATACTCCTCCTCCTTGTGCTTCTTGCTTCTCTAAACTCCAAAGCTCCTTGATGAATGAAAATGAGAGAAAATGGAAATGAATTAAGATAGAATTTTATGGAGAGAAAGAGTGGAATTTGGGATCTAGAATTTGGGATATAAAAAATGAATGAACAAATAAAAGGAGAGAGAGAGAAGAGACTCTTATGGACGACCCCCCTTTTTCTCCTCTCCAACTCCAAGTAACATAAAATCGTATAAATGCCCTCCAATGGTTCATTATGAAGAATAATAATGAGGGCTAAAATGGAGAGTTTCTACACTAATACAAATTAGTCTAATCTCCTTAATTAGTAAAGGGGAAATGATCTAATTAGGTCTAGTCCATGTTGGGCTCACTAATTTGTCATGACAAATCTAATGGGTTCACTAGTGTCAAGTCGAACTAATAGGCTAGCCCACTATTGTAAATAATTAATACAAAGCATCAATAATTATATACATACTAATAATATTAAATTCTTAAAAATAAAATAACTAGACCAATTACTAAATTATCCCTATTTGAAAAAGTGAGGGTGACAATTTCGGACACCATTAGGATTATACTGTTACATAGTAATGCCTTTTAGCTTAAAGAATGCAGGGGTAATGTACCAACGGACCATGAGTATAATCTTTCGTGAATATTTGTGGAAGATGGTGGAATGTTATATGGACGACATCGCAAGAAAGAGTTATTTCAAAGATGACCACCTCCAAGACTTGAAGACAATGTTCGACTTGATGCACCAATACTAGCTCAAAATAAATCTGACCAAGTCTTTCATAGGAGTCTTCAGTGGAAAGTTCCTCGGATGCTTTATAACCTCAAAAGGTATCCATCTTCACCCTGACAAAGTAAAATCTATCCTTAAAATATGGCCCCCACCTAACCATAAGGAACTTCACGAACTGCAAGGCCGATTGGCGTATATCAGGAGGTTCATATCAAACCTCTTAGGTCAAAATCGGCCATTCACTCAATTGATGAAGAAAGGCTTAACATTTTTTTTGAACAAAGCATGCAAGCCGGCATTCGACGACATCAAATAATATGTTAAAAATCCTTCAGTTTTTGTGGCTTCTATTGTGGTAAGACATTTATTGTTGTATGTTCGAGCAATGGATCATTTCTTAGAAGCTATTCTGAAATAGAAGAATAATGAGACAATGAACAGGCTATATACTATCTCAGTCGCATGATGGTCGGTGCCGAGCTGTCAGTCCCCTTTTCCGGCGCACATTGGTGCATTCCTCTATGCCGCACTTTGGCGCACAATATTTGTTAGTCTAGACCAGACCAAAGAGTTATGGAGAGAGTGGGTTTGGTTGGATTGATGGAATGTATGGCTTAGATGGGTTTAAGTGATTCAATGGTCCACATCTACAACCTAAATCTATATATTCCTATCTCTCTCTCTACTCCTTATCTTTCTCTTCCTTAGATTTTCTCTCCCTCCGTAGGCAAGTACATCTTGCACAAGAAGAATAACTATCAATTTATGCATGCTGTTGATTCTTAATAATTCTTGTTTATTTTCTAGCTCATATTATTGGGACTGAGCACCCCTTCATATTTAATATTTTTTTCTTGATTTTCTTAGTTGGAATTGCATGGATCTGAGTTTGGTCTATGGGTTCACTTTTTTTTTTGGGGTTTGATATCCCAAAAACTTTGTGTTTCATAAAACTAATTTTCTCATAATGTAGAGTACCATATTTTATGTAACTTTGCATTTAGTCATGCTTGATTTATAGTCCAACTAATTTCAGGACTGAAACTTGATATAATACGTATACCAAAATGGCTGACTGGAGAAGAAGAACAACGCTCTGTGAAAAGTATGCAAAATGACCCCTTTGGCATAGAAATACGTATGTTTCACTTTGGGCGCATTGGTGTGTTGTCCCAATTCTTCATGTGTACTAATCATACTGCACTCAGTCTCCTAGCAAAAGTGCACTAGTCACACTCCTTGAGTCATTAGCGCACATTCGATAGGTAAACTCAATTGGCGCACTTTGGTGCGTATTCAATCAAGTTCTTCGTGGAAAACCAAGAGAAAGTGCGCCATATTCAGTCAGAGCACTTTTTTGTGTTTGGCAATGTGGCACACTTTTTCTATGTTTTGTCAGTGGCGCACTTTCCTTACGTTGGTCTACTCGCGTATTTCTTCCCTCTTCGTTTCCTTAGGGACGAAGCTTTGGTTGGTTTCTTGATTTTTATATTTTTGATTTTTGTGCTCCTCGACTGACGAGTTTCTCGACTGACGGGTTTCTCGACTATCGAGCTTTAACCTCGGATTGTGCGTTTTGTCCTTTAGCTAGCTTGCTTGCGTACTTTCTTTGAAAGAATGTCTTATTCTTGCATGCACACTTTTGTCAAGTGCGTCGTATTGGTTAACTTGACAAAGTACGCCACCCACTTTATAGCTTGTGCACTTTCTTGTGAAAGTGTGCCAACTTTGTTTCAGAGAATTTGTGCGCCAACCTTATTTTAGTGAGTTTGTGAGCCAATCTTTTTTCAGCGAGTTTGGGCGCCACCCCTTTTGAAGTATTTTAATTATTGTGTTCTTTTGTCCTATTTGGAATGTTTCTTATCATCCTTCATGTGGTTGATCCTGGTACTGCTTGTATTATGATTCTTAGGAAGAATGGACTTAGAAACAGACCTCATGCTAGACGTGACCATGTGCAAAGATTGGCTTCATACATGGCATGAATATGTGTTAGACTTGAGTTTTTCTTAGTAAACTAGAATAAGTGAATAGTGACTAACCAGCTATGTGTATGACATAAGCTTCGTGTTATAATATGATCAAGATTCATGTGACCCAAAGATAATTAGTAATTAGACTCGAATACTATATCTATGTGGATACTATTATTGCCTGATAAAATTACTGATCTAATATGCGCTAAGATGTGATATATCGTGTTACGTGTTAAAGTGATTATATTTGGTTTTTGCATCGAGAAAGCCTCCAAATTCCTTAACGCGTTATACTTTAAATATATTATTTTTCCATCACGGGCATGATATACGAGTCGAGTACCAAAGCTTGGCTAGGATATTAATTTATTAAATGTTGGATACACGCTCGGGTGAATCCAGATTGAACTTCCATGGATTCGTATCTAGCATGCCCATAATTTGTATTGTATCTAGCGTGCCCATAATTTATACGATATCTTAAGAGAAATTCTCATGTGGCCATGCCTTAAAAATTTTGAACACAATATAGGATTAATTAAGCAATTAAAAGTGGTAGTAACATGGGGAGAAAATGGTATCTTGAGATCATGCCAATGAACCTTCCCACAGAGATTTAATCTAAGTACGCTGTGGGTTGGCTACCACAGATACTGTATATCATCTGCCTTAGTGGAGTGCAGTATCTGACCTATTATAATATTGCGGAGCCAATATTTCACTATAGGAATATTAGATCCGCTAATACCGTATTTTCGCACAATGGCCCTATGAGGAACTAGTGCATCTCTTGGAATACCTGTATATTTGTCTATTGGCTAGGTTAGCTTATGTTCATCAATGGTGTGATATAAGGATATATTATGTATTATTCTAAGATAACCTCAGACTCCACAAATAGCAAGCCGAACAAGTTATTGGCCGATTTTATAAATTGGACTTGGTTGTGATTGTATTATTTTGTTAGTAGCATAGAGAAATGGACTATCATAGTGTGATAGATTCAACACTTGTCCTTGTTTGGTTGTAGGGTTGGGCCTTTGTGATAGGATATGTCATGGGCCTACACTACAACACAGAAATATTATATATTTTATTGCTTTAGGTTTTGTTCTTCTTTTCGTATTTTCTTTTAGGTACATGCTATTTAGGGTCTAATCCCACTGGTTTTGCATGGCCAGGTTTCGAGACAGCACCCGAGGATCCATTGCACTTTTCTCCGACTAATGACGCGTACCAGGAATATGACCACCAACGATAAAGAGTGGGTTCCTTTATTCACTGCTCATTTTTTGTAACTATATTCTTTTGCGCGTTTAATCAACCGATACCTGTTAACCGACAAATCTGGATACTAGTTCCTTACATGGCTGTATATATTCAGACTGTAGCTGACTCACTATCATGTATATCTTGATCTTGCATTTGGCACATCATTCTGTATCGCCATATCTCTGAAGAACATTCTAATGTTGCATTTGGGAAGCCTTACTGCTTATTCTGAAGTATTTTATATTATTGCTTCTTGTTTGAATGATTGAGATATAGAAGTTCTTGACCCTAGGAGACTTGATTGTAGCATGCACCCTATAACAACCATATTTCTAGAATCGGGGTAATTTTGTTATTTTGTATTATTTTAAATATAGTGATTATAATTTATTTAATATAGTGCATATTATATATATATATATATATATATATATATATATATATATATATATATATTGTTGACTAATATTATTATTGGTTGGTAGATTGGATTATTTGATTAGATATGACTCTAGTGGACCTAACCAATTTGACATGACAACTTAACTAATTAGTTAGACTTGTTCATTTAGACCCAACTAGTTAACCATTCTAATTAGATTAGTGTTTGGACTTAACCTTCATTAGGAATAGAAGATTACTCCCTAATTAATTTCTTCATGAAAACCCTCAAAGGGTATTCTGGACATTATACATTACTTGGGAAAGGGGATAGGTGGCTAGCCCTATTTGTGGGGAGGGGCTTTCTCTCTCCTCTCATTTGTCATTCCAATTAATTTTCTATTTGGTGTTCTTTCCCAAATTGACTCATTTTTTCACCAAATTTAACCTAATTTATACCAATTTTCTCTCAATTTCATCATCTAAGAAGCATTGGAGCTTGGATTGCAAGGAGCACTTAAAGGAGAAAAAATTGATAAGGAGAATTGTGTCATAATTGTGTCCATGAGCATTTCATTAGGAATTCATTTCCTAATAGATAAATTCTGAATTCACCCCTTAATTTAGACTCTAATTTATGCATTTAACCATTAGGAATCATCCATTGGCTTAGGGCTACCCATAGGAGCAAGAACTAGGTTCATAGGACCCCTATTATGACCTCTATATGGTGATTTATGCCAATTTTGGGGGAGTTTCGAGATTATTGTACCAAGTGTTTATCATTACGCCAGTTAGATCTAACTAGACTTAGATTGAGTGTATGAGAGGTTATAAATGTCCATAATTGGACACGAGTAGGCCGTATCGTAATACTTTGTGATACGGGATAATTTTTGGGGGTTTTCCTTGATACTTGTGACACACATACAAAATTCCACACCACACTTTATAATAGCTATCAATTATTCTTATCAGGATTTAATTATGATATATGACTTGTTCATGGGCTTTGGGGAGAGTTTGGTAGGAGTATAATGGGTGTATCACAAAAGTATCATAGAACTAGTAAGATACTAGGGTGATGCTCCTCTAGTGTTTGTTATATTGCCATGTATTGTATACTATCTTAGAACCTTAGATGGATATATATATATATATATATATATATATATATATATATATATATATGTGTGTGTGTGTGTGTGTGTGTGTGTGTGTGTGTGTGTGAGTGCATAACTTGATTTATATATATATATGAGTGTCTATAGAGTTGGAGTGTATATTGTGTTGTGTGTGTGTAGGCTTAGTGTAGGTCTGTACAGACCTATGTAAAGGGTACAGGCAGTACAAAAATGTACTGCAGTTCTCATGTGTGCAGGTTTAGGGGGGTGTACTGTGCAGTCTTGAGCACAGTGGATTTGAGTGAAGTAGCCTGGAGATTAGAGGGGGATACAGTGGAGTAGAGGGGACTGTGGTAGGAAGTGTTGCAGTTGTGGGTTGAGGTAGGGATGAAGTGTGTGCATCTGTGATAGTATGTTCAGTGTATAGGATGCAGTTGGTGTTTGCTTTAGTGTTCATGTTAGGGGATGCAGTAGCAACACCAAGCTTTAACAGCTGTTGTAGCAATGAGAGAGAGGTGAGGTATTGGTATGGGTAACAGTTGTTGCAAGGCATGTTAAGGAGTATGTGTTTGATTATTGAATGTATGATCAGTTGGTGTTGTATGAGCTTGAGTCTGTAGGAACTTAATTATCTAAGGATCTGACACTGCGGTATTATAAGGTGGTCTAATAGGTGGTGTCTTCTTTTTATCCTATTGTGTTTTAGTGTCAGTAGTGTTACAAAGGGAACATATGTTGACTGTGTTCAGTTCTACAAGTATACCAGTAGGTAACAGGAATGTGAGGGAGTATAGGGTGAGTTCTTTGATAGGAGTATAACAGATTATCAGTTGAGTTAAGTGTGTTGAGGGCAGTAGCAGATCTGATTCCAAATAGTACCATATGGGTGAGTTCTAGTGCCAATTACCCATGTATGTGAGTATAGGTGTTATATATAGGTTGGTATCAATGAAGTGAGTAATCTATGTGCCAGATCAAGAGGGTTGGGTGGACTAATTAGAATATCAGTTGGGTGTTCTGACCTGAGAAAAGGTTGCTCATCTTAGAATATTGTTGAGGGCATTGGGGTGTTCAAGGAAAAGTGAAGGGCTCGGGTTTAAAGGGACATCATGCCAGTTCATACATGGAGCATAAGTATTGGAGATAGTAGTAGCAGTAGTAGTAATATGAATGAGGGGGAAACTTGGTTGCTATAACCTTGGGTAGAGAGAGGGAGTGAGGTGTATTGGTGCACTGCAAGATTGGATGCAGGTAGGAGATCTGCAACAACAAACACATTGATAGCAAGGAGTGAGTACATGTAGGTAAATATTGATGGATTAGGTAGCAGCAGCAGTTGCATATGATCAAGTAGCAGTAAGTGCAGGAAGAGGGGAAAAATTGAATCCAGGTAACAATAAGTCAAGAGAGGCCTTGGTGTATTAGTCTAATTATGACTTTTAAGTGTCTAGTTAATATAATGTCTAAAGTCTTGTATTAGTTAAGGTAAGGTAGTAATATTAGTTAAGTATACTTGTTAAGGTAATACATATTTGCTAAGGTAAGTATTAGAGTCCATACTATATATATATACACGTTCATATAGAGTATACTAAGATTACATAGAGTATCATATTATCTAGTATATAGATATCTTAGTACTACTAGCTAGTATAATACTAATATGGACCAGTTACCTTAGTTTGGACCAAGAAGTTAGGTATGACCTAAAAATAACCTAGTTCGGCCTAGTTTGACCTAGGAATGACCTAGAAAATTATATTTAGTGCATTTATGGCTCATTTATCATTCTTTACATCCCTTTGACATGATATTCATATATAGGGTTGTGAGACACCAGTTCGGACACCGTTTGATACCATTTGTTCAGAACTAGAGGCGAGTACATTCTCCGATAGTTTCTATTATTTTATAATTACTATAATGTAAGTATTTAAAAATGTATTAGTTGATTCCTGACAATTGGTATACGGATTAGTATACACATGGATCTTCAGTCATGAGATTTTATTTATTATTTTATTATTTTATTATTTCTTGTGTTCTCGTTTGGTTTAGACAATATTTAATACTAGACAATGTTTAATGTTAGACAATGTTCATTGAGTATCTTGCATCGTAACGTGTTATGGTTGGATCCATTGTACTAGTCAGAAAAAGAGAAAGTGTTAGCTAGATATGTGATCAAAGCCTAGACAATGTTCAATGTTCAATATTTAAGTTAGACAATATTTATCCAACATTTAAGTAGACAATATTTTACCCAAGCCGATCACATATCTAACTAGTATTTTAAACACTTAGTATAGTTACAGTTGTTCACCATATTCTATTTTATTATCTTTATTCTATTTCATCGTGATTAGTTTCTACCATATTGCTCTACTATATATGTCTCTTCTCTACCAAAGTATGATATTGTTTCATTATTTTTCGTCTTGTATTACTTTCTCTATTTTTGTTTATAGTCATTATCAATTAATTAGAACTGCTATTGGGTTGTACTTTGCTCCAATCCTGACTGGATATATTTTTCAGATGAGTGGTTACAGGAGATGTGTCCCTTCTTTTATAGGCCATAAGTTGGAGAGCCGACTGAGGATTAGTACCATCTACTGAGGCGACTTAGATTTTCATTAGCATATTGTAAATATTTCAGTTGTAGACATTAGCATGTATATATTACTTGAGACTTGTGTTGTAGCTAGACTATTAGTCTTGGATATACTTTATTATGATTTTGTGACTCTTCCTTCTATTTTATATCGTGTCTTTATCTTCCTTTTGTTTTATATTATGATTGAGTATAGATTATGTAAAACCCCTCGACCAAATTTAGGTCTACTTGGCTTAGATAGAGAGATTAGGGTTAATTTGGATTTAATTAGAATTAGAACACGGTGTTTATCATTTATTGTGCAATATTTTAATCACTTAGTGCACTTACCGTTGCTTTAATATTTGGAGTGCTACACTAGCATTTGCTTCCAAACAAGCTTCACACACTTTTCCTAGACGTGCCAGCCTTCCATTCTGACCCTTGTGTAACTCATAAATACCTTCCCTTGTGCTTCATTTTAGTCGCACAATATTCGTTACAAACGTCCGTTCTTAAATTCAAATAAATCCAACTTTGCATCCTTGTCTGTTCCAATCGAAATTGGAGACGCAACCTCGACCCATTTTGTACAACCTAAAGTATGACAATATTCTATTTTGAGTCTTCTACATCCATGACACTTGTGTCCCACCCAATTTTAACCATATGTATTTCTAATTAATTAAAGAGCACCAATTACACTAATTTTAATTAAATTGGTGTAAGGACCCAACCTCACCCAAAACTACACCCAACTCCAACCCAAACCCACATTCACACCCTCAAGGTTCATACTAAATACCACACACCATTTTATCCCACAACATAACACCAAATATGGTGTTTTGTCTCATCCAATCCTAATTTCTATTTATTGTGCAATTTCTCAATTGTTAAGGGGCTTTCATGCAAATAAGCAATGAGGTGTCCCCCTCTCATTGGCCCAAATACATGAAGAACACACACACACCCATGACCGATCCACCTTATATTTTCTCCCTCATTGGTTGTACTTGCTACCACTTTCCACCCTCACATCACCACCCTCCATTCAAAATCCATCAATCCTAGCCCTCCCTTCATCATGTTATGGTTTCCCAACTCCCCATAATTCTATGTCCAGCCAGCCCTAATCCTAAGGAGAGCCCCCCTCTCTCTCTCTCCTACATATACTACCCATACCCTCTCTCTAAAACATACACCAGCCCAAAACCCTAGGAAAAATGAACTACTCAATCACCTCCCTCACCCAACCTGACCGGCTTCCCTATCTCCCCCGGCCACCTCCCTCAGCCAACCGCCACCACCTCGGTGCAGCACAGCTACCACCAGCCTGACCCCCTCCATCCTTCCTCCTTCCAGACATCAACCGCCACCACCACCAGCCGCCGGTATCCCCACCAGCAGCAACTGCAGCAGACACTTCCCCCCTCGACTTCCTCTTCCCCGACCCGACCTGATGCCCCGACTCCCCATATCCACCACAGCCAACCGCCACCATCTCCACCACCATCCTCGCCGTCTCCACCACCGTCCTCACCATCTCCACCTCCATCACAGTCGCCATTACCAACGCCACCACCACCAACATCACCACGGTTGAAACCACCACCACCGACCCCTTCTCTCCCAATCACCCCCCGCTACCATCGCCGGTCCTCCATGACCAATGCACCACCACCGCCAGTGCCCCCTCTCCCACGACCCACACGCCACCACCACCGATCCCCCGAGGCTAACCCGCCACCGTCGGAGCTGCCGCAGCTGCTGCTTCATTGCCTGCCATTGCCAGGGAGCTGCTGCTGCTGCTGTACAAGCCGGAGCTCCGCCCTCCCTCGCCGGAGACGGCCACTACGTGCGGCGGACACCCCACCCCGGACACGACGTCGGTTAGGTACTACCCATTCCTCGTCGTATACGCGTATTATGTATTTATGTATTATTTATATGTATAGGTATATTTATGTATAAACATATATATATGTATTTATATTTAAGTTATTATATGTATTTATGTGTGTTTATGTATATATATATATATATATATATATATATTATCATATTTATATTAATGTATTTATATATATTGTATTATGTATAAATGTATTATGTGTATGTATTTATATTTAATGTATTATTACAGTTATATTTAATATATTTATGTATTATTTATATGTATAGGTATATTTATGTATAAATATATATATGTATTTATATTTAAGTTATTATGTATTTATGTGTATTTAATATATATATGTATTAATGTATTTACATATTTAATGTATTACTGTATTTATATATTTAATGTATTTAGATATTAATGTATTAATATATATATATATATATATATATATATATATATATATATATATATATATATGTGTATTTATGTATTTGCATTTGATGTATTTATGTATTTATATTTAATGTATTTACGTATTTGTGATTTCTGTATTTATGTGTATGTAGCCTTGCGGCTGCAAAAAGATTAGGACATTTAAGGCCTGTAATTCGGGTCGTTCTCTGTTAAAACTTATGGCATTTCCACGAGCAAACCAATCCAATCCCGCAAAGGATTGTTCATGGAACTACTATTGAGATTATTCGGACCATATTTCCAAGTATCATCCTGATGTTTAGGTTAAAAGCCCAATGCTCTACCAACTGAGCTATACACCCGATTTGACAATGGTGTGGAAAAGAAAAGAGGGCTTAACAGCCCCTTTTCTTCTTATCATATCACTCAGAAATAAATTCAATATCATCTTTTAAGAGTTTCCTTGCCTTGAGAAAATCCTTAGCACTTTCCTTATCATTCCCGATTAAGATTTTAATTATGTTGGGAGCGGTTTTAAACATGGAAGGCTCATCAAAATTGTATAATCTTCAATCTCAACTAACGAGATCATGAAAGTTCCATGTGTGCAAACATTTTGGTTCATCCAGCGGGAATGTCTGGGGGCACGCGTTGCCCTCTACCTATGGTCAGTCAAGTCCAAGCTACTCCTTCTTTGATTGCTCCGATTGAAGAAGCACCTACCTGACACCACAGATCTAGGGCCTTAGAGAAGCTTGAAGATAAACTTGTAACCGATTATAATGAGAGCCTGCTCTTGATGTAGAGGAAGGGCGGTTTCCTCAGCTAATTCAGAAGTCAGTTGTGGACATAGTCAACCTGCTACTAGGAACGGTGCCCTGGGACCATTACTGCGAAGTCTCACGTACGGTTCCCTGAGAAGGGAGTGGCTACCCACTGGAGCTTCGACCAACCACCACCGGTCAATTCTGCTAGTAGCGAAAAGGGTTTACCTGGCTAACTTATAAGTGGAAGACTCACCTGATCTTGCATCAGCTAAAGAGAATCCGTGAATGAAGTAAGAAAGGTTCTTAGCCAACCAAGCGTCAACTATAAGGGTTAGGCTTAATCGAGCTAGTTACCTCGGTCAAGCATCAGTCACAGGATCAGACTCAACCTTTCCTGCTTGACTTGAAGACTCTATTCTCGGGGTGATAATGCTTATTATAGATATGTATGTATATGTGTATTTATGTATTTTAAGTATTAAATGCTATTATACGTATTTGAGTATTTATATTTATTATATGTAATTATGTTAATAAATTACCTCAAAGAAATTATGGTTAATTTATGTGAATACTTGTGTTGACCCAGAGCTTAGACAACTGACTTTATGCATTACCATGTTAGCTAGGACTGGTAGTTTGTATTTTATATTATTGGGTTTTATAACGTGTTTTGGTAAGTCGTATTCTCGTTGTGCACGGTATCTGAGGACATGACATCCCCGTGTATGGAGACCTAGATGGCTACCCACATTCGATGTGTCCTAGAAATAATTAAGGATACCTGGTACCCATGTGTTGAAGGTGCAACTTAACACCTGTCACGTCCCAGTCCCAAAAATACGTAGGACTAGGACACGTAAGCATGCCAGCCGCATGGATATGGCAACTCCAATATATGGAAACCAAACCCATACGTACGCTGTAATATGAATATCAAACCCACAGTGGTATAACATATGTCACAAGTCACAGGGTATAATCTAAATCTCATCCACGAAAATTAATATAAATAAATAACCAGTATCTATGAAACTAGATCTCAGTAAGAAGTATCTAAGGATGATAGTTGGGTGAAGACAAATCCACTACCAACTCGAATATAAGAGCAAATACAATATAAGGACAACACAATAAATACCATATAAGATTACCAGCTAACAATCACGGGCTCGAAGAGAAGGCCTCCTCGAAATTAAAATAACCATCTGAATCTGTGCTCCTGCGAACACTCAAGAACAGATACACCTAGAAGGGGCCAGGTCCTCAGAGGGACGTAACAAGATACATAAAATATATGCCAATAAAGTACTGAAATAAATATCCAATGGTCGCCTAACCATCTATGTGAATGCAGTTAAGAACAACTTTCTCCACAAGTGAGCTATCTGGCTGAAAACTAGGATTTGGCATGGTTCCCTTTTGGGGATCCAGGGGCCTACAAAGGCACGTCATCTTTCGAACGCCGGAGGCCCGCCTAATAATAATATAATATATAGTGGTCATCACCACCCGTATCTCCAGCGGAGAATCCGGGCGCACAGGAGAAAAGTGCAAAGGAGCTCAAATGCGGTACTTGTTGTTCTCCCCACCCCATGCTCTAAGCATGTCACATCCATGACACAATTTGGTTCATAGCCTATTCTTAGTACCCTAGCCCAATCTTGCAACCAAACAAGGACAAGGATGGGACCACCGTACTACAATAGGCTATGTCCCTAGACCTCTAATAACTGCTAAGTCTACTAGCATGCAAAGTTTCTAACAGCAGTTATTCCTAACGCACGGTCCACACGTACAGGAGGCCAAACCCTGCACGCAAGTCCATGATCTACATGAGACTCACAACTCGTGTAACAACTGTGTCACGGCCAGTGAACCTAAAGATGCTACATGATGATGGGGTAGTCTCATAAACAAGGTCAATGCAAATACATAAATAAAATATACCGTGACGACACTGTCGCGTGCATTTTATATAACAGTTAAAATATATGAACTAAAGACAAAAAATAAAGATGCATGCAACATATGGAATATAAATAACAGTACAATGGCAAGGTATACTTGCCTGGCAAGGAGGCTGCAATATACCAATAACCTGCTCCAGAAGTCGCGTAGAACAAATCCAACATCCTATGTACACATAAATATAATACAATAAAATTATTAGTCATTACACAACCACATTTATACTGGACTCAGGGGGTATACTAGGGGTGGCACTAGTTATCTAACATGGTCAATTATGCGTTGAATTATGCAGGGTCACATCTTCAAGTGTTATACACAATCAGATAGTCAACTGACAGGTATCTAAGCCAGTGCGTTAATGTACGCAAGGCAGGAAATTCACAAGTTCTTAGGGTCAACATGGTCAGGGTAAGTACGGGACAGTCCACGGTATCCTAGGGTCGTACAGTCTGAATATATATAGTCCTAATTATTATTTAGCATAGTATTTAATTACTTACAATTTATGTACATACCATATATTTATATATTTCTATATATAACACCCAATTATACATACCAATTGAATACATGTACTAAGTATATATATAAATATATATACCAATGAATAATATACGCGTATGCGTACATATACGTACACGCATTTAGGTTCACCGACTCAGGGCCTGATGTCAACTAACAGTCAATAAGCAATACTAATATCCTACTGGCATACACACAAGCACACATAAAAGAAGAAGATTGACAGGTTCGTACCTCGAGGTACGCGCACGGGTACGACAATGAGGTTGACGACGATGATGATGAGAACGACGGTGCTGATGATGATAATGAATGGTGAGGTAACGATGAGGTGATAATGATGATGGGATGATGGTGAGATGATGATGACAACGATAATGAGATGTCGATGATGCGATGACGGTGAAGTGATGATGATGATAAGGGTGATGGAATGATGATGATGAATTGAGACGAGGATGATGATGGTGGTGCTGATGATGATGACGACGATGCTGAGATGATAATAAAGTGATGCTGATGATGATGACGATGATGAGATGACGATGATGCGATGATGATGAACCGAGATAACGACGATAATGATGGTGATGAGATGACGATGATGCGATAATGATAAACCGAGATGATGATGATAACGATGGTGATGGGATGACGATGATGCGATGATGATGAACCGAGAGGTTGATGATAACGACGATGATGAGATGACGACGATACGATGATGGTGAGATGATGACAACGACGATGATGATGGGATAATGATGATGAATTGAGATGATGATGATGATGGTGGTGGTGAGTGGTGGACTGCCGGAGTCCGGACAGCGAGGGGGGGCTGTCCGGCCAGTGGAGGACAAGGTCATGGAGCAGGGAGGTGCGGCACCGGTGATGGGGTGGTATTGGCTGGGGTGATGGGTCGAGAGAGAGAAGCAGAAAAAGGAGTCCAGGAAGCAGGAAATGGCTCGTTGGGCTCCGGCCAGGCTGCTCCTGCTCCTGTGCCGAGAAGAGGAGGAAGAAGAAGAACAGGAAGAGAGGGGATGCAGGTCAGTCCGGTGTGGGCTCGCGGAGGAGTTCAGGCAGGAAGAAGAGGGTGGTCCGGCATAGGATGGTGTGGTCGACTGTTGGCTCAGGCGGAGTCAGGATGTGCAGCGGGAATGTGGCTGCTGTGTCGACTCCGTCGGGGATGAGAAGAAGGAGAAGAATGACTGGAGGGAGAGGAGAAGATCCGGCCAGGTCATGCTCAGGGAGGAAGACGTCGACGAGGCGGAGCTCTGGCCGGGTCGTGCTCACCGGGGAAGACGAGTCAGGACCGGCGGGATTACGAGCAGCGGGGTCGTTGGAGGACTCGACGGTGGTGGCTGGTAGAGGACTGGGTGCAGCGGAGGAGAGCAGTCATTTAATGGTGGTGGGGTGCTGTCGACTCCGCCGACGGGGGTCGCCTGTGCTGTACCGTCGGGATCGATGACCGAGTCGAGGAAGGAGAAGGGACGGGTCTCCAGCCATGGGGGTTGACCATGGTGAGGCTGCTGGAGTCCGGCAGCTCGTAGAGTAGGGATCCGACGTGTCGTGCCGAAGGTGGAAGGCCACGATGGCTGGGGGCTTTTCCGGCGAGGAGGCCGGCGGGGATGGCAGGGATGAGGGATGCTCAGGGATGGGGAGTCGGCTATAGTTTATATGTGTTTTAGGTTTTGTTTTCTCATTTAATAAATGAAAAGTTTGTATTTATAACCATGTGAAGTAGGGTTTGGTTGACCTAGGAGTGGGCTTGGTCAACTCTCCTTGGAGTGGGCCTTGGGCTTGCATGGGGATGCTTGGAAGGGCTATAATTGCCTTGTTTAAATACAAGGATAGGTTTAAATACACGAGAGCGATGTGCGCGCGTTGCACATCCCGAAAAATTACAAAAAAATCCATGTGAAGGGGAAAACTGGGTTTCTTCATGAATTGTCCAATGGTGGGGACACCTCAATGCATTTTTTGCATAAAAACCCCCCAACAATTAGAAAATTGCACAAAGGCAGAAATTAGATTTAATTAATCAAATACCGCACATGGTGTTCTGGAATTAATTAGGAGTACATGGGATTAAATTTAGGTGGGACACAAGTGTCAGGGGCGTAGAGGGTACAGTGTAGAATATTAATAAAATCTGTGTTGCACAAAACGGTCAAGGTTGTGTTTCTAATTTCGATTGGAACGCACAAGGGTATTGAGTTGGAATTTATTTAGAATTATAAAAATAACGTCCGCAACGTTTATTGTGTGGCTAAAATATAGCACCAGAGAGCATGATTATAAGTTACACAAGGGTCAGAAAGATAGGCGGGCATGTCTAGGATGAGGTTGTGAAATTTGTAGATAGGCAATGGCTAGTGAAGTGCTTCAATAAAATAGTGTACAGTTAAATCAAATGCCGTGTTCTAAATTCTAATTGGTTCAAAGTAGCCCTAATTCCACTAGATAAGCCAAGTAAATCTAATTTTGGGTGAGGGGGTTTACAATCTACCCAACTTAAAATAATTTCGTCCTCGAAATTAAAATAGGGTAGGGTTCTCTCTATCAAATCTCACATGTCTACAGTCTAAAAAATTCCCCTCAAGTGAACATTGCGGTCTCTACCCAACTTATAATTTACCCATCTATCATCTAAGGCTATACATCTAAGAAAGCTATGCCCCAAATTATTTAATCATGCTATTGAATCCTCAAACATAGCATTTATGATATTCCCTTAATCATTTATAAAAGGTAGTCACCAAACAAGGCGATTGGCCTGTGGGTATATCTAGTATTATCTATATATCAACTTATACCAAGCAAGGTGTTTCGTCTTTCCGAAATAGGGAAGACGAAGATCAATAATAAAGAGTTCAAGGGAGAGGTAATAGAATAGAAGTATCGGGATCAAGGCATTTAAAGAATTCAAATGGGAATTGTCAAGGTAGTTGTGGATTGAAATCCTATTTTGGTAATCCCTTATTCGCCTGCTCGTATCAGTATAGTTATGTAATCGATACGATATGCTCAGACATATCTAGGGGTATGTATATTCGTCTACTAGTCAACTATATATCTTAATCCACGTAAAGTATTATTGCGAAGGGTGAATCAAGCGCACTAGGGTTGATCAGACCGTAATACACAGATTCTGAAATGTATTAGTGTGTCGACCCACTAATACATATGTCATGAACAAGCTCGATAAGGAATAAGCTTGCAAAAACTAGGCTATAATAGCGACGTAAGTCAAGGTAGTACATAAAATACGCTGGATCATGATGAAAGAAGTCACAAAATATTTCAAGTTCACAAGAACAAAAACAAAATAAGCAATAATAATAAAGACTCTACAATCTCTACAGTTATCATACAACCTCCTTGTCTATGTCGCTGGTTGACCAAATGGGGCAAGGACCTCTAAATTCTATTGCCTGAATAAACACTGTCGTCTTATGCTAGTATATAATTAATGTCATTCAATTACACTTCAATAATGGGTCAAAAGACTGGTGATACTAGGGTATGAGGTATACTACATAACTTATAACAATTGAACTACTATTGTAATTATCTTTAAGGATACCGTAGAAGCTCCTATTAAGGTCTACGAAAAGGGGTCTTAGTACATATTAGGGTATCTTTCTATATTACATCGGTCATGGTCGTCTTAAGCCTTAGTCATAGTGCTTATAGAACAAGTGTCAATAGCAAGAATAGAAGAGTTACTAGCTGTTAAGGGGAAAGGGATCTAACTTGTATCGAGGTAGGGGTACAAACTACGTGGTCTACAACTAGGGGTAATCATCACAATCTAATTGAACAACTCGATTATCCGGTTCTAACTACAAGGTACACAATTCAAAGTTCAAGGTCACAACTATAACTTTAGCAAATATATATCCTATCATAAAATACAATCACTTGGTCTATACTCAGAGGTGTCAAGTGGCACGAGCTGAAAGATGAAGAAGGGTAGAAGATAATTTAATCGTCGCGCAATCAGTGAACGTTAAGGTCGCAGAGGAACAACATATGAAATATAGGGACTCTAGATAGCATCATGGTTTTCTAAAGGGGAGTGGGTGCTAGTCTCTGTGTTTGAGGTATGATTAGGAAAATATAGATTACATTCCTCTCGGCTTCCTAAGGTGTTGTCTACTAATAATAAGACAACGATCTAAGTTTTATAGTTCTCCAATACTATCCATTTATGAAGGTTACGTTCAGTCCTAATGTTCAATATTGGTTCTCCATTGGTTCCTCAATACTAGGGTCAAACATTATGGTAAAACTTTTAACTATCTCTAGTAGTGTCTATACTACTCTCAAGTCTTCTTAATACATCAAGGGGTAATGGTAAACCAATTCTAGAGATAAGGAATTCTAGGGTTCACTAGATATTCTAAACTTAGTGGTGTGTCTATATTCTCGTTGTAATCTTAATAGGTGTGCTACTCTAATTTTCATCCTAATAACAGGGGTTCCTATATTCTGGCAGAAGGCTATACTCAAGGAACTATTAGGGAAGTACAGGAATCAAGTAGGATACAATTGTTCAAATAGAACAGATAGGAGGAAGATGAATCATAGTCAATTGTGGATGAGATCCTATACTCTAGTCCTAGGTGCAGGCTTGCTCGGTACAGTAACGTAACCGAGATAATATGCTCTTGACCTGCATAGGCCACCACAAAAATATGTCATGCCCAGTCCCAAAAATATGTAGGACTAGGACACGTAAGCATGCCAGCCGTATGGATATGGCAACTCCAATATATAGAAACCAAACCCATACGTATGTTGTAATATGAATATCAAATCCACAGTGGTATAACATATTTCACAAGTCACAGGGTACAATCTAAATCTCAACCATGAAAATTAATATAAATAAATAACCAGTATCTATGAAACTAGATCTCAGTAAGAAGTATCTAAGGATGATAGTTGGGTGGAGACAAATCCACTACCAACTCGAATATAAGAGCAAATATAATATAAGGACAACACAATAAACACCATATAAGATTACCAGCTAACAATTACGGGCTCGAAGAGAAGGCCTCCTCGAAATTAAAATAACCATCCGAATCTGTGCTCCTGCGAACACTCAAGAACAAATGCACCTGGAAGGTGCCAGGTCCTCAGAGGGACGTAACAAGATACACAACACACATGCCAATAAAGTACTAAAATAAATATCCAATGGTCGCCTAACCATCTATGTGAATGCAGTTAAGAACAACTTTCCCCACAAGTGAGCTATCTGGCTGAAAACTGGGATTTGGCATGGTTCCCTTTTGGGGATCTAGGGGCCTACAAAGGCACGTCGTCTTTCGAACGCCAGAGGCACGCCTGATAATAATATAATATATAGTGGTCATCACCACCCGTATCTCCAATGGAGAATCCGAGTCACAGGAGAAAAGTGCAAAAGAGCTCAAATGCGGTACTTGTTGTTCTCCCCATCCCATGCTCTAAGCATGTCACATCCATGACATAATTTGGTTCATAGCCTATTCTTAGTACCCTAGCCCAATCCTGCAACCAAACAAGGACAAGGATGGGACCACCGTACTATAATAGGCTATGTCCCTAGACCTCTAATAACTACTAAGTCTACTAGCATGCAAAGTTTCTAACAGCAGTTATTCCTAACGCACGGCCCACACGTACAAGAGGCCAAACCCTGCACGCAAGCCCGTGATCTACATGAGACTCACAACTCGTGTAACAACTGTGTCATGGCCAGTGAACCTAAAGATGCTACATGATGATGGGGTAGTCTCATAAACAAGGTCAATACAAATACATAAATAAAATATACCGCGACGACACTGTCGCGTGCATTTTATATAACAGTTAAAATATATGAACTAAAGACAGAAAATAAAGATGCATGAAATATATAGAATATAAATAACAGTACAATGGCAAGGTATACTTGCCTGGCAAGGAGGCTGCAATTTACCAATAACCTGCTCCAGAAGTCGCACAGAACAAATCCAACATCCTATGTACACATAAATATAATACAATAAAATTATTAGTCATTACACAACCACATTTATACTAGACTCAGGGGGTATACTAGGGGTGGCACTAGTTATCTAACATGGTCAATTATGCGTTGAATTACGCAGGGTCACATCTTCAAGTGTTGTACACAATCAGACAGTATCTAAGCCAGTGCGTTAATGTACGCAAGGCAGGCAATTCACAAGTTCTTAGGGTCAACATGGTCAAGGTAAGTACGAGACAGTCTACGGTGTCCTAGGGTCATACAGTCTGAATATATATAGTCCTAATTATTATTTAACATAGTATTTAATTACTTACAATTTATGTACATACCATATATTTATATATTTCTATATATAACACCCAATTATACATACCAATTGAATACATGTACTAAGTATATATATAAATATATATACCAATGAATAATATATGCGTATGCGTACATATACGTACACGCATTTGGGTTCACCGACTCAGGGCCTGATGTCAACTAACAGTCAATAAGCAATACTAATATCCTACTGGCATACACACAAGCACACATAAAAGAAGAAGATTGACAGGTTCGTACCTCGAGGTATGCGCACGGGTACGACGGTGAGGTTGACGACGATGATGATAAGGACGACAGTGCTGATGATGATAATGAATGGTGAGGTGACGATGAGGTGATGATGATGATGGGATGATGGTGAGATGATGATGACAACGATAATGAGATATCGATGATGCGATGACGGTGAAGTGATAATGATGATAAGGGCGATGGAATGATGATGATGAATTGAGACGAGGATGATGATGGTGGTGCTGATGATGATGACGACGATGCTGAGATGATGATGAAGTGATGATGATGATGATGATGATGATGATATGACGACTATGCGATGATGATGAACCGAGATAACGACGATAATGATGGTGATAAGATGACGATGATGCGATGATGATGAACCAAGATGATGATGATAACGATGGTGATGGGATAACGATAATACGATGATGATGAACCGAGAGGTTGATGATAACGACGATGATGAGATGACGATGATGCGATGATGGTGAGATGACGACAACGACGATAATGATGGAATGATGATGATGGTGGTGGTGAGTGGTGGACTGCCGGAGTCCGGCCAGCGAGGGGGGGCTGTCCGGCCAGCGGAGGACAAGGTCATGGAGCAGGGAGGTGCGGCACCGGTGATGGGGTGGTATTGGCTGGGGTGATGGGTCGAGAGAGAGAATCAGGAGGAGTAGTTCAGGAAGCAGGGAATGGCTCGTCGGGCTCCGGCGAGGCTGCTCCGGCTCCTGTGCCGAGAAGAGGAGGAAGAAGAAGAACAGGAAGAGGACGGGGATGTGGGTCAGTCCGACGTGGGCTCGCGGAGGAGTTCAGGCAGGAAGAGGAGGGTGGTCCGGCATAGGATGGTGTGGTCGACTGCTGGATCAGGCGGAGTCAGGATGTGCAGCAGGGATATGGCCGCTGTGTCGACTCCATCGAGGAGGAGGAGGAGGAGAAGAATAACTGGAGGGAGAGAAGGAGATCCGGCCAGGTCGTGCTCAGGGAGAAAGACGTCGACAAGGCGGAGCTCTGGCCGGGTCGTGCTCACCAGGGAAGATGAGTCAAGACCGGCGGGATTACGAGCAGCGGGGTCGTTGGAGGACTCGACGGTGGTGGCTGGTGGAGGACTGGGTGCAGCGGAGGAGAGCAGTCGTTTAATGGTGGTGGGGTGATGTCGACTCCGCCGGCGGGGGTCGCCTGCGCTGTACCGTCAGGATCGATGGCCGAGTCGAGGGAGGAGAAGGGATGGGTCTCCGGCCATGGGGGTTGACCATGGTGAGGCTGCTGGAGTACGACGGCTCGTAGAGTAGGGATCCTACGTGTCGTGCCGAAGGTGGAAGGCCACGGTGGCTGGGGGCTTTTCCGGCGAGGAGGCCGGCAGGGATGGCAAGGATGAGGGGTGCTCAGGGATGGGGAGTCGGCTATAGTTTATATGTGTTTTAGGTTTTGTTTTCTCATTTAATAAATAAAAAATTTGTATTTATAACCATGTGAAGTAGGGTTTGGTTGACCTAGGAGTTGGCTTGGTCAACTCTCCTTGGAGTGGGCCTTGGGCTTGCATGGGGATGCTTGGAAGGGCTATAATTGCCTTGTTTAAATACAAGGATAGGTTTAAATACACGAGAGCGATGTGCGCGCGTTGCACATCCCAAAAAATTACGAAAAAATCCATGTGAAGGGGAAAACTGGGTTTCTTCATGAATTGTCCAATGGTGGGGACACCTCAATGCGTTTTTGCATAAAAGCCCCCCAACAATTAGAAAATTGCACAAAGGCGACAATTAGATTTAATTAATCAAATATCGCACACGTTGTTCTGGAATTAATTAGGAGTACATGGGATTAAATTTAGGTGGGACACAAGTGTCAGGGGCGTAGAGGGTACAGTGTAGAATATTAATAAAATTCGGGTTGCACAAAACGATCAAGGTTGTGTTTCCAATTTCGATTGGAACGCACAAGGGTACTGAGTTGGAATTTATTTAGAATTATAAAAATAACGTCCGCAACGTTTATTGTGCGGCTAAAATATAGCACCAGAGAGCATGATTATAAGTTACACAAGGGTCAGAAAGGTAGGCGGACATGTCTAGGATGAGGTTGTAAAATTTGTAGATAGACAATGGCTAGTGAAGTGCTTCAATTAACGAAGCAACGGTAAGGTGTGATACACGATAAAATAGTGTACAGTTAAATCAAATGCCGTGTTCTAAATTCTAATTGGTTCAAACTAGCCCTAATTCCACTAGATAAGCCAACTAAACCTAATTTTTGGTGAGGAGGTTTACAGCACCTACACTAATTATAGCGGTGACCGTAATTGTAACATGTGAGGAATGATACTAAGTGTACCCCGAACCCCCTTAACCCATGACTAGTCAACCCTAGCCAACGTATTAAATTAGAACGTTTATTCAGTTTAGTATTTGCGTAACTCGTGATGTTGCGTAAGTATACTTGTGTACGTCATTAGCATAGTGTAATATAGTGATTAATTATTGTTATTTGTTCGTAGGCATCCAAGACGATACTACCTTGGTTGTTGATTTCGGATCATTGTTTGTGCATACCAGAGTTCCAAGCAAGTATACCTTACCTTGTTGTACTGTTTAAATTCAGTTATTACTTAGTTTCATATTTTATTATTGTATTTAACTGTGCACGTCCGATAAAGACTCGGGTGCAGTCAACGAAGGCGTTGACGTTAGGACTTGTGTCTGACCTAGTGTCTAGTGGACCCACCTAAAGTTTTGGAGTTATCAATATGACTCCCCAGGCCTTGACACTATCTTTGCACGGCACAGAGTGAGTTCATGTAGGGACGCGTGCTTCATGCTTAACTGGCCATCGGTATGAGCTGCACGTGTGACGATAATTAGCTTAGTTGTATATTACTTTAGTGACTTACATTATAGTACGAGATGTCCACGTCGTATTCGTGACTTGTACATTGGCATTGGGCAGGGAGGACGACTAGTAGGCGTATGGGACACCCACTTCCTTTATTCAGATTTTATGTTCGACGGAACGATATGGACGTTATACTATTCAGATTCAACGTTCTTCGGAGCGATATGGATATTTTACTATTTAGATTCCACGTTCCTCGGAGCAATATGGACTTTTTACTATTTAGATTCTACGCTCTTCGAAGCTGGACGTTATTATATTACAGAGCGCCCTTGTTATGGGGGCATATGTGGCATATACTAGCCAGTCACGACGATTGGTGAATTACGTCAGTATATGTCTAGCCTACACTTCCCATACGCAGTAAGTTGTCCTCAAATTGTATTCACTTAGCTGGTTAGTTCACACTTGAGTTTTTACAGTATTTACTTTATGGCATGTATTTTTGTATCTTGTTACGTCCCTCTGAGGACATGGTTCCCTTCCAGGTTATTTGTGCAGTTTACAGGATGCTTGATTGTCACGACCCGGTCCCAATAATCTGGGTCCAGTCGGATCATGCCCAGCCTGCACCGTTGTGAGACGGCGGCAGTAAGCTGTATCAATCCGTAGTAACACACACAGACATCAGAATACATGAAGGAAATTCAATTTTTATTGCTAAATCCGAAAGGGAAATTCTTTTACAAGCAAAGATCAAGCAAAACATGGTCCAGGATTATTACTTCAACCCTGATTATTACAACTTGGAAATTAAAGGGAAACAACTAAACATCGGCCTCCTGGCTAGGTTCAGCTAGAGCTTCAGTACTCTGGTCCGGACCATAAAAGGTGTCATACGCCTCATCGTCACCGTAATCACCTAAAATTGTTAATCTCCAGTCAGGAGGGAGCAAGAACATATATCCAATTCCAGCATCTTAATGATAATTAAAATGATGCAATGAAATAGTTTTGAACAATATTTATATTTTATTTTTATTTTTTTGTATGCAACAAATATGAGACAAGAACAGTAAATGTCGATGAAGCAAATGATGTCAAACTACAATCACTAAAAGTGTTTTGAGAAAGGTAGCATCCCGTGGCCGGTTGGGGTTGGAGGCAATATGTGCTCTAGTGAACACGGTGCGGCGTCAGTCCAGTGAGGTTGGACTTCAGCTATCCACAATGAGGCAATAAGGGGGCTTTGACCACGGGTGCTAACTTTTACTCCCCAGTTCCCAAGGCAATAATCAATGAGTCAATGAGTCAATGAGTCAATCAATCAGTCAATCAGTCGGTTCCGTGAAATCAAGTGTCGTCCCAATAATCTATATGACATGCAACATATTTAATTACAACTAAAATACAGGTTTTGAATTATATGAAACTTGCCTGGAGTTGGTTGGTGACGCGAGTGAGATGTCGCGACGGTCTCAACCTTAGTTACAGGAACCTACATTTATTAATAATCTGATTTTAGAATTAAAACAAAGGGTTTTAATCTGACTTGATTAGTTAACTAAGTTAATGATTCAATCCAACGATCGATTAATAATAATAATAATTTGTAATAGTAATTTAGTAAAACAAAACCCTTTTTAATAATAATAAAACTTATTTATTTTATCGTAGAAAATATTTTATGGTAAAATATCGTTTTGTTTCTAATAGGATAAAATAGGAAAGAACGATTATAATAAAATAATATCGTTTGTTTTTAGCAATCAATTTATTTCTAATAAACTAGGCTTAGGGGAAAATATTACTAAATTTTTATTTTGGTAATATTACAAATCAATTTGTAAGAGAATAATATTTTTGGAAAATTTATTTAAATACTAACGTATTATAAATACTAAAAAATCATTTCAGAATTATCTATTAAATAATTACTAATTTACGTAATATTTAATAAGGTTTTTATCATATATATATATAACTAATATACGTATTTGCAGATCGTTGTATCAAATTGCTAATTAATTAACAAACCAAAAACCTATCAATTTCTAAGCTATCCCGGGATTGACAGAGCTTTATTCTGTCAGTCCCGGTCGGACAGGAGAGTGGTTTTGGAAGGGACAGAACGTTCTGATAGTGGCACCTACCGGGAAGCTGATGGAGGAGCACCGAGGGGAGGCCTCGGACTCGGGATCGGGGTATTACGCGGTTCTGTGTCCTGGACACGTGTCCAGTGCTGTGTCCACTGTGTTCGGCCTGTGTCCTGCGTCCTGCCGCCGTGTCCGGGGCTCGGGGAAGCTGGCCGTCGGTCGAGGCGTCGCTGGGTGGGCTCGCCGGAGTTCGCGGGTCAGCCGGCTAGGGTTGCGGGCAGCGCCGGCAGTGGTCGTCGGAGGCTCGGCCGCTCAGCTCGAAGAGGAGGGAGAAGGAGGAGGAAGTGGTTCTGGTCTCGGGAGGGGGTCGCAGGGCGGTCTGGGAGGTGGACGGCGGTCTCGGGGGTGGTCGGCGCAGGGAGGGAGTCGCCGGACGGGGCTGCCGGAGTAGGTAGATCTAGGGTTAGGGTTTGGTTTTGGGGGGAGAAAGGAGGCGGTGATGGGTAGATTTATAGGGGGTTGGCTGGGGCGAGGCCGGGCGTCGTGGCCGCGGGATCCGGAGGGGGAGGGCTACGTGGCGCGGCGTGGCCGGAAATCGCGGCGGCCGGCGGATTGATCGGGTCGAGGGGAAGAACGGGGAACAGGGGTGCGGGTCCGGGTTCCTGGTCGGGCGCGGATCCGGTCAGGCCGACCCGCCCGACCCGCTAAGCATAGGGCTGGGCCGGGTCTGACTAATGGGCTCGGCCCACTGGGCCGGGCCGGGCCCAACTCAAAAATAAAATAAAATAACAGTAATAATAATAATTAATATATTAATTAATTAATTCAGAAAATAGTTTTTAGGCTTTAAAAATAGGTCTGAGGCCCAATAAAATCCCAAAAAATTACCCTAAGTCCGGTTTTCTATTTTACACCTAAAAATGTTATTTTCTTGATATGTTAATATTATTTATTGCCAACTAAAAAATCATTTATTAATTAAAAGCCTTGATTTTAATTACAGAAAATTCCCAGAAAATTCCAGAAAATGGGGAAAAATTCAAGATTTAATAATTAGGAAAATTCATGGGGTTTACAACCTACCCAACTTATAAAAATTTCGTCCTCGAAATTTACTACCATTGAAGGGAGAACAAGGGTAAACATGCCTTAAAACAGATGAGGGTACTTCTGCCTCATCTCAGCCTCTCGTTCCCAGGTGGATTCGCCTGGGGAGTGGTGGAGCCACTGAACCTTGACCAGTGGAATCACGGTGTTCCGCAACTGCTTTTCCATACGGTCTATGATCCTTACTGGCTGCTCTGGTACTGTAAGACTTGGTCCAATCTCCAACTCTGAATGATCCAGGATGTGGCTCGGGTCCGGAATGTAACGCCTCAGCTGCGATACATGGAAAACGTTGTGCACGCCTTCAAGATTAGGTGGTAACGCCACTCTGTATGCCACCTCTCCAACTCTGCTCACTATCTCGAATGGACCAATATACCTGGGACTCAGTTTCCCAGCTCTGCCAAAACGGATAGTTCCTCTGGTGGGGAAGATCTTGACGAAGACACTATCACCTGCTTCGAACTCCACAAGTCGGCGACGGCTGTCCGCCCAATGTTTCTGACGATCTTGAGCCACCCGAAGTCTGTCTCTGATAACCTTGACTTTTTCAGCCGCATCTGTAATCATCTCAGGTCCCAGCATGACTCGTTCTCCTACGTCGTCCCAAGCCAAGGGAGTGCGGCAACGACGTCCATACAGAGCCTCAAAAGGAGTCATGCCGATGCTGGCCTGGTAGCTGTTGTTGTAAGCAAACTCTACCAAGTGTAGGTGGTCCTCCCATGATCCTCCAAAATCCAGGACGCAAGATCTCAGCATATCCTCTAATGTCTGGATGGTTCTCTCTGACTGTCCGTCGGTCTGTGGGTGATATGCAGTGCTGAACTTCAGTTGGGTCCCCAGACTCTCTTGCAAGCTCTTCCAGAAGTGAGAAGTAAAGCGGCTGTCTCGATCTGATACAATGCTCACGGGAACTCCATGTATCCGGACGATTTGCCTCATGTATAGGGCAGCTAACTTCTCGGTGGATAAACCAACCTTGAAGGGAATGAAGTGGGCAGACTTAGTCAATCTGTCTACGATCACCCAAATAGCGTCCTTCCCTCCTTGGGATCGAGGCAATCCTGACACAAAATCCATAGTGATGTGCTCCCATTTCCATTCTGGAATGGGCAGCGGCTGAAGAAGTCCTGCTGGTCTTTGTCTATCTGCTTTCACCTGCTGGCAGATCAAGCATCTGCCAACGAATTTTGAGACATCCTTCTTCATTCCGTACCACCATACGTGCTCCCGTATATCTCGGTACATCTTATTTGCTCCAGGGTGGATGGAATACTGTGAGTGATGCGCTTCCTGCATCAGCTGTTCCCTCAATTCACCAGCAGGTACACAAAGTCTGGTGCCATTCATCAGTGTTCCGTCGTCTGAAATAGAGAATCCCTCCAGTGTGCCAGCTAACACCTGGTCCCTGAGTTTGCACAATGCTCCGTCCTCGAATTGAGTTTCCTTGATTTTGTCCATCAAGCTAGACTGCACTTGCAAATGCATCATGGGGAAGTCAGTGCCGGGTACTATTGCTTCCCGTCCAAGCTTCTTCATTTCCTCTGCAGGAAATACGAGTTCTAGTCCCAGCTTCTTCATGTCCTCCAGTAGGTACCGATCTGTCGTCAAGAGCATCGCCATCGGATATCGACTAAGTGCGTCGGCGACCACATTAGCCTTTCCGGGATGGTACTGCAGGCTGATATCAAAGTCCTTCATGAGCTCCAACCATCGTCTCTGACGCATGTTGAGCTCCTTCTGTGTAAAGACATACTTGAGACTTTTGTGGTCCGTGTATATCTCTACTCTTTCGCCGTACAGGTAGTGCTTCCACAGCTTCAAGGCGAAGATGACTGCTGCTAGCTCCAGGTCATGCGTCGGGTAGTTCTTCTCATGAGTCCGTAATTGCCGGGAAGCATAAGCAATTACCTTTCCATGTTGCTGGAGCACACATCCTAATCCTTTGCCGGACGCGTCGCTATAAATTGAGAATCCTCCTGATCCTGAGGGTAGCGACAAGATCGGTGCTGTTGTTAGCCTTCTCTTCAGCTCTTCAAATGACGTCTGGCACGCTTCGGTCCAGACGAACTCTTCATTCTTCCTGGTTAGCTTGGTCATGGGCTCAGCAACCTTTGCAAAGTCCTTCACGAATTTTCTGTAATATCCAGCTAAGCCCAAGAAGCTTCTGATCTCTGCAACTGACCTGGGAGTATTCCATGTCTCCACGGCAGCTATCTTCTTGGGGTCCACTGATATGCCTTCTCCTGTGACAACGTGGCCGAGAAAGTCCACCTTGTCTAAGAAGAATTCACACTTGGACAGTTTTCCATATAGCTTTTCCTTTCTGAGGATTTCTAAAACTATCCTCAAATGCTGCTCGTGTTCTTCCTTGGTCTTCGAATAGATCAGAATGTCGTCAATGAAGACAACGACAAACTGGTCCAGGTATTTGTGGAAGACCTTGTTCATGAGATTCATGAACACTGCTGGGGCATTTGTAAGACCAAAGGGCATGACCAAGAATTCAAATTGTCCATACTTGGTGTTGAATGCTGTCTTTGGAATGTCTTCCTTCCTCACCTTGATTTGATGGTAACCCGATCTGAGGTCTATCTTCGAGAAAACCTTAGCTCCACTCAGCTGGTCGAAGAGGTCGTCGATCCGGGGCAGCGGGTACTTGTTCTTGATAGTGATGTTGTTCAATGCCCGGTAGTCTATGCACATTCTGACTGTCCCATCCTTCTTGGGTACAAACAAGACTGGTGCACCCCAGGGTGAGGCACCGGTCCTGATGAATCCTTGCGCCTGAATCTCGTCAATCTGGTCTTTCATTTCCTTGGACTCCTTGGGATTCATTCGGTAGCAGCGTTGGGAGATTGGTGCTGCGCCAGGTACAAGATCGATCGAGAATTCCATATCTCGATCAGGGGGTAGCCCTGGAAGATTGTCTGGGAAGACGTCTATAAATTCTGCTATGAGGGGATGAGGGGGTCCGGTTTCTTCAGTGATGGATGTGTAAGACACACCCTCCACGCCTTCAGGTGCTCGAATCACTTTGAGTTTAGGTCCTCCAGGTGGATCTAGAGTTACGCAGCCTTCTCGACAGTCTATCAGAGCATGATGTTGACTAAGCCAATCCATGCCCAAGACTACGTCATAGTTTGGCAGAGGCATTATTAGGAACTGAGTCTGAAACTCATGTCCTGAGATAGTGACTGGGCAGCTACAAGTCTCACTAATGGGTATTGGTCCTCCACCAGTCATAACTCTACAGATTATCTTACTTATGCCAGTAACTAGATGGTGTGCAGAAATGAAGTTTGCAGATATAAAACTGTGTGATGCTCCAGAATCAAATAATGCTAAGGCAGGGTACGAATGAAGTAGAATGGAACCTGCGATGACATCTCCTTCCGTCTCGGGTTCAGCTTCTGGCTCTTCTACAGTCAAGGCAAAAGCTTGCCCGGCTCTGTGCTGGTTGTAGCGCTGCTGCTGGGTAGGCAGTGGACCTCTCTGCTGTCCAGCTCCAGTTTTGGTGTATGCTGTGGGGCAGTCCTTCACTTGATGGGTGGCAGATCCACAAGCAAGGCAGTGTCCCAATTTCTTCCTGCAGATCTCTGCGGTATGACCTGGCCTTTTGCAGTAGACGCAGTTGACCGCCTTTGGTTGGTTGTACTGATGCGCTTTGTTGGCCGCTGCTGGCTGTTGTTGCTGGGACTGCTGGGGATAGGAGGGCCTATTGTTGTTGTTGCTATGCCTCTTGTTGTTGCCCTGATAGTTGTTGCTTGACCCTGGATGCTCCCTCTTAGGTCGGGCCGGTGAACTGGCCTCTACATCTTGGGCCACCTTCAACATCTTGTCATAAGTCTTCGCACCGTTAGCAGCTACTAAGGTGCGGATCTCTTCACGTAGTCCGTGCCGGAACTTCTTAGCACGTTCCACAGGGTTGTCCACCAGGTGACTTGCAAATCTGCCAAGCCTGTTGAACTCAGCCGCATATTCTTCAATTGTGCGGTCTCCTTGCTTCAGATCTTGAAACTGTCTTCCCATAGCTTCGAGGGCAGCCTCTGGAAAGAACTTTCGCTTGAACTGCTTCTTGAATAGCCGCCAGGAAATCCCTCCAGCTCGAAATCTTGGCTCGTTGCGGTACCAAATGTTAGCCAAATCTCTCAGCTGGAGTGCTACGGCCTCAACCATGAGGTCGTCTGGGAGTCGAGCGACGCTGAGGAGTCGCTCCATATCATCTAGCCACTCGTCTGCGTAGATGATGCCTTCGGTCCCCTTGAAGGGACGCGGGTCCAACTTCTTAAAATTTTCCACAGTTCCAACCTTTACCTGGATAACAGGCTTGTGGTTAGACTAGAAATTCATTAATGGAATCCAAGCTTTTAAATCCTTAATTACCTTGGCAGGCTCCCGTTCTGACTGGGATGTTCCTAGCGCTGCCATGGCTACATTATGGGCGTTCTCCATGCCCTCTTTCATAATCGCGGTCTGCTCGCGATTTGCTTCAGCTTGGACCCTCTGGGCTTCAAGAACTCCTCGTAGCAGGCCTACGAGTTCAGCGGGGTCCACTGGCACAGGTGGTGCAACAGGAGGAGTCACATCGGCTGGAATTGATGTGGTCCTGGGAGGGATGGGTGGAGCTGCATGCACTACTGAAGTGTAGGCAGCGCGGGGAGCTCTTGCAGCATGGGGGCGATCTGTGAGCTGCAACGGAGAGGGGTCAGACTGAGCTTGAGTTGGGGTGTGCTCAGAAGACGAAGCCTCTTCTTCGGCTGGGCCGGAATGGGTTGTCTTTCCTCGTGCCATCTTCTGGAAGGTTTAGGAAGCAAGCATAAGCAATGTAACCTATGTTCTATAAGCAAGCAAACTAATTGTATATATGTATAGATAGAAGAATTTTGGTCCTATGATGTGACAGATTGAAATTTTCTCAAGAATTCTAAGTGTTCTAATTGTTTCTAGAGTCTGTTTTCCTAAAGTCATACTAACCTAAGGTCAAAGGCAAGTCGGTTTGTTTGGCTAGCCTAAGTTGACTAGACCAAAGGTTGTAAACTGACCTGCATGGGCCACCACTGAAAACATGTCACGACCCGGTCCCAATAATCTGGGTCCAGTCGGATCATGCCCAGCCTGCACCGTTGTGAGACGGCGGCAGTAAGCTGTATCAATCCGTAGTAACACACACAGACATCAGAATACATGAAGGAAATTCAATTTTTATTGCTAAATCCGAAAGGGAAATTCTTTTACAAGCAAAGATCAAGCAAAACATGGTCCAGGATTATTACTTCAACCCTGATTATTACAACTTGGAAATTAAAGGGAAACAACTAAACATCGGCCTCCTGGCTAGGTTCAGCTAGAGCTTCAGTACTCTGGTCCGGACCATAAAAGGTGTCATACGCCTCATCGTCACCGTAACCACCTAAAATTGTTAATCTCCAGTCAGGAGGGAGCAAGAACATATATCCAATTCCAGCATCTTAATGATAATTAAAATGATGCAATGAAATAGTTTTGAACAATATTTATATTTTATTTTATTTTTTTTTGTATGCAACAAATATGAGACAAGAACAGTAAATGTCGATGAAGCAAATGATGTCAAACTACAATCACTAAAAGTGTTTTGAGAAAGGTAGCATCCCGTGGCCGGTTGGGGTTGGAGGCAATATGTGCTCTAGTGAACACGGTGCGGCGTCAGTCCAGTGAGGTTGGACTTCAGCTATCCACAATGAGGCAATAAGGGGGCTTTGACCACGGGTGCTAACTTTTACTCCCCAGTTCCCAAGGCAATAATCAATGAGTCAATGAGTCAATGAGTCAATCAATCAGTCAATCAGTCGGTTCCGTGAAATCAAGTGTCGTCCCAATAATCTATATGACATGCAACATATTTAATTACAACTAAAATACAGGTTTTGAATTATATGAAACTTGCCTGGAGTTGGTTGGTGACGCGAGTGAGATGTCGCGACGGTCTCAACCTTAGTTACAGGAACCTACATTTATTAATAATCTGATTTTAGAATTAAAACAAAGGGTTTTAATCTGACTTGATTAGTTAACTAAGTTAATGATTCAATCCAACGATCGATTAATAATAATAATAATTTGTAATAGTAATTTAGTAAAACAAAACCCTTTTTAATAATAATAAAACTTATTTATTTTATCGTAGAAAATATTTTATGGTAAAATATCGTTTTGTTTCTAATAGGATAAAATAGGAAAGAACGATTATAATAAAATAATATCGTTTGTTTTTAGCAATCAATTTATTTCTAATAAACTAGGCTTAGGGGAAAATATTACTAAATTTTTATTTTGGTAATATTACAAATCAATTTGTAAGAGAATAATATTTTTGGAAAACTTATTTAAATACTAACGTATTATAAATACTAAAAAATCATTTCAGAATTATCTATTAAATAATTACTAATTTACGTAATATTTAATAAGGTTTTTATCATATATATATATAACTAATATACGTATTTGCAGATCGTTGTATCAAATTGCTAATTAATTAACAAACCAAAAACCTATCAATTTCTAAGCTATCCCGGGATTGACAGAGCTTTATTCTGTCAGTCCCGGTCGGACAGGGGAGTGGTTTTGGAAGGGACAGAACGTTCTGATAGTGGCACCTACCGGGAAGCTGATGGAGGAGCACCGAGGGGAGGCCTCGGACTCGGGATCGGGGTATTACGCGGTTCTGTGTCCTGGACACGTGTCCAGTGCTGTGTCCACTGTGTTCGGCCTGTGTCCTGCGTCCTGCCGCCGTGTCCGGGGCTCGGGGAAGCTGGCCGTCGGTCGAGGCGTCGCTGGGTGGGCTCGCCGGAGTTCGCGGGTCAGCCGGCTAGGGTTGCGGGCAGCGCCGGCAGTGGTCGTCGGAGGCTCGGCCGCTCAGCTCGAAGAGGAGGGAGAAGGAGGAGGAAGTGGTTCTGGTCTCGGGAGGGGGTCGCAGGGCGGTCTGGGAGGTGGACGGCGGTCTCGGGGGTGGTCGGCGCAGGGAGGGAGTCGCCGGACGGGGCTGCCGGAGTAAGTAGATCTAGGGTTAGGGTTTGGTTTTGGGGGGAGAAAGGAGGCGGTGATGGGTGGATTTATAGGGGGTTGGCTGGGGCGAGGCCGGGCGTCGTGGCCGCGGGATCCGGAGGGGGAGGGCTACGTGGCGCGGCGTGGCCGGAAATCGCGGCGGCCGGCGGATTGATCGGGTCGAGGGGAAGAACGGGGAACAGGGGTGCGGGTCCGGGTTCCTGGTCGGGCGCGGATCCGGTCAGGCCGACCCGCCCGACCCGCTAAGCATAGGGCTGGGCCGGGTCTGACTAATGGGCTCGGCCCACTGGGCCGGGCCGGGCCCAACTCAAAAATAAAATAAAATAACAGTAATAATAATAATTAATATATTAATTAATTAATTCAGAAAATAGTTTTTAGGCTTTAAAAATAGGTCTGAGGCCCAATAAAATCCCAGAAAATTACCCTAAGTCCGGTTTTCTATTTTACACCCAAAAATGTTATTTTCTTGATATGTTAATATTATTTATTGCCAACTAAAAAATCATTTATTAATTAAAAGCCTTGATTTTAATTACAGAAAATTCCCAGAAAATTCCAGAAAATGGGGAAAAATCCAAGATTTAATAATTAGGAAAATTCATGGGGTTTACATTGATCTAGTGGAGTGTGTACATCGCTGCAGGTATCTTTATATTTTTAGCTATTACAGTCATGTACTACTTTCCATTTCTGATTATGCTTTTATAGCCTAGTGTTTATAGACCTATATTGTTCTTTTGGTCTATTCGAACGGATGTATTATTGGGCTGCAGACTGATGATGTGTATCGTTCTTTCTTGAGATTATTTACCATGGATTAAGATTTAGTTTAGTTGTTGCATGTTAGAAATAGATTACTAATCGGATCACTTAACCATGGACAGTGTAAGTGCGCTTCGTCGGGTCCATTAAATTGGAAAGCCCTATGGAGTCATACCAGCTGGCCATTGCCACGTGTCTGGTCCCATAAATTTTAGGATTGGGCATGACATGGTTTTAGTGGTGGCCCATGCAGGTCAGAGCATATCGTTTCGATTACATTATTGTACCAAATAAACCTGCAACTTAGGAATTAATATTAAATAAGATCTCAATCCATAACTGATTTTAAAACTCCTCTTGTATTCGGTTGTCGTCCTTGGACTTCGTTATTGTATTTGTTCATTATCGTCGACATCGTTATTATTTTTCTCATCTTTCTTATTTCGGGAAGATGGATGCTCGCGCACGGTGATTTCCTCCATGAGCAGATCCTCGTCCAGACGAAGAGGGCGTAATTGACAAGATGTTTGAGTAGATGGTTAACCATGGTAGAGAAGATCGATAAGTTCTTTCTTGTTACTAGAGTTAGTATAGACTGTTGGCGTAAGAATTAGACATAGAAGTAGAGACTTAAAACTAGACTCTACCCTTACGTAAGGTAGCCATGATTTGTAAACATTAGAAGCTAGAAAGGTTGTTTGATTCTAAGACTAGAATAATTTGGAGAAGACATAACTAGATACTAGGGTTAGTTGTAGCCTTATGTTAATGATACAAGGAATTAGTTGTAGTCTTATGGTAGTAATACAAGGAGCGACCTTATGAAGTTGACAAGACAGAATTTTAGACTCACATCTAGAAGAAGATTATCGGTTACTAATAAAAATAGGGTATGTAATAACACTTCAGGTAGCAACCCATAGTGGTTAACCCCTAGTTACCTTGTGACTTACAGTATCAGACCTAGAAATTTTTCTACCCTTTAGATAATTATGATTATGACTAAGCTAAAACAGATAGGTAGATTGTTAGACGTAGATTGCTAGACCCAATATTTGGATGATGAGATAACTTGAGTACTACATTGTAGCTTTCAAATTGGATTAGATGTACTTGATTTATTTTGGTTGTCAGTGTCTATTAGGCTCGTGTTTTTACCACTGATAACTCGATTAGTTGAGCTAGTATCTGAAATAGAGCAATTAGATTGAAGGAGGAGAGTATCGACAGATGTTACAGCCTTGAGTTGGATATCGTGAACTACCTATAATGGATGGCCAATTATAAACAAGATGGTACCCATATAGTTGAATGAAGGGTACGCATAGAGTAAACTAGGAGAAACCTCAGGTTCGAGGTAAAAAGGTAGAGTGGCAACAAGATGAGATTCGTGACAAGTACCTGGCCTTGAGCTTTTTAAAATCTAGAGAAGTACCTGAACCGGTGTAAACTCCCTCGACCAAATTTTAGGTCTACTTAACTTGGATCGAGAGACTAGGGTTAATTTAAAGCCAATTGGAATTTAAATCATATTATTTTAGATTATTGTGCAATATTCGTAACACCTTGTGCACCTTACAGTTGCTTCAATATTTAGAACACTACACTAGTTATTACCTGTAAACAAATCCCATACACTTTTCCTAGACATGCCAGCCTACTATTCTGACCCTTGTGTAACTCATAAGTATCCTCTTTTGTGCTTCATTTTAGTTGCACAATATTCGTTACAAACGTCCATGTTTAAATCCTATTAAATCCAACTTTGCATTCCTTGTGCGTTCCAATCGAAATTGGAGACACAATCTTGACCTGTTTTGTACAACCTAATTTATGATAAAATTCTATTCTGAGTCCTCTATGTCCATGATACTTGTGTCCTACCTAGTTTTAGCCCCAGGTACTTCCAATTAATTCAAGAACACCATTTGCATTAATTTTTAATTAATTTAATTTAATTTTCATCTTTGTGCAATTTCTCAATTGTTAGGATCTTTTGTGCAAAAAGATAATGAGGTGTCCTCCTTCCATTGGAGACAAGTCATGAAGAAACCCCTTCCTACGTATCCTATAAGCCGTCATTCATTAAATGCGTTCACACTACGAGCCGTCATTTATTTAATGCGTTCACACTACGAGCCGTCACTCATTTAATGTGTTCACACTACAAGCCTCCATTTATTTAATGCGTTCACACTATAAGCCTCCATTCATTTAATGTGTTCACACTATCCATAAATGCATTCACATTAGTTTACAATTTATATACTCATTTATTTCCCTCACCCTCTCATTTATTGGCCTAAATAAATGACTAAACTCCCTTCCATCAACCGACCTACTCCCTCTCCCTGTTCACTATCCCCTTCCTCTCGACTGACCTTCGTCGGAGCATCTTTGTCACTCACATGTCCGACCTAGACCTCATAGCCATCATATTCCCCACTCAACCCTCGTCGGAGCCGACTCGCTGGACCTCCACCCTCCTCGACCTCCCCTTCCGAGCATCTCCGTCGCCACAGCTCCACCTGTCCCCTCCCTCGACGATAACCCGCCGCTTTTCTCCACCGTCAGTAACCCCCCTTCTTCCTCCTCCGGCCGTCTCCAACACCATCATCCCCATCACCGCCAACACCACCATCACCAACACCACCATCACCATCACCGCCATGACCTGTCTCCACCACGACCAACCTGCCAGTCCGTCGACCCTGGCCGTCTCTACCACCGCCACCCCCGACTCTAGCCACCGTCGCCGCAGTCCTGCCCCCCCCCCCCCCCGCGGCCGAGCCAGCGCCGCCGCTGCTTCAAGCTGCTGCTGTTGCTGCAAGTGGCTGCTGCTGCGATGCTTCCTTGCCCCACCGAGCACCGCCCCGATGACCACCGAGGACCCCCGATGATCGACGACGCTCCCCAGGGCTTCCCCTCCCCTTCTCTACCTCCAGAACTCCGCCGCGATGGCACATGTTGCTGCTGCTACTGTTCTTCTTCTTCTTCAATTCGCGGAACCGAGCCTCGACCAACCCACTTTACGGCGCGATCACGCCTCCGTCCCTCGACCATTCTGCGAGCTATCTTCACAGGTGTGTTCACTATGTGACCCTCAAGCTACGTGTTTAATTAGAATAATTTAATTTAATTTATATTGTTTGTAAATTAAGATCCAAAATTGATAAAAAATAGTTTTTAAAATTAAAATTCTCCGGTACAGAGTTGGTTCCGTTAATACGGACATCCTCATCGCGTACTGATTTTATCAAAAGGTGCGCATTATCAATACGGATGTGTGAGATTTTACGAAAGTTGATTTGGATGTGCATGCACACCGGAATCAACGCGTATCCGTCGACAACACCCTATATCGGCCCTATTCTGGAACTCATTGTAACTTTGTGTGTGCTCATCTTTTCGAAACAAAACTTTCACCATCGGACTCGTAGCGATACGCTGGTCCTGTGACCCAAGTTTGGTTCGATTCTGAGAATGTTGACAAAATCCCATATCGTGCGCCCCGCGGCTCCACTTGACGGGCAATTTTGTGATCAGCTCATCGAAATCTAGTTCTGAAAATTCCGTTGGGTTCGTATTGTTGTTCTGGACTTGTTTATACTAAGTTTGACGAATTTGGAGAACCTTGTATCTAGCACATTTTTTGGTGCATGACGGGCCCACTAGTGGACCCCGTGTTGACCAAAAACTGTATTTTTGTCCATGTATCCAAATTGGACGTATGTATATATTTTTCTGAGTATTTTACTCATTTCGGGACTGTTGGTGATATTTGTGACAGCATCCGGGGATATCAGCTCCAGTTTTCATTGTTGTACTGCTACTTCCATGGCTAGTCGTGTTCGCATCTTCGCCTGGCTTCCAGGCAAGTATACCTTACCTTGTTGTACTATTTAAATTCAGTTATTTTTAGTTGCATATTTTATTATTTTAATATTATATAATTGTGCGCGTCCGAGAAGACTCGGGTGCAGTCAACGAAGACGTTGACGTTAGGACTTGTGTCTGACCTAGTATCTAGTAGACCCACCTAAAGTTATGGAGTTATCACATGACTCCCCAGGCCTTGACACGTATCATTGCACGTCACAGAGTGAGTTCATGTAGGGACGCGTGCTTCATGCTTGACTGGCCATCGGTATGAGCAGCACGTGTGTCGGTGTTTAGCTTAGTTGTATATTTTCTTGGTGACTTGTATTGTAGTACGAGGTGTCCACGTCGTATTCATGGCATATACATTGGTATTGGGCGGGGAGGACGACTAGTAGGCATATGGGACTCCTACCTCCTTTATACAGATACCGCGTTCTTCGGAGCGATACGGACGTATATATTATTCCAGATACCGCATTCTTTAGAGTGTTGGATGTTACTTGTAGTTTTACAGATACCACGCTCCTTGGAGCTGGACGTTATTATATTGTAGAGCGCCCTTGTTATGGGCGCATATATGGCATATACTAGCCAATCACGACGGTTGATGAATTACGTCAGCATATGTCTAGCCTACACTTCCCATACGCACTAAGTTGTTCTCAAATTGTATTTCACTTAGCTGGTTAGTTCACCCTTGAGTTTTCACAGTATTTACTTTATGGCATATATTTTTGTATCTTGTTACGTCCCTCTGAGGACCTGGTTTCCTTCCAGGTTATTTGTGCAGTTTGCAGGATGTTTGATATAGTGGAGTGTGGACATCGTTGCAGGTATCTTTATATTTCCAGGTATTACAGTCATGTACTACTTTCTATTTTTATTCTGCTTTTATAGCCTAGTATTTTATAGACCTGTGTTATTCTTTTGGTTTATTCGAACGGAGGTATTATTGGGCTGTAGACTGAAGATGCGTATCGTTCTTTCTTGAGATATTTACCATAGATTGAGATTTAGTTTACTTGTTGTATGTTAGAATTAATTTATCAACTGGATCACTTGACCGTGGACAGCGTAAGTGCACTTCGTCGGGTCCATTAAATTAAAAAGCCTTACGGAGTCGTACTAGCTGGCCGTTGCCACGTGTCTGATCCCAGATTTTGGGATTGGGGCGTGACATAGTTTTAGTAGTAGCCTATGCAGGTTAGAGCAAATCATTTTGGTTACGTTACTGTACCGAACGAGCCTGCAACTTAGGATTAATGTGAATAAGATCTCAATCCATAACCGATTTTTAAACTCCTCTTGTATTCGATTGTCGTCCTTGGACTTCATTACTGTATTCGTTCATTTACCGCCGACATCATTATTATTGCTTCTCATCTTCCTTATTTCGGGAAGATGAATGCTCGCGTACTGTGATTTCCTCCAAAAGCAGATCCTCGTTAAGACAAAGAAGGCATAATTGATAGGACGCTTGAGTACATACTTAACCATGGTAGAGAAGGTTGATAAGTTCTTTCTTGTTACTAGAGCTAGAATAGACTGTTGGCATAAGAATTAGACACATAAGTAGAGACTTATAAACTAGACCCTTACTTAAGGTAGCCGTGACCTGTCAGTATTAAAAGCTAGAAGGGTTGTTTGATTCTAAGGCGCTAGAATAAATTAGGAGAGACATAGCTAAATGCTACGAATTAATTGTAGTCTTAGGGTAGTGATACAAGGAACGACATTATAAACTTGACCAGACAGAATGTTGGACTCACATCTAGAAGAAGATCATCAGATACTAATGAAAGTAGGGTATGAAATAACACTTTAGGCAGCAAACCATAGTGGTTACCCCCTAGTTACCTTGTGACATACAATATCTGACCTAGAAATTCTTCCACCCTTTAGACAATAATGATTACGACTAAGCTAAAACAGATAGGTAGATTGCTAGACACAGATTAGTAGACCCAACATTGGATGAAGAGATAGCTGAGTACTACAGGTAGCTTTCAAATTAGATTAGATGTACTTGACTTATTTGGGTTGTCAATGACTATTAGTCTCGTGTTTTCACCTTTGATAATTCGATTAGTTAAGCTAGTATCTGAAATAGAATAATTTGATTGAAGGTGAGAGTATCGACAGATGTTAGTCTTGAGTTGGATATCGTGAACTACCTATAATGAATGACCAGTTATAAACCAGAAGGTATCCATATAGTTTGGATGAAGGATACACATGGAGTAAACTAGAAGAAACCTCAAGTTTGAGGTAAAAGGGTAGAGTGGCAACAAGATGAGATTTATGACAAGTACCTGACCTTGAGTTTTTTTTTTTAATTTAGAAAAGTACCTATACCGGAGACAAGGACATTAGCTCGAGATGATGACAGATTTTGAGAGTGAGCTACAGTACCATCCAAGAAAAAGCAAATATAGTAGCTGACGCATTGAGCAGGAGACCCATGGCATTCTTTTGATTACCAGCAACACCAGTTGAGAGATCTAGAGCAGTTAGGTATAGAGGTCATTATTGCCCAGAGCAGACGGCCAGTGTCAAGTTAGCAGGTGCAATCGACATTGGTTGAGAAGATCAAGGATGCCTTGCAAACATATGCTAGATTCCAGAGACTTCGACAGAGGACAGAGGCCGGGATGCAGACGGGATTACGCACACGAGGATGGACTTTGAGATGTGGAGATCGTCTCTATGTTCCGAACGGAGAACTTTGTCAGAAGCTGATATCGGAGGCGCACAGTTCAGCATACTCAATTCATCCAGGAGGCTATTGGCAGAGGATCGAGACATTCCAGTGTAGCTGCACCAGCTAGGACACAACCAGGAGCAGGAGGACCGATCCGTCATCCAAGAGTGCAGATGCAACAGAAGATTGTGCCGTATCAGCAGAGAGAGCTACCGATATGTCACTTTTCTAGAAAGAAGGGACATGTTCAGAAAGATTGCAGAAGAAGGTTAGAACAGTATTTGAGGTACGGATCGAACCAATATCAGGTTCATGAGTGTTCCCAGTATATCAATAGAGCCCAGCAGATAGTGCAAAGACCAACTCCACCAGTCCTAAGTATGTCCGTAGCATTGCTTGATAATTTATAGTTTATTATGTGTTATTTTAATTTCGAGTACGAAATTCTTATAAGTTTGGTAGATTGTAAAACCCTTCGACCAAATTTAGGTCTACTTGGCTTAGATAGAGATATTAGGGTTAATTTGGATTTAATTAGAATTAGAACACGGCGTTTATTATTTATTGTGCAATATTTTAATCACTTAGTGCACTTACCGTTGCTTCAATATTTGGAGCGCTACACTAGCATTTGCTTCCAAACAAGCTTCACACACTTTTCCTACACGTGCCAGCCTTCCATTTTGACCCTTGTGTAACTCATAAATACCTTCCCTTGTGCTTCATTTTAGTCGCACAATATTCGTTACAAACGTCCATTCTTAAATTCAAATAAATCCAAATTTGCATCATTGTCTGTTACAATCGAAATTGGAGACGCAACCTTGACCCGTTTTGTACAACCTAAAGTATGATAATATTTTATTCTGAGTCTTCTACATCTATGACACTTGTGTTCCACCCAATTTTAATTCTATATATTTTTAATTAATTAAAGAGCACCAATTACACTAATTTTAATTAAATTAGTGTAACGACCCAACCTCACCCAAAACTAGACCCAACTCCAACCCAAACCTACACTCACACCCTCAAGGTTCATACTAAATACCGCACACCATTTTAGCCCACTATATAACACCAAACATGGTATTTTGCCTCATCCAATCCCAATTTCCATTTATTGTGTAATTTCTCAATTGTTAAGGGGCTTTCATGCAAATAAGCAATGAGGTGTCCCCCTCTCATTGGCCCAAACACATAAAGAACACACACACCCCTTGACCAGTCCACCATACATTTTTTCCCTCATTGGTTTTACTTGCTACCACTTTTCACCCTCACATCACCACCCTCCATTCAAAATCCATCAATCATAGCCCTCCCTTCATCATGTTGTGGTTTTCCAACTCCCCACAATTCTATGTCCAGCCAGCCCTAATCCCAAGGAGATCCCCCTCTCTCTCTCTCTCTCCTACATATACTACCCACACCCTCTCTCAAAAATACACACCAGCCCAAAACCCTAGGAAAAACCAACTACTCAATCACCTCTCTCACCCAACCCGACCGGCAGCCCCATCTCCCCCGGCCACCTCCCTCAGCCAACCGCCACCACCTTCGTGCAGCACAGCCACCACCAGCCCGACCCCCTCCATCCTTCCTGCTTCCAAACACCAACCGCCAGCACCACCAGCCATCGGCATCCCCACCAGCAGCAACTGCAGCAGACACTCCCCCCCCCCGACTTCCTCTTCCCCGACCCGACCCAACACCCCGACTCCCCACAGCCACCACAGCCAACCGCCACCATCTCTACTACCATCCTCGTCGTCTCCACCACCGTCCTCACCATCTCCACCTCCGTCACAGTCGCCATTACCAATGCCACCACCACCAACATCACCACGGTCGAAACCACCACCACCGACCCCTTCTCTCCCAATCACCCCTCGCCACCACCGCCGGTCCTCCACGACCAGTGCACCACCATCGCCAGTCCCCCCCCCCCGACCCACATGCCACCACCACCGGTCCCCCGAGGCTAACCCGCCATCGCCGGAGTTGTCGCAGCTGCTACTGCATTGCCTGCCATTGCTAGGGAGCTGATGCTGCTGCTGTGCACACCGGAGCTCCGCCCTCCCTCGCCGGAGACGGCCACCACGTGCGGAGGACACCCCCCCCGGACACGATGTTGGTTAGATATACCCATTCCTTGTCGTATACGCGTATTATGTATTTATGTATTATTTATATGTATAGGTATATTTATGTATAAACATATACCTGTATTTATATTTAAGTTATTATATGTATTTATGTGTTTATATATATATATATATGTGTGTGTGTGTGTGTGTGTGTGTGTGTGTGTGTGTGTGTGTGTGTGTGTGTGTGTGTGTTATAGTATTTATATTAATGTATTTATAAATATTACATTATGTATAAATGTATAATATATTATGTATATGTATTTATATTTAATATATTATTGTACGTAGTTATATTTAATGTATTTATGTATATGTATTTATGTATTATTTATATGTACAGGTATATTTATGTATGTATATATATATATATTTATATATATATATTTATATATTTATATTTAAGTTATTATATATATTTATGTGTATTTAATGTATATATGTATATATGTATTAATGTATTGTGTATATGTATATTTATGTGTATATATATATATATGTGTATTTACATATTTAATATATTATTGTATTTATATATTTAACATATTTAGGTATTAATGTATTAATGTATATATATATATATATATATATATATATATATATATATATATATATATATATATATATATATATATATATATATATATATATATATATATATATATATATATATATATATATATATATATATGTATGTATGTATGTATGTATGTATGTATGTAATTATATTTATGTATTTATGTATTTATATTTAATGTATTTACGTATTTATGTTTTATGTATTTATGTGTATATATTTACATAATAATGCTTATTATAGATATGTATGTATATGTGTATTTATGTATTTTAAGTATTAAATGCTATTATACATATTTAAGTATTTATATTTATTATATGTAATTATTTTAATAAATTACTTCATAGAAATTATGGTTAATTTATGTGAATACTTGTGTTGACCCAGAGCTTAGACAACTGACTTTATGCATTACCATGTTAGCTAGGACTGGTAGTTTGTATTATACATTATTGGGTTTTGTATCGTGTTTTGCTAAGTCGTATTCTCGTTGTGCACGGTATCTGAGGACATGACGTCCCCGTGCATGGAGACCTAGATGGCTACCCACATTCGACGTGTCCTAGAAATAATTAAGGATACCTGGTACCCATGTGTTGGAGGTACGACTTAGCACCTACACTAATTATAGCGGTGACCGTAATTGTAACATGTGAGGAATGATACTAAGTGCACCCCTAACCCCCTTGACCCATGACTAGTCAACCCTAGCCAACGTATTAAATTAGAACGTTTATTCGGTTTAGTATCTGCATAACTCGTGACATTGTGTAAGTGTAATTGTGTACATCATTAGCATAGTGTAATATAGTGATTAATTATTGTTATTTGTTCGTAGGCATCCAAGACGATACTACCTTGGTTGTTAATTCCGGATCATTGCTTGTGCACACCAGAGTTCCAGACAAGTATACCTTGCCTTGTTGTACTGTTTAAATTTAGTTATTACTTAGTTGCATATTTTATTATTATATTTAACTGTGCGCGTCCGAGAAAGACTCGGGTGCAGTCAACGAATGCGTTGACGTTAGGACTTATGTCTGATCTAGTGTCTAGTGGACCCACATAAAGTTATGGAGTTATCAATATGACTCTCCAGGCCTTGACACGTATATTTGCACGGCACAGAGTGAGTTCATGTAGGGACGCGTGCTTCATGCTTGACTGGCCATCGGTATGAGCAGCACGTGTGACGGTATTTAGCTTAGTTATATATTACTTTAGTGACTTGCATTATAGTACGAGATGTCCACGTCGTATTCGCGACTTGTACATTGGCATTGGGCAGGGAGGACGACTAGTAGGCGTATGGGATACCCACTTCCTTTATTCAGATTCCACGTTCGACGGAACAATATGGACGTTATACTATTCAGATTTCACGTTCTTCGGAGTGATATGGACGTTATACTATTCAGATTCCACGCTCTTCGAAGCTGGACGTTATTATATTGTAGAGCACCCTTGTTATGGGGACATATATGGCATATACTAACCAGTCACGACGATTAGTGAATTACGTCAGTATATGTCTAGCCTACACTTCCCATACCCACTAAGTTGTCCTCAAATTGCATTCACTTAGCTGGTTAGTTCACCCTTGAGTTTTTACAGTATTTATTTTATGGCATATATTTTTCTATCTTGTTACGTCCCTTTGAGGACCTAGTTCCCTTCCAGGTTATTTGTGCAGTTTATAGGATGCTTGATATAGTAGAGTATGTACATCGTTGCAGGTATCTTTACATTTTTGGCTATTACAGTAATGTATTACTTTTTATTTCTGATTCTGCTTTTATAGCCTAGTGTTTATAAACCTATGTTGTTCTTTTGGTCTATTCGAACGGATGTATTATTGGGCTGCAGACTGATGATGCGTATCGTTCTTTCTTGAGATTATTTACCATGGATTGAGATTTAGTTTTGTTGTTGCATGTTAGAAATATATTACTAATCGGATCACTTAACCATGGACAGTGTAAGTGCGCTTCGTCGGGTCCATTAAATTGGAAAGCCCTACGGAGTCGTACCAGCTGGCCATTGCCACGTGTCTGGTCCCATAGATTTTGGGATTGGGCCGTGACAGATTATAGTTATACCATCATATTGTCCTCCAATTGGAGTTGAGATATCTTGACAGGTATATTATTTATATTGTGTAAGATGTTTATATAGTATTGTTGACCTAGACAGTGTTCTACCGTCGATATTGTGACGTAGGCTAGACGTACCTACGTACTCGTGCACCTACACCGGGTGAGGAACGTGACACACCCCCTTGTCTGGTTACAGCCGTGATCATCGTACGACATACATAGTACCTTATACGGGATAGCTGGCCATGTCCATCTCCGTATTTTGGTACTGGGGCATGACAAAGTTTTAGTGGTGGCTTATGCAGGTCTGTGTTCTGCAGACTTGTGGGGTATCATGGTCATAGGAGTCTCAATCAAAAAAGATTCTTCTTGAAATTCTAAATTCTTCATCTTCGATACTCAGCTTGAAATTTCCCAGAGTGGTTGCTTTCTTGTTCCTTCTAGCACTGTACTTGATATTTTTTGTGATCTTCTTAGTGTTTTTCCTTCTCCAGATATTGTAACAACAAGAGAGGTAGATTTGCCAGTGGAACGAGGTCCTATAAAACCCCAGTCAGGGATCCAAGTTGAACCCAAAATAAATATGAAAGAGCAATAGGCTCCAGGTGTTCCCATACCTCTCGTAGTACCGACAACACTAGATATGTCGGCCTTGCTAGAAATTATTCGAGGAATATTTTTTGTCCAACAACAGCAGATGGTGGTTCAGCAGCAGTAACATCAAGAACAACAACGTCAACAGTTTCAAAAATAAGAACACATGCTGAAACAAGGGTTGCAGACGGTACTGAAACGAGGCAGAAGAGTATATTTTGGGGCATCTGTTAGGTTTTGCAGTCTGAATCCCAGATATTTCGATGGCACAGAGGACACCATTATGGTAGATAATTGGCTCCAGGATATTAAGACTATTTTCCTGAGGAACAGCTCCAGGATCTTGCAAGAGATTGGTGGGCCACGACGGAGATAGGAGTGAGGCATCCTATTTTGTGGAAAGATTTTAGAAGCCAATTTAGGATAAAGTAATTTGCATTGTGGATCAATGCGAGCTACAACAGAGATTTACCAACCTCAATCAGGCTGGAAGGACAATAGATGGTTATACAACGAAGTTTTGCCGACTGAGCAAGTTTGCTCTGACTATGGTGGCGAAAGAGTTGGAAAGAGCAATAATATTCCAGTAGGGACTTCACTTAGATATCTTACTTATGGTAGAGGTGCATGACTACCAGACCTTCGAGGCAGTATTAATAGCGGCTAAGAGGGTTGATCTTACTTCTTAGAGGATGGCAGCAAAAAAAGTAGACCGAAAGATGCCTCATGGACAGAATAGCGAGAGAGGACCAGTACCGCGGACGTCAGCACCATCCCCTGGAATTCTCATCCATGATCTAACACAGAGGAGGCCAGTGACCACGACAGTGATAGCACATACGAGGCAGCAGCAGCCGAGGCAGCAACAGCAGCAATAACAACAACGATGGGAAGGGCCGACGAGTTGTACATGTATTGGCAAGGGAGGTCATACCCGAGATATTAGCCGGGCAGCTAATAGACTATGCTTGAGATGTGAAAGCCCCGATTATCAGATTGTCACTTGTCCATTAATACAGAGGCCATGAGGGCCAGCACAAAAGTTTTCTGTATTGCCAGCTCCAAGGGCAGTACAGCTAGGAGGACCAACAGTAGTGGTACGACCAGTAGCTTAGTATATGTTGCTGACATAGGCTCAATTGTACAGGTAATAGCAGAAGCGGGATCAACAGAGACCACAACAATGACACCAGGGAAGGCAGCAACATGGAGCTAGATAAGGCCAAGGGCAGGCGTTTACCTTATCTCTGGAGGAAGAAATAGCGTCTGGTGACGTAGTGTCAAGTAACATCTGCCATACCATTAATTAAATCATGAGTATCGCAATCATTTATATCTGCATAATATTTGACACATATTGGATTGAAGTTCGAGGCATTACCAGAGAGGATGAATATACTCACTAGCAATAGGATCGTAGGGGTTAGTAGAGTATGCTTAGCATATCCAGTCGTAGTATATGGGCATTTATTACCTACGGAGTTGATTTAGTTCCCTATGGGCAACTTTGACGTTATCTTAGGCATAGACTGGTTGAGAGACAGTCATGCGACGATATACTGTAATAAGGGTAGAGTGTTATTTAGAGTCCCTGGTCTAGAAGAGTTTGTTCTTAGCATAATAGTCAGAGACCAGGATAAAAAAAGGAATCGCAACAGTAGCGACAGAAGACGACCCGATACCCAAAATAGTTAAAGAGGTCATTGACGTCTTTCTCGACGAGCTTCCAAGTCAACTTCTAGGTCAAAAAGCTATTTCTAAGTCAAAATAGTCAAACTAGGTCAACTCTAAGTCAAACTATTCAAACTTGGTCAAACTAGCTATTTCTAGGTTGTATGAGTCTATCTCTAGGATATTGGATCCATACACTATATAACTAGCCACACTAGCTATACTAGGATACTAGGAAATCAATAGGATATCGTATCGCAAGATAAGCAAGTAATTAGATATGAAAAATATCATAATATGTAATACAATCAATATTATCTAATATTCCTAAATAAACAAATGCTAAGCGAATACCTTGGCTTTGAACTAATGTGGTATCGCACCACTACACCCCTATCTTAATACGATGGTTGCACGGATTAGTATATCCGGATCTCGTCATGAGATGTTATTCCTTGGAATATATGGTGTATCTTGTGCAAGTCTTGTTTCCTTAATCTTCTTGTACATGTACAGACACTGATTCTTGGAGAGACTTGCTACCTTCCTAGTGAATCCCGTATCATAACGTACTATGGTTAGATCCACTATACCAGTCGGAGGCGGAGAGTATTTAGTGTAGATATGTGATTATACCCTCCTTGTGCATGTCTTGTTCCTTATGAGTGTTAATCATACATCGCACGTATGATTAACCAAGCCATTATCCTTGTACAAATTTCTTGTGCAAGTTCTCAAGCCGATCACATGTTAAAGCTGGTACTTACTCACTTAGTCATTAGTATTCTTGTTTATTTCTATATTGTTCATTCTTGTATTTTATTTCCAGTATTTTATATATTTTATATCTCTCATATCTATTTTTGGCATCTTGTATATTCACATCTATTTACTGTTACATAGTTTATATCATTTATTAAAACTACTGTTAGAGATTTACTCTGCTCCTTTCCTGACTGGATATATTTTTTTCAGATGACACTGAGGAGTGGTACCCTACTCATTACGGACCTCAGGATGTTATGGGCTTAGAGCCAGAGACCTTGGCTCAGGAGGGTCTCATCCCGACAGAGACAGACGACCCAGGACTCGTAGCTTCATAGCTTATTTGTTAGTTCCTTTTGTACTGAAGTTGTCTCCAGCATTATTGTTAGTTTTCTCTAACTCATTTGATGTTATTATTTGTCTCATGAGCTGTATTCGTGACTCTTCTATTCAGTTATCATATTCGTGCTTATTTCTATCTTGGATATGTGATTAAGTATATTCATATTATTGGTGGCATATTTATATTGATAGATAGTTTACCCAAACAGCGTTCTACCGCTGATATTGCTGCGTAGGCTGGACATTGTTCACTACTTGCATCCCTACACTGGGTGCGGGTCATGACAGTCTGTGATTATTGTACACACAGACACAACTGATGCCCCCTCTATAACTACATGTACATCAAGGTGCCCAACTGCTCTGAGTTCAGACATCCCACTTATACCATCCTCTCATAATAGGTATTTGTGTATCTACTTAAACATCCTAACCTACCGATACCCGATCATGCATCCTCCTTACTAACCCGAGCATGCACCAATGTGCATTACTGCCTCCCCTCTGAATTGTCTGTACCTCACCTGAGCAGAAACACAGCTGTACATACGATGCACTGCTTTGGCTCCCCTTTTACCCTCACAATCAGTTACAAGCCCCTACAGTACCCACTACTCATGCCACTTGCAGTGCAATGTACACTACATCAGTGTAGTACATGCACTTCCCATTAATCCATATCCCCACTATGCTCACAAGTAAACATCACTTAATGCACTTGGCATCATAGTCACACAAGTCCACATGATACCAACATGCACTACACACTAACATCATAACACAGTGCACAAATATTGGTAGGATTGAATACATGATACCCACTGTTTTCCCCTAACACTCATAGCAACAGTCACAGCAGTAATTACAGTTGTCGCTTCTGCTGTTGTGCTCAGGAATCCTCCCCTCTCTAGCTCTCAAAAATACAACAAATACAATACCTAAAAGCATGAAGTTGCTACTACCCCCAGAAGTCTAACAGTAACCCTCTCCTTCTACCTCTCACACAACACACAAATACAAGAAACATACATCTAGTATATATGTATATATATCCTCCCATATATAATAACTAAACTGAAATCTATCTATTAACAGACATACCCCTAATAGAATGATACACAATACTAAAGATACATCATGCACCCTCACAATTATAAGTAGATATACCTACTTAGTAATGCCATACCCCAACTATTGATATACATAGTTATACAATACAACTAATATACCAATAGCACCCATATATATATAGTACATAAAATACATTCAATAAGGCAAAATAATAAACACAAGGAGTGCATCACCCAAGTATCACACTAACTCTATGATACCCTTGTGATACACCCTTGATACTCTTATAACACACCACCAAACTCTCCACAAGAACTATGAACATCTCAAATATTAAGTATGCCTAACTCCACACTTAATGGTCATTCCACCAAACACCTATAGTGTATAACTAGGATACTCAAGATACATTTCCAACTAAAGAGTCAAAACTCACAATTCTCCATTATTAACATATATATATATATATATATATATATATATATATATATATATATATATACACATCTTAATTACATATAATAATAACTAATATAACTAGTTACAATAGAAATTGAAGAGAATAAACACAAATCACCCTAAATGAACCCTATATCATACCGTATCATAAAATACCATGATACGCTCTACTCGTATCCAATTGTAGATACGTATCTAGTCCCATAGCATCAATTTAAGTCTAAATTAGATTTAATTGGTCTCATGGCACACACTTGATGTATCGATCTCGAAATTCCCCTAAAATGGGCACAAATTACCATGTAGAATTTATAATAGGGGTCCTATGAAATTAGTTTTTGTTCCTATGGGTAGCCCTAAGCCAAAAAAAAATTTCTAATGATTAAATGCATGAATTAGAGTCTAAATTATAGAAAAAAAATTAGAATTTATCTATTGGGAGATTGATTCCAAATAAAATACTCAATGGACACAATTAGGATACAATCTTCTTGTCAATTTCTCCTCCTTCAAGTGCTTCTTACAATCTAAGATCTAATGCTTCTTAGATGATGAAATTAAGTGAAAATAAGAGTGAATTGGGATAAATTTGGTGAAGGAATGAGTCAATTTGGGAAAGAACACATTAGGAATCTAGAATGAATAAACTAATGAGAGAGAGAGAGAGAGAACCTTCTCTAATGGTCGTCCCCCTCTTTTCCCCTTTCCAAGCAATGTACAATGTCCATGATACCCCTACTAGTTGGTCATGAGGTTTAATTAGGGAGGACTATATTAAAAAACTTCTAATTCTTCATGAAACTAATCTAATCTCATTAATTAATTAAGAAAATTGGTCTAGTGGACCTAATCCAATGTTAATCTCAATGTGTCATGACAATTTAATGGGTCCACTAATGATAAGTTCAAATAAAATAGGCTAGCCCACTAACAAATAAATAAATAGCACAACACCATATAATTAATTAGTAGCACATATATAAATATTTTAATCATTAAATAATAAATATGCTAAATGACAAAAATAAGCTTATATAGAAATATGGTAGTGACAGCTAGCCGAGATGTGCATGAGGCAGATTATCCGACTACATAGTGTGCCAGTTAGCATAGTCTTAGACAGCGATTCCAGATCCACTTCTCATTTTTTGCAGAGCCTTCAGCAGCGTTTGGGCACCGGTATGAGGTTTAGTTCATCCTATCATCTGTAGACAGATGGTCACTCGAAGCGTATGATTCAGACTTTGGAGGATATGCTTTGATCATGTACGCTAGACTTCGGTGGTTCCTGGAAGGATCACTTGCACTTAATAGAGTTTTTCTACAACAATATCTTCTAGGCGAGCATGAAGATAGCACCCTTCGAGGCGTTGTATGGCAGGAGATGTAGATAACCCTTGGTTTTGGATGATATTGGCGAGAGGCAGATGCTCGGTCCCGAGATGGTAGCACAGTCTATTGAGATTATCAAACATATCAGAGAGCATCTCAAAGTAGCTCAGGATCGTCAGTGTCATTGGGTAGATTCGCAACGGCGACATCTTGAGTTCTCTGTCGACGACCACGTATTTCTTAGAATTTTGCCTACCTATGGAGTTATTAGATTCAGAGTATGGGAAAAATCTTAGTCCTAGATTTATTGGTCCGTTCGATATTCTCGAGCTCATGGGAGATGTCTCCTATCGATTAGCTCTTCCACCATCGCTTCGTGAGGTACTTGATATCTTTCACGTATCTCAGTTGCGTCAATATATTTCAGATCCGAGCCATATCATAGACCTTTCGAAGTTGGTCGTTGGTACCGACCTATCGTATAAGGAGAGGCCCGTGTCTATCTTTCACCTATCTCTTTCAACCGAATTTTGAAAGGAAGTACCAAGTTAACTCCTCTTATGCACATATTTCACACTTACGAATTGAATCTATTACGGATCGAAAAATTAAGTCCATGTTTATTAGTTTTATGGTTGAATCATAATTAATATGACATAATCTACTATGCCACATATGAGAGGACTCATATCAAGAGGCAGCTAGGAAATAGAACACTCCAAAGCTGGTGCCTTTTCTGTGTTTGACATGTATCAGACAAGATAGGGACACTCCAAATGACTCTAGAACCAAAATCAGTTCCATGTGCATATTATCTCGAGTCCTAGAAACATTGGATTGTGGCAAGAAACTTAACAGGAAATTATGAGTTGTACAGGTTATCAAAGCAATTGGTTAACTGGATCATTCTTATTATACATATATAAAGACATGTGCATGTATATAGACACACTAGAGCCATCTATACGACAGGTTTTCGAAAGTTTCTCGTGCCAGACATTTAGGAGCATATGGAGACTTGCACAGGCGTCAAGTGGTCGGGTGAACGTGAACTCTTGAAAAGGATATCAAGCACATGCGAAAGGCCAACATGGTAACACCTAGAGCACATACAATAGACCAGCCAACATACAAAATAGACGGTATATACAATATATTTACATTTCTGGCTATATGCAATACGGAGTGATTAAACGTTGATAACAATCTTAAGACAATATGTTAGGAAAGAATTTCTTGATACCACTAATTAAAAAAGTGTGCTGTTGTTCTCGTCTTTTGTCAAATGTTAGGAAGATTTCTACCAAATACCCTAATTCTACTTGTTTTTCCTCTTGCTTTGTTCTAGTGGGCGAGCCATGAAGAAATCTGGACAAGTCAGCATGGAGGAACATAGGAAGAGAAGAGATTCAAGCCATGGAGGAAGAGCTAGACTCATTACAGTACAAGTGTAAGAAGTATTCGGATTTCTGCTACTTTTTAATGCAGCTTCATTGAGCTGCTGCTAACATCTATCAGACAATACATCATAGTTCGCATACCTTCACATATAGACACCAATAAAAGACAGCATCAACTTTAACCAATATCCGTGATAAGAAATTTACTGACCAGCATCAATTATTTATTGCTCAAAAAAGTTTAAAATTGTAATAATACAGTTTTCCAATCCGATCTACCCAATGGAAGATTGGTGGTAACACGTTAAGTGCTATATCAGAACAAAAGCATGAGCAACACTTATACACTCGACATCAATTAAGCATATCAACCGAGGTCATCCTCCTCGGAAATCTTTGTGGGAGCCGTAAAGACATTGCATCCTCAATCTTGATTGGCAGGTGCGTCGCCACGATCACTATCCCGCCCTTCTTACGGTGCTCGGCTATTATATACTCCAACAACTGGACCCCTTCAGCATCCAAAGCAACAGAAGGCTCGTCCAGTAACCAAATTGGCCTGTCAATAGCAAGCACTCTTGCCAGCTGCAGTCGCTTCCTCTGCCCCATAGAGAGCATCCTTGCCTTGTCATTGATCAGCCTACCGAGCCCCATCAACTCGAGTGCTGGTTTTGCTCTTCCACACTTCCCTTCCAGAACTTCAAACCACTGAACGTTGTCCAAGACAGTTAGCTTATCTTTTACGGCGTCTCTCAGCGAGAGCCAGTTGAGTTGCAGCTTGTATTGTTGGAAGACCCCAGGAGAGGTAATGTCATTACCGTCCCACAGGATTTCGCCAGCGGAGGGGCGGGAGAATCCTGCAAGCATCCGGAGTAAGGTGGTCTTTCCGGACCCATTCGCACCAGTCATTACAAGAGCAGAGCCATCATGGACAGTCACATTGATGTTGCGGAGGACAGTCTGCGCGTTTCGCATGCATGAGACATTGTTCAAAAGAAGTCGAGGAGGTGGAGGTTTGTACAGAGGCATATAGAGGAAAAGCTAAGGACGCACCTGAACAAATCCGCGACAAAATTTATGCATAAAAGGACCTTAAAAGCAGCAGAAAAACAGAACACAACAACTTATATGTTAAGAAACAAAAAGCAGACAAACTCATTGGAGACAATTTATATGTTAAGAAAATGAACCACTTAAGGTGCAATATATCAAGTCAGCACTCCTTCAAACTACCCGAAATGCTTAGCCCCTTGTACATTCCCCCGAATTAGTTTATGGAGGCTAACAAAACGATATAACGAAGCATTTTTAGAAAAATATGTGTGATCAAATAAAATATGGTCGTCTTTCGAACTTTAACACATGACACTTAATATATGGTTTCACATAACCTAGAATCCATAAGTTAAAAAAGAAGACACAACTCTTGCTCCACATTTCTAGGGTCAAAGTGTCTAACGTGAACTTAAAAAGGTCACTGAACGATCATTCAAACTCTGGCCGAATTCGGTTTGCTAAAACCCTATAAATAGGATTGAAATTCCCACATTTCAAATCATACAATTCTACATCTTTCTATCATATTGTGAGCAATACCCTGAGCCTAAACTTTCCCATCTCCAAGATCAACTCCTCAGCTTCCTAGTGTCAAGTGTGATCTCGGTTATAAGTTGTTTGAGTTGTAATAGCTTGGTTCACCAAGCCCCTCTTCTGCTTGAAGCCTGCGTGCTTTTCGTATCAAACGCACGTGTGTGAAATTTGGAGACTTCGGATCAAATCTCGTGGTTGTAAGAAGTGGCTGTCACGCCCCAATCTTCCGCAAGCTCGATAGTCCCTACTGAACGTGAATCACCACGTTGCAGCTCTCCCGCAGGACAATCGTTCCCATCGGGACGTGATGCCGTACGAGCCTGAAGTTGCGCTCGTACAAGGCGATGTTTTCAAACACCAAAGTTATCATCGAAACAACCAAGTTACAGCGGAAGCCAAATTGTGTACTAAGCACACATTCAGAGTAATACGCAGCGAAGCTCACGATAGGGTCCAAATGAAATGCCCCGAGTCAATGCCACAAAGGCGATGCCACGGAGACGATGAAATTCTCTTGCTCTTTTCTCTAGCCCACAAAGGTACTTACAGTTCATACATCTTGTCCCGTATATCCAAGCAGCGCCACTACGCCTGTGTACCTGAAATATTGCCCACAAACGTGGGTCAGTATACAACCGTACTGGTGAGCGGGGTAACCCACTCGCCTAAGCCGACACTAAGTAAAATAGTGAATGCACACAGTTAAATGGTGATCTTTCTAGTTGAATCCTAGATTCGTTTCATGGCATATGAATGACATGTTAAGGAAAGCTGTAAAGCAGTTTAAGCATGCAAACATTCAATCTCAAACCAAACGACAAGCATTATATAACCGACCCGTCTTACTCAATGCCATCGCTTGAACGATAACATATCGAACCATCAGTCTCGCCTCAATATCCATCCTCAACCAACAGTTTATATATCCAATCTCGAGTGCACACTCTTGCCGAGGCAAGGTGGCCGCGCCTACGAGAAGCACAAACCAACCAAAGTAAAGCAAACCAACATTTAAGCTATATGAAGTCACTGGCCAGAAGCCATGAAGGACATTGATCGGACCAAGATCAATAGGGCAATCCTACCCGATCCAGGGTTGGGCAGCTACTCCCGCCTGGTGGTATCGGACTACCAGCACTGCGCCCAATTGCGCGATGCCCATTGTTTCCTCCATGGTGGAACAGTCCCGGTGCCCCGGTGCCTCATCCCGTTCCAGGAAACCAAACCCTGTGCCACGCAGGTTGTCCGTGACTATGCAGACACAGTAGGTATGACGAGAGGATCGAAACATTCTCGCCCCACCAAGCGATCCTAGACTCGTTCAACCGATATCCAACCAAATATCCATAACCATTCTTCCAATATATCCTTCCAAGGATTCCAAATCTCGACCTCAAAACATAGCCCAAGGCATCAAAATATCAAGTATTTCATAGGCACGATGCCTCTTCTCAACACAGAGTTTCATATTGGATGCAACACCCCAACTCGGGACAATCCCATGGCACAATGTCGTTTCAGTGGCACAATGCCTCATTCGAGGCACGATGCCCCATCAAGCGACACAACGCCCTCGCCGAAGCAGTTGTTCGATTTCGAACCACAACCGCTCGCTTTGTAAGACAAAGCGACCAAGTGATACTCGCGCACGGATGCACGTTCGCTCGTCCGAATTCCCGATATTCCCATTGCCTCATTGCCTCAAATGTATCATTCCAACTTATTCTCATAAACCCAAGTATCCAACCGACCGCCTCAAATGTATAATCCGCTCAGCTCCAACTATCCAACGCGTAAATTATATTCAAGCCACAATCCTACCAAGCCAACGACGTCCACTCTATGCACGCCTCAGTGTAGTGAATCCCGATATTTCAGCCCAAGTGTTGAAGCCTTACGTGTTTTCCATATTATTAGGCATGAAGGAGTAGAGAAGAAGGGAAAGAGCCCACTCACCTATGGTTGATCCCGTTAGGCATCCTGTCCTGCCGATACGACCAATCCCTTGAACCCGTGGTCCGATGCAAGCGCGATCTACTCAACTGGTATGACCGTGCGAGCAGGTCGTGCTCTCCGAATCATCCGACCGATCGGACTAAGGAAGACGGTATTATCGTTTCCATCCAGCTATTCAGTACTGTTCTGAACGAACACCTGATTTCCATCGAACCCGCTAGCCATCTGCACATTGAAACCAACTCGATTAATCCCTCTTCTCAAAATCCAACATTTCAAATGTAACCAGCATTTGATTTATTCAATCCGACTCAGCGTAACGCTCCGAGCGGTTGCAGGGCGTTATAGTGGCAAGCCTTCGGATCAAAGCTTGTGATTCACTATCGGTGATTATTGTGGATAAAACTCCTAGCAAAAGTTCTCGGGCCTGAACTAGTCCTCTCAGAGGAAAACCAGGATAAAATCTCGGTGTTTGCGTTTGCTCTCTTCTAAACTCAATTGCATATATTTATCTATCCTGCTAGCTTCACAGTTATATATATTTGCTTCACTTACAATTAGTAGTTGATTACTAATTATATGACACATAATTTTTAATAGGTGATTTTATTCTGCTGCATACACAAACTCTATCCACCCCTCTAGAGTTTCCATACACGATCCTTCAATTGGTATCAGAGCAAGTTCTCTTGATTAACAGATTAACATCCAAAGAGTAGCACATAGAAACAACACGATCACTCTTTTCCATCAATGGTGAAAGTCAACTCCCTGATAGGCCACCCTTATTTGATAGTACTATTTCTTCTGGAAAGGACACATGAGTGTATTCTTGAAATCTCTTGGCTTTGATCTATGAACATATGTTACTAATGGTTACAAAAGAGTTGACAAAGCAGATGATGAATATACCGAAGATGAAAAGAAAGCAGCAAGCGATGATGCAAAGGCAATGTACATGCTCTACTGTGCTCTAGGCAATGATGAATTCAAACGCATTTCCAAGTGTAAAACATCACATGAGATATGGAAAATGGAAAATGCTGGTAGCAACTTATGAAAGCGACGAAGAAGATGAAGAAGAACCTTATAATACTGCAAGCTTATGTCCTAATGAGCAAGTAGCAAGTATGAAGAAAGATGCAGACATTCCATGCAACAACGATGGCAGTAACTCAAGGGAAGAAGATACTGCAAGCTTATGCCAAACTGGAGGCCTAGTAACAAATGCAAGTATTCAGTGCGAGAATGATGAAAACTCTCGACATACGACAGACTTATGCCTAATGGTAAGCGAGGTAAATCATGATTCATTAGTAAAAGAATTTTCCTATGATGAATTATCTGATGCTTTTAATGATTTATTTGAAGACTTCAAGAAGCTTAGGAATAATTATAAGCAAGCTCGAAAGAATATCAAATCTTATCAACTTAAGAATGAGGAGCTCATTTGTTTACTTAAGGAAGCTAGAGACAAGTCCTCTTCTGCTGACTCTATTGAAATCTCCAAACTTAAGCTTAGCTTAGAAGAAGCACTTGACTACTTTGATGAAAGCAATCAAAAAAATGCTTAACTTAAGGAATACTTAAAACAGGAGAAGGAGAAGTACTCTAATGCCTTACTTAAAATTGATGCTCTTACTGCCAAATATGATGAATTAGTTGCAAGCTCTAAAAAGTTAGAGAACGGATTGGGTAAACAGGTAACCTATGCAAATCTAGGTATGGAGAGAAATCTAGGTATAGAGAAAATATAATTTAGGTTTTTTTAGGACAAATTGAAAATGTGTGTGTGTGAGAGAGAAAGGAGGAATTACTAGAGGGAGGATGCCAGTGAGATTTGCACGGTCGACGGGTGTGGGTGTTTCTGTGCTGGTTGGCACAAACTAATGTGTGTGAGAGAGCGAGAGCACAAAAGTAGGTAGGGTTTAAGGCTGCTTTGGTATTCCTGCTGCTTTTCAATAAGTAATGCCTCTAGCTATGTTTGAACCCAAGTATTTTGGAATATCAGGTTTCCTTTTGGACATCAAATCCCCTAATTCAATCTATACAAAAATAAGGAGATTCCTAAGGGCACTACATAATATTGAACGGTGCGATCACAAATTTGTAAAAAAAGTTTATTTATAATACCATTTTAAAAAATGTTATGAGACATCACAACTATTATTAGGTTCGGACTGTCAAAATTTTAACATTCTAAACAATAGTTGTGACGTCTCCTAACATTTTTAAAATGGTATTATAAATAAACTATTTTTGACAAATTTGTGACAGCACCGGTGATATTATGTAGTGCCCTAAGGAATCTCCTTATTTTTATATAGATTGAATCAGTGTAGTCAAAGGCACGCCTTGCACCTAGGCACAGGGGCAGCGCCTCAGGACACTCCAAACGGGGCACAATTTTTAAGGCGCACCTAGGCGCGTCTTTTTCGAGCGCCTTGGAATAGCTAAGGCGCGCCGTAAAAATCTTGTGAAAAAATAACATGTATAGACTATTTTTTGAACTGCTGTACTTTTCTTTTACTGTTTTCTCTCTCACTCACTCAATTCAAAGTGATTGCAACCTAGACATGGGAGAATTTGAAGCACACATGTTTATCAATGTAGAAATCCGATGTGAATATATATATATATATATATATATATATATATTTATTTATTTATTTATTTATTTATTTTTATTTTTTTATGCCTCGTATCGCTCGGGCGTGCGCCTTAAGTGCGCCTCAGGCGATTTGGACCCTTTGCAACTCGAGTGCGCCTTGCGCCTTTGACTACCTTAGATTGAATTATGGGGTTTGATGTCCAAAAGGAAACCTGATATTCCAAAATACGTGGGTTCAAACATAGCTAGAGGCATTACTAATTGAAAAGCAGCAGCAATACCAAAGCGGCCTTAAACCCTACCTACTTTTGTGCTCTCGCTCTCTCACACACATTAGTTTGTGCCAACCGGAACAGAAACACCCACACCCACCGGCCGTGCAAACCTCTCACGGGCATCCTCCCTCTAGTAATTCCTCCTCTCTCTCTCTCTCTCTCTCTCTCTCTCTCTCACTCTCTCACACACACACACAATTTTTTATTTTGTCTTAAAAAAATCCCTAATTATATTCTTTACAGAGTATTTCTCAGGACTGCCAAAATGTTGACAGTCTTTTGTCGTTTCCAACAGAACTATCCCAATTTCTGAAGCTTCGAAACCCCAATAATGAGATTCAAAATTTCAGAAATAGTCTCAATTTAAAAATCAATAAGAAGTTGCCGCCCCCTACATTTGTAAAACTCTATAACCTACAAAACATATTTCAAATGATGAAGATTTATCTTGCTTGTGAAGGAGTCTTAGTGTGCGTCATATCTGCTTAGGGTTGCAAGAGGAAAAGAGGAAAGAACAAAGTAGTTAGAGGTTGAGGAAAGACGAGAGTTGTGTATGTGTGTTGCCCCCAAACAATTGTGTGTTGCCCTCTAACAATTTAACTTGAGTGTGTTGATCCCTAACATGTGATAGTCCCTATCACATTTTGTAGTGGCCAGAGTAATCACCAAAAAAATAATTGGGTTTACTGGTCAAACTATTGGATAGCCATTTGCAAGTGAAATGTGATTCACTTTCAGGTGAAATTAATATTTATATAATAAAGCGAAATATGTTTTTCGCCAAATCATTAAAGAAGGATCACTGTTAAAACACATAAGGTATATCAAAACATTAAAGGAGAAGAGGATCATGATTAAAAAATATAAAATATACCAAATGGCTACCAATATAACAACTTACATGTTAATAAAAAAACTAAAAACTAATAAAATAGTCTATTAAATATATTATTAAATGATAAACAATTTCAAAAATTAAATTAACAAGGAATGTCTGAGGCACATGGATAACTAGCATTTAACTAATTGTATGTGTTAAACTTGAGATTTAAACTAATTTGTTGTTGGTTGGTTGGTAGAGAATTATGAGTTATTGAAGATCGCTCTTGGAAATATTTTCCTTTTTGAAAATGTTGGTTGGGTGCATTAATTACAATTTTTTGGACAATAATATCATCAATGACACCAACTGAATTTAGATAGCAATATCATCATGAAATTAATGAAAGGGTATTTATGAAAACTAAACAAATTAATATTTCTATTTCTATCTGAACCAAACATGAAAATGGAAAAACTAAAATTTCCGGACTACATATTTCCAACATAACCAAACATGGATATAATAATGTTGAATTTATTTTCTATGGAAAAGGAATGGAAAGTAGATTCCTAGAAATACAAAACCTTCGTCCAAATGCCATCTAAGGAGTTGTTTGGTAGTTAGGAATTGGAGCTGGATTATCCAATTCAATAGGAATTGTCTCCAATTCCTAACATTTCATTGTTTGGTAAGGGGTACGAGAGAGGAAGAAAATGGATGAAGTGACTATGAGGCAGTTCTTGTCGGTGGAAATTGGGAGGAATAATTTTGGCTCCCTCGTCCAAATTTTGGCAATATATGTGCGTGTTTTCCTTTTTTATCAATTAACTATATAACTAATAACTGATTAAATGAAGTAATCACTTATGAGTTTTTTTGCTAATCATTGATTAAACTAACTAATATTAATTAATATTTTAAAATATAATTTTTTTATTCTTAATTAGTGTTAACGGTTAGTAAATAAATTTTATTTACGTTATTTTTTACTTATTTTTTGACTTATTGACTATGAATATGACACGATAAACAAGGACACGATTTGAGACATTAGGTAGTGTCATATACGTATTTGTTCAGTTTTTTATGTGTCTGACGCGACAAATAATTTTGGATGTGTATGGACTATATAGATTTGGACCGAATATGTTTAGATGATCTAATTATTAGTAATTAATTAATAAATAGGATAGTTAATTATTATTTAAGATAATCTACTTGTTTTATTATATAATTATTTAGTTCAATTTTAATCAATGTTAATTATGTCACGTCCCGCTCTTATAATACGATAAGCCGGTACGTAACTAGCATCTTCAGGCTACACGCTATACGAATACACTGACATTCGTACGATTGTCGCATGTAAAGGTACTATGACGGAAATTGCAGATAATACTAAACAGATTTGCATTCTAATTAACCACAACTACTATATATAAGACTGTATAAAACTATAACTCTTACTGGTAGAATATCTCAAAACACATAATTTATATAAATTGTCCAACTACAAAATGAAGTTGTTGCTCCTTTGAGCTGTTGTGGATCATTCCACGATCAGTTGTCGGCTTTGTCAACGTTGTACAAAGTCAATGTCTCTTCTAGAGTCTCATTTTTCCTTTGTGAACAATACTAGGTCATCAAAACGACATGCAAGTTCTCGATCAAGAACGGTAAAAAAAAAAAAAAAAAATTGACATGATAAGATAAGATATAATGAGAAATAGTTAAAGGTCATTTACGATTCTTAGATAAGAGTTTGAGGTGGTAAATTCTATAGAAGTATTATAGCATTAACTTGAAATATAACTCTATCTAAGTCTTATTCTAGTGATCTCTTAGTGTCAAATCAATTCAATACATCATAAGATTCACTACCCACAATCACAAATAATTTTTCTATATAATGATGCAATTTGGAGAACTCTTTGAATGACCACATTGTCTAGTTTTCTGGCAATAATTTCATGATCAAGGATCAGATTATGACAAGATGGCACGGTGCTTAGAGTCCGGCCCCTCATATCAGGTAAGAAAAACTACGTAATCATTTATTCACATAATCGATCTTTTATCGAAATAGATACGAATTCAAGATAGGTGAGTTAAGCCTAACACACTCACTTTGTAAGATCTTGTAGAAGGAGCTACTACTGATTTTTTTTTGTTATAATATTACAAGAATTTTGTACGATGAAATTCAAATTGTTCTCCCCTCTCAATGCACTAACCTAGAGCTGCAAACAATACATATTCTATTATCTTATATTAACTCTGCTCTGCATCTTATCTCGATTTTCAAGATTCAAGTATGTATCTTGTTTATAACTCCAGAATGCAAGTATGTATCTTCTTTTAAATTCCAGAATGCAAGTATGTATCTTGTCTCAAATTCCAAGATTCTAGTATATATCAAAATTTTCAAAATTCAAGAATGTATTTCATCTTAAATATCGAAGTAATATGAGAAATGAAAATAGAAATTCAGGTAATAATTCTCTCAACTGGCACAGAGCAGAAAATACTTAAAACATGATTTGGGTTTCGCTAATCAAATATATAAAGTTAACTAGAATTTAGGGTTTAGTAGATTTTTTTTTTTGGATTTCGAAAATTTGGTTAACTTTCGAAATTCTTAAAAAATCTGCTTTGTATTTCGAGCTCCAGAATTTTGACAATTAATAATTTCAAATCCGAAGCAACCCTCCGTTGCATTCCCTTAAGGTACGTCAACCCCTTCAGTGGAACACACAACACCGAAACACACGCAGTTTATATATGGTCAAAAAAATAAAAGTTGATATATTAAATTAAGAAAGTTTTCTTCTTACCTTGGCAATTGTGATATATTATACTTAGCTATTGGAATTTGTCTTATAGTATCCGTTGTGTCAAATCAAAGACAAGAGAGCTAGAATCATAGAAGTTGAGACAAATCAATTACCAGAACATGAAATAAACCAATACATCTCACACATATAGATGTATACTTATAAAAAAAAATTCGTAAGATATTGTTCATTCATATAGTTTAGATGTTAATTTCTACTATAGTCGCCATTTCTAATACTTATCAATGGAAATAGAAAAATCTAGAAATTGATACTACACCGATATTATACTTTAGTTTTAGGATTGTTCTAAAACACTAGATTATGATACATTTACTTAGAACATCCTAAAAACATATCCAACTAAGATATTGGATTTCTTTCGAATCTCTTTGTGTAACGAACCTTCCACTAATTCTTAAGGGAAATTATCAAAGTCGAATTGGAAAAATTCAATTCAACATACAACCAAGTATATCCTCCTTGATATAGGATCTAAATGTAAGCGTGGATTTAGTATTCATTCTAGTATATCAAATTATGTTGAAGCCTAAGCTTAAAGTTTGGATTATCCCGAATTTTGATTTCAAGGTGAATCGCACTTTTTCTTACTACCATTGTTGCTGTTCCAATTGCTTCTGCTATTGCGATTAGGACAAGTTAGGATATTGTTATTACTACTGTTATTATTATTTATTTATCAACAAATAAAATCATGATGATAAGGATCGATATTCACTTTAGTATGTTTCTCTGCATCAAGCTATGGTGAGGCTATCTACTGTTGCTATCTGTTTTTCATGATTATTCAAAGGGATATTTTAGCAAATATTTCCACTGAAAGTATAAAAACTACCATATACCCCTACTTTTTAAAAAATACTAACAAATGCCCTCATTTCTTGTACGGAATAGTTAAAAAGTTAGGATATACCCCCACCATTTTAATGAAAATTTTGGCTGTTTTACCAACAATGGGGGTATTTGCTAGTTTTTTAAACTAGTGGGGGTACATGCTAGTTTTTTGTATTTTGACTGGAGGCATTTGCTAAAATATCCCTTATTCAAAAAATGAATCTGAGCTTCATTTTATTTTTCTTTTCTTAGTTTTTGTTATTCGTTGATTTCCCAAACCTATGTTGCCTTTCTTTATCTTCCCAAATCTATATCTGCCTTCAATTCATATTTATTTACTTCTAGAGAACGTTACTCGGCTATGTTCAACGGATTGTAGGTTTTGCACATAGGAACATCTGTTATTCAATTTCTATATGATGGTAATTTGTTTTAGGAGAATGTCGAATACGACCTATTCTATTTTATTTTCCTAGAACACATAGAATGCACATAAGCAGAGCTATTCCGATTTTGGTGTACTACTGTCGTGTCCGTGCGTCCATATTAAATCCGATTCATATGTTCATGTGATAGTTTAATTTCAATTTATATTGAAACAAAACCTATAGTAAACTTTAAACCTAATTTACCCAAATCAAAAATTTATAATTTGAAATAGAGATTCAAGAGGAGGACTAACCTTAGGGTTTAGAGGAGAAGAAATTTGGGATTTTTGATGAGAGCTGAAGAGGGAAAAGGAACCTCCGGTCATACCCCGCGGTCGCCGGCAGTGGCAGCCGCCGCAGTAGGGGGGCAGCAGTAGCTGCAAGGGAAGCGACAGCAATAGCTGCAGTAGCCGCAAAACCGGGGAGGGTTTTTTGGTGGTGGTGTTGATGTTGGGTTTGGGTATGGGTTGGTGATGGTGTGGGTTGGTGAAAAAGTCGGAGAAGAAGAAGAAGAAGATGAAGAAGAAGAAGGGGCCCGGTTGCCTGTCACAGAGTCTCTCTCTTTTAAAAAACAAACAAATACATTAAGGCTGTTGAGTGTGCCACTGCTAAATTTATTCTGGGGCAGCCCAAATGTTTACCATTGATAATTATAAGTTTGTCATTCCCAAAATTTACTCGGGACTGTCCATTCTTGATTTTTTTTATAATTAGGATTGTCAAAATTTTAACAGTCCTAAAAATTCAACATATTGACAGTCATGATTATAAAAAAAATCAAGAGTGGACAGTCCCAAATAAATTTTGGGAGTAACAAACTTGTAATTATCAATGGTAAACATTTTCACTATTCCCGAGTAAATTTAGTATTGCCCTTATCACAAACCATACATTAACTCCTTGTTTCATGGGTACTATCAGTGTACTATTTTAAAAATAATTACATGGCCAACCTCTGATTTAGTTTTTTACTTTTTTTTAAAATAAGGATACTTTCTTAAATAAGAATACTTAGTGTTATAACTTCTTTAAAATATCAAACATGTAATTAATTTCAAAATAGAAAATGATAGTATAATAAATATAAAATATAGGAGTAGTTAACGTAAAATGTCCTTTAAAAAACAACCATCGTTATGTTATGTTGTCTAGGTAAAGACATTGCAATCCTTCCATCTCACACACTATGCCACATGTTTGTTTTTTTATATAATAATGACACATGAAATTTCATACTTCTTCTAAAATTTTATATACAAAATAATTTAAAAATATGTTTAAATAAATACTTAGAAATTAAAATATAATAATGTTTTTTATAAAATTTAAAAACTTATGAAAATATTGTTTACGAATAATTGGTAAATGGACAAAAAAAATTTGGACTGTTACTTAGTATAGACAATTGGTCTGAAAAAGTATCTAAAATGGTAAAATTTAGATATTTGTACCATGTCGAAGTAAGGAACCAAGAAACCATTGCCATCCAGTCCTATGAGAACAGCATGCCTAGGCCTGACATATTGTCTTCATGTCCCGGGTGCGAGGCGGATATAGTTCCCAAAGAGCTACAGTAGTATCCTCTGAGCAAGAAGCCATCGTCTTGCTATCCAATGAGAAGGACACCGCATTACACTGCAAAGAAGACAAACATAACCACTAATGAGGATGTTGAATCACAAACTCGACCAGATGCCCGTTCGAGTGCATGTGCAACTAAATGTCACCGACCAACTTTGTGAAGAACATATTATCGTCTATCCTGTAGAAATGTATTTAGAATTGAAAACCTTCATAAAGGGTAGAAGTTCAAATTTGAGACAAAAATCAGGTTTACACTGTAATGAAAATATTAGATTGTGATCTTTTTTTCATTAGCATACAGTGGTCTCCTTGAAAGCTCAATTACCTAAGTTTGGTATTTGCAAAATCTAAAACCAGGTATAATGAAATAATCTCTAACAGAAGCTTAAGCTTTCACGACACTGACATATGATGTGAATTACATCCATGCAGAAATTACATGGTTTTGGTTTCACCGTGTCGGCATCATACACCCATTTCCATTACTTCAATTAGATGCAAACAACATTCATACGTAACAATGGCAGATGAAGGTTAAACCATACACTAAATTAGATATGAAGGCCTTCTAAAACTAGGTTTTCTATTTGTTTTTGTTGTCTAAAACTGTGATAGTTAGCCATATTGTTATGATGTGGGGTAAAGCATTATATTGTGATTTGTTCATTGCTAAAACAAAACTAGAAGACGCAAGATTGTATAAACCATTAACACCGGTTTTAACATTTCAGCTCAACAAACATTAAAATGTTAGTTTGCTTATTGCTAGAATATATAAAGGACAAAATATTAGCATACCGCAGCACTGTGATATTTCAGTACAGCAAGAGCGTTACCCCTCTGGTAGTTATAAATTCGAACTCTGTCACACACACAAAAAGCAATCAGCATAGCAAACTAAAATTGTCAAATTTACAGAAGCAATGTTTTAAAAACCTGTCCAACCATTGGACCATTTAAGTGGAAGGTCCGTGGAAGGTCTCCATGGTCAAACCGGTTGGACCGTCCACTTCAACGATGATGACGTTAAAATAATATAATCATTATATATATATATATATATATATATATATATATATATATATATATATATATATAAACCATTTTCCCCAACTTCAATAATAATACTAGGAAAAATCATAGGCACAAATGAAAAAAATTATAAAAAATACTAAATCGTCTTAGTTTTCTTTTCAAGACAAAGTTAGAAGAATGTAAAACCTAATAATACTCGAAACAAAGTTTCTATAAAAATTGAAGAAAAAAAATGTACCATTTTGCTTTTGTATGATTCCAACATGTTAATGAGTCAAACCTCAATATTTTAAATCTCTACTATTCTCATTTATTCATATTATTTTTCATTTTTGAGATAAAACAATCGTAATAAACCTCTGAAGCAGTCTTAGTTACAACGTTTACTCATACCACACCAATGCTCAAAATATGAACCATCTATAGTGGGGGCTGGTTGCGAAGTAATACGTTGCTTACCAATGAATACTAACTCAAATAAAAATGGACTACAAAGTTTACATCAATGTTTCCATATCAAAGTGATGAAGACTCGCATATAGAATCAAAGAGGGCTGGGTTCAAATCCATGTGTTGTAAAACTTTTAACAAAAATTCTAACCTATTAACTTGCTTTGTCCTTTGCTTTGAAACGCTCCCGGTTCACACGGGTTGTGGTGCAACCATCCGAGCGGTTCGACATATAGGACCGAACTGGAGTCGTGTCCGGTTCATGGTTCAAGACCGGTTGAACCAGTTATTAAAACATTGAATACAAGAGAGAACAAAAGAAAGTGAGAAGTAAAAGTAATATTAAATGTACATGTACAGCCATATTCTTCAACAAGAAAACTTCATGAACTTAACAAACATTTCATATGCAGGTATTAAGTAGGTTGCCAGACCATCAAATTGATGCGGGAGGGGGTGGCAAACATCCCAAGTCTTAAAGCTATTGGCTATAAAACAAAGGAGGAAAATAAGATAGGAGAAACTTCATTGTAGTTGTTACCCAAAAAAAAGTTATTGGTTATTAATGTCAAAGTCAAACAGCAAGAGAATTAACTGACACAGAACTGACCTGTGATCCCATCCCGCAGTTGCTGCTATTTTATTGTCAGCTCGAACTGAGGTCCCTGCTATGCCAGGTCGCTCCAGACTTATTTCCTTTTTGGTAATACAAGTGCCCTGAAGTGAAAAAAGCAACCATAAAGTGAAGCTAGTAAACTCTTAAGTTCTATAAAGTGTACATTGTTTTTTATAGATAACACTCAAAATATGAAGAAAAAATGTAAGGAAAAAAAATTAGACAGATGCTTAGATTGAGTTATTATACACCAGCTTTGAAAAATGGAAAAAAAGAAGAAGGGAAACCATGATATAACAGACCTATACCACCGATATGTTTACTTATCCCTTATCTGAGTTAATTCAACTTCCTTACTCACACGAATGATAGTATAGTATACACAAAATGGTATATGAGTGATTTTATAATCCACTTCTTTGTTTCAGTCCTTCCAAAGAGTGGGCAATCCAATTTCTAACCATTTTTTTATAATAGTATGCCTATTATCACACCTACAAGTGTTAGATGATGGTTCATAGCTCTGTAACTAGATACCCCTAATCCTAACCCATATCCTATCAGAATTAGCTGTAAAGTGGATAGAGCAAAAAAGGGGGAAAAAATTCCAATCCTACAGATTATGTATGCTGGCCATCAAATGATCACAGCAGTTTGCTTACCATTTGATCTTCTTCCACTTCTTGTTATTTCTTCCTTTCTTAGATATTTTTTTCTTTTCTGCTTTCCTCCTCCGTCATCTTCTTCTTTTTCTTCTCTTCCTTATTTCTCCAGTCTTGAGAACTTAGTTTGCCTGCTTAGCTCAAGGTTTGAGCAATGTCCTCTCCATCTCTTAGAGGTTCCTCATTCTCTTCCTGAAATATATTTTTGACCGCTACCTTTGTCATCAATAGTTGAAACTATTTATTTTGATTTTATTTGATTTTATTTTCGGTGTCATCTTTACTCACCAAAAAATGATTTCATTGATACAAGACTTGGAACCCGATGGCGGCTTGATGTTTTGTCCAGGAGGATACTAGTTCGAGTCACATAACCAGCCTTTGCATAAGTGAGCAATGTTACCAATATCTTGAGAATCTTGAAATCTTGCATCAAAAGAAGCCTCATGTCACTGAGGCACCCTCTCTGTCACGACCCGCACCCAGATATTCAGGTACCGGTTCGCGATTACGTCCAGCCTACGCCGCAGTGTCGGCGGTAGTACGCTGTCTAGATCATATTCACAGGTAATTTAAAATCTAGCTCATTCACAAGAATAAATAGGCAAGGATAATAACAGGAAATAGGAATGCTAAGATTTCATAAGACAAATTTTGTGACATCCAAATCCACAGTTTAATACAGAACCAGAAGATAAATCGGGGACAAACTCGAGTACTATGCTGAAAGAAAATACTAGCTAACTGGCTAACTACTCCTCAAAAGTAGTCTCCTGAGTAGGAACCGGCTCCTCAATAGTATCATCTGCTATGTCATATGGGCCATAAAAGGTAGGGGCATAGTCTTCATCATCGCCTAAATGTCAACGGATCCAGTCAGAAAATGAGCAAAGTACCAATACACAACAAAGCTTAAACTAAATAATTATGACAAGTAGTAAAAACTGACTAAGTATCACGATAAAATTATACATAATAAGTAGTAAAATTAACTAAGGGTTAATTGCTATAAATCAGGGATATGAGTAAAACATGAAGATAATGAGACAAGAAAATGGAACTGCAACAGGACAAAGAAACTATGTGTGTGAAATTGTGTATTTAGAATACATAGTTGGCATGTAGGTGGTTATAAGGCTAATAAGGCACGTCATAGACGGCTAGCAGTCAGGAATAGTCGAGTATAAGGCTGATGGTACAGTCGCGTACTCAACAGCTAGCAGTCAGGACATGAGGGAAAGGGTAAACTACATGCCTCCTAGTATTCTTCCTCCCGACACGAAAATCAAGACATAAAAATGTAATTCCTAACTCTAAGTGTAATCATCCATTGGTGCTAGTAGAGCAGTGCACTACTTATCATAATATAAAGAATAAACTTGGAGTGCAGGTACTTGCCTGGTGTTTGATTTCCAACTACTGTTCTGTTACTCGGGAAAATTTCCAGAAACGTCTCCGGATGCTGAAACAAACATAACCATCATGCTCAGAATATATCAATCAGCTAGAAACGCCTGTCCTTGAGTCCAATTTGGACACAGGGGCAAAAATGACCATTTCGGGTCAAAACGGGGTCCGCATGTGGGCCCGCTTTGCACCGAAAAACGTGTCAGGGTCAAAGGTCTCTAAATTCATCCAACTTAGTGTCAACAAGTCAGGAACGCTGATACGAACTCAACGGAACTTCCAGATTTGGATTCCGATGAGCCGATCACAAAATCGTCCGTCGAGTGGGGCCTGTGGGGCCCACGACACGTGATTTCGTCAACGTTCTCGGAATCGAATCAAACTTGGGTCACAGGACCAGCGTATTGCTACGAGTCCGATGGCGTAAGTTTCGTTTCGATCCGACGTGTGTACACAAAGTTATGACGCGTTCCAGAAACGACGGATACGGGACGGTGTCGGCGGATACGCGTCGATTCCGGTGTGCACGCACATCCGAATCGACTTCTGCGAAATCTCACATGTCCGTATCAACGACGCGCACGTATCGGTGAAGACCGCATGCGACCAAGTCGTCCCGTTTGGCGGGGCGTACCCGGTTCTGGGGTGAAACAGGGCATTTTTCCTGTTTTTGGATCGCGGTTTGCGATCACCACAGGACGCGATGCCCCGAGCGGGTTGCACGGGCACCGAGGGGGTCACGCAGGCTACGCGTTGTAACTGACGGAATTAAAAACAGAGTTACGAGGAGAAAGATACAAGTACCTGAACAGGGCTCCTGGAAACCGGAATCCTTCGTGTCCGACTCGTGTCCGACACGACGCAAGACTTAGGGTTAGGGTTTTGGGGTGCTGTCGGAGCTCCGGCGGCTCGGGGGCACTGCGGTCGGAGGTGGAGGCGGAGGGGCGGCGCTGGCGATGCGCCGGAGCGGGCGGGGGACGCCGGCGGCTGCCGGAGGCGGCGCAGCAGCTGCTGCGGGGTCGGGGTCTTCTCGGTCGGGTTCTGGGGACGGGCGGTTGGGCGGAGCTGGGCTAGGCTGAGGCGGGCGGGGATGGCGGCGAGGCGAGGAGGGCGGTGAGGCGAGGAGGGCGGTGGCCAGTGGTGGTTCGTGGTGGTGGCGGGGTAGGCTAAGGCAGGCCGGGGCTAGGGTTTATATAGGCAGCGGGCGGTGGGGGGTCGGCCGGGCGAGGCGGAGCGGAGTGGTCGACGTGGCGGGGAGCGCGGAGCTCGCGGGGGCGTGGGCCGAGCAAAGCGGGCGGCACACGGCCGGGCGGGGCGGCGGACGAATCGGTCCGCAGAGGCGTGGGGGGGAGAAGCGGGTTCACGGGGGGAGAGGGGCTAGCGGGTCGGGCGGGTTCGCGGGCGGGTTCGGGTCTGACCGACCCGACCCGATAGCCCACGGGCCGGGTTAGGCTGGGCTGGGCTGGGCCTAGTTTAGGGCTGGGCTCGGTTTGATTATATAATTAAATAAATACATAAGTAAATAAATAGTTTTTAGGTGTTATAAATTAGGTCGAGGGCCCAATAAATTCCAGAAAAATTACCCTAAGTCCAGTTTTTTATTTTATAACATAAAATCTTATTTTTATCATATTTTAATATTAGTTATTAGCAATTAAAAATCATTTAATGACCAAAACACCTTGTTTTAATTCTTGCAAAATACCGAAAAATCCCAGAAATTGTTTTTAAAAATTACAAAAATTTTAGGGTGATTACAATCTACCCAACTTATAAAAATTTCGTCCTCGAAACTAAAAGTAAGCCATGGTAGAAGTCAAGGATGGTATAAGATTTGCATTGGTTAAATGCAAGGCTAGGTTTAACGGAGTGGGCGATGTTGCGCGTTGCATATTCCGGAAATCATGAAAAAATCCATATGAGCGAAAAAATTGATTTCTTCATGTGTTATGTCAATGATGTGGACACCTAATTGCTCTTTTGCATAAAAATGTCCAACCATTAAAACGTTGCACAAAGATGGAAATGGAGGATGGTCACGTCTATAATAAGGTTGTGAAATTTGTAGAAAGGCAGTGACTAGGGAAATGCTCCAATTATCGAAGCAATGGTAAGGTGCGTCAAGTGATATCATATTGTAAAACTAAATGAAAATACCGTGCTCTATTTCTAAGTGGATTCGAGCTAGCCTCAGTCTCACTATCTAAGCCAAGTAGGTCTAATTCTTAGGTGAGGGGGTTTCACAATCCAGCCAACTTAAGACAATGTCGTCCTCAAAATCAAAATATGGCATAATCTATTAATCCTTTATGTACATAAGGCAAGTCAATCGCAATCTTCTTGCGATAATCAAAATTATAATCATATCCATTGCAATCACTTTAAGGTTAAGATGACCACTGTTCCAATCAAAATTTTCACCTATGGTTATCTCTTCTCACTTTCTCAAATTATCCATATCCAAATTTAAATTAAATCCTTATAACATCTTCAAAATTTAAATAAGCATGTAAATTTCACCTCACGATCTCTAACTATCATAATCTCCTCTAGAAGTAATACGAGTCCAATATTATTCCCATTTTCACTTATAAATTTTTGTATGCTTTGACTTTTTAAACTCCATTCACATCCTCAATGTTTCAAATAGGTAGTCCAACCATCAAATTTTAATTCTTAATTCCAATCATCAAATTGAAAATAATTTAAATGCAATCCACCAATGTTCAAGTCTGAAATTCTATATTTTTATCCTCTAAATTCAAATTGATGATTTTACCTTCATTATTCCAAATTTAAATCATGTACCTAAGGTATAAATATTGGATCCTCAATATCAAGAATTTTGAAGTTCATTAATCCTCATCATCTTAGTCATTCTTCTAAAATTCTCAAAATTGAAATGGCTTGAACCTCTCCCAATCTAAGCTTTACTCGATCACAATCCAAAAGAAATTTCTCTCGAGTTGACAATGCATTGCTACCCAACTTAGAATTTATCCATCTATCACATAAGGCTATATACCTTAAGAAAATATTCCTTAATTTGTCTACTCATGTCCTTCAATCCTCGAAACTTCAACGCCGATCATATTACATATGATATGTCCTTAATTACGGAAGAATAATCCTCAAATATGTGATCGGCCTATGGGGTATATCTAGTACTCTCCGTGTATCAAACTTATATCAATCACGAGGTTTAGTCTTTCCGAAATAAGGGAAGACGGAGATCAATAATAAAGAGTTTCAAGGGCGAGGTAATAGATTAGAAGTATCGGAATCAAGGCATTTAAAGAATTCAATTGGGAATTGTCAAAGCAGTTGTGGATTGAAATCCTATTTTGGTAATCCTTTGTTCGCCTGCTCGTATTAGTACAGTTATGTAACCGATACGATATGTCAGACATGTCTAGGGCAAGTATATTCGCCTACTAATCACTACCTATCTCAATCCACGTAAAGTAGTTATACGAAGGGCGAACCAAGCGCACTATGGTTGATCAGACCGTAATACACTGATTCTGAAATATATTATTGTGGGCCTCCCCAATAATACATATGTCATGAACAAGCTCGATAAAGAGCAAGCTTGCAAAACTAGGCTATAAAATAGCAGCGTAAGTCAAGGTAATATATGAAATATGAGTACGCTAGATGCTGATGAAAGGAGGTACAAATTATTCAAGTTCATAAAACAAAAATAAAATAAGCATCATTAATAAAAGACTCTACAATCTCTACAGTTATCATACAACTTCCTTGTCTAAGTCGCGAGTCGACCAAATAGGGGCAAGGACCTCTAAATTCTATTGTCTGAATAACCACTGTCGTCTTATGCTAGCATACAATTAATGCCATTCAGTTACACCGCCTCGATGGGTCAGGTGGACTATGGGGTACTAGTCTCAAGGGAAAGGAAATATAACTTGCATCAGGGTGGGGGTACAAATTACGTAATTTAACACTAAGGGATAATCATCGGGTCACGATCTACAAGATTAACTCAAACTTATCGAACTCTAACTACCAAGCACAAAACTTCAAATTCAAGAGTACAACTACAATCCTAGCAAACTATGGGTCCTTAACAAGGAATAAAATTACTTGGCCTACTATCCGAAGTGTCAGGTGGCACAAATGGAAAGACGGAGAAAAGAAGAACGCATTTTAGTCGTTGCGCATTAGCGAACGTTAAGGTCGCAGATGAACAACATAGGAAATATGGGGCTCTAGATAATATCATGGTTCCCTAAGGTGAAGGTGGCGAGCAATTCTTCGTGTTTGAGGGGTGATCCTATAGGGAATGTCACACTCGTTGCTCTGGGCTTCCTGACGTACTGTCTGCTAATATCACGACAAGAACCTATATCCTAGCACTATCTCACTGTGCACACTAGGTTCTGTTCTAACATTCGATCTCAAATTTCTATTGGTTCCTCAAGACTGGGGTTAAACACTAGGGTCAAAAGTTATGGTAAAACTTCTAACTAACTCTAGTAGTGTATATACTACTCTCAAGTCTTCATAATACATTAGGGGGTAACGGTAAACCAATTCTAGAGATAAGGAATTCTAGGGTTCACCAGATATTCTAAACTTAGTGGGGTGTCCACACTCTAGTGGTACTCTTAATTGGAAGGTTACCTTACTTATCATCTAACAACAGGAACTTATATATTCTAAGGGAGACTATACTCAATGAACTAATAGGGAAGCACATGAATCAAGCAGGATGCATTTTATCCGAATGGAATGGATTGGAAGGAGGATGAGGAGAAGCCATAGTCAGTTGTGGATGAGATCCTATACTCTAATCCTATTTGCAGGCTTGCTCGGTCCCCAAGTTGAAACCGAACAATTTAGTCGTTGACCTGCATGGGCCACCACAAAAATGTGTCACGACCCGCACCCAGATATTCAGGTACCGGTTCGCGATTACGTCCAGCCTACGCCGCAGTGTCAGCGGTAGTACATTGTCTAGATCATATTCACAGGTAATTTAAAATCTAGCTATGCTGAAAGAAAATACTAGCTAACTGGCTAACTACTCCTCAAAAGTAGTCTCCTGAGTAGGAACCGGCTCCTCAATAGTATCATCTGCTACGTCATATGGGCCATAAAAGGTAGGGGCATAGTCTTCATCATCGCCTAAATGTCAACGGATCCAGTCAGGAAAGGAGCAAAGTACCAATACACAACAAAGATTAAACTAAATAATTATGACAAGTAGTAAAAACTGACTAAGTATCACGATAAAATTATACATAAGTAGTAAAATTAACTAAGGATTAATTGCTATAAATCAGGGATATGAGTAAAACATGAAGATAATGAGACAAGAAAATGGAACTGCAACAGGACAAAGAAACTATGTGTGTGAAATTGTGTATTTAGAATACATAGTTGGCATGTAGGGGGTTATAAGGCTAATAAGGCACGTCATAGACGGCTAGCAGTCAGGAATAGTCGAGTATAAGGCTGATGGTACAGTCGCGTACTCAACAGCTAGCAGTCAGGACATGAGGGAAAGGGTAAACTACATGCCTCCTAGTATTCTCCCTCCCGATACGAAAATCAAGACATAAAAATGTAATTCCTAACTCTAAGTATAATCATCCAATGGTGCTAGTAGAGCAGTGCACTAATTATCATAATATAAAGAATAAACTTGGAGTGCAGGTACTTGCCTGGTGTTTGATTTCCAACTACTGTTCTGTTACTCGGGAAAATTTCCAAAAACGTCTCCGGATGCTGAAACAAACATAACCATCATGCTCAGAAGATATCAATTAGCTAGAAATGCCTGTCCTTGAGTCCAATTTGGACACAGGGGCAAAAATGACCATTTCGGGTCAAAACGGGGTCCGCATGTGGGCCCGCTTTGCACCGAAAAACGTGTCAGGGTCAAAGGTCTCTAAATTCATCCAACTTAGTGTCAACAAGTCAGGAACGCTGATACGAACTCAACGGAACTTCCAGATTTGGATTCCGATGAGCCGATCACAAAATCGTCCGTCGAGTGGGGCCTGTGGGGCCCACGACACTTGATTTCGTCAACGTTCTCGGAATCGTACCAAACTTGGGTCACAGGACCAGCGTATTGCTACGAGTCCGATGGCGCAAGTTTTGTTTCGATCCGACATGTGTACACAAAGTTATGACGCGTTCCAGAAACGACGGATACAGGACGGTGTCGGCGGATACGAGTCGATTCCGGTGTGCACGCACATCCGAATCGACTTCTGCGAAATCCCACACGTCCGTATCAACGACGCGCACGTATCAGTGAAGACCGCGTGCGACCAAGTCGTCCTGTTTGGCGGGGCGTACCCGGTTCCGGGGTGAAACAGGGCGTTGTTTTTCCTGTTTTTGGATCGCGGTTTGCGATCACCACAGGACGCGATATCCCGAACGGGTTGCACGGGCACCGAGGGGGTCACGCAGGCTACGCGTTGTAACTGACGGAATTGAAAACAGAGCTACGAGGAGAAAGATACAAATACCTGAACAGGGCTTCTGGAAACCGGAATCCTTCGTGTCCGACTCGTGTCTGACACGACGCAAGACTTAGGGTTAGGGTTTCGGGGTGCTGTCGGAGCTCCGGCAGCTCGGGGGCACTGCGGCCGGAGGTGGAGGCGGAGGGGCGGCGCTGGCGATGCGCCGAAGCGGGCGGGGGACGCCGGCGGCTGCCGGAGGCGGCGCAGCCGCTGCTGCGGGGTCGGGGTCTTCTCGGTCGGGTTACCCAAAAAAAGTTATTGGTTATTAATGTCAAAGTCAAACAGCAAGAGAATTAACTAACACAGAACTGACCTGTGATCCCATCCCGCAGTTGCTGCTATTTTATTGTCAGCTCGAACTGAGGTCCCTGCTATGCCAGGTCGCTCCAGATTTATTTCCTTTTTGGTAATACAAGTGCCCTGAAGTGAAAAAAGCAACCATAAAGTGAAGCTAGTAAACTCTTAAGTTCTATAAAGTGTACATTGTTTTTTATAGATTATAACACTCAAAATATGAAGAAAAAATGTAAGGAAAAAAAATTAGACAGATGCTTAGATTGAGTTATTATACACCAGCTTTGAAAAATGGAAAAAAAGAAGAAGGGAAACTATGATATAACAGACCTATCCCACCGATATGTTTACTTATCCCTTATCTGAGTTAATTCAACTTCCTTACTCACACGAATGATAGTATAGTATACACAAAATGGTATATGAGTGATTTTATAATCCACCTCTTTGTTTCAGTCCTTCCAAAGAGTGGGCAATCCAATTTCTAACCATTTTTTTATAATAGTATGCCTATTATCACACCTACAAGTGTTAGATGATGGTTCATAGCTCTGTAACTAGATACCCCTAATCCTAACCCATATCCTATCAGAATTAGCTGTAAAGTGGATAGAGCAAAAAAGGGGGAAAAAATTCCAATCCTACAGATTATGTATGCTGGCCATCAAATGATCAACAGCAGTTTGCTTACCATTTGATCTTCTTCCACTTCTTCTTATTTCTTCCTTTCTTAGATATTTTTTCTTTTCTGCTTTCCTCCTCCGTCATCTTCTTCTTTTTCTTCTCTTCCTTATTTCTCCAGTCTTGAGAACTTAGTTTGCCTGCTTAGCTCAAGGTTTGAGCAATGTCCTCTCCATCTCTTAGAGGTTCCTCATTCTCTTCCTGAAATGTATTTTTGACCGCTACCTTTGTCATCAATAGTTGAAACTATTTCTTTTGATTTTATTTGATTTTATTTTCGGTGTCATCTTTACTCACCAAAAAATGATTTCATTGATACAAGACTTGGAACCCGATGGCGGCTTGATGTTTTGTCCAGGAGGATACTAGTTCGAGTCACATAACCAGCCTTTGCATAAGTGAGCAATGTTACCAATATCTTGAGAATCTTGAAATCTTGCATCAAAAGAAGCCTCATGTCACTGAGGCACCCTCTCTTTAGCTATTTAAATAGATTGTGTATTACTAATTACAACATAAGATATTAAAACTGGTTGTTGATCCAACAATTATTAAAGGTGTTAAATTAGGGTCATATGAAGTATAGTCTCCGAGTATGCCAGTCGAGAAAAACCAAAATATTTTAGCCTCCATTTTAGCTATCCTGTAGATTTCATCCTTTTAGTAGAAAAAAAATAGCCAAGTGTAAGTATACAGTTAGATGCAGATGTGTGAAAAATTTACACTTCTGCAGAGTTAGCCTATTAACATTATGAGACTATGATTTGTATGATGAGTTCAAACTGTACCTCAGTGAAAACATTCTGATTCCTGCCCGGATCACTCGGTAGAAAGGTGCAAAATATAAATTTGGCTATGTTACACAAATACGAACACAGATACGTGATACGGGAATTTTTTAAATAGGAAGAATAATTAATCAACTATGTTGCATAGTATGGATATGGATACGGGTGTTGGACAGGATGACGTCACTGCTTCCTCACCCTCAAGAACCCAGCTGCACCTCTATAACCTTTCAAAGGACAGGTTCATGCCTCTCTTTCTCTCTGAGCCCCAACTTAGCGTAAGAAAAACGAAGTCGGGTTTGGGTTGAATCTATGAACATAAGAAATAGGTTTTAATCTATGAGTAAAATACGAAACTTCTGAAGCTAAAGAAATGGGTCAGATTCTGATCAGTTGGATGAACAGACACCTGAACCTTATCCTTAAACTAACAGGTTCTTGTTTTCATCCAAGTCCAAGTACCCAAAAATAGCTCAGCCCAATAACAATCCAGTAAAACTGAGCATATGTCACCAAAGAGAGCTTAGCCCGTAGGAAGTCCAGAATGCGCAGCCAATTGCACAAAATGGGTCAGAAGAGGCAAAGGACAAAAGAGTAAAATCGAGTGCCCATGGACTAATTAACGGTAGAATGGTAGATAAAATCATTTTGCCCCCAAGCACAACAAAATATCCACTAGGACAAAGTTGTAAATAGAGAAGTTTTGACAACAAGCACATGCTCGCTCACACCCACCTATAAATATCTCAAAAAAAAGGAGAATGGTAAGCGTTTTTTTTCTAGACGAAACTTTGTCAAATTCTTTATTCTCTCATATTCTGGTGACTGATTTGCTCGTCGGAGGGTCTACGGACAAGTACACCCCCCCCCCCCCCCCCCCCCGCTCGCCTTGTCACATGTCATCCAATGACCAAACAATGTAGTCAAAGGCGCAACCTCACAGCAAGGTGCCAACAAGTAGAGGCCTAAGTACGTCTTTTGTATTTGTTCTTTATTTTGTCTCTATAGACTCACCAGACAGAAAATGATAGTGATAGGAGTATTGGTGATGATGATGATTTAATGGAGTTTGATGAAGATGAATGATTGTTCTATTGGTTCTGCTTTTATTTTAGGGCTAATTATCGTTTAGACCCTGGATTTTATATCAGCTTAGAGTTTACGCCCTGACATGTCCAATTGAAAATATTGGATCCTGAGTTTTTATTTTTGATTTTCCTTTTTCTATTATACCCTCATTTCCAGCATGTGTTGGTTGTTGTCCATGTACTCATGTTAAGAGTATTATGGAAAAAAGTAAACCAAAAATAAAAATTTAGGGTCTAAACTTTCCAATTAGACATGTCATAAATTCTAAGCTGATATAAAATCCAAGGTCTAAACGCTAATTAGCCCTTTATATTATGTTTTGCATCTTTTATTTTGTTACTTCTTGTTAGATAAGACAAATTATTGCTAGTTTTGTTCACTGCTACTACTACTATGCCAGCTCACTTGGTTATGTTTTAACGTAATTTGGTTTGTTTTAATATGTTATTTTGTTTTATTTTTTACATTACTAATTTATTTATTTATGTATACATATTTTTATTAGTTTTTATTCTTGTGCCTCACTTTACTCGGACGTGCGTCGTGTACCTCAGGCAATATGCACCCTTTGCGCCTTTGACTACCTTGTGATCAAAAAAGGAGAAGAAGGGAAGCTGAAGGAAGACTAAGCAAACTCTCAAACACGGGCCTAGAAGCATACTGAATCAAGCTACTGGATCAAGCCTAAGAAACTGAGACTTTCCTTGACATTTGGTGTCTATGAGAAGTCTCTCTTCGATTGCTCCTTTCGTCTGTGTTCGAGAAGTTTCGACAAGAGCGTGTGGCCTACAACGGTTTACAACTTACGTTCTAGGTCGCAATCGACAGTCCCGCTCACGGACAAACCACCCTCTCTGAGTACAACAAGCGTTAACAATCGTACTGCACTAGCCAGACTCATGACCATTGGGATGTTTGCATATGTGACTTAAGCTGCAGCGTAGACAACCGATCCCCAGAGTTCCACCCAAGCACGGTGAGCCACAGTCAACCGAACTGCTCTGAACACTCTCTAAAACCTGCCCAACGGAGCACCCCTACACCTGAATGTTGGCTTGGGTCATGCGTACGCTGCTAAAGTCACATTGGTCGCGCAAGAGACCCAGGAGCAGGCACCCCACGGTCTCAGGCAATAACCCTGCATCTCCAGGCGAAGATGTTGCAATTGATTACTTCAAACCTAATGTTAGTCCAGGAGGCCCTATCACTGCAACTGACCCATCAATTCTACTTGCCTCATGCTAGTCCGACGCCATTGGTGTTGAGAATTTCATCTTCAGATGGAAGGTGGAGATGACAACTTTCAAGGTATTCACGTCAGCCCTCTTAAAATCATGTTGTACGCCGATGGTATGTTTGCTATCATGAATTTCACAAGATGTACCCCTCCACTAGATATTCCCTGAAAACCACATTCAACTCCAAGACTCCAAGAACCGGCATCGAATAATTCGGCGTCGAATGATTCTTGAACCCATACAAATGCCCTATGTGATTGCCAAGCTTAAATGATTTTACCTTTTCTGACCCGAGTTTATTTACTCAAAGGTAGATTTGAATACGATGTCCACAGAGTTTCTACTTTCTACTAACACCTTGTTGATTTTAAGATTTTCCATTATCATGGAGACGACTAGCAGATCATCATGTGGTTGACTGACATGTTCAAGTCTTCACATATGAATGCGATGGCAAGCTCAGGGGGTTTTCCTCTTGGGTGAGGTTTTTATTAAGTTGATAGACACTTCACTGATAGCTCGCTTATATGCCCTTCGAGCCTTGGAGCTTTCTCCTCCTGATGCTATTGCTTATTCGCCGACAATCACATTGAGCGTGGCTACTATCTCCTTCTCAGGGGAAACCTGGACGGGTTGCACATTATAGGCTATGGGCGGTGTATTTCTCCTAACTGGTGGGGGATTATTTTGTCGTCTGTCGTTGTATAGATGTATGTCATTTCTTTGATGTCGATTATTGTATCTGGGTTATACATTTGTTGTTTCCTTCCTTGAGCTGCGTGTGTCGTCTGATTCATGAACTCCTATATTTGTCTTCATATTTCTCATCTGAGATCCTTATAATTTTTTGTAGGGTGGCTGTACTGACTATGGAATTAGCAGTATGCTCTAATCCTTTGTCGAGATACGAGACTGTTTGCTGGCATAGGGGTCGGTCATTGAGTGCCTTGATAGCCTTTGATGTGCATAAAGACTTTGCTACTAGTCGATTCAAATTTTGATATCCATGAGTAGATGGCTTATATAAACCTGCGGACTATGCAGTTAATAACGGTTTTTTTATGATAACGGTCCAGAAGAGTTATAGATATATCACCGATATATCAGTTTTATAACGGTAAATATCGGTTTACATTTTTAACACAATTTTTATATATGAATAATACACTTAATAGTTTTCTATTATAAAATATGCATAAAGTATACATATCGTCGAGAAATCCAAGAGATCCAAGATAAAGGAGATCACTTGAGGAACTACATCTCTGAATAAGTATGATGCATGAAAATTTTGATGGCAGAAAATGTAATCTCCATTCTCCATTGATGTAAATGTCATATCATTCAACAGCAGATGTAATCTCCATTGATGTGAATGTCATATCGTTTGATGGCATAAGATGTAATCTCCACTGATGGCAGAAGATTGTATTGTATTGTATCTTGACTTAACAGCAGATTTTTCTATAGAATATCGTCTGCAGGTCCATGCCCATAAGATTTTTTTTGTATCAAAACCAAAACCGTGAGAAATTGATTTTTTTGTAAACCGATATTTCGAACAATATCGGCCAAATCGGCCGATAATATCAGTTCCGATATTTTACCAATATTTCTGAAAAAAAATATCGGTCCAAGACCGATACCATTATATATCGGTTATATAACCGATATATAACCGTTTTTGACTACTTAGCCTGCGGAGACGGTACCGCTCTTCTTTTGTTATCGGGAACGAGCTTCGTGCTTTGTTGCTCGTCAAGGATTGAGAAGGCATAGCCAAGGCGCGCTTGCAGTTACGTTTCTCTTCTGCATTGATGTATACTTCAGTCTTGTCCATCAAATCGTCGTAGGAGGTGACTGGATGACGTCCTAATTATGTTGGGAATCAAGTCTGCTGAAGGGGGGCAGAGTTCGGTCCGAACTCGGTCCTCGGCCGAGTTCGGGCCGAACTCGGTGTGGTGTTCCAAAACCTTTGAACCGAGACCGAGTTCGGTGTTGGCAGCGGCTGCTCAGGTTTTGGAATTTTTATGTTATATTTTTGACCGTTGGATGCTAGTGGATGTTTGGATCTTATGATTGGCTATTTTTAGGGTTTCCTAACCCTAAAATAGGTTTCTCATCCTATAAATAGGGAGGAGGGTGGAGGCACAAACAAAAAGCACAAGTTGGAGATTCAGGGTACTCGTCAACAGGAAATCTAAGAGAAAGTCCGTGCTTTGCTCTTAGGACTTCGCCATCCAAGACAGAAGTAAGAAGGAGATCTAATCGAGGAGTCGTCAACTTCGGTTAGGGAGATTGCTACGGGTTGGTGAATGATTTCAATTGTAATCTTCTGCTTTTCTTCTTGAGTATGGTGGAGGGGTTGAACCTATTAGGGCAAAGGGTTTCAACATTAGTTTTTTGCAATCTTGTAATTTTATCTGAGTTATAAAGATTGGGATTTGTCCAGGTGACGTAGTCACCGCCATATAATTATCTTCATCTGTGCTTGGTGTCCGTAGATTGGTTGGTCATCTCAGGTGGGTTGGCAAAGCACTTATTCCGCTGCACGACCAACACGTGGTATCAGAGTGCACGTGTTCCCAACACGTGGTATCAGAGCCAGGTTCTTCTCGAGAGGGAAGGTGCAACTATGTCTACAGAGCATATGAACACTCGTATGATCACCCTCACAGGAGAAAACTGGGCGATTTGGAAGCCAAGGATGGAGGATCTACTATGGTGCAAGGACTTGCATGGTCCGTTGGAGGGCAACAGCGCAAAGCCGACGGACAAAGGTGCTGATGATTGGAGACGACTGGATCAGAAGGCTGTTGGATTCATCCGCCAATAGCTGGACGACTCGGTGTTTTACCACGTGTTCATAGAGAATTCTGCAAAAGCATTGTGGGAGAAGTTGCATTCGTTGTACGAAAGGAAGACGACAGGCAACAAGGCGTTTCTGATTCGCCAACTCATCAACTCGAAGTACACGGAGGGTGCACCGGTGGCACAACATATGAACGAGGTTCAGGACATCATCAATCAGCTGTCTGCGATGAAGATGGTGATTGAGGATAAGCTTCAGGCCCTTATGCTTTTGATTTCTCTACCAGAAAGCTGGGAGACGTTGGTGGTGTCGGTGAGCAACTCCCTTCTGATGGAGTTGTCACGATGGAAGCAGTCAAAAGCAGCTTGTTGAACGAGAAGATCCGGCATAAGCAAGTGGAATCGTCTCAGGAGTCCGCTCTGGTGGCTTCTTACGGGAAAGGAAGACCCAAGTCACAGGCGAGGACAAGGAGTTTTCAGGATTTTGCGACTATGGACCGCAAGGAGGGCTGCTATCACTGTAGCAAAAGGGATCATATCAAGAGGAACTGCATGAAGCTCAAAGCTGAGAAGGCCAAAGGCGAGGATGATCAGGAGGATCTCACGGCTGTGGGAGATCTTATCATTGCAGCAACCGACGCAGAGGAACCTTGTGGCATATGTCAAGATGACGACTGGGTCATGGACACGGGGGCGTATTACGCCACTCCATATAGGAGGATCTTCACGTCATACCACGGTGGCAGGTTTGGACGTGTGAATATGGGCAACAAGGGGACGGCTACAGTTGTAGGCATCGGTGATGTGCACTTAACAACGGAGCTTGGTGAGAAGCTCGTTCTCAAGGATGTGCGACATGTACCGAGTTTGCTCTACAACTTAGTTTCGGTAGAGAGGCTGACGGATGATGGCTGTCGCAGTTTGTTTGGGGACAGATTGGATGCTTACGAAGGGTTCCCAGCAGCTGGCTCGAGGAGATTTGTGTTGTGGCATGTACAGGCTCAAGCCGCTAAGGTGTACAGGCAGGCCACAGACACCGAATGGAGGCTCAAGGGGTATTCGACAGGAGGTGGATCGTCGAAAACTTGTCTTGGAGGGACTTCGAGATACTTTGAGGGATACAGAGGATTCGGTTCGTCGAGACAAAGCGATGAATGGCGATGAGTCAAATATTGAGGGTCAGTCTGTCGGTCCCATGACAGCTGGTCGATCTCCAGGTGGGGGTTGCTTCACGGATCCGGTTTTTGTCACGACCCGCACCCGGGTGTTCGGGTACGAGTGCGTGGGTATGCCCAGCCTAGGCCGCAGTATCGGCGATATAACGATGTCTGGAACTAGTACTGTATAACCAACACCTCATAATATAAAGAGAACAAATATTATACTCAATCACAAAACTAAGGTAGGTGAAAACATGTTGTAGTATATATATGTATGTAAATGTTACGGGATAAAATCAAATCAGCTCAGGAGGGCGATCAGTTCTTAGCGAAGGTACGCGGACTGATCTTGGCGGGGAAGACGTCTGATTTTGTGGCAGGCGAAGATGGGGCCTTACAGATGAAAGGGAGGCTATGTGTTCCTAACGACCCAGAACTCCGAAGGAAAATTATGGCGGAAGCACACTACGCGAAGTATTCTTTACATCCTGGGAGCACTAAGATGTACAAGGACTTGCGCGGGACCTTCTGGTGGCACGGTATGAAGCGGGATGTGGCGACCTTTGTGTCACAGTGCATGGCCTGTCAACAGGTGAAAGCTGAACATCAGAGGCCCGGCGGGAAGCTTCAGAACCTCGCTATTCCCGAGTGGATATGGGACAACATCACTATGGATTTTATTGTAGGAATTCCGAAGACGCCGCGGGGGCATGATGCGATTTGGGTCATAGTTGATCGTTTGACCAAATCAGCCCACTTTCTTCCTATAAAAGTTACTTGGAGCGTCGATCGGTTAGTACAAATTTACATAGATGAGATTGTCCGATTACACGGAGTACCTGTCTCAATCGTCTCTGACCGTGACGGACGCTTCTTATCTCGTTTCTTGACTAGCCTACAGTCTACTTTGGGAACCAAGCTACAGTTCAGTACCGCATACCACCCGCAGACTGACGGACAGACAGAAAGGACAAATCAGATACTTGAAGATATGTTACGGCTGTGTGCGATCGATTTAAAGACTAGTTGGGACACGCACCTTCCATTGGCGGAGTTTGCGTACAACAACAGCTACCAATCGAGCATCCAGATGGCACCGTACGAAGCACTATATGGGCGAAAGTGTCGATCTCCAATCTGTTGGGACGAAGTCGGCGAGCGGCAGGTACTCGGGCCAGAGCTGGTAGAGCAGGCAGTTGAGAAAGTTCGCTTGATTCGGGAAAGACTTCGCACAGCGCAGAGCCGACAGAAGAGCTATGTCGATGCCCATCGAAGACCTTTGGAGTTCATGGTCGGGGATCATGTCTTGTTGAAAGTGACGCCGATGCGTGGGGTGATGCGTTTCGGCGTGAAGGGCAAACTGAGTCCAAGGTTTGTTGGCCCCTTTGAGATATTGGAACGAGTGGCAGTTGTGGCGTACCGGATTGCACTACCTCCCGCCTTGGCTGAAGTGCATGACGTATTCCACGTTTCTCAACTTCGAAAGTATGTGCATGACCCGCATCATGTGGTTAGTTTTGAACAATTGGAACTGCGCACGGACTTGTCATACTCAGAAGAACCGGTGCAGATCCTGGATAGTAAGGAAAAAGTACTTCGCAACCGTACGATGTCCTTGGTTCGCGTGCTGTGGCGGAACCATTCTGTTGGGAAATCAACTTGGGAGATGGAATCGGAGATGAAGGAGAAGTATCCTTCATTGTTCATTCAGTCGGAGGTAGGGCCTTGTTCTTTAGTTTCGGGTCAAAACTTTTTCTTAGTGGTATATTATGTAGTGCCTCAAATCCCGATCCGACCGGAATATGCACTATATAATTGGGCTTGTGGCTAGTCCGTCTGAGTCATAGCTTAGATCTTCGGTATCTTCTTGCCACGGACGAAATGCGATGATCCTTTCCAACTCATGGAAAGGCCTCTATTGAAACGAGTCCAATAGTTTTCGTATTTGGTTGCTTGGTTTTCTTGATTGCCATTTTGGGATTTTGATTTGGTGTTGCTATCGATTTGCTTGGTTTTCGCTGCTGGTTTTATCGTTTGGAGCTTTGATTCTTGGGGAGTTCGCAAGGAAGGATAGGCAAGATTTTTAATTGGTGCTCGTGCTGTTGCAGGTCCGCGTAACTGACGTTTGATCGTCGCTAGGCGGGATTCCTTGTTTCAGCTACCTTTTCCCTTAACCAGTGAGTGGTTTGGACCCTTCTTTCCTACTTCTTCATGCCCACATCTCTAATGTTTCAAACGTTCACTCGATGATACCCGGTTGGACGCCTTGGAAATCCTTTTCCACAATGCATGCCAGCCACTAAGAAAGGAACATGGAAATTGTAGACTAATTTTACTATATGCTTGCACACCTTATAACTTGAGTTTGTTTATAAAGGAAATTGGTCGTTGCTTGCGGCCTAGTGCCTCGGATTGAGTTTGGACTATGGGATACCAAAATTGGAACACCACATTGAAAAAATATGAACTGTTGCTGAGATATATATTGCTGCTTTACTTCTTTTGTTTAATTCGATGCATTGTATGATATATGAATTGTTCATGCATTTGCATGGTCTGGGAGAACTTGTGCACAAGGTTTGGCATTTCCTCGAAACGGCTTTTCGGGGCACTGGAACCGTATCGATCCGGAGGAAAATATTTGATTCGTGCTAGTCACGATGCATTGCGGGACCTCCAGCAGGGCTTGCTACCCGGGCTGATAGGGCGCACCGCTAATGCTTGGAATATGTCCCTAAGGTGTCGATCACACCAATGACCGCATAGAATAGAACACATGCTAATTTATTGTCTTGTGCAGATGGTAAGTATACTTGTGTTTCGTTGCAGGGAAGACGTGCATCGGTTGAGTAAGCAACTGATACACTGGTTGGATTCAATGCTATTTTTATTCCTATCAAAACATGCAACTGATATGAATTGAATTCACTTGCTTCTTTATAGAAGTCATCTTAATGCATGCTCGTCCCTAATAAGCTAGTGTCGATTTAGTCGAGTGGGTTTATCCCACTCACCAGTACAAGTTGAGTACTGACCCACCCACGTTGTGGGCAACTATTTCAGGCACTCAGACGGTGCAACGCTAGTGGATAGACGAGGAGGCGTTAGGAGCACCTCTATTTTGAAGTATAGTTGGAGTCAGATCATTTTGGAGGCTTGGATTTTCAACCTATACAAGGGCGTAATGTATGAACGACGTGGACTATCTGATGGAGCGCGCCCTGCCTTTTGAGTTATCTTTTGTAATGCAAATCAAGTAGCCGAGAGACGCATCAATGTAAACTCTATGTAAATTACTCTGAATTATCAATGAAAAGCATGTTTCTTCCTGCACTTGTGTTCAAATATCTGTGAATGTGTTTTCTAAATTGTGTTTAAAAATGGATTCCTAACACTGCAAGTTCTTGCCTTGTACGAGCGCAACTCCAGGCTCGTACGGCATCACGCCCCAGCGAGGACGGATCGGTTCCGTAAAGGATCCAGCGAGGACGATTGAACCTTTCGGGATCGGGGCGTGACATATTGGTATCAGAGCACGGCTTTACTTCTACGGGATTTCAAAAGATTATATAGGAGTTTGATGCGCCTCTCAATTGAGTTGCGTTCGGCATCCGCTGCATGAGATGAGTCGCCTATACAATGAGCCCATAGATATAAAATCTATCGTTTTTGGATTGTTAACAAGCTACTCTCTTTTGTAGCCATGGCTAAGAAAAATACTGCAACTGCCAGCAGTGCTCAGCCCATTCAGAGCGATCCAGCAAGTTCAGGAGAATCCGGAGGAGCGGGTTCAACCGGTATGGCAGAACGGCTTATGCATCTCATGGAGGTGCAGCAACAACAAGCCGTTATGCATCTCATGGATACCATGATGCAACTGATTGCATCCTTGGTACCCAGTAACAGGGGAGCCACTGTGACGCCTGTCACGCCGCCGGCCGTGGTGGTAGAAGATGAGTCCGAAGAGACTCAGCCTCCAGCAAGGAACTTCTGCCGTGCAGCAGAGTTCACTAAAATGCATCCGCCAACGTTCAATGGACGAGCAGAACCGGACGTGGTGATGGGGTGGATTGCTAAGCTGGAAGGACTCTTCAACCTGGTTGGCATCAGGGGATCCAAGCGAGTGGCCTGTGCATCGGTTCAGCTGGAACTGCGTGCGCATGATTGGTGGGAGGCCACGAAGCAAGGGATTTATGATGCCAATCCCAACTGCAAAATTACCTGAGAAATGTTCAAATATGCATTCATTGAACAATATATCCCCCGGGCCGTGCGACAATAAAAAGAAGACGACTTTAGCAATCTAGTACAAGAAAGTTTGTCTGTCGATGATTATGATTCAGTGTTTGCTAAACTGGCTAAGTTTGCGGGGCACTTCTTACCTAATCAGCAGGCGTGGTGCTATCGTTTTCAGAAAGGTTCGAATGACGAGTTGCGTAGGGACGTCATCAACCAGAAATGTCAGACCTACAGGAAATGTTACGAAGCTGCCCTGAATAGCGAGCGGATCTTTGGTCGCTATCCCCCAAAGGTCGAGGTGCAAACCCCCCGTACTAACAACAAGCGGCCTCAGGAAACGGGAGGGTCTGGAGCACACAAGCGTTTGCACACATCTGATCACAGGGATCAATCCCAGGCACCGAACTGCAGCAGGTGCGGCAAATCAGGGCATCGAGTGAATGAATGTCGGGTTACTGGATGTTTTAAATGTGGTCGTCTGGGCCACAAATAATTTAACTGCCGGGAGGGTAAACCGAATCAGGGCAACGAAAATCAAAACAAGGGGCCACCAGCAAGTGATGCCAATGCTGTGCCAGTGAATCCACAACGCCAGGGTGCTCAAGGCCGAGTCTATGCACTGACTCGGGATGAGGCATCTGTATCATATACTGTTGTGACAGGTACTTTACTTTTTAGAGATTTGCCCGCTAGAGTCTTATTCGATTCAGGTGCTACGCATAGTTTCATATCTGCTGATTTTACTGTTGAGCATAAATTAGCTTCTACTGCTTTAAATATAAACCTCTGCGTAAGTACCCCTTCGGGAGTCGACATGCCCGCCCATGCGATCTGTAGGGATGGTTATATCTGCATCGGAGGAAGGAAGCTTTCCTTAGATGTCATTGTACTAGACATCAAGGATTATGATATTATTCTCGGTGTGGACTGGTTGGGTGCTTGTCATGCAACAATCGAGTGCGCGGAGAAGCGAGTCGTATTCCGTCTACCCGACGAGGCAGACTTCTACTATTCGTGCAGCGCTGCACCGAAGACGGCAATGGTGATATCAGCAATTTCGGCTAGGCGTATGTTGCATTCGGGCTGTGAAGGGTACTTAGCTTTCGTTCGAGACACCCGGCAGGAATGTGCAAATGCAGCTCAGGCTGAAGTCATAGCAGATTTTCTCGACGTGTTCCCAGACGAGCTGCTTGGAATGCCTCCTGATCGTGAGATCGAATTCAGCATCGACACTTTTCCGGATTCGCGACCGATATCGAAGGCACCTTATCGAATGGCCCCAGCAGAGCTGAAAGAACTTAAGGTTCAGTTACAAGATCTATTGGACCGAGGATACATTCGTCCAAGCGTTTCTTCGTGGGGCGCCCCGGTGCTGTTCGTGAAGAAAAAGGATGGATCCATGCGGCTGTGTATTGACTACCGAGAACTGAATAAGGTGACCGTGCGGAACCAGTACCCATTGCCAAGAATAGATGACTTGTTTGATCAGCTGCAAGGTGCAACAGTTTTCTCTAAAGTTGATCTCAGGTCAGGATATCACCAGTTGAAAATCAAATCAGATAATATTCAAAAATCTGCCTTCAGAACCCGTTACGGATACTATGAGTTTCTCGTAATGTCGTTCGGCTTGACGAACGCCCCTGCAGCTTTCATGGATCTGATGAACCGCATATTTCGGCCGTTTGTGGATAAGTTTGTGGTCGTGTTCATAGACGACATACTAATCTATTCCAAGAACGAGGCGGAGCACAAGGAACACCTGAAGATCGTGCTGCAGACATTACGAGAGCATCAGTTGTTCGCTAAGCTCAGCAAGTGTGAGTTCTGGTTGAACAGTGTGGCGTTCCTTGGTCATGTCATCTCGGCCGAAGGCGTTGCCGTAGACCCGAAGAAAATAGAGACGGTGGTGGACTGGAAACAACCTACGTCAGTCAGCGAAGTTCGAAGCTTTCTGGGCCTAGCGGGATACTACCGTAGGTTCGTGATGGATTTTTCTAAACTGGCCTCGCCTATGACTCGCCTTACTCAGAAAGGGATTGCATACGAATGGGGTGACGACTGCGAAGCCAGCTTTCGGGAACTTAAGCGGCGTCTTGTTTCAGCTCTGATTCTTGCACTTCCAGATGGGGTAGAGGAGTTTCAGATATACAGCGATGCTTCAGGACTCGGCTTAGGGTGTGTGCTCATGCAGAGGGACAAGGTAATATCGTACGCCTCCAGGCAACTGAAGCCGCAAGAGAAAAACTACCCGACACATGACTTGGAATTGGCGGCAATTGTGTTTGCACTGAAGTTATGGAGGCATTATCATTATGGTGTTGCTTGCAAAATCTTTACCGATCACAAGAGCCTCAAGTATCTATTCACCCAGCAGAAATTGAACCTCCGGCAGCGGCGTTGGCTAGAACTGATTAAGGACTACAACCTAACGATCGCGTATACACCGGGCAAGGGAAACGTCGTTGCTGATGCTCTGAGTCAAAAGCACGTGGGCTCGTTATCTATAAACAACCGTTTACTTCGAGATCTAGAGGCGATGGGCATCGAGTTTCGAGTTCGGCACCAAGGAGTGCAGCTGGCACCACTCCATCTTGAACTGGGTTTACGGGATAAAATTAAATCAGCTCAGGAAGGCGATCAGTTCTTAGCGAAGGTACGCGGACTAATCTTGGCGGGGAAGACGTCTGCTTTTATGGCAGGCGAAGATGGGGCCTTACAGATGAAAGGGAGGCTATGTGTTCCTAAGGACCCAGAACTCCGAAGGAAAATTATGGCGGAAGCACACTACGCGAAGTATTCTTTGCATCCTGGGAGCACTAAGATGTACAAGGACTTGCGCGGGACCTTCTGGTGGCACGGTATGAAGCGGGATGTGGCGACCTTTGTGTCACAGTGCATGGCCTGTCAACAGGTGAAAGCTGAACATCAGAGGCCCGACGGGGAGCTTCAGAACCTCGCTATTCCCGAGTGGAAATTGGACAACATCACTATGGATTTTATTGTGGGATTTCCGAAGACGCCGCGGGGGCATGATGCGATTTGGGTCATAGTTGATCGTTTGACCAAATCAGCCCACTTTCTTCCTATAAAAGTTACTTGGAGCGTCGATCGATTAGCACAAATTTACATAGATGAGACTGTCCGATTACACGGAGTACCTGTCTCAATCGTCTCTGACCGTGACGGACGTTTCTTATCTCGTTTTTGGACTAGCCTACAGTCTGCTTTGGGAACCAAGCTACAGTTCAGTACCGCATACCACCCGCAGACTGACGGACAGACAGAAAGGACAAATCAGATACATGAAGATATGTTACGGCTGTGTGCGATCGATTTAAAGACTAGTTAGGACACACAACTTCCATTGGCGGAGTTTGCGTACAACAACAGCTACCAATCGAGCATCCAGATGGCACCGTACGAAGCACTATATGGACGAAAGTGTCGATCTCCAATCTGTTGGGACGAAGTCGGCGAGCGGCAGGTACTCGGGCCAGAGCTGGTAGAGCAGGCAGTTGAGAAAGTTCGCTTGATTCGGGAAAGACTGCACAGTGCAGAGCCGACAGAAGAGCTATGTCGACGCCCATCGAAGACCTTTGGAGTTCATGGTCGGGGATCATGTCTTCTTGAAAGTGACGCTGATGCGTGGGGTGATGCGTTTCGGCGTAAAGGGCAAACTGAGTCCAAGGTTTGTTGGCCCCTTTGAGATATTGGAACGAGTGACAGTTACGGCGTACCGGATTGCACTACCTTCCGCCTTGGCTGAAGTGCATGACGTATTCCACGTTTCTCAACTTCGAAAGTATGTGCATGACCCGAATCATGTGGTTAGTTTTGAACAATTGGAACTACGCACGGACTTGTACTCAGAAGAACTGGTGCAGATCCTGGATCGTAAGGAAAAAGTACTTCGCAACCGTACGATGTCCTTGGTTCGCGTGCTGTGGCGGAACCATTCTGTTGGAGAATCAACTTGGGAGATGGAATCGGAGATGAAGGAGAAGTATCCTTCATTGTTCATTCAGTCGGAGGTAGGGCCTTGTTCTTAAGTTTCGGGTCGAAACTTTTTCTTAGTGGTATATTATGTAGTGCCTCAAATCCCGATCCGACCGGGATGTGCACTATATAATTGGGCTTGTGGCTAGTCCGTCTGAGTCATAGCTTAGATCTTCGGCATCTTCTTGCCACGGACGAAATGCGATAATCATTTCCAACTCATGGAAATGCCTCTATTGAAACGAGTCCAATAGTTTTCGTGTTTGGTTGCTTGGTTTTCTTGATTGCCGCTTTGGGATTTTGATTTGGTGTTGCTTTCGATTTGCTTGGTTTTCGCTGCTGGTTTTATCGTTTGGAGCTTTGATTCTTGGAGAGTTCGGCAAGGAAGGATAGGCAAGATTTCCAATTGGTGCTCGTGCTATTGCAGGTCCGCGTAATTGACGTTTGATCGTCGCTAGGCGGGATTCCTTGTTTCAGCTACCTTTTCCCTTAACCAGTGAGTGGTTTGGACCATTCTTTCCTACTTTTTCACGTCCACATCTGTAATGTTTCAAACGTTCACTCGATGATGCCCGGTTGGACGCCTAGAAAATCCTTTGCCACAATGCATGCCAGCCACTAAGAAAGGAACATAGAAATTGTAGACTAATTTTACTATATGCTTGCACACCTTATAACTTGAGTTTGTTTATAAAGGAAATTGGTCGTTGGTTGCGGCCTAGTGCCTCGGATTGAGTTTGGACTATGGGATACCAAAATCGGAACACCACATTGAAAAAATATGAACTGTTGCATGAGATATATATTGCTGCTTTACTTCTTTTGTTTAATTCGATGCATTGTATGATATATGAATTGTTCATGCATTTGCATGGTCTGGGACAACTTGTGCACAAGGTTTGGCATTTCCTCGAAACGGCTTTCCGGGGCACTGGAACCGTATCGATCCGGAGGGAAATATTTGATTCGTGCTAGTCACGATGCATTGCGGGACCTCCAGCAGGGCTTGCTACCCGGGCTGATAGGGCGCACCGCTAATGCTTGGAATATGTCCCTAAGGTGTCGATCACACCAATGACCGCATAGAATAGAACACATGCTAATTTATTGTCTTGTGCAGATGGTAAGTATACTTGTGTTTCGTTGCAGGGAAGGCGTGCATCGGTTGAGTAAGCAACTGATGCACTGGTTGGATTCAATGCTATTTTCATTCCTATCAAAACATGCAACTGATATGAATTGAATTCACTTGCTTCTTTATAGAAGTCATCTTAATGCATGCTCGCCCCAAATAAGCTAGTGTCGATTTAGTCGAGTGGGTTCATCCCACTCACCAGTACAACTTGAGTACTAACCCACCCACGTTGTGGGCAACTATTTTAGGCACTCAGACGGTGCAATACTAGTGGATAGACGAGGAGGCGTTAGGAGCACCTCTATTTTGAAGTATAGTTGGAGTCAGATCATTTTGGAGGCTTGGACTTTAAACCTATACAAGGGCGTAATGTATGAACGACGTGGACTATCTGATGGAGCGCGCCCTGCCTTTTGAGTTATCTTTTGTAATGCAAATCAAGTAGCCGAGAGACGCATCAATGTAAACTCTATGTAAATTACTCTGAATTATCAATGAAAAGCATGTTTCTTCCTGCACTTGTGTTCAAATATCTGTGAATGTGTTTTCTAAATTGTGTTTAAAAATGGATTCCTAACACTGCAAGTTCTTGCCTTGTACGAGCGCAACTCCAGGCTCGTACGGCATCACGCCCCAGCGAGGACGGATCGGTTCCGTAAAGGATCCAGCGAGGACGATTGACCCTTTCGGGATCGGGGCGTGACATTGGTATCAGAGCACGGCTTTACTTCCACGGGATTTCAAAAGATTATATAGGAGTTTGATGCGCCTCTCAATTGAGTTGCGTTCGGCATCCGCTGCATGAGATGAGTCGCCTATACAATGAGCCCATAGATATAAAATCTATCGTTTTTGGATTGTTAACAAGCTACTCTCTTTTGTAGCCATGGCTAAGAAAAATACTACAACTTCCAGCAGTGCTCAGCCCATTCAGAGCGATCCAGCAAGTTCAGGAGAATCCGGAGGAGCGGGTTCAACCGGTATGGCGGAACGGCTTATGCATCTCATGGAGGTGCAGCAACAACAAGCCGTTACGCAACAGGCGCAGTTTGCTGCTCAACAGAAGCAGATGGATACCATGATGCAACTGATTGCATCCTTGGTACCCAGTAACGGGGGAGCCACTGTGACGCCTGTCACGCCGCCGGCCTGGCGGTAGAAGATGAGTCCGAAGAGACTCAGCCTCCAGCAAGGAACTCCTGCCGTGCAGCAGAGTTCACTAAAATGCATCTGCCGACGTTCAATGGACGAGCAGAACCGGACGTGGTGATGTGGTGGATTGCTAATCTGGAAGGACTCTTCAACCTGGTTGGCATCAGGGGATCCAAGCGAGTGACCTGTGCATCGGTTCAGCTGGAACTGCGTGCGCATGATTGGTGGGAGGCCACGAAGCAAGGGATTTATGATGCCAATCCCAACTGCAAAATTACCTGGGAAATGTTCAAATCTGCATTCATTGAACAATATATCCCCCGGACCGTGCGACAACAAAAAGAAGACGACTTTAACAATCTAGTACAAGGAAGTTTGTCTGTCGATGATTATGATTCAGTGTTTGCTAAACTAGCTAAGTTTGCGGGACACTTCTTGGCTAATCAGCAGGCGTGGTGCTATCGTTTTCAGAAAGGTTCGAATGACGAGTTGCGTAGGGACGTCATCAACCAGAAATGTCAGACCTACAGGGAATGTTACGAAGCTGCCCTGAATAGCGAGCGGATCTTTGGTCGCTATCCCCCAAAGGTCGAGGTGCAACCCCCCCGTACTAACAACAAGCGGCCTCAGAAAACGGGAGGGTCTGGAGCACACAAGCGTTTGCACACGTCTGATCACAGGGGTCAATCCCAGGCACCGAACTGCAGCAGGTGCGGCAAATCAGGGCATCAAGTGAATGAATGTCGAGTTACTGGATGTTTTAAATGTGGTCGTCTGGGCCACAAACAATTTAACTGCCGGGAGGGTAAACCGAATCAGGGCAACGGAAATCAAAACAAGGGGCCTCCAGCAAGTGATGCCAATGCTGTGCCAGTGAATCCACAACGCCAGGGTGCTCAAGGCCGAGTCTATGCACTGACTCGGGATGAGGAACCTGTATCAGATACTGTTGTGACAGGTACTTTACTTTTCAGAGATTTGCCCGCTAGAGTCTTATTCGATTCAGGTGCTACGCATAGTTTCATATCTGCTGATTTTACTGTTGAGCATAAATTAGCTTCTACTGCTTTAAATATGAACCTCTGCATAAGTACCCCTTCGGGAGTCGACATGCCCGCCCATGCGATCTGTAGGGATGGTTATATCTGCATCGGAGGAAGGAAGCTTTCCTTAGATGTCATTGTACTAGACATCAAGGATTATGATATTATTCTCGGTATGGACTGGTTGGGTGCTTGCCATGCAACAATCGAGTGCGCGGAGAAGCGAGTCGTATTCCGTCTACCCGGCGAGGCAGACTTCTACTATTCGTGCAGCGCTGCACCGAAGACGGCAATGGTGATATCAGCAATTTCGGCTAGGCGTATGTTGCATTCGGGCTGTGAAGTTGCTTCTTATTTATAATGACCAATAATACATTGATAGGTTCCATATAGAATGAGTTTAGTAAGTCAGTCAAGAATACAAATAAAGAATCACAAGCTCAATATGGAAAGGTGGATTGTTGACTCATTCTATAAATATAGAACGAACCTTTGACTAAACCTAATTTACCCAAATAACTTGATAAACCGAAAGTACACTATTATACTCCAGCTAGTTTTAAACAACGTGAATTGAAGAGATCCGAGACCATTGAGAGCTCTCAACCCATCTAGCCAATGAGGATGATAAGAAAGTGGGAGAGGGTGGGGATGGTGCTTGCAAGGGGTTCACTAGGATTCATTGGCAGGTTGATGATAAGGAGGTGTACAACAACAATAAAGCCTTTATCCCAAATTTTTGGGGTCAGATGTTTAAATCCTCTTCTTCCATTCGGTTCTGTTAAGGGTCATGTCCTCTACAACGCTATTAAAACTAATATCATTCTTTGACACTTCAACCATGTTAGTCTAGGTCTACCTCTAGTCTTAGCGGGCTCCATTGACTACTATATTATCGTTCCTCCTTACTATCAACATCTATTGGTTTGCGATGCACATGTTCAAACCACCTAATTTGATTTTATCTTGTCTTACCCTCAATTTGCGCCACCTCTAACTTCTGACAGATACATTCATTTATTATTCTATCATTTAACATATTGTTACTTATCCATCTTAGTATTCTCATTTTAGCTAAACTAACTTTTTGGACATAATGTTTCTTAATTGTCCAACACAGTGATCCATAAAGCATGGCTGGTCTTATAGTAGTAAAATATAATTTTTCTTTCAACTTAAAAGATATCTTACGATCACAAAGTACTCTAGAAGCACTCATGCATTTCAATCATTTTGTTTTAATTCTATACATGATATCCTTCTCAATCTCTCCATTATGATGAATGATTGAAAATACCAAAAGCTATAACTCTTAGTCTCTCTTGTCCATCTATATGGACTCCCCCTTCTTCTTGCTTTCACTTCGGGTAAAAATTACTATTCATATATCATGTTTTAGTTCTAGTAATCATAAAAAAAACAATTATTCCAAAGTCTCTCTCCATACTTCTATTTTAGCATCTAACCCTTCTCTACTCTTATCAACCAAGACGATATCATTAGCAAACATCATACCATGGAATCTCCTCCTGGATATGATAAAGAGACATCTAATAAAAAAAAATTTGAGACAATTTCTTGATTGGAAAAGGAAAACATACCTTCATTTCCTCATCCATCTCTAACTGAACAATTTACGAAGTATATCAACTCCATCATATAATTTTACTAGAGACCTAAAGTATGCAGGTCTAAAATTAATTTCTAAGAAATTGGCCGGAAGAATTTGAAGTTCTTCTATATACAACAAAAAACTGGAATTTCAACTCCGAACTCGAACAAGGCTTCCTTCAAAGTAGTTCAAACCAAGAACAACTCGGACTCAAATACCGAATCATCCTAAACATTGGGACTAGTCACAATGCCTCATTTGCTATTAGAAAGAAAACGGAGCTATTTAGAATCACAGAATCTGGTCATAATTGGGTTTAGGTGAATTTATAAGCTTATGACTTCAGGATCTTTTACATGGAACCAAGGTAAAATGGTCTTAAGATGGTCATGTTTGATTGCATGCTCTATTTTATTTTAGGGGTAAAATTACCTTTACATGGATCCATATGCTTACATGTTTATCATGCTGATGTGACTAACAAATAATCAAAGGAAGGTACTTAAAGTAAACAAACGGACTAGATAAAGTATTTGATTTGCAAAAAAGCTGAAAAGGCTTTCTTGAAAAGGAAAGATTTTGTGGTTATATTACTGAATTTAAAGAGATTTGTTAGCTGTGAATATAACATGTAAATAGAATATCAGTCAATGCTATCAACTAGAAATTAGTTACGCCAGCTAGCTATTGTAATCACTTTTCTGATTTTGTGTTCGTATTCTCTCCTATAAGGAGAACCCGTGTAAACCTGTGTTAGAGTAGAGTCAATACAAAAAAAGTTCATTCTATATATTTTCATCTCTTTCTTTCAAGTTAATGAATGCTTAGATCTGCAACTTCGTCCAAGGATATGTATAAACATGATTCTTTGACATTATCATTTCCAAAATATGCTTCCCAACATGATATTAAGCAACAAATGTGCTCAGTCTACAACTGCTTACTGCTTAATCGATTAAACATAAACTCCCAATTATCCTATCCACTTGATTGGTTGATTTCAGTAGTGTATCGAGGCACGCGCCATTGGCATGATATGCAGCTTGGGGCACTAAGGCGCCTTGCTATGAAGCGAGGCGCACGTCTCAGTCGTGCCATGGTGCAAGGCACATTGAGGCGCCGCCTCATGAAACCTAACATGAACTTTAGGTTTTACTTTGTTTTTGCTCAATCATGAACCTCTAACCTACTACCCCCTTGACACGTTATAACTTTCTACTTTCATAATTCTATATTTACCCTCTTTTATCTCTTGACCATCTTTTAATTCTCTAATAATCGTTGCGGACCCTCATCTCTCAATTGCCAACAACATTTTGCCAGTCAAATGCTTCAAGTTATTTTTTTAATTTGCAAGTTTCAATTTTTTCGTTTTCGTGGTCCTCTTTTTTTATAACTTCCATTTAGTCTTTGCCGATAATTTTTCTCATCGACGGAATTTTTCTACCAAAATCTAGTTACTTTCCTCAACTGGGCTCTTTTATTTTGCAACTTATTTCTTGCAAGTTATTTTATACCTTTTTTCCCACTCTTACCATATCAAACAATTCATCGTTAGGTTAGCATTAATCTTCATTTACAAATTGCCTGCCAATGCCGACTGCAGCAGCTCCTGTGGTGAGATTTTTTAATTTTACAAATTTTCTAAACTATATATACAATAAATGATTGATTAGGATATTGCAATCTCTTTTATTGTATTTTTAGAGCTTTAAAATAAATAAAAAATTGTGTGCCTCACTTCATGAGACATGCGCCGCACCATGCGCCTCGCACTCGAGCATTATGTATACATTGTGACTCATTATGCGCCTTGCGTTGTAACAATATTGGTTGATTCCGCTTGGTCAATGCTTTCCAAGAACATAGCTTCTTCTAAGTCCCCCATCAAACATCAAAAATTTGTTCTCATTGGTTAAATTCAAAAAATTAATGTATTTTCTACAAATGCTAAACATAGCTAATTGGAATTAAAAAGTTAACTGAAATAAATTAACTAGATAAGATTAAGAACTTAATTGTAGTATTTCAATATGTAGTGTGTTCAATATGAAAGAGAAAGCCTTCACATAACACACTTATAATAATCCTTATAATAAATAAACATGGCGAGAAAAATTTAGACCAATGACCCACCAGTTTCTGTTCACATATGCTTATAGTTAGTCGGTATAAAATACAAGAGAATGCTTTCTCAAGAAGCATCAAAGAGGATACCACTAAACCCCTCCACATCATCCACCATTACTATTTACCAGTAGACGAGATCACACCGCTGAGTTCCAACTTCCAAGAGAAAAGATCGTGTGTGTGTGTGTGTGTGCCATGAGAACCAGTATCGACAATTTTGATGTTTCAAATCGATCTACTATAGTAAAAGAGTTTAAAAATCCCATAATTTCATGAAATATATATATATATATATATATATATATATATATATATATATATATATATATATATATGAAATAATGAAGTTTAAACATATTTTTTAAATCCCACTATATAGTTATATGGTGCTTTTAGTGAGCAGTTGCACCACTAGTAAATTGTATCATGAAAATACCACAATTTAATAGGCAACTCTACATTGGCTTAAAGCTTTTATGAGCATGAAATATAACTTTAAACCTGAAAAGATTTGACAGGTTTCACCCAGATGTTACCCAGTGTCAAAAAAAATTCAGCTACCAGTCAAATTTTAACCTATCTCTCAGCAAGACCAAGCCACTTTTTGTTCGATGCATACCCAAAATTGACTGAACTGTTTACCACACACAGAATACAGAACAATTTTTTTGTTATTTCAGGAAGTTTTGGTCAAGTTTTGGCCTGATTCAGGCATTTGTTTTTTGCCCTGTACTATTTTTTCTGAAACTTTAGGTCATGTCTGCTCAAACACTACAAGACATGGCCAATATGTATCCATATCATTCAATCTTTTAAAACTTGATATTTACAGTTGTTGTTGTTTTTTTTACTACCCCCTAACACCCCCCCCCCCCCCCACCCCACCCAAAGGCTGGGTTGATGCCCTTCCCCAGGAGGACTCGAACCCCACCCTCCCCATCCCATGTCCACAGCCTTACCAACAGGATATTTACAGTTGTCAATTTGTAGTAAATTGTATCATGAAAATATCATAATTTAATAGGAAATACCTACATTTGTTTAAAGTTTTTTTTTTTAGCATGAAATATAATTTTAAACCTCTGAACTTTTGACAGGTTTCAGCTAGATGTTAGCCAGTGTCGAAAATTTTCAGCTCCCAGCCAAATTTTAATCTCTCTCTCAGCAAGACCGAGCCAGTTTTTGTTCGATGCATACCCAAAATTGACTGAACTGTTTACCACACACAGAAACCAGCACAATTTTTTTATTATTTTCAGGAAGTTTTGGTCCAAGTTTTGGCCTGATTCAGACATTAGTTTTATGTCCTGTACTATTTTTTCTAAATTTTAGGTCTCAAACACTCAGATATGTGGCTTATATGTATCCATATCATTCAATCTTTTAAACCTTGAACGGTTGTCAATTTGAAATAGCAATAACTGAATACTGTTTTTGATGTTACCACAATAGTAGTCCAACATTATAGCTAGCATCAAAATCAGATTCATACCTCTTCGTTTTATATAGTTTCCTATGGAAGTTGTGATGGAACTTTGCGGAAGGCATATTAATCTCTTTGCAGTTGAGAGATCCCATAGTTCAACCTGCACATAATTAGGTTAATAAAAAAAGGTACCTGTATCACAAATCATAGTTAAAAATGCAAATTGTATCTATTTAGCATAACAATAGTTTTGTCTATAAGGTTGCAAACATCTACTTTTATTCACAAAGTAAACATGCATAATCTAGAAGAAGACAAAAGACTTATCTAATCACCTGAGACGATTCTTCCCCAGCAAGAGCCATTAATTCTTTTCCATCATTACTCAAATAGTCTGATAAAACAGAGAAAATAAAAAAGAGAAGTAAAGAGATCTGGTATATTTTTCTGGTACTTGTAACAAACACAAGATATCAGTTTTGCAGTAATATCAAGCTTGCATTAGTAAAAAAAAACTTTTCATAAAGCTAGGTGGAAGTTTAACAAGATATCATTTTGATTGGCCTATCATAAAGCATAACATATGCAAAGATATTAAAAATGATCCTAGTAGATATATGCATAGCCAATCATATGTCCAGGACTTGGAATGAGTTAGGAAAGGGACAGGTTGTTAGATTCTTCAACTTCACTAGTAGATCAGGTTCATTGGTTGTTAACAAAACCATATGTCCAGGATTGAGGTACATATCTTGATTTTTGCATTTTTTTTTGTCATGTCAATTGCTATTGCATGGCATCATATCTTGTTCTACAAAAAGATGTATAGCAATTAAATTGGAAAGCTGACAAACCTTCAGTTTGTTCTAGAGAGAGTGTTTGTTGTAAAGAGACATGGTTGTTAGATTCTTCAACTTCAGTAGTAGCTTGGTTGCGACTACACCCTATTTCATCAGATGAGGCTAACGGAACTCGTTCTTTACTTGACGGAGAATTTACCAGCGAAAGCTTGCAAAAATGATAAGCTTCCTAAATGTAGCTATGGGCTTCCTGCCAGAAAAAAATGGATGATATGAAATATTGATCAGCTCAATGACCAGCAAATCCATGTCACGAACTTCACGGACAAAAAAAAAACATCCTATCACTACAAATACAACTGAGAAGTTAAAATAAATGTATGTACCTAGACAGGCCACCTTCCTGAATCTCCCAGCATTTACAAGTCCCATCTCTACCCTGACTATGTGAAAAAAAGAAAACAAGAGGAAAAGGAAACTGTCATAACCATATCACCCATACATTAAATTTCTTCAACTGTAAGGGTAGAACAGAAATAAGAATATGCTAACTCCATATTTGCAAGCTTATTATGGCAGTGCGAGTGTCGAGGACCAAAAGTCATAGAATGGGGCCTCAAGTCTAAAATTAGGCATGTGCAGTAGGTTAGTTGAGGCAAGCTTTTATGATTGAGACTTTGTATTATGGACTTGTGGTTTCTCTTCACTGGTATGACAAAGGTATGATTTTATAAACTATATGCATTGCATGTGAAATTTGTTGTACATATTGCATACCAGTTTAAGAATTCAACATCAATGATTTTCAAGAAAGAAACGGTTAAGTATTCGCCACTTAGTCCCACATCGGGTAGAGAATAATGAAGAGGCTAGTCTTCTCCTATATATATGTAATCTCTTCTATCAATGAAAGTCATCATATTATTATTTCCTAAATGGTATCAGAGCCAAATCTCTAGCTCTCCAACCCTAGCTTCTCTCAAAAACAAAAAAAACTCCCCCCCCCCCCCCCGTCAGCAACCCACCCCCACCCCCACCCCCCCGTCGGCGACCCCCCACCCTAACCCTAATCTAGTCCCTACCTCCACCAATGAATCTCCTCACCTCCACAGACCCTAACCTTAATCTAGCCCCTACCTCCACCAATGAATCTCCTTACCTCCACAAACCCTAACCCTAATCTAGCCACCATCCCCTTCCCAAAATCCTAACCCTAGCCGCCAAAAAAAGAGGTCAGATATGGAGAAAAACAGAAAGGCAAATCTGGAAAACAAATCGTCGGAGTTGAAATCTTCAGAGGGTAAAGTATGATAGTTTGTATGAACCTCGACAACGACTTCAGGAGTTAACAAAGAACAAACTTTTTTGTTTGTGTAAATCTCTGTTCCTGATCCGGTATCCATATCAGGATCTAACAGAGAGCAACCTGGGTTGCATGAATCTCTTTCCTGACTTGTGTGATCCACATTCGAATCTCTGCCAACATTGCGTGAGCCAGGTCTAGCAACGTTGATTGCGCATTAGCGAGATTGATGTAAATATCGGGTCGGGATGATCATCGATAGTCGAATCAAGAATTTGATCGATGACCAACACTGAGGCGAGTAGCAGTGCTGACAACATCAGTGTCAAAATATAGTGGTAGAGACACCGGGCACTGGTACGACGATTTTATCGATTCGACTTGTCAATAGACGACTGTAGGGTCCGGATGGTTACTCAACATGGCGTAAGAAGATTGAGAAGACGCTTCGAAAAATGCAATTGTTCAAGCACCTGACTGACAACCCCCAGCAGTGGATGATCCCGCATACGAACAGTGGGAGATGGACGACAATAGACTGTTTACACAGTTAATAAACTCGATGGAACCATCAGTTGAGGACATAATTCAAAACACGGATTCGGTGAAAGAGTTGTAGGAGGTCCTAGCGACTGCATTTGATGGAAAATGCAATTTATCTCGCATCTATGACTCGATTGTTGGCGTCTACCAGACTGATCAGGGAGACAAGTCACATAAGGATCACTTAAATGCTTTTAAGGCCATAACTGATGAGGTGGATCGTGTGTTACCCCTAACGACAGATGTCAATGAGGCAAGGACTCAACATTAGCAGCTCCATGTCATGGCATATCTTGTCTCACTTCGATCTGATGTAGACTCTGCACGGTCTCAGATTATTGCTGTGGCCGGGGTTTCATCGCTGATGGAAGCTCACTTTCGTGTTCTGCGGACAGCGAAAGTAGTCGACAATGATACGAGTGATGCACCTGCTGATCGATCTGCCTTGGATGCTGCTCGTGGTGGATTCCGTGGAGGCCGTGGAGGCCGTGGTGGTCGAGGTGGTGGCCATAATGCTGGTCGTAATGATGGAAGAGGCAATGACGGACGTAATAAAAGACGACCGCGGACATGCTTCAACTGTGGTCAGCTTGGCCATTTTCAAAGGCAATGTCCCAAAGCTCCTATTGCTAATATTGCATCGAATGCTCATGATGATGAAAGACAATATGTGCATATGACTGCAGAGACATGCAGAATTTGCTGAATTCCAAGCTCAGCGTCATGGTAAAGCTTCTACATCTGGATCCACAATCGGATACTCAGCGACGTATGTAGTAAGATTAAAACAATGGATGATTGATTCAGATGCGTCTAATCACATGACAGGCGATGCAGGTATGCTGCATAATTATTTATCTGTGGATTGTGTGACAGATATTACTGTTGCAAATAGCAGTTCTTTGAAAGTTCGTGGAAGAGGAAGTACTAGTCTTTCTTCCACCCTGACACTCACTTCAGTTTTACATACACTTGAAAACTCATTCAGACTATTATCCATTAGTCGAATAACTCATGATTTACACTGCTCGGCTATGTTGTCACAGGCGACGCCTAGGCGGCCTAGACGAGCAGGTTGGGAGAAGCCCGCCTCGACCTGGAGAAGAAAACCCTGTGTCAGGCGACAGGCGCCCAGGCGGGCGCCTAGAGGCGACCCGGGGATACATAAGCGCGCCTAGACGGTTGTTGAATATTGGTTATTATTACTTAATGTTGAATATTGATTGATGCTTATTATATTGCTTAATGCTTACTTTAGACTTATTATATTGCTTATTGGTTATTTGGTTAATGCTTATTATATTGCATATTGCTTTAGTTATCAACTGTTCTCGTTATTTGTGTATATTAGTTATCAACAGTTCTTTTATATAGCTGTTGTTGCTTCTTAATAACTTATATATAACATTATAATTGCACTGTTTACACTCTGTACATAACTGCAGATTTTTTTTCTGCAAAATATCTTATGTGGCCTAGACGGGCGCTTAGGCGAGGCGGGTAGGCTGTCACCTAGCTCCCAATACAACATAGCTGCTCGGTGACATTTTTTTCCTGATATTTGTGTTTTTCAGGACCTGGAGATGGAGAAAACTATTTGTATTGGGCATGTGTGGCTGGAAGCTTATATCTAGTAGACTTGAATTCATCTGTTGCCTGTGCGGGTGTTCCGTGACCCGTTTGAGTTGCATTGTCGGTTTCTCCTAACTATGAGTCGTGTAGTCTAGCTAAACATCATCGTGCATCTTAACCAGTGAGTTTGGATAAATTTGTTTCAGCTCCGTTTGAATTGATCCACTCTGATATATAGGGTCCATGTCCTGTTGAATCGGTGATGAGGTTCAAATACTTGTCTTTTGTTGATAATTACTCACGAGTCACCTATGTTTACCTAATGAAGAACTGTTTTGAATTATTTGATATCTGGTGTAATTTTTTACGGAAATAAAAACTCAATTCAGAATTTCCATTAAGTGTCTTCGGAGCAACAATGGTTGTATGTGTCTTAGGTGTTCTCTTCTCATCTTGCTAAACATAGGATTATCCACCAAATTTTATGTCCTTATACACCATAACAAAATGGTGTGGCAAAACGTAAAAATTATCATCTATTAAAAACAACTCAAGCGCTTATGTTTCATGCAAGTACACCCAAAAAATTTGGTCGAATACTGTACTTACGGCTTGCTATCTGATTAATTGTATGTAGTATCGTGTCTTCAATGGAGCCACTCCGTTTTCTCGGTTATATCCCAATCGAATGTCATTTTCTCTATCTCTCAAAAAATTTTGGTGCTTCTGTTATGTTCGGAATACTTGACCTACCCTTTCTAAATTAGACCCAAAGGCATCAAGTATATTTTCCTTGGGTACCCTAAGGATCAAAAATGGTATCGTTTTTCCCACACATTAAAGAGGTATATTATGTCTAAGGATGTTACTTTTGTTGAAACCAAGTTTCCACCACCCTCCTTCAACTACAGACGTTCCAAAAGCTTACCCATATGAGAACTTCCTAGTGTATCCAGTTCAGACACAGCAGCCACCTGTAAGGGTGCCCTCTCCTACCGAGCCAGTCTTACTATCTAATGGTCCGCAAACTTCAGCTCAGTCACAAACGGCATCACCAGTGGTGCCCATAGCTGTAAAGCCAGCAATGTCATCAGTGTCCTCCTCCAGCTCTACTAATTCACCAACGCTTGATATACCAGCTCGCCTCCGTGTACATGTCGCGACCATCATTTGTATGTTGACAACTACAAAGGGCTCACGAGTCACACTCTGTCCTTGGTGGCTACTATTGATGAGATTCAGATCCCCAATTCTGCAGAGGAGGGACTCAAACATCCTGGTTGGTGCGCCGCTATGGAAGAGATGCGAGCACTTCGAAAAAATCATACATGGGACTTGGTGGATTTGCCTACCGGTAAAAAGGAGGTATATTGCAAATGTGTATTCACAATCAAGGTGAAACTTGATAGCACTCTTGATTGTCTGAAAGCTCGTCTTGTGGCAAAAGGGTATTCTCAAACTTACGGTGAGAATTATTTTGAGATATTCTCTCCATTTGTCAGGATGATCTATGTACGCGTGCTTTTGTCCTTAGCCGTCCATTATGACTGGCCCTTACTTCAATTGGATGTGAAGAATGCATTTCTACATGGGGACCTTGAAGAGGAAGTGTATGTGGTTCAACCTCCTGGGTTCGTTGCAAGGAAGGATAAAATATATCATTTACAAAAGTTCCTCTACGGTCTCAAATAATCACCTCGTGTTTGATTTGGTCGATTTACGCATGTCGTCATCCAGTTTGGCATGTGTCAATCAAAGAAATATCATTCGACATTTTACCGACATACATCAGCCGGACTGATACTACTTGGTGTCAATGTTGATGATATTGTGATTACGAAAGACGACAATCAGAATATTGCAGGGCTGAAAAAGTTTTTGGATGAATAATTTCAAACCAAAGATATAGAAACGTTGATGTATTTCTTGGGCATTGAAGTCACAAGGGGAAAGCACGACATCGTAATGTCTCAGCGAAAATATGTGCTTGACATCCTCACTGAAGCAAGAATGATGCAAACTAAGGAAGCAATCTCACCCATGGATCAAGGGGTAACGTTACTCCCCGATAAGGGGATACAGAAAACCAATTCTGATCAGTATCGTCGGCTAGTTGGAAAACGAAACTACTTAGCAGTCATGACTCGTCCAGACATTTTCTTTGTTGTAAGTGTCGCAGGTAAATTCATATCTTCTCCACGAGTTCCGCATTAGCAGGCAGTTCTCAGGATCTTACATTATCTTAGCACAATCTGAAAAAAAATCGAATAGAGAATCAGGGGCATACTCATTTTGAGTGATTTACAGATTCTAACTGGGATGTAAGGCTTATAGATAAATGGTCCACATCTGGCTATTTGGTATTTATTGGCGAAAACTTAGTATCGTGGAAGAGCAAGAAGCGGAGTGTCTCACGATCAATTTCAGAAGCAGAATACCGAGCTATTGCTCATGATATAGCAGATGTGTTATATCTGTAGCATCTTCTAAAGTAGCTGGAAGAAGAAGCAGGATCTGAAGCGATAGATATGTGGTCTAATAACCAGTCAGCTATTCATATTGCTACTGATCTCGTATTCCATGAAATGACGAAACACATTGAGATCGATATCTACTTCGTCCGTGATGAGTATCAAAATGGGTGATAACATTTCACCACGTGAAAACCGGTGATCAGATAGCTGATATATTTACGAAATCTCTTTTAGGCACTCGTGTTCAGTTTCTTTGTAACAAGGTGGACATGATTGACATCTATGCTCCAACTTGAGAGAGGGTGTTAAGTATTAGTCATTTAGTCCCACATTGGGTAGAGAATAATGAAGAGGCTAGTCCTCTCCTATATATATGTAATCTCTTCTATCGATGAAAGTCGTCCTATTATTCTTTCCTACAGAAATAACTGTTAAGAATATCACTAACTTGACATAGAGAAGAAGAAGAAAAGTATTAGTGAGAGTATACGAGATATAAAGATATGAGAGTGAGAAAGAGAAAGAGAAAGAGAGAGAGACTTACATGTTGATGTCGACGTCAAAATCGGAGATGGAGATGATATTTCATTGGTTAGGCCAGACACATGGGAATAGAATCGATACAGAAAAGGGGAAACGTTATTCTTGCTTACTACTTTAAGATCCAACTTTAAATTATGAATTATATTTAACTTAAGTTAGTGGGCTAGCCCAAGTTCCAAATTAAAAATAAATATAATGGCATGGGCCAGGTAACAATTAAGCTATGTTGCAAGAATATTCCTCCATGGGGTTGTATATGACATATATTGGATACAATACTTCGACCCTCTTGTCGGGTATGGCTCACCCATGTCTACGCTCCAAAAAGGGCCAAACAGAGTTGAAAGTAACTTTGACATATTTGTTATTATGTCAAACATGATTGATATATGAGAAAGTAACATCTCTTTGCATTGAATCCTTTCTACCTATATTGTCACAAGCGACGCCTAGGCAGCCTAGGCGTGCGGGTTGGAGAGGCCTCGCCTCGACCTGGCCCTGGATGAGGTTTTGCTCACCTAGGCGCCCGCCTATGGTTGTCCGGGGGGAAAGTGCCCGCCTATAGTCGCCCAGGGGGAAAAGCGTCCGCCTAGGATCACCCAATTATGCTTACTATCCTTACTTGATGTTGAATATTGGTTATTTCATATTTGTTGCTTCTTATATTACTTTTTATGCTTATTGCTTAATGTTTATTGTTTATTAGTTATACTACATATTCGTTGTATGCATAATTGCATAATTTTTTATTCAAGAGAAATGGATCCTGGATGGACGCCTAGGAGAGGCGGGTGGCATGTCGCCTCGCCTCGCCTAGCGCCCAATACAACATAGCTTTCTAGAATATTTTGAAAATGGTTAGCACCCAACATATGCTTAGATATAAATATTATTAAGATATAATAAACAAAATAAATATAGAAATATGTTTTCATGTGTATATATAACCATAACATTGTCGTACCCCTATCCCAAAAAAATTAAAAGATGTTGTATCCCAAATCTGTATCATACTTGTATGTGAATCTGTATCCATGTCTTTGTAACCTAGCAATTAAGTCAAGGCAAGTTGAGGTGGTTGCCTCGAGCGTTGAGACGTCAGAGCATCCTAAATGTCCAGGTGGGTGCCTAAGGCAGGAAGGTGGGCATTTAATAACGACTTAAAATACTTTCCTCTACTAGAAACTTTCAAATTTTATCCTATAACTCTCACATGATTTTTATTTTAACTAATAAAAAGGGTGTCCTAGTGCCACGATGCACTCACCCCCATTTTAACTCAAACTAGTGCCATACTGTTGGGTCAAGTGACGCCATCTCTTTATTTTAACTAATACAAAGTTATGTCTCTAGCACTTGATTGAAAGTTAGCACAATTGCTGAAGAGGAAGAAAAAATTGATTAAAGTCAAATGCAGAACATATTCATTATTAAATATCTCACAAGATGATATTATGTAATTTGGATGGGATTTCACAGTATTTATTTACAAAATACACTTACAATATGAACCCCATCTGAAACTACAAAGCTCCCAAAATTCAAAGGTTAACAATGAATACAAAATACAACAACAAAGCCTTTATAGTTTTTTCTTCCTTTCAGCTTTGTGATCACGTACTTTCTAACACTAACATAAATCATATCCTTCTCTACAACTTCAATCCATGTTTCTTTGGGCATACCTGTTGGGTCCTTTCTCAAATTGACTAGAAATACGTGATGACCTAACTGTTTCGGACATAGTAATTGGAAGAATTGGGGAAGAACACAATCAATGGTGATGGAAATTAGGGTTTAATTACTAAGGAAGAAGATAGTTACAACTACATTCAAGAAATTGCAGTAAAAGGAAAAACAAGCTAAGTACAAATCCTCATCCCCTCTCTTCTACCCCTGCTCCTCTATTTATACTGTTACTCTCCTTGGTCGGTTATTTGGCAGCTGGGAGCAATGAGCTGGACAGGGTGCTAAGCTGGACAAAGTTGGTTATGCTTACTAAGCATCTGCCTTTAACTACTTTGGCCTTCTCCTCCCCTGCTGCTTTGGTCTCCTCACCACTGCTACTAAGCCATTACTGATACTAAGTGCTGATACTAAGTCACTACTGATTGGGTACATATCAACACCTTCCCCTTAAATTGACCTTGTCTCAAGGTCAAGTAGGAAAATCTCGACAAATCATAGTGTACCCATTGAGCAATTGGAAGAAAAATGACTATCTCAACTGTCCTACCTTTACAGAGACGACCTATTTATAACTACATAGGCCTAACCACCTCTAACAGACTCAACTGACTGGAGGAGGTCAATTCTTGAGTTAAGCACCAGGGCTATGATGTCTTCTCTAATGCTTGAATTTACTGGAGCATCCAGTTTGGGCTTCCTACTGATACTGCAAGCTCTGAGGATGAGTAGGTGATGAACAGTGAGCAATAGGAGAGCAGACTGAGGGTCTGCAACAAGTGCTCTGATGCTCTGCAGTCTGGAACTGAGCCATATACTCATCTCTTCACTGCAAGTTGAACTTCTCACTGCCAAGGATCCATCTGACATTTGAGATACTACCAGACTAGTACCAAGTTTGTGCACCTACTTTAGCAACTGACAGAATAGCAAGTCCACTTGCTGCCATTATTCTGGTCAATATTGAACTGTTGTAAAATACAAGTGTGCCTCCTAGATCCCATATGGTTACCATCAACTTTGTTAATTTCCCTTGTGGTGACTCAACATATTGATTGATCTTTGCTTGCATGTAATGTTGTACAGATTGCAAAGTTTGGCTTTGTTGGGGATAGTATGGCGGTGTTTGGTTTAACATGCAATGGCCTTGCGGCATGCTAAGTGAAGGAGGCGCTGGCTGCTGTTGTGGTTGCATGGACATCTGGTTATGGTAAGGAACTCTTGTGGGGGGAGGTAGTGTTGCAGAAATTTGGTGGGACAGAGCAAGAGCTAAATGTTGATTAGGGATCTCTGGTGCAGCATCATGCCTTTCAGCTTTGACACTGATGAAGTAGCATTGATCTCTTCATTTTTCTAAGATCTGGGGTGGTTTTGCTTACCCATGGGTGCTGTGATTGGGTTAGTGTATGCTGAAATACCCATTTGCCCATAACCCATGTGTTGATACTCCCATTTGTGGGAAGTCCTATGGCGGAGATACTTGTGGTGCCTGGACAGGGAAATGAGCAGCTGGTACAAACTGTGCTGGGTTTGAATTAGTAGACATGCCCATAGGTACAGTCATTGGTGTTGTGTGTGCTGGAACACCCATCTGTACAGATCCATCTTGAGCTGGGTTGGCCACACTTCGACCATAACCATGTCAGTACCATATCCTCGATCATATCCAGCCTGAGAGTATGATGTTGGCTGAGAGGCTCCAGTTTGAGAGGGTTGGTTATTATAGCCGCCAGAATAAGGGTCCTGCCCAGTAGCAATCTGGGAGTAAGAAGCATCACTATATGATCCTTGTGAGCTATAAACAGGTTGCTGACCATTATAACAGTTGTTGTCCGCAGGTGCAGATGATTTGACAAGGCTTTGCTGCTGTTGCTGGCTGTAGTAATCATAACCAGTTGCTGGGGGTGCTTTGTTGGGTTGATGTATTTGAAGATTGATCCCAACCAGAAGCATAACTTGTCTATTGATGTGCTGATACTCCCATCTGGGAAACTCCTGAGATATCTGTTGCGGATACTCTAGTGGTGTCTGAACATATAAGTGAGGACTTGGTATCCCCTGGGAACTAATTCTTGGATACATAAGGGTGGTCATTCCTTGAGAGTTCAGTCCAAGATACACAGGGTTTGGAACTCCATTAGGGTTTCATGTGGGCATACCAAATTGGTCTCCAACATATCCCTGTGCTGATGTGAAGAATGGGGTAGCAGGTTTTGAACAGGATCTAGTGTTTCCTGCCATGGGTTTTGAACAAGGATGGGGTTGTTATTAAACCCTTGACATGTTCTTGATTGTCATGGGTTCTCTGCTCAAATTGGGGAATTGGACTAGGGTTTGTTCTCATAGTGACAGGAACATGTTGATTAACTAGATTTTGTTCCAAAGGAAACATAGGGTTTGGCATTCCTATGAATTCAGTCCCAAATTGTGGTAGATGATGATGCCCTAGAGGTGAGGGGGTGTCGTGGAAGCGTACTGATACATATGAGGGGTTTGCAATGGTGGAGGTGGTAGATGTGGGGGCGGAGTAGCCATGGCCGGTGACAGAACTTCACCTCCTTCTCTCATTCTCAACAATTCCTCCGATATTCTATCAGCGTTAGATCTATTCTCTAACATTCTGTCGAATTTAGAGTTGAGAGTGAGAATTGTACCTTCAAGAATCATCGTACGCTCCTCCGTGGTGGCGCTCTGGCGATTCCTCCAGTAATCCCCGTCGTAAGCTCCGGCTCCTTTCTTGACCGGTTTCAAGAACCGACGATTGGCTCTAATACCAATTGTTTGGTCCTTTTTCAAAGGCAAATTATAAGGACACAACAATTATTACTTGGGGTAACCCAATGTAATTTTTTTCAAAATTATAAGTTTGCCACTCTTAAAGTTACTTGGGGCTAGTCCACACCAAGATATATAAGTGAACAAAATTTCTATTTTTGGCATTCTACCTAGACTTGAAGAAACCCTCATTCTCCAAGTCTAAACCTAAATTTGGAAATTGATAATTGTGGTTGGAGGAGAATTTTACTTTGGTGATTGTCCAACGAATATTCTTCCGGTATGTCTTCGACAACATACGATGAATAAGTTTTGCGATTGTCAGAAAAAAATTTAGTTTTTTTTACTATTGTAGGAACAATGCATGAAAATATGTTTGATGACGAAGTCAGATCCTCCAATCCATTAAATATACACTCCGGACGTTCCGAAGAACATGTCGGTTGTTCCGAAGCACGTACAGTACGTCAAACGACAACCCTAATTCGACAGTCATCGTGTAAGGACTGTAAAAATTAGACAATCCTATATAAATATAGGACTGTCAACAATTCTACAGTCCTATATAAATATAGGACTGTCATAATTTCGACAGTCCTATATAAAAGTAGGACTGTCATAATTTTGACAGCCCTATATAAAAATAGGACTGTCAAAATAGTGACAGTCCTGGATAATTATATGAAGTTATTAATTTTTATATTATTTTATATTGGTTATAGGACCAAACTTGTTCAGATATTGTGGTATATCCTGCTGTTGGTGTTGATGTGGATGATATATTCTCAACGGATATTCAATTTGCAACCCAGGAAGAAGCATTAGAGTGGTACAGAGAAGTTGGAAGACGACATAACGTAATAATTGTCATTGCAAGATCCATCAAATCTCGGCCGGGCCAAAAATATGTGGAGCTGGAATACGAAAAAGGAGATGTGTTTAGGGAGCATCATAAAAAAATGGTGTTGTTGAAAAAAAAATCCCTAAGAAAAACATTGGGACGAGAAAATGTGGTTGTCCATTGAAGGTGTTGATTGTAAAAGTAGAAGATGTGAAGTGGATAATCGAAGTTAAGAATGGAAGACACAATCATCCTATTCCAGGGACACTTACGGGTCATGCCTACGTGGCACGGTTGAAGGAGGATGAGAGAAAGTTGGTTGAAGAATTGTTCTTTTCCGGAGTTGCACCGAAACAAATTTATTCTGTCGTGCGACAAAAAGAAGATGGGAACAAGTGTACCATGAGGACGATCTATAATAGTTTGGCCAGAGCAAAATATAATAGTATGAAAAGAAGAATGGCGATGCAGCAAGTATTGAAGTTGCTTGGGGAGCATCACTACGTGGAGTACCATAGAAGACATCCACAAACTGATGAACTCCTTTCGTTGTTTTGGGCTCATCCTGATTGCACACACTTGGCTCGGTCCTTCGCAGACGTGTTGATCCTTGATTGTACATATAAGACCAACAAGTTCAAGATGCCTCTTTTTCACGTTGTTGGGTTTACGTCTACGGGAAAAACATTTGCAGTCGCTTTTTGTTTTATGAAGAGTGAGACAGTAGAGGATTACACATGGGCGTTGAGGAAACTACAATCTCTTTACACAGGTTACAAAGAGCCCTCTATTTTTGTTACCGACAGAGAATATGCGCTGATAAATGCTATAGATATTGTATTTTCTCATGCGCATAGACTACTATGCACTTGGCATATAATTGAAATATCCATGCTCAATGCAAGAGAAAATTTATAAAAGTGGACGGTAAAATCGACATGCTTCACTTCGAAGAATTCTACAGTGATTGAAGTCTTGTATGGCGAGCAAGTACTACAGACAACTACGACACAACATGGTACATATTCCAACAAAAGTGGGAGACGAGTAACCCGACATGCATATCTTATATCAAAGATACTTGGCTAGAACCACATAAAGAGCAATTCGTCTTAGCATGGACGAACATGGTGAAGCATTATGGTACAATCACTACGAACCGGGTCGAAGGATCACACTCAAGTTTAAAAAGATATCTACGGTCATCGGTCGATAATTTTATCTCCGTTTGGCAATCGATTCATTTGATGATTATTTTCACGGTGAACGAGATTGTAGCATCATTTGAGATGAGCCTCAATATTGCAAAGCATGAATACAAGCATGAACACCTCTTGGATGGTTTAACCCATGTAGTATCTCATAAGGCCTTGGGCTTATTGTTTAAGGAGATTGGTAGGTCGAAGTCGATGGGTTATGATCCCAAGGTTTGTGGTTGTTCATATCGACATTCACTCGGACTTCTTTGTGCACATGAGATCAACGAATATCGTCGTGAATCTATACATATTCTAATAGATGTTGTTGATCAACGTTGGAGACAGCTGTCGATAATGCCGACGGTAAAAGTTCAAGATAATTTCTTTGCGTTGCCACAAGTGAAACTCCTGCACGCAAGGTGGTCTGTCGCATCGAAACCGGAGAGAAGATCCATTGAGGTTAAAATCCAAGAGATTGCAGTCCCGGCAATAACTCGATTGCAAGAGCCATCCGTTGTTCGAACTCCTAAGGGAAGACCACAGTCAAGAAAGAGTAGAGCAAAAAAGAAGGAGGAGGAGTCAACTAAAAGAGATCCATCCTTGTTTGAACATATCGAACGCAGTTTGGAGGCAAAGTCCATAATGGATAGGGTGGTATTTCGGCAGAAAAAGAGTAAGCTTACTATTCGAAAGGGGAAGAAACAGAAAACGAACGATGCAATCACGGCGGAGGGTTTTGATAACTTTTCTGATTCTTATAGTCTATACATTGAAAATTTCTGACCTGAGATACGGAATTTCATTTAGTCTATTATTGATGTTCTTAAGGATGGCCATTATGGATATCATGCACTAGCAAGACAACTAGGCTATTCAGTTGAAGCAGGATGGAGACAGGTTAGGAAAGAGTTGTACGAGGAGTTGGAGTCGCGACTAGCCTTCTATAGGCAGATACTTGGAGAATAAATTATTGGAGATTTGTTGGCAGGCATACCTTGTACCGAAACAGTTACCGGACCAGACCATTACATAGATGTCCCGCCTGCTGCTTACGTATTCTCTAATAGGTATAAGATACCTATTGTAATTATCTCACAAGGTATTAACAATACTTTCTTTCCAATGTGTGCCCCCCGGCCGAACACGGAGTATCCAATCTATGTTGCATAGGGCTTGTCGGACAATACTTCGTCATCCCAAGGTTGATCGGTCATTCTCCTATTCTGCCACCTTCTACGCTTTGGTATAAACACGCACCAGAGGAAGCGATCGCATGGACGACACCCTATACGGATGCAATGGCTGCCTATAAGAAGATGATGAAGATGGAGGATCCAAAAATTATGTCGGACGACTACTTTGATATTCTAATCGATTGATACTGTATATTGAAATATATTTTGTGCAATGAGCCATGTATGTTTAACTGTATATTGAACTATATGTTGTATATTGTGTGTATGTTATGTAATGAAAGGAGTTATCTAATTGATACTAATATATTTTGACTGTATGTTGTGCATTGATACTAATCGCTACTAGGACTCTAGGACTGTCAATATGTAAAAGTGCTAGGAAACTAGGACTGTCAAAATTGTGACAGTCCTAGTATATACTAGGACTGTCACAATTGTGACAGTCCTAAACTTTATCCACTATGTATGCACAGTTATATGTAAGTTTAGGACTGTCAACATTATGACAGTCCTAGTATATACTGGGACTGTCAAAATTGTGACAGTCCTAAACTTTACCCACTGTTTGTATGCACAGTTATATGTAACTTTAGGACTGTCACAATTTTGACAGTCCTAGTATATACTAGGACTGTCAATTGTGACAGTCCTAGTATATACTAGGACTGTCACTATTGTGACAGTCCTAAACTTTATCCACAATCTATAAGCACAGTTATATGTAAGTTTAGGACTGTCACAATTTTGACAGTCCTAGTATATACTAGGACTGTCAAAATTGTGACAGTCCTAAACTTTACCTACTGTGTATGCACAGTTATATGTAAGTTTAGGACTGTCAAAATTGTGACAGTCCTAAACTTTACCCACTGTCTGTAAGCACAGTTATATGTAAGTTTAGGATTGTCACAATTTTGACAGTCCTAGTATTTGCTACACACCGTCATATTGACTGCTGCTTGCCGTTCGGTATCTCTAATAATGTGGCGTTTCCACTTGGTGAAGAAGTCCGATACCCAGTTGAACGCTGCAGTAATATAGTTTAGCGGTTTTGTACCGCACGGAGGAGTTATCATTTTCAAAGTGCGCCTTGGGACAGTTTGTACGTAGCCAAACTGACGGAGCACTCTATCCGGCATATAAGCCTCATCGATTTCATGACAACTGATAAGATCGTGATATAAAGCGACTGGTTGCAATGGACGGGTAGTCTATCGCAAATCACGGTATGGATCCCAAATAATCTGCACCGCATATAATTTAGCATAACGTCATTTAGCATAACGTAGTCAATTAATACCAATTAAGTACAAAATTAGGTCTAAATTCACCTCTTCTGTCATCATATCTTCGAGTGTATTCCGTAGGGCGGCCAATGTGTGAGAACGTTTGGCATCTTCCTTAGTTGGCTTCCATCGGCACATTCTAGGAAGGTTCTTATTATACCCTTGGTTGAGTTTCGTCCGCTGCAGGGTTGGAAAGTGCTCGTATATCCATGCATTCACGTAACCAGGTTAAAAAAATATTAGTCCAAAAATAAACAACAAAATTTAAAATTATGTATACAAGTTGACAAAGATATATCTATACATGGAGTAGAGTCTGGCATCCGAATATTGTCTTCAAACCCACGCGGGATGCCGCACCAAGCTCGCGGTAAAGGTATGCTAGTATACCGCTTCCCCAAGATATTTCGTCTACCGTGTCAATGTTGTCCAAATTGAGGAGATATTTGGCATGTATGGACATTCCAGACTTATCCGTAATGTCGACAGCCCCTAAGATGAACTGCATATATCCGCGGGCCACATTTTTGCTATTATCAATTTCGGGGTCTGGTTCAGCGAATATCTCCTCCAAATATTTTAGAGGAAGTCCGTAGGACTTCTTGAATTCTCGAAGACTAGTAAAACTAGTGGCATCAACTCCCAGACACCCTGATACATAATCTACAATATGGTCGTAAAAGTTGATGCTCGACTCATCAAAAATTTGATTCATCATGACTCGACCATCAACCCTAAGTCCCAATATATGATGGACATCATCAAGGGTAATCGTCAACTCCCCATTGGGTAGATGGAAAGTATTGGTTTCCGGATGCCATCGTTCTACAAATGCTGAAATCAGTGCATTATCCACCGTCGTATATGAGTAGCTACCCAAATATTGTAGACCGGTGGGACTGATTTTTGCCTTCACATCGTCTCCCAATAATTCATACCTCCATGTATTGTATTTTTTCCCGTGGTTGATCACCGTCAACATACGAGAACTCTCCTGAAAAGTAAACAATTGGATGAAATTATACCTCTATGTAAAATATACTTATCTATAAATAATTGGATGAACTTTGAACTTACAACTATATATAAATTTATCATAAGGCAATGTACTTACCGGATTATTCCATATTTGGTATGCAATATGGTTTTCGATCGACGGTAACATAGAGCAACCGTTTGGACGAGTGTCGACTGGACTATCTGGCTGCTCAGAAGGTCCTGAACCATCAGTAGCCCGGTTTTCGAGAGTTTGTGGGAGACTCTCGACACGACTATCTGCAGGCTGAGAAGGTCCTGAACCATCAGTAGGCCAATTTGGGATATTTGGCATGTCCTCATCGGAGGAGAAAGAAAAATCGGAAGAACTAGGAGGAGCACGTCTCTTCGAACGAGTAAAGTCTTCTTCGTCAATCGATGTTTCCTCACTTCAGGGCGTGCCTCGGGCTCGCGGATAGTGACGCCTAGTTCAATAGTACGCGAAATAGTGCGTTCCGTACGCATCGACGCAGTAGGGCATCTGTAAGCCCCCTGATTTTTATGAATTTCTAATTTGGATTTTTCATAATTTTTCGTAATTTTTTGGGATTTTTCTGTGATTAAAACCTAGACTTTTGGTAATTAAATGATTTTTAATTATTGTTAGTTAATATTAAAATATTATAGAAATAATATTTTATGGTGTAAAATGGAAAACCGGACATTGGGTAATTTTTCGAGAATTTATTGGACACCAGAATCATTTTTAAAGCCCTGAAAATCGATGTAGAATTAAACCGAATTAAACCCGTGCCAAACGCCCAACATCCCTATGAGAGCCGAAGCCAAGCCCAAGGAGCGTTGACCCAGCCCAAATCCTAGGTCAAACCCAAGCCCAAATTTCTGCATGTATAAATACATATTTTCCTAGTTTTCTCCCCAAGAATAAAAAAAAAAGAGAAATAATAATAAAAACCCTAATCCCAATCCCTAACCCTAGTCGTCAGCCACCCTAACCCCTCTTTTCTTCCCCGACTCCTCGCGACCCCTCGCCGGCCTCCCCTGACCCGCAGCCGAACCCCCTCCTCCGCCGTGCCCGACACCCGCAGCACCCCCGCTCGACCTCCCCCTATAAGAAGCCCTAAAGCCCTCTCTTCTCCGGCCAAATCCCCCCCGCCGGAGCCCTAGCCTCCGCCACTTCCCTCACCCGCTGCCCAGCTCCGTCGACGACGTTGCCCCCGCCCCGCCAGCCTCCTCCGGCCAGAACTTACGCCGGCCACGCCTCCCTCTCTTCCTCCTTCCTCCTCCAGCAGCAGCAGCCGGCTGCCCGTCCCCTCCGGCCAGTGCCTTCGGCCGCCGCAGCTCGAGCAGCAGCCCCAAACCCTAACCCTAGGGTGAGCAGCACCCGGACACGACTCACTGTGTCGTGTCGACACGGACACAGCTCGTGTCAAGGACTCTCGGACACGGAGAATTCAAATTTCTCGGAGCCCTGTTCAAGTACTCTTTTCTCTCTCCTCGCTGCCCCGTTTTCGATTCTGTCAGTTGCAATGCGTAGACTGTATAACCCTCTCGATGCCCGTGCAACCCGCTCGGTGCGTCGCGTCCTGTAGTGATCGCAAACCGCGATCCAAAAACAGGAAAACTAACGCCCTGTTTTACCCCAGAACTGAGTGCGCTCCACCAAACGGGACGACTTGGTCGCAGGCGGTCTTTACCGAAACGTGCGCATCATTGATACGAACGTATGGGATTTCGCAGAAGTTGATTTGGATGTGCGTGCACACCGGAATCAACGCGTATCCGCCGACAACGCCCCGTATCCGCCCATTCTGGAACACGCTGTAACTTTGTGTACACACGTCGGATCGAGACGAAACTTACGCCATTGGACTCGTAGCGATACGCTGGTCCTGTGACCCAAGTTTGGTTCGATTCTGAGAACATTGACAGAATCGTGTATCGTGGGCCCCACAAGCTCCACTTGACGGACGATTTTGTGATCGGCTCATCGGAATCCAATTCTGGAAGTTCCGTTGGGTTCGTATCATCGTTCCAGACTTGTTGACACTAAGTTTGACGAATTTGGAGACCTTTGACCCTAACACGCTTTTCGGTGCAAAGTGGCCCACATGTGGACCCCTCTTTGACCTGAAAATGTTATTTTTGCCCTTGTGTCCAAATTGGACGTAAAGACAGGCGTTTCTAGCTATTTGATATTTTCTGAATCTAATGGTAATGTTTATTTCAGCAACCGGAGGAGTACCAGCAGATCACACTGAGACCAGATCTACAGTTGGAGCCAGAACCCCAGGCAAGTGTACCTCGCCAAAACTTGCAGTCCTTGTTACTTATTTCCTTGGCTTATATATATATATATATTGTGGTTCATGCTTGACCTAGGACCGTGCGACTTTACTTAGCGTCCGATTCATAGTCGGGTGCCAACACCGTACGCGGCGTTGTGTATTGTCATCTAGACATGGATACCGAGACCCCATCTTTCTCGTACTTGTCCTATCAAGTACAGTATAACCCAGGACACTTGACACTATTCATGAGACAGAATCTTCCTGAGATATTCATGGTGATTCTGTATAGGATACAGGTTTTATGACATAGACATTATATTCCTAGACACTATATGACTTGTTGCATTAGATATGATCTTACGTGACATGGACATGGGGCCACATGAACGTGAGACGTATGATTACATTGGGTGGGGAGAGACACACAGGCTACATGTTGATTTTATATATTATGTCGGCGTCTCAGTCTTTCGCTGAGCTAGACGACCACATAATATCACCGCTACCGGCTCCCCGACACAGAGCTTGTAGTGGTTTCAGTCTGAGTTCTAGTGCTGCTCTCATCTTGCATATCACTTAGCTGGTTATTTAGTGTTTCCCTATTATTCCATTTATTGCTGGAGAGACACACAGGCTACAGGTTGACTATATTATGCCGGCGTCTCAGTCTCTCTCCGAGCTAGACAACTATATGATATCACTGCTACCGGCTCCCCTACACAGAGCTTGTAGTAGTCTCAGCCTGAGTACTGGTGATGTTCTCACCTGCATTTCACATAGATGGTTACATATTTACCCTGTTTATTTTATTGACTACTTCACTGCATTATTATGGCTTGTATTTTCTGTACCTTTCTATGTCCCCTGAGGACCTGGATCCGGATTATGTCCCCAGGATTAGCAGAGGAGATCCACCCAGAGTTATACAGTACATGAGCATTAGCAGGAGCATTAGCAGGAGCAGAAGCAGGAACAGGAGCAGTTACTGGAGTAGTACCTGATTCAACAAACGAGTGATCACCGAGGTTATCTACTGAGTATATACTGTTTCATACTCAGTATTAGCTGTAGTTATCCTTATTCTTGTATCTTGACAGATATATCAGACTCATTGTCAGGTTATTTCTCGAGTTTATATTTTATTGAGATATGATCTTGCTTTATGATTCTGATATTGTGGTATTTATTCTGTGGATGAGATTAGTATATTTAGACCATTATTGTTGTACTACAGCTTAAGTGTGCCCCGATGGATCCATTAAATTGGGTTTGTCCATCGGTGTGTGCTGCTGGCCATTGCCACGCGTCTAGTCCCTCGATATTTTGGGACTGGAGCGTGACATAGTTTTTGTGGTGGCCCATGCAGGTCAACGACTAAATTGTTCGGTTTCAACTTAGGGACCGAGCAAGCCTGCAATAAGAATAGGATAAGTTTCTAGGATCTCATCCACTTGCTTGAAACGTTTTTAATATCTATATCGGATTCGAATTAAATTCTTGACTTGCATCCTGCCTTGATTCCTGAGCGCCTCTTATTGTTTATTTTAGTTGCAGAGTTATGGACTCAAGAGCAAACGACGAGACTCCTGCAAGATCACCACGAGATATTGTGGTAACCAACGAAGAGGAAGTAACACCAGTAGAAGAAGGTCAATCCGGTCAACAACGTAGTCAAGCAAATCATGCCTCGAGAATCCAGCAAGATGACATTACACCATCGACGCAATTTACTCCATAAATGCCTGTATTTCCACAAGGGCAGGCCATGGACGGACAGCAGATGTTTCAAATGATCTATGCAATAATGCAAGCTCAACAAGAGGCTTTAAGTCGCAGCCTAGTAACCACACTAGAGCAGGCGAATCTACCAGCACGACGACCAATGACGGGCTCTATTTCTGATTTTCGCCAGCTGAAGCCTCGTACCTTCTCAGGCAAAGAGGAGCCCACAGAAGTTCATGAATGGCTCACCAACACTCAACATCAATTAGAAGCAGCCGAGCTTCCAAGATAACGTTAGATGACTGCCGTCAGAATGCAGTTAATGGATAATGCACATCACTGGTGGCTATCTGAGGAGACACGGCTCGGACCAGACCGAGTCACTTGGGAAGAGTTTTCCAGACTTTTTCAGGAGATGTACATACCAGCCATCGCTCGATCAGAACTTCACGACAAGTTTAATCGCCTCACTCAAGACAGTATGACAGTGGAAGAATACAACGCAGAGTTCATTCGTTTGAGTCATTTCGCCCCAACCCTGATCTCGACAGAAGAAGAGAAGGCTGAAAAGTTCTTCGACGGACTAAACATTGAGCTACAGAAACTAATTGGATCCGTTGCACCTACATCTTACCCGAACGTCCTTGCTGCAGCCCGACACATGGAGCGCATCATCAGGAGAGAGACCAGTCTGAAGCGATCATCCACATCAGCACCCGCCGGAGCACCACAGGAAGAAGCTACAAAGAGACCTCACATGCACCAGCCATCAGAAACATCTCCACAGGCACTACCTATCTGTCAATATTGTCGCAAGCGAGGCCATATTGAGGACGAGTGTTAACAAAAAAAGGAAAGTATGTTTAGCTTGCGGATCCAGTCAGCATCCATTGAGGGAATGCCCTGAGCGTCGAGAAAGAGCACCAATAGTTAACCAACAAGCGTTACCAATACCGAGGCCAACCTATCCAGCATTGGGAGTACCACAAATGGAAGTTGAAGGAGACCTACCACCAGCTCCAGGAGGGTATCAACCGAGGCCACCTTTGATACCACAAGCAGCACTCTTCCAGCAGGCTCAACAGCAGCAGAGGAATCAACTACAAGAACGTGAACCAGCTCCAGCGATGACTTTGGAAGACACACAGACCCATGGAGTAGCTAATGCGCGTAATTTTTCGTAGTTATCTGTTTATAGAATTGTTTTATCTCGTGTCTATTGGTCCATGATCTCAGCCTTAACCTATGTAATTTTGAACTTGCTTATAATTGATAACTGTAGAGATTGTAGGGTCTTTTGTTATGGTGCTTATTTTGTGTTATTTTGTGAACTTGAATTAAGTTGTACCTCCTTTCATCATCATCTAGCGTACTTATAATTGTTGTACTACCTTGACTTATGCTGCTAACATAGCCTGGTTTTGTAAGCTTATCCTTTTATCGAGCTTGTTCATGACATATGTATTATTGGGTCGACACACTAATACAATTGTCTATTCAGAATCAGTGTATTACGGTCTGATCAACCTTAGTGCATTTTGGTTCGCTCTTCGCACGACTACCTCACATGGATTGAGATATATAGTTGACTAGTATACTTGCCCTCTAGATATGTCTGTGCATATCGTATCAGTTATATAACTGTACTAATACGAGCATGTGAACAAAGGATTACCAGAATAGGATTTTAATCCACAATCGTCTTGACAAATCCTATTTGAATTCGTTAAACGCCTTGATCCTGATCCTTCTATTCTATTACCTCACCCTTGAACTCTTTACTATTGATCTTCGTCTTCCCTTATTTCGAAATGCAATAGGATTTTTTTAAAAATTGGAAAATTTTGTAAATGCAATAGAACAAGGAGAAAGAAGATTTGTACCTTGATTCTTTCGAGACTTTGGGAGCCATCGACAAAGAGGAGGAGGATGAAGTCTCGGAGTGTAACGCCCCCCTCCGAACGGTTACTTATGGAACACTACGCTGCTTCGACTCGGTTGAGAATCGAGTCTCGGGGAAACCTTACCGCTAAATCAACACGGACGAAGTGCAATGAACCGTTCGAATTGATCGAACGACTTCTATTGAAATAAGTCCAAGAGTTTTCGTTGGTTGCTTTGCTTCTTGGTTTTGTGTTGCTTTGGGTTTTGAGTTGCTTTCGATGACTTGGTTTTCATGATTTCGCTTTCTCGCTTGCGCTTTCTTTTCGAATCGTAAGGGAAAGAGATTGAAGTATGCTAACCGAGTATTGTTGCATTTTTAGGACACATAACCAAAGAGTGAACGTCGCTTAAGGCTTTCCCATCCTCTCGTTCGATTCATTCGGTGAGTGGCTTAGGCCCTTCGATGAATCTTTCAGTTCACATGCCTAATAAAAAGAATCTTTAGTTCACTAAATGTTGCCTCACTAAAAAGATAAGTTAAAGAAATGAACTGAATGCTTAAAGTATTAGAATTATGCTTTTGCTATCAATTATGTTGCATGTTCTTAGTCCCTATGCTGCATGACCCAATTTATGGCAAGTCCCTATGTTTCGAATGTGTTATGTGGGAAAAGAATAAGAGATGGAAATTGTGTATTCGTTTCTTTGAACTGTGCATTGTAGTGTTATATCTGTTAGATGTTTCATGATATGCATTTGGTCTCGGACAACTTGTGCACAAGGTCTCGTCTCTCGAACGGTTCCTGGGGCACTGGGAATCGCTCGGTCCGGAAGAGATTTTTGGATCGCCCTGAGGTATACGGCCCGTAAGGGGGTCTAGTGGGGCGATATGTCTATTAGTGGGATGGGCTTTTATGTCCCAACTGCTAATCATGGGGCGACCCATGGACCGTCATATAGATAGGGCGCATGCTAGGTTTACCTTCTTGCATACCTATCATTTGTGACACCAAAAGATTGATACATAAGTTTATGCATATATATACAAATTGTGCCTAACTTGTGTGTCTGCTGCAGGGATAACCGCTCGGCCGTGGATAAGAAATATCATATGCATATGCTATATATTGTCTATGTTTCCTTGCATGATTGTTAAAAAGAAACTAGACAACCAGAAAGATCACCTAATAATGCTAGCTTCATATGCTTACTTAGTGTGGATTTCTAAGATGAGTTTGGCCACGGTCGCTCACCAGTACATGTGGTAGTACTGACCCACGTTTGTGGGCAAATATCCAGGTACTGGAAGTGAGAGTTTGGCAAGCATCCTGAACCTGAATCAGCGTGTGCGCACCCTTCCTTAAGACTGTGTTCGTGCTGCTTCCTCCGTTGCTTTTTATTCTAGTGGGCTACTCTTCTTCTGCTAGATATTTTGGTTATTTTGGTCCTACTACAAGGACGTAATGTAATGGGCGTTGTGGCTAGTTTTGGGAATGTAAAAAGAGTTGTAAGCCTTCTAAGGCATATTTTGTAACTCAGCCAAGCAAACACTTTGTAATCCAAATCTTCAGTATTCAATAAAATGAAAGTATTTTGTGTGCTATCAAATGTGTTCAACTTTGATTCTCTGCATTTTTACTCTGTGCCTATATATGTATATTTTTGTCTCTCTTGTGTCTTGTACAGGTACTTTGCCTGGTGTAAGTGCAACTTAGGCTTGCACGGCATCGCGCCCAAGCGAGGACGAACGGTTCCGTAGGGACCAAGCGAGGACGATGGGCCCCTACGGGATCGGGGCGCGACACGGAGAACGGCCGGCGGGAGGGGGGAGGGCTCCGGTGGGGTGGAGAGGGTTTGGGAGTGTTTGGGAGGAGGGTTTCAAAGTGGGCTAGTATGAGTAAACTAATGGGCTAGTGTGAGTAAACTTTGCTCATTAATGGGCTAGCCCCAATCCTGGGCTACCCTGAGTATACTTTGTAGTGCCCTTATAATTAGCCTTTTCAAATTGCTGGAAATAGGTGATGACCTAAGTTACCACTGCTGCTTTGTTCTTCTTTGATACTAAGTTACCACTGCTACTAAGCCATTATTGATACTAAGTCACTAATGATTGGGTACTTATTAATACCCTAGTCCTCCACCTTACCGGGGCATCTATTGGTCCGAGTCACACGTCCAAACACCTAAGACGATTTTTCTCTCATCTTATCCTAAATTGGCGTCACCTCCAAGTTCCCATAGATACACTCATTTCTTTCCAAAACTAACACTAAGTGGCAATTTCTCGCCCCTCTTTGCACCATTCTATTTGTTTTTTCGCGTTCTATTGTAACGTGTGCTCTATTATAACTTATATACGTTGGTTGTTTTCAAATTAGGATGTTAATATTGTGTTGTCACCCATTAGCCTACAATGCAAAAATCTATTCTTTTTCGACCAATTCAGACGCTAGTAGTAGTTTAAGTGAAAGAATCAATCACCTAATGATTCTGTTGCCCATGGAAGAAGTTGTAGCGACAGAGTAAACACTAGAAGCTCCACCATGAGCCCTAATTCCAACACAAATACCATTAAAAGACAAAAGAAAGAAAGAAAGAAAGAAAGAAAGAAAGAAAATAGAGATTTACAAAAGGACGAATAATAATAATAATATAAATAATATAAATAATAATACCAGGTTGAAGACAGTGTTCTATGCTGTACCGTGTCCCAAATTCGAAGCTCCCCATCCGCCGCTCTGCAAAAAGAAACACTTTTTTCAACAAACATAAAAAAAAACCTAAATTTTTTGAAGAAGAAGCCACCGATCCAGTGAAGAGTAAAGGTCGGGAGGGGTGAAAGCAGGAGTCCATGACGGAGGCGCGGTGGCCGCGAAGCACCGCCACCGGGTTCGGCTGAGGCCGCTTCGTCCCGCTCATTTACTTCTTTTGCGGACTTTTTTTTGCCGTGTGACAAAGGCACTACAAAGAACACTCAGGGCAAAACAATCAGAGCTGTCCATTTTTTAATTTCTAAAAATTACAAGTTTGTCACTCCTAAATTTTGTTTAGGGCTGTCAATATCAACCTATATAAGTAAAACTATTTCTCTTCTTTCTTTTTTCACCTTCAAATGAATAATCCATCATTCTCTCAAGTCCTAAAATCTAAACCTAACTTTGGAATTTGATTGTTGTGGTCCCAAGTAGAAGAAATTTTTGATTTGGCGATTCTCCAATGAATATTCTTTGTTAAATTCGGTATGTCTTCGATAACATACGATTAATAAATTTTTGAAGCATTCGATTGTCACCAAATTATTTAGTTTTATTCGACTATTGTAGGAGTTATGCACGAAATTCTCTTCGATGAAGAAGTCGGATCATGCAATCCATTAAATGTGCACTCCGCTCCTTCTGAAGAACATATCGGTTGTTCCGAAGCACCTACGGTATGCAAAATGGCAACCATATTTCGATAATCAACAGTCATAATTACGAGTCCTATATAAATATAGGATTGTTATAAATTCGACAGTCCTATATAAATATGGAACTGTCATAATTTTGACAGTCCTATAGACTATGTGGACTGTCAAAATACTGACAGTCCTAAAGATAAAATGTTGAACAATGTATTTTCTTCAAGACTGTAAAAAATTTGACAGCCTACTCAATACTTTAGTCTGTACAAATTATGACAGTCCTAATTTGGACTGCCAATTATTTGAAGTTATTAATTTTTTATATTATTTTATATTGGTTATAGGACCAACCTTGTACAGATGTTGTGGTACATCCTGCTATTGGGGTTGATGTGGAGAATGTATTCTCAACGAATATTCGATTTGCATCCCATGAATAAGCATTAGATTGGTGCAGAGAAGTTGAAAGATGACATAACATAGTCATTGTCATTGCAAGATCGATCAGATCTCGGCCAGGCCGAAAATATTTAGAGCTGGTTGCGAAAGAGAAGGTGTTTTCAGGCAACACCGAGAAAAAAAATTGTTGAAAAAAAAGTCCCTAAGAAAAACGTTGGGACGAGAAAATATGGTTGTCCATTTAAGGTATTGATTGTAAAAGTAGAAGATGCGAAGTGGACAGTCGAAGTTAAGAATGGAATACACAATCATTATATTCTAGAGACACTTACGGGTCATGCCTACGTGGCACAGTTGAACAAGGATGAGAGAAAGTTGGTTGAAGAATTGTTCCTTTTCGGAGTTGCACCCAAACAAATTTATTCTGTCGTGTGACAAAAAGAAGATTAGAACAAGTCAACCATGAGGACGATATATAATACTTTAATGAGAGCGAAATGTAATAGTATAAAAGGAAGAATGGCGATGCAGCAAGTATTGAAGTTGCTTGGAGAGCATCACTATGTGGAGTACCATAGAAGACATCCACAAAATGATGAACTCCTTTCATTGTTTTGGGCTCATCCTGATTGCACACACTTGGCTAGGTCCTTCGCAGACATATTGGCCCTTGATTGTACATATAAGACTAACAAGTTTAAGATGTCTCTTTTTTACATTGTTGGGTTTACGTCTGTAACCTTCGTATTCTGAAATTCTTACTTAAATGTTGTTATTAGGTTAATTTGGGGCTATTGAGATTTTTTCACAATTTTTGGTCAATTAAAAACTAGTAATAGTCAAATTTTTTTAGGACTTTTAAGTATTTATTTTAGTGTTAAACATAATTAAAAATATTTTAAACTTTTATTTTAGGTTCTAAATAATCAAATATATTTTCTAGAATTTTCTAGAATTTTTTTGAGTATTTTTAGTATTTATTGGGAGTTATTTAGGCTAATAACTAATTTTTAGGACTTCTAGAATTTATTGTGCAAGCCCAAGAATATAGAATCGACCCACGTAATTTTTTAGTATTTATAATATTATTATATATTTTCTAAAATTATTTCAAAATTTTTGGAATATTTTTAATATTTATTTTTAGTTAAATAGGTAAAACTAATTTTAGAGCTTCTCCTAATTATAGTAGGAAACCTATGAACATAAAACTATCATAAGTAATTTTCTAGGATTTGGAGGTTCAAAATATATTTTTGGTAATTTTTCAGATTTTTATGATTATTTTTAATGTTTATATTGAGTTATTTAGATTTAAAATGACTTAAATAATATTTTGATAAAGATAAATTAAAAATAAATAATATAAACAAAATCATCCAATCAGATTCTGAAACGTGTCAGCCTATAACTTTTCATTCAGCCGCGTATATCATTAAGGTTATTATATTATATTATATTATATTATATTATATTATATTATATTATATTATATTATATTATATTATATTATATATATATATATATATATATATATATATATATATATATATATATATATATATATATATATATATATATATATATATATAATAACCTTAATTATCTCATTATTTTAGAGAGAGAGTTTTGAGGGGATGTCAACTAGGATTTCCTTCATCTTCCAGAAGTCATTACTCATAGCTGCGGACTCCAAACGCTGTCCAGTTTCTTGTATTAGAACTGTATTGAGGTTAGTTTTCTGAATATATAAATTGTTTCACGAAATTCTGAATATTAAATTCTGAAAAATTCGTAGAGCACAGCATGTCCGAAAATAAATGCGTCTCGGTGTTTTCATAATTTCTGGAGAACCAGGAATCAGAATCATGAACCGTTTAAAGTTTTGGAAAGCTAATATCGAGATAATTGACATATGTTTTTCCTAGAATTTAATTCAAAATATTTCAATGCTTTTAATTCTTTAGAACTTTTAGGTTAGCAATCAACCACAATTGCACAATACGATTTTGTATGTGCAATAATTTTCAAACAAATTTGAATTTGGATGAGCCATAAATTCTAGTATGTTTGTGATACTGAAATCTACAGGAAACCATGCATGAAAGTTGAGTTTGCATCGGTTGACTTTTCGGTCAACAGATCACCTTGATTTGCGTACCAAGAGTCTCGAGTGGATAAAATTTAGTTTCTTTGGACAAAATTTAGGAATTAACCTAAAAATCAGAATAATAAGATTAAATAGAATTTTAGAGTAATTATTTCAGAATTAAATAAATTAAAATAAATTATCTTTTGACATAGTAAATTTGTAATACATAGGCTATTTGGACTGTGACTTGGATTCTGATTCATACCAGCTAAGGACCCCAAGCGAGTACATTCTCTGATAATTTCCATTATTTGATAATTTCTATAATTCAAGTACTTAGAAATGTTATATCTGATTCTTGACACTATGCTACACGGACTAGTATATAGATTGGATCTCCAGTCATGAGATGTTACATTGGTTATCGTATTGACATTATACGCGATATTGATATTAGACATTGTACATGGTATTATTGGACATTAATCGTGTATCGTAACGTGTCATGGTTGGATCCTCTATACTAGTTGGGACAGAAGAAATTGCTAATGAGAGATGTGATCATGTAAACCCCATGAATTTTCCTAATTATTAAATCTTGGATTTTTCCCCATTTTCTGGAATTTTCTGGGAATTTTCTGTAATTAAAATCAAGGCTTTTAATTAATAAATGATTTTTTAGTTGGCAATAAATAATATTAACATTTCAAGAAAATAACATTTTTGGGTGTAAAATAGAAAACCGGACTTAGGGTAATTTTCTGGGATTTTATTGGGCCTCAGACCTATTTTTAAAGCCTAAAAACTATTTTCTGAATTAATTAATTAATATATTAATTATTATTATTACTGTTATTTTATTTTATTTTTGAGTTGGGCCCGGCCCGGCCCAGTGGGCCGAGCCCATTAGTCAGACCCGGCCCAGCCCTATGCTTAGCGGGTCGGGCGGGTCGGCCTGACCGGATCCGCGCCCGACCCGGAACCCGGACCCGCACCCCTGTTCCCCGTTCTTCCCCTCGACCCGATCAATCCGCCGCCGCCGCGATTTCCGGCCACGCCGCGCCACGTAGCCCTCCCCCTCCGGATCCCGCGGCCACGACGCCCGGCCTCGCCCCAGCCAACCCCCTATAAATCCACCCATCACCGCCTCCTTTCTCCCCCCAAAACCAAACCCTAACCCTAGATCTACCTACTCCGGCAGCCCCGTCCGGTGACTCCCTCCCTGCGCCGACCACCCCCGAGACCGCCGTCCACCTCCCAGACCGCCCTGCGACCCCCTCCCGAGACTAGAACCACTTCCTCCTCCTTCTCCCTCATCTTCGAGCTGAGCGGCCGAGCCTCCGACGACCACTGCCGGCGCTGCCCGCAACCCTAGCCGGCTGACCCGCGAACTCCGGCGAGCCCACCCAGCGACGCCTCGACCGACGACCAGCTTCCCCGAGCCCCGGACACGGCGGCAGGACGCAGGACACAGGCCGAACACAGTGGACACAGCACTGGACACGTGTCCAGGACACAGAACCGCGTAATACCCCGATCCCGAGTCCGAGGCCTCCCCTCGGTGCTCCTCCATCAGCTTCCCGGTAGGTGCCACTATCAGAACGTTCTGTCCCTTCCAAAACCACTCCCCTGTCCGACCGGGACTGACAGAATAAAGCTCTGTCAATCCCGGGATAGCTTAGAAATTGATAGGTTTTTGGTTTGTTAATTAATTAGCAATTTGATACAACGATCTGCAAATACGTATATTAGTTATATATATATATGATAAAAACCTTATTAAATATTACGTAAATTAGTAATTATTTAATAGATAATTCTGAAATGATTTTTAGTATTTATAATACGTTAGTATTTAAATAAGTTTTCCAAAAATATTATTCTCTTACAAATTGATTTGTAATATTACCAAAATAAAAATTTAGTAATATTTTCCCCTAAGCCTAGTTTATTAGAAATAAATTGATTGCTAAAAACAAACGATATTATTTTATTATAATCGTTCTTTCCTATTTTATCCTATTAGAAACAAAACGATATTTTACCATAAAATATTTTCTACGATAAAATAAATAAGTTTTATTATTATTAAAAAGGGTTTTGTTTTACTAAATTACTATTACAAATTATTATTATTATTATTAATCGATCGTTGGATTGAATCATTAACTTAGTTAACTAATCAAGTCAGATTAAAACCCTTTGTTTTAATTCTAAAATCAGATTATTAATAAATGTAGGTTCCTGTAACTAAGGTTGAGACCGTCGCGACATCTCACTCGCGTCACCAACCAACTCCAGGCAAGTTTCATATAATTCAAAACCTGTATTTTAGTTGTAATTAAATATGTTGCATGTCATATAGATTATTGGGACGACACTTGATTTCACGGAACCGACTGATTGACTGATTGATTGACTCATTGACTCATTGATTATTGCCTTGGGAACTGGGGAGTAAAAGTTAGCACCCGTGGTCAAAGCCCCCTTATTGCCTCATTGTGGATAGCTGAAGTCCAACCTCACTGGACTGACGCCGCACCGTGTTCACTAGAGCACATATTGCCTCCAACCCCAACCGGCCACGGGATGCTACCTTTCTCAAAACACTTTTAGTGATTGTAGTTTGACATCATTTGCTTCATCGACATTTACTGTTCTTGTCTCATATTTGTTGCATACAAAAAAAAATAAAATAAAATATAAATATTGTTCAAAACTATTTCATTGCATCATTTTAATTATCATTAAGATGCTGGAATTGGATATATGTTCTTGCTCCCTCCTGACTGGAGATTAACAATTTTAGGTGGTTACGGTGACGATGAGGCGTATGACACCTTTTATGGTCCGGACCAGAGTACTGAAGCTCTAGCTGAACCTAGCCAGGAGGCCGATGTTTAGTTGTTTCCCTTTAATTTCCAAGTTGTAATAATCAGGGTTGAAGTAATAATCCTGGACCATGTTTTGCTTGATCTTTGCTTGTAAAAGAATTTCCCTTTCGGATTTAGCAATAAAAATTGAATTTCCTTCATGTATTCTGATGTCTGTGTGTGTTACTACGGATTGATACAGCTTACTGCCGCCGTCTCACAACGGTGCAGGCTGGGCATGATCCGACTGGACCCAGATTATTGGGACCGGGTCGTGACATGTTTTCAGTGGTGGCCCATGCAGGTCAGTTTACAACCTTTGGTCTAGTCAACTTAGGCTAGCCAAACAAACCGACTTGCCTTTGACCTTAGGTTAGTATGACTTTAGGAAAACAGACTCTAGAAACAATTAGAACACTTAGAATTCTTGAGAAAATTTCAATCTGTCACATCATAGGACCAAAATTCTTCTATCTATACATATATACAATTAGTTTGCTTGCTTATAGAACATAGGTTACATTGCTTATGCTTGCTTCCTAAACCTTCCAGAAGATGGCACGAGGAAAGACAACCCGTTCCGGCCCAGCCGAAGAAGAGGCTTCGTCTTCTGAGCACACCCCAACTCAAGCTCAGTCCGACCCCTCTCCGTTGCAGCTCACAGATCGCCCCCATGCTGCAAGAGCTCCCCGCGCTGCCTACACTTCAGTAGTGCATGCAGCTCCACCCATCCCTCCCAGGACCACATCAATTCCAGCCGATGTGACTCCTCCTGTTGCACCACCTGTGCCAGTGGACCCCGCTGAACTCGTAGGCCTGCTACGAGGAGTTCTTGAAGCCCAGAGGGTCCAAGCTGAAGCAAATCGCGAGCAGACCGCGATTATGAAAGAGGGCATGGAGAACGCCCATAATGTAGCCATGGCAGCGCTAGGAACATCCCAGTCAGAACGGGAGCCTGCCAAGGTAATTAAGGATTTAAAAGCTTGGATTCCATTAATGAATTTCTAGTCTAACCACAAGCCTGTTATCCAGGTAAAGGTTGGAACTGTGGAAAATTTTAAGAAGTTGGACCCGCGTCCCTTCAAGGGGACCGAAGGCATCATCTACGCAGACGAGTGGCTAGATGATATGGAGCGACTCCTCAGCGTCGCTCGACTCCCAGACGACCTCATGGTTGAGGCCGTAGCACTCCAGCTGAGAGATTTGGCTAACATTTGGTACCGCAACGAGCCAAGATTTCGAGCTGGAGGGATTTCCTGGCGGCTATTCAAGAAGCAGTTCAAGCAGAAGTTCTTTCCAGAGGCTGCCCTCGAAGCTATGGGAAGACAGTTTCAAGATCTGAAGCAAGGAGACCGCACAATTGAAGAATATGCGGCTGAGTTCAACAGGCTTGGCAGATTTGCAAGTCACCTGGTGGACAACCCTGTGGAACGTGCTAAGAAGTTCCGGCACGGACTACGTGAAGAGATCCGCACCTTAGTAGCTGCTAACGGTGCGAAGACTTATGACAAGATGTTGAAGGTGGCCCAAGATGTAGAGGCCAGTTCACCGGCCCGACCCAAGAGGGAGCATCCAGGGTCAAGCAACAACTATCAGGGCAACAACAAGAGGCACAGCAACAACAACAATAGGCCCTCCTATCCCCAGCAGTCCCAGCAACAACAGCCAGCAGCGGCCAACAAAGCGCATCAGTATAACCAACCAAAGGCGGTCAACTGCGTCTACTGCAAAAGGCCAGGTCATACCGCAGAGATCTGCAGGAAGAAATTGGGACACTGTCTTGCTTGTGGATCTGCCACCCATCAAGTGAAGGACTGCCCCACAGCATACACCAAAACTGGAGCTGGACAGCAGAGAGGTCCACTGCCTACCCAGCAGCAGCGCTACAACCAGCACAGAGCCGGGCAAGCTTTTGCCTTGACTGTAGAAGAGCCAGAAGCTGAACCCGAGACGGAAGGAGATGTCATCGCAGGTTCCATTCTACTTCATTCGCACCCTGCCTTAGCATTATTTGATTCTGGAGCATCACACAGTTTTATATCTGCAAACTTCATTTCTGCACACCATCTAGTTACTGGCATAAGTAAGATAATCTGTAGAGTTATGACTGGTGGAGGACCAATACCCATTAGTGAGACTTGTAGCTGCCCAGTCACTATCTCAGGACATGAGTTTCAGACTCAGTTCCTAATAATGCCTCTGCCAAACTATGACGTAGTCTTGGGCATGGATTGGCTTAGTCAACATCATGCTCTGATAGACTGTCGAGAAGGCTGCGTAACTCTAGATCCACCTGGAGGACCTAAACTCAAAGTGATTCGAGCACCTGAAGGCGTGGAGGGTGTGTCTTACACATCCATCACTGAAGAAACCGGACCCCCTCATCCCCTCATAGCAGAATTTATAGACGTCTTCCCAGACAATCTTCCAGGGCTACCCCCTGATCGAGATGTGGAATTCTCGATCGATCTTGTACCTGGCGCAGCACCAATCTCCCAACGCTGCTACCGAATGAATCCCAAGGAGTCCAAGGAAATGAAAGACCAGATTGACGAGCTTCAGGCGCAAGGATTCATCAGGACCGGTGCCTCACCCTGGGGTACACCAGTCTTGTTTGTACCCAAGAAGGATGGGACAGTCAGAATGTGCATAGACTACCGGGCATTGAACAACATCACTATCAAGAACAAGTACCCGCTGCCCCGGATCGACGACCTCTTCGACCAGCTGAGTGGAGCTAAGGTTTTCTCGAAGATAGACCTCAGATCGGGTTACCATCAAATCAAGGTGAGGAAGGAAGACATTCCAAAGACAGCATTCAACACCAAGTATGGACAATTTGAATTCTTGGTCATGCCCTTTGGTCTTACAAATGCCCCAGCAGTGTTCATGAATCTCATGAACAAGGTCTTCCACAAATACCTGGACCAGTTTGTCGTTGTCTTCATTGACGACATTCTGATCTATTCGAAGACCAAGGAAGAACACGAGCAGCATTTGAGGATAGTTTTAGAAATCCTCAGAAAGGAAAAGCTATATGGAAAACTGTCCAAGTGTGAATTCTTCTTAGACAAGGTGGACTTTCTCGGCCACGTTGTCACAGGAGAAGGCATATCAGTGGACCCCAAGAAGATAGCTGCCGTGGAGACATGGAATACTCCCAGGTCAGTTGCAGAGATCAGAAGCTTCTTGGGCTTAGCTGGATATTACAGAAAATTCGTGAAGGACTTTGCAAAGGTTGCTGAGCCCATGACCAAGCTAACCAGGAAGAATGAAGAGTTCGTCTGGACCGAAGCGTGCCAGACGTCATTTGAAGAGCTGAAGAGAAGGCTAACAACAGCACCGATCTTGTCGCTACCCTCAGGATCAGGAGGATTCTCAATTTATAGCGACGCGTCCGGCAATGGATTAGGATGTGTGCTCCAGCAACATGGAAAGGTAATTGCTTATGCTTCCCGGCAATTACGGACTCATGAGAAGAACTACCCGACGTATGACCTGGAGCTAGCAGCAGTCATCTTCGCCTTGAAGCTGTGGAAGCACTACCTGTACGGCGAAAGAGTAGAGATATACACGGACCACAAAAGTCTCAAGTATGTCTTTACACAGAAGGAGCTCAACATGCGTCAGAGACGATGGTTGGAGCTCATGAAGGACTTTGATATCAGCCTGCAGTACCATCCCGGAAAGGCTAATGTGGTCGCCGACGCACTTAGTCGATATCCGATGGCGATGCTCTTGACGACAGATCGGTACCTACTGGAGGACATGGAGAAGCTGGGACTAGAACTCGTATTTCCTGCAGAGGAAATGAAGAAGCTTGGACGGGAAGCAATAGTACCCGGCACTGACTTCCCCATGATGCATTTGCAAGTGCAGTCTAGCTTGATGGACAAAATCAAGGAAACTCAATTCGAGGACGGAGCATTGTGCAAACTTAGGGACCAGGTGTTAGCTGGCACACTGGAGGGATTCTCTATTTCAGACGGCGGAACACTGAGGAATGGCACCAGACTTTGTGTACCTGCTGGTGAATTGAGGGAACAGCTGATGCAGGAAGCGCATCACTCACAGTATTCCATCCACCCTGGAGCAAATAAGATGTACCGAGATATACGGGAGCACGTATGGTGGTACGGAATGAAGAAGGATGTCTCAAAATTCGTTGGCAGATGCTTGATCTGCCAGCAGGTGAAAGCAGATAGACAAAGACCAGCAGGACTTCTTCAGCCGCTGCCCATTCCAGAATGGAAATGGGAGCACATCACTATGGATTTTGTGTCAGGATTGCCTCGATCCCAAGGAGGGAAGGACGCTATTTGGGTGATCGTAGACAGATTGACTAAGTCTGCCCACTTCATTCCCTTCAAGGTTGGTTTATCCACCGAGAAGTTAGCTGCCCTATACATGAGGCAAATCGTCCGGATACATGGAGTTCCCGTGAGCATTGTATCAGACCGAGACAGCCGCTTTACTTCTCACTTCTGGAAGAGCTTGCAAGAGAGTCTGGGGACCCAACTGAAGTTCAGCACTGCATATCACCCACAGACCGACGGACAGTCAGAGAGAACCATCCAGACATTAGAGGATATGCTGAGATCTTGCGTCCTGGATTTTGGAGGATCATGGGAGGACCACCTACACTTGGTAGAGTTTGCTTACAACAACAGCTACCAGGCCAGCATCGACATGACTCCTTTTGAGGCTCTGTATGGACGTCGTTGCCGCACTCCCTTGGCTTGGGACGACGTAGGAGAACGAGTCATGCTGGGACCTGAGATGATTACAGATGCGGCTGAAAAAGTCAAGGTTATCAGAGACAGACTTCGGGTGGCTCAAGATCGTCAGAAACATTGGGCGGACAGCCGTCGCCGACTTGTGGAGTTCGAAGCAGGTGATAGTGTCTTCGTCAAGATCTCCCCCACCAGAGGAACTATCCGTTTTGGCAGAGCTGGGAAACTGAGTCCCAGGTATATTGGTCCATTCGAGATAGTGAGCAGAGTTGGAGAGGTGGCATACAGAGTGGCGTTACCACCTAATCTTGAAGGCGTGCACAACGTTTTCCATGTATCGCAGCTGAGGCGTTACATTCCGGACCCGAGCCACATCCTGGATCATTCAGAGTTGGAGATTGGACCAAGTCTTACAGTACCAGAGCAGCCAGTAAGGATCATAGACCGTATGGAAAAGCAGTTGCGGAACACCGTGATTCCACTGGTCAAGGTTCAGTGGCTCCACCACTCCCCAGGCGAATCCACCTGGGAACGAGAGGCTGAGATGAGGCAGAAGTACCCTCATCTGTTTTAAGGCATGTTTACCCTTGTTCTCCCTTCAATGGTAGTAAATTTCGAGGACGAAATTTTTATAAGTTGGGTAGGTTGTAAACCCCATGAATTTTCCTAATTATTAAATCTTGGATTTTTTCCCATTTTCTGGAATTTTCTGGGAATTTTCTGTAATTAAAATCAAGGCTTTTAATTAATAAATGATTTTTTAGTTGGCAATAAATAATATTAACATATCAAGAAAATAATATTTTTGGGTGTAAAATAGAAAACCGGACTTAGGGTAATTTTCTGGGATTTTATTGGGCCTCAGACCTATTTTTAAAGCCTAAAAACTATTTTCTGAATTAATTAATTAATATATTAATTATTATTATTACTGTTATTTTATTTTATTTTTGAGTTGGGCCCGGCCCGGCCCAGTGGGCCGAGCCCATTAGTCAGACCCGGCCCAACCCTATGCTTAGCGGGTCGGGCGGGTCGGCCTGACCGGATCCGCGCCCGACCCGGAACCCGGACCCGCACCCCTGTTCCCCGTTCTTCCCCTCGACCCGATCAATCCGCCGGCCGCCGCGATTTTCGGCCACGCCGCACCACGTAGCCCTCCCCCTCCGGATCCCGCGGCCACGACGCCCGGCCTCGCCCCAGCCAACCCCCTATAAATCCACCCATCACCGCCTCCTTTCTCCCCCCAAAACCAAACCCTAACCCTAGATCTACCTACTCCGGCAGCCCCGTCCGGCGACTCCCTCCCTGCGCCGACCACCCCCGAGACCGCCGTCCACCTCCCAGACCGCCCTGCGACCCCCTCCCGAGACCAGAACCACTTCCTCCTCCTTCTCCCTCCTCTTCGAGCTGAGCGGCCGAGCCTCCGACGACCACTGCCGGCGCTGCCCGCAACCCTAGCCGGCTGACCCGCGAACTCCGGCGAGCCCACCCAGCGACGCCTCGACCGACGGCCAGCTTCCCCGAGCCCCAGACACGGCGGCAGGACGCAGGACACAGGCCGAACACAGTGGACACAGCACTGGACACGTGTCCAGGACACAGAACCGCGTAATACCCCGATCCCGAGTCCGAGGCCTCCCCTCGGTGCTCCTCCATCAGCTTCCCGGTAGGTGCCACTATCAGAACGTTCTGTCCCTTCCAAAACTACTCCCCTGTCCGACCGGGACTGACAGAATAAAGCTCTGTCAATCCCGGGATAGCTTAGAAATTGATAGGTTTTTGGTTTGTTAATTAATTAGCAATTTGATACAACGATCTGCAAATACGTATATTAGTTATATATATATATGATAAAAACCTTATTAAATATTACGTAAATTAGTAATTATTTAATAGATAATTCTGAAATGATTTTTAGTATTTATAATACGTTAGTATTTAAATAAGTTTTCCAAAAATATTATTCTCTTACAAATTGATTTGTAATATTACCAAAATAAAAATTTAGTAATATTTTCCCCTAAGCCTAGTTTATTAGAAATAAATTGATTGCTAAAAACAAACGATATTATTTTATTATAATCGTTCTTTCCTATTTTATCCTATTAGAAACAAAACGATATTTTACCATAAAATATTTTCTACGATAAAATAAATAAGTTTTATTATTATTAAAAAGGGTTTTGTTTTACTAAATTACTATTACAAATTATTATTATTATTATTAATCGATCGTTGGATTGAATCATTAACTTAGTTAACTAATCAAGTCAGATTAAAACCCTTTGTTTTAATTCTAAAATCAGATTATTAATAAATGTAGGTTCCTGTAACTAAGGTTGAGACCGTCGCGACATCTCACTCGCGTCACCAACCAACTCCAGGCAAGTTTCATATAATTCAAAACCTGTATTTTAGTTGTAATTAAATATGTTGCATGTCATATAGATTATTGGGACGACACTTGATTTCACGGAACCGACTGATTGACTGATTGATTGACTCATTGACTCATTGATTATTGCCTTGGGAACTGGGGAGTAAAAGTTAGCACCCGTGGTCAAAGCCCCCTTATTGCCTCATTGTGGATAGCTGAAGTCCAACCTCACTGGACTGACGCCGCACCGTGTTCACTAGAGCACATATTGCCTCCAACCCCAACCGGCCACGGGATGCTACCTTTCTCAAAACACTTTTAGTGATTGTAGTTTGACATCATTTGCTTCATCGACATTTACTGTTCTTGTCTCATATTTGTTGCATACAAAATAAAATAAAATAAAATATAAATATTGTTCAAAACTATTTCATTGCATCATTTTAATTATCATTAAGATGCTGGAATTGGATATATGTTCTTGCTCCCTCCTGACTGGAGATTAACAATTTTAGGTGGTTACGGTGACGATGAGGCGTATGACACCTTTTATGGTCCGGACCAGAGTACTGAAGCTCTAGCTGAACCTAGCCAGGAGGCCGATGTTTAGTTGTTTCCCTTTAATTTCCAAGTTGTAATAATCAGGGTTGAAGTAATAATCCTGGACCATGTTTTGCTTGATCTTTGCTTGTAAAAGAATTTCCCTTTCGGATTTAGCAATAAAAATTGAATTTCCTTCATGTATTCTGATGTCTGTGTGTGTTACTACGGATTGATACAGCTTACTGCCGCCGTCTCACAATGGTGCAGGCTGGGCATGATCCGACTGGACCCAGATTATTGGGACCGGGTCGTGACAGATCATACCCCTATCGTATAAGTTTAAAATATTGTTAGTGTTAATCATACACCTCACGTATGATTAGACAGCTCATATAGCTATTGTACAAGTTCCCAAGCCGATCACATATCGACTACTATTTCAAACACTTAGAATAATTACAGTTCTTCAATTTAGTCCATATACTACATTATCCTGTATATGATATTGTAGTTCATTCTCTTCATTTAATATATGCACTGACTATACCATATTGCCTATATTGCATGTTCTCTTTACTATTTGCCATTGCATCTATTTATTATTTTCTCTCAGTATATAGCATCATCTATTTATTGTTTTATAGTCCTTTTCAATTAATTGGAACTGTTATCGGGTTGTACTTTGCTCCAATCCTGACTGGATATATTTTTCCAGACTGCGATTTAGAGGACTGGTGTCCAACATATTATGGACCACAGGGAGAGTAGCTGCAGCCTTGAACCTTGTAGCTCAGGTGTGATTTCCGGGAGGTCTAGCCGGGATCACTAGTTATTCAGTTAATTTTTTTAGCAGATTATTGTATCGAATTTGTTTTCGGCATACATTGTGTCACGCCCAGTCCCAAAATATGTAGGACTAGGAATACGTAACACGCTCAGCCGTATGTATACGAACTCCAATATATGGAAATCATATACACACGTACGCTGTGTATGAATATGCAATCCACCAGTGGTAATATACTGTCACAACAAGTCACACACAATCTAAATCTCATCCACAGTACAAATAATAAGTAGGAATAAAGAGCTGGAATATAACTGAATATCAAGATGAGTATCAAGTCTGATAGTCAGGTGAAAACAAATCCACTACAAAATGACTATACTGAAGTAGCAACAAAATCTCTAAACAGTAGAAATAATTCATAGCTACTCTGAGGCTAAGACCTCCTCAGTCTGGTAAGTAAAGTCGAGTCCAGATCCGTACTCCTGTGGATACTCATGCTCGTCCATATCTGGAAAGGGACCAGGTCCTCAGAGGGACGTAACAAGATACATAATAACATGCCAATAAGTACTGAAAAATAAACATCCAGTGGGTCGCCTAACCGTTTAAGTGAAATACAACTTGAGGACAACTTTGTGCGTATAGAAAGTGTAGGCTAGACATATGCTGACGTAATTCACCAATTGTGACAACTGGCTAGTATATGCCACATATGCCCCGATAGGAGGGCGCTCAGTAATAACGTCCATCTCCGAAGAACATGGCGTCAGTATAGTATATCGTCCATATCACCCCGAGGAGTGTGGCATCAGTGTAGTATATATCGTCCATATCACCCCGTTGAGTGTGGCATCCGTAGTAAATAAAGTGTGGGGTGTCCCATACGCCTACTAGTAGTCATCCCCGCCCAATGCTCTAAGCATGTCACATCTATGACACGATTTGGTTCATAATTTATCGTTAGTACAATAGCCCAAACCTACAACCAAACAAGGACAATGATTGGACCACCGTACTACAATAGGCTATGTCCCTGAACCACTAATAACTGCAGAGTCTTCTAGCATACAAAGTTTCTATCAGCAGTTATCCCTAACGCACGACTCATACGTACAGGAGGCCATCCCGGTACGTAGTTCGGAATCTATATGAGACTCACAACTCGTGTAACAACTGTGTCACTGCCAATGAACCTACTAATGCTACATGATACTAGGGTGGTCTTATAAAGTAGGTCTCAAATCTACATAAATAAACATCTATATAAGCAGAATTAAACATGCATGTATCAGCTGGAATGTAAATAATAGTACAATGGCAAGGTATACTTGCCGAGCAAAAGTCGTGTATAGTGTATGTCTAACAGTGTTAAGTTGTAGTAAGAAGAAGTGGTTTAGGGTTTGAGAGTGTGGTGATATATATAGGGTTAAGAGGCGGTGGGTTTTTGCTTAATGGTTAAGAAACTACTTCTGCTGTTGTTTCTTCTCATTGGTTTAGGGTTCGGCTGAGGGTTATTTAGTAATAATAGGTAAAGAGGCGGTGGGTTGCTGCTGATATTTTCCCCACACGAGCGGAGGAGAAAATAAGTGGTAAAGTTTTTGTTTTACGTGCGGAGCAGAATTTAGGCGGTGGTGGTGTTTTACGCCTGAGTTTGATTTACGCGTAAAGAGAGGAATTAGGCGGGTGATGTTCTTTACGCATAGATGAAGTAAGAAGCGGTGGTAAGAGTTTACGCGTGGAATTACTTTACGCGTGGGGTTTAAACTTTATGCGCGGGTGAAAGAAAATTAAACGGTGGAATTGGTTTACGCGCGGAGGAGAAAAGTTGGTTTGCTACTGCTGCTGCTGATATTTGTACGCGGGTTCGGGTGCAAGCGGGTAGTGGATTTGGGTTTGGGTTTTGATATCCAATATCCAATAGGAATTGTATATATATATATACACATATCTATTCACAAGAAATTCTAAGAATTATATTGGTGCATACGGTTGAGCTAGCAACTGTCCAACGGGTCTCCTACATAAAATAAATTAGGAAAAATCCATAATGACTCCATAAGTCCTCTAAATGTTCAAACACCTTGAATAAAGTTAAATAAAATATATTCCCTTTATTTAGCTCATAACTACTATAAATAAAATAATTAATAATAGAGGAATACGGTTTTCAGGATTAGGGTTCTTACATTCTACCCAACTTATAAAAATTTCGTCTTCGAAATTAAAATAGGGTAGGGTCTCTCTATCTAATCTCTTTGATCAAAATCTAAAAGAATTTACCTCAAGTTTAATAATACAATTTCTACCCAACTTAGAATTTATCCATTTATCACTTAAGGCTATTATTCCTCGAATCATTTAATCTTGTTATTCAATCTTCAAGGATTACACAAAATATATCGCATATGATATACCCTTTATCACGGGGAGTAATCATCAGATAATGTGATTGGCCTACTGGGCATATCTAGTACTATCTGTATATCAACTTGTACCAAGCACGAAGTTTCATCTTTCCGAAGAAAGGAAGGGCGGAAAACAATAATAACGAGTTCAAGGAGAAGGTAATAAATTAGAAGTATAGGGATCAAGGCGTTTAATGAATTCAAAAGGAATTGTCAAGGCAGTTGTGGATTGAAATCTATTTTGGTAATTCTTATTCACATGCTCGTATCGGTACAGTTATGTAACTTATACGATATGCTCAGACATATCTGGAGGGAAAGTATATTCGTCTACTAATCACTACATATCTCAATCCACGTAAAGTAGTCATACAAAGGGCAAACCAAACGCACTAAGGTTAGCTAGACCTTAATACATTGATTCTGAAATATATTAATGTATGCATCCACTAATACATATATCATGAACAAGCTTGATAAAAGACTAAGCTTTGCAAAACTAGGCTATAGAATAGCAGCATAAGTCAAGGTAGTATATAAAATATAAATGCGCTAGATCATGATGAAAGAAGGTACATAATAATTCAAGTCACAAAGAGATAAGACTCTACAGTCTCTACAGTTGTCATACAAATCCCTTGTCTAAGTTGCTAGTTGACCCAAGAGGGTACGGGCCTCTAATTTCTACGATCTGAATAAACACTATCTTCTTATTCTAGCGTATAGTTTAAATGTCATTCAACTATACTTTATTAAGGAGTCAAGAGGGCTATGTGATACTAGGTTGTGAGGCATACTACCCAACTTATAAAAATCTCGTCCTTGAAATTAAAACTAAGTCATGGTAGAAAGTCAAGGATGGTATAAGATATAAATTAACAAAGTAAATTTATACCTTGGTCAACGAATAGGTTCGAAAAACGTTGGCGCATGCCGTCCTCATGTTGCCAAGTTGATTCTCCTGGTCTATTTATTTGTTGAGCTGGCTTCAGTGCTGGAAGTGCTAGCTCCTGTACTGTAAACCCCCTCAATTTTATTCTGTAGATAGTTAGAGTGGGCCAGAAAAATTTTAGATAGAATATATTGAGGTTTAGAGTAGGGGATATTTACCTGGAATTTTAATACAATTAATTTAAACATTGAGATACCCTATCTTTGTCTATTTATTCGGAACCCATTATCAGCCCATAAATTCTGTACAAATATTGTACACTCGACTCAACTCGCCAAATTAGGCACTGGACTTTTCTGACTATTAAAATCAACTTTCGTGCGCTCTAAATTTAATTGCGCAACATTTTCGAGAAATCGTAACCCGTATTTAATTCCGTGTCGGACACCTGTGTCGTTACCCTCGATTTTGGGATACCAATTTAACCCGTTGAGCCGGACCAACTAAAGGGTCCAAGACTGACTCCAAGCCCCCACCATTTTTGGCCTTTGCGTCATTTCCAGATTTTGACCCCACGGGCCCCAATTTAATTAAATTTGCGGGACGCGTTATCTCTATTTAAATCAAAATTTACCAACTTTGTAAATCCTATTTTAATCCTAAACTAATCCCAATGCCCTTCAAATTAGACCCGCGCCTAACGCGCAACACCCCTCACCATGAAATTTTTAAATATAATTTTCTCCGTAATTTTTGTGTCATTTTATGTGTCCATGCAAATTCTCAAATTTACGGGGGCTTATTTGCAAATATTAAATTATTGGCATCCTATTGGTCATAATTAATTGAGAGGGTCCCAAAATAGGGTCCCAATCTCAATTCCCTCATGGAGAAACCCCATTCTCTCCATATTAAATCCTATCCATCCGTTCTACATGGAATGATCCCAACCCTCCATTCTCACCCACACACTCCCCTATAAAGTGGCTCTTACACCCCACCCTCAATTAAAACCTACCGGCCCTAATCCCAAAATCTCTCTCTCTCTCTCTCTCTCTCTCTTCCCTTCACATTTCCAGCCGACCACACAGGCTACCCCTCCATTTTCTTCTTCTTCTCCTTTCTCTTCATTCCTCCTTATACATTCTTCAGACACCCCCTACTCTGGCCATCTACGACTCCTGCCACCACCGGCCTCCAAATCTCCGGCAACTTTTCTTCTCCTCACCACATCAACGACCCGCATCTCCACCGACTGTATACATGGAGCAGCAGTAACTGCTGACTGCGCGCGTGCGACATCACGCGGAGGACGACAGCAGCTTGCACCATCCCTCCATGGCGGTCACGTCGGGTCGAGGTCGAGACGAACCTGACGACCTTGTGCACCGCCCTCGACTCCGGCCAGTGCAACATCCCCGACCCCGCCTATTGCCGTCAGCTTCGCACCACTCCGGCGGTGTACCACCGCATCCGTGCAACTCTGGCCTGCACAGTTTTCCCCCCAGCGGCTCCGGCCGACTCCCCCCCCAATCCGATCTCTTCCCTGCCCAGCCACCATCTTCTTCATCTATGCTCCAGCCAGCTGCTCCTCCCTCATCTCCGAGGAGGATATCCCCATCCGCCATTACCCCACCGGCCGGCACCGTCATCGCGCCGAGGTGAACCCATCTCTCTCCCTCTCTATAAACTTGTATATATTTTGCTATGTACTGTTAGTTTTAGGGTTAATAATGTTGATTTAGGATTAATGATGTTAAGACTAATGATGGTTAAGGATAATGTTGATCAAGGCTAATGATGTTAAGGCTAATGATAATTAAGGTTAATGTTTTTTAAGGCTAATGATGATTAAGGTTAATGTTGATTAAGGTTTTGCAAGTGAGTTTAGTAATTTGTTTATGATCTGGATATTACGCATGGTTAAAGGATCGCTAAATCAATTAAGGGAGGTTTTAAAATGAGTCGAACAAGGACATAGAATATATATGCATGATGGACGGATTTGAGGCATAAATAATGAATGGGAATTTAAATCGCCAAACGAGATTTTCAGTTGTCGTCCTAATTAAATGCAAATTGATTATTGTGTGAATAGATTTAATTTATTGAGCGATAAAATTCTGATAATTGAACATTGGTGAACACTAGGAAGCACGTATTTGATTGTGAACTAGTGTGTTGTATAAAACCATTGATCGGTGATTCAGGGACTGGAAATTAATGAAGGGATAAATTAGAGTGGTACTTTGTGATTGGGTAACAATGATATAAACGAAAGGAAAAATAAATAAATCATGAACTATGTTTTGAGGATAGCTTGATGATATGGTAATGATGACTAGTTGTTTTGACTATCGTACCGACAGTAAACTGTGGTCAACCCCCCTAGTGTCTTGTCCCTGTAAGTCATAGCAGAGACTGAGTTTAGGAGTAGGTGTGTGTCGCATCCCTGCTTGACGTAGAATAGATTATTAATTTTTGGTTTGTATCTATCTCTAGGTACTGCGGGACCTGAGGACTTGGACGTGGTACCGGATCCCCGTTATCAGCAGCCGGACGCAGGCAAGTGTACCTTGCCACCCTGTATTTCAGTTTACAGATATTTATTGTTCCATTATGTACATTGTGCACGTAGTTATGTTGACGTTCGATACTCCACGTCCGGATCGCAACCGGGTGATGACTTTCGACTTAACGTCTTAGAATAAATACTAGATGCTTCATAGCACCTCGATGCACGTACCTGAGTACATCGATACCCCAGGACACACTCATACACTATGATCGTGCCAGATTCCTGTATCCTGATACTGACATCATGACCAGAGACTGGGACGACCTTAGGGTCGCGTCTGTTGAGTTATTTCTGTGTGTCGAGACTGTAGTTAGAGGTTCCGGTTCAACGCACAATCGTTGACCGCTTGGGAAGGGGAAGATAGTTACTAGACGTTTGGGCTACTCTACACGCGCTTATATATATGTAGTATTTTCTAGTGATACCTGTTTCTAGTGATACCTGTTTCTAGTGTAGCTGTTTCACCCGTGTGACTCTTTGCCCGGAGCTGCGGTACGTGCCGTGTGTTTCCGTGTCCGGAGCTACGGTTTTATTTTAGAAAGCCCACGCGTCGAACGTTGTCTTTAAATTGTGTCACACTAGATGGTTATGATAGAGTACCCTGTCGTGCACTTGTACTTTCTGTTTACTTGGCTTGCTATATTTCTGTACCTTGTTACGTCCCTCTGAGGACCTGGTTCCCTGCCAGTTTTGCAGCATAGACGGTTACAGAGCACTTGGAGATACTGATGGAGTGGCATATCTTGCGAGCATGGTACCAGGTACTCACATTATATCTACCGACATTATGGTTATTTTATATTGATTATTCACCTGCTGTTGTAGCCTAGTTTTGTAGACTCATACTTCTTCTCGAGTCTATTCGAGTTAGTGTGTTATTGGGCGGCCGACCTTAGCACATTTAGCTCTTTCTTGTATACTGATGTACATTGTGGATTGAGACATAGAGGTTTACATTTATGGAAAATTCTAGATAGTGCCCTTTATATTACAGCTTATACGTATTCGAGTCAGACCAGAGTCTGGTCGAATGCGTAGCTGGCGTGTCACGTATTCCTGGTCCTACGTATTTTGGGACTGGGGCGTGACATGTACTGACGGTAAAAGTGTCGATGCTTGTTGCATAGGACAGTCTCTTACCAAATGCTGTCCGGAACCACACCTTAAACATTGTCCTAGGCAAAGTCGACAGTCCCTCCTAATATGTCTGCGTCTCCTACAATGATGGCAGCGGGGCTTTTCTAGGATCTGGTATGGTCTGGCTCTGTGTTGATACTGTTGTTGTTCCAAAGGAGGTCTGATAGGTCCTCCTTGCTATGTCTTTATTTATCCTGGATGTGTCCTTTCACCCGTCAACCATATGTCTGCAGATAGCTGTGATGCCTCTAATACTTTCTGGGTGTGAGGGATCCAGTTGGTAGTTTCCTCTGGGCTCTCAATGCCTTGGTATGGCTTTGGACCCATCTGTATAAAGTTTGTTACTGAACCAGCCCTAGCTCGGGGTATTGGAGCTAGTGTTTGAGTTAGTACAGTAATCTTTGCAGCCATCCTTTCAATTGCTGCCAGAATTTCTTGCCTTTGCTCGGCTGCCTGCTGCCTCTGTTCCTGCATCATCATCTGGAAGAATTGGAACTGTTGTGCATGGCCATCCAGTGATGTTGATGAGACTGGAAGGTTCCCATTAGGTGGAACGGAAAGATCAGATGGAACTGGATTGTGAATCTGTCCATCTGATTCCGGAAGTCTGAGAATAGTTGAGGTCTCTCCTTGAGTTTGACCATTGACTCCAGGAGTTTTGTCACCATCTGTGATAGTACATTCCTTCTGCATATCCATCTTTCTGCAGGTGATGTACAACGTTTAGAAGGGGTACAGGAAGGATGCAAGCATTAGGTAGAATGTGGAAGCATGAAATACGCTAGAGAATTTATCCGCGTAATTTTTCAGTCAAAATCCCCAACATACACGAAGTTCTTTCCCTGCATAAACAGGGCTTCCAGATAGTTGGCGTAAAACATAGATTCAAAGTGGTCATCGCAAAACAAAATTCAAGGAAGTTTGGTGTAAAGTAAAGCTTCAAAGTGGCCCGCGTAAAGCAGAGGAGTATAAAGTAAGGATTCAGAACTATCCGCGCAAAAAGTCTGTACGTAAGTCTGCCGACGTAAAGTTGACTTAGGAATTATGCGCGTAAAAAGATCTCTATACTTCCTGCGTAAAGTCTTTCGTAAAAGGTCTGCGCGTAAAATCTGCCCGCGTAAGAGTCTGCGTAAAAGGTTTCCAGCGTAAAGAGATCTAAAATATGTTTTGCAGCATAAAGTCTGTACGAGAAACTCTTTGTATTTTCTCGGATGAATTTGTCAGATAATCCAGTGAACCTGACATCTGACAAAAGTACCGCACAATAATCAAGAGGACGGCTGTGATGATGAATTTGCACAGAGATCCAGGTTGTCGTTTAGTGACATATTGGATACAAGTCATTTTTACGCATTCAAAAGGAAGACGAATGGAGTCTTCTGAATATGTTGTCTATTCTTAATTTATAGAAATGAGCGTTTACGCTCAAGTCCGAAAATGAGTTTTTACGCTCAAGACAGAAATGAGCTTTTATACTCAAGATAAGACAAATTTAGACGTCACGTCAAAAGCTGTTTCTTGCACAGGGCTCGAGGCATATCTCTGCATTTAATGCACGAGATTTGGTCATGGATGGAAAAGCTAAAACTTATGGTAAATACGCTCATATCACCATCCTTACATTTTACGCCTAATCAGTTGCTCTACGCTGGTTATCTATTATCAAGTTTACGCTGGGGTAGTTTACCTACATGGCTTGCATGACGTCATATAGATTGAGAAGACTAAGGAAACGTAGTTTAGCAGTTGTCATAACCGCAGCGTAAAGTAGACAATCTTCTGCATAGTTTGGCTTTTACGCCAACAAATTGGTTACTCTACATAAAATAGAGGTCCCTGGTCTCAGCGTAAAGGGTTCCTGGCGTAAAACTTAAGGGAGAATGAGGTTTCAGTCAAGTATGGATGAGATCCTTATACTCTATTCCTATACGCAGGCTTGTTCGCTACAGTTACGTAACCGAGACAATATATTCTTGACCTGCATGGGCCACCACTAAAAATATGTCACGCCCCAGTCCCAAAATACGTAGGACTAGGAATACGTAACACGCCCAGCCGTATGTATATGAACTCCAATATATGGAAATTATATACACACGTACGCTGTGTATGAATATGCAATCCACCAGTGGTAATATACTGTCACAAAAAGTCACACACAATCTAAATCTCATCCACAGCACAAATAATAAGTAGGAATAAAGAGTTGGAATATAACTGAATATCAAGATGAGTATCAAGTCTGATAGTCAGGTGAAAATAAATCCACTACAAAATGACTATACTGAAGTAGCAACAAAATCTCTAAACAGTGGAAATAAATCACAGCTACTCTGAGGGTAAGACCTCCTCAGTCTGGTAAGTAAAGTCGGGTCCAGGTCCATACTCCTGTGGATACTCCTGCTCGTCCATATCTGAAAAGGGACCAGGTCCTCAGAGGAACGTAACAAGATACATAATAACATGACAATAAGTACTGAAAAATAAATATCCAGTGGGTCGCCTAACCTTTTAAGTGAAATGCAACTTGAGGACAACTTTGTGCGTATGGAAAGTATAGTCTAGACATATGCTGACGTAATTCACCAATTGTGACAACTGGCTAGTATATGCCACATATGCCCCGATAGGAGGGCGCTCAGTAATAACATCCATCTCCGAAGAGCATGGCATCAGTATAGTATATCGTCCATATCACCCCGAAGAGTGTGGCATCAGTGTAGTATATATCGTCCATATCACCCCGTCGATTGTGGCATCCGTAGTAAATAAAGTGTGGGGTGTCCCATACGCCTACTAGTAGTCCTCCCCGCCCAATGCTTTAAGCATTTCACATCCATGGCACGATTTGGTTCATAATTTATCGTTAGTACAATAGCCCAAACCTACAACCAAACAAGGACAATGATTGGACCACCGTACTACAATAGGCTATGTCCCTGAACCACTAATAATTGCAGTCTTTTAGCATACAAAGTTTCTATCAGCAGTTATCCCTAACGCACGGCTCATACGTACAGGAGGCCAACCCGGTAAGTAGTCCGGAATCTATATGAGACTCACAACTCGTGTAACAACTGTGTCACAACCAATGAACCTACTAATGCTACATGATACTGGGGTGGTCTCATAAAGTATTTCTCAAATCTACATAAATAAACATCTATATAAGCAGAATTAAACATGCATGTATCAGCTGGAATGTAAATAACAGTACAATGACAAGGTATACTTGCCGAAAAAAAGTCCTGTATAGTGCACGTCCAACAGTATTAAGTTGTAGTAAGAAGAAGTGGTTTAGGGTTTGAGAGTGTGGTGATATATAGGGTTAAGAGGCGGTGGGTTTTTGCTTAATGGTTAAGAAACTACTTCTGCTGTTGTTTCTTCTCATTGGTTTAGGGTTCGGCTGAGGGTTATTTAGTAATAATAGGTAAAGAGGCGGTGGGTTACTGCTGATATTTTCCCCACACGAGCGGAGGAGAAAATAAGCGGTAAAGTTTTTGTTTTACGCACGGAGCAGAATTTAGGCGGTGGTGTATTTTACGCCTGAGTTTGATTTACGCGTAAAGATAGGAATTAGGCGGGTGATGTTCTTTACGCACAGATGAAGTAAGAAGCGGTGGTAAGAGTTTACACGTGGAATTACTTTACGCGTGGGGTTTAAACTTTACGCGCGGGTGAAAGAAAATTAAACGGTGGAATTGGTTTACGCGCGGAGGAGAAAAGTTGGTTTGCTACTGCTGCTGCTGATATTTGTACGCGGGTTCGGGTGCAAGCGGGTAGTGGATTTGGGTTTGGGTTTGGGTTTTGATATCCAATATCCAATAGGAATTGTATATATATATATACACATATCTATTCACAGAAAATTCTAAGAATTATATTGGTGCATACGGTTGAGCTAGCAACTGTCCAACGGGTCTCCTACATGGAATAAATTAGGAAAAATCCATAATGACTCCATAAGTCCTCTAAATGTTCAAACACCTCGAATAAAGTTAAATAAAATCTTTTCCCTTTATTTAGCTCATAACTACTATAAATAAAATAATTAATAATAGAGGAATACGGTTTTCAGGATTAGGGTTCTTACACATTGAGACTTGGATATTATTGTTTGAAGTTAGATTATTTTGTTGTTTAGACTTGTGTTGTATTTCGATTATTTTTCTTCGATATCTTATCGTGCTTTAGTTATGTGGTTGAGTATTTTATATTATATTGTTATATTTGTGTCTTCTTATGGAGATAGATATTTGTGTGAGATTGATTAGATAGCATTGTGACATAGACAGCGTTCTATGGACGATGCTGTGGCGTAGGCTGGACGTACCCGCATTCGTACCCCTATAACGGGTGCGGGTCATGACACATTTTTATGGTGGCCCACGCAGGTCCGTCTTTGCATCTAGTGCGATGTCATAGTTAGTACTTCAACTTAGTAGTACTAGCTATGAGCGTGCGAGTAGGAGATGCTCATTCACAATTAGGATTGATTTGAATTTAGGAGAATGGCTAGGACTAGATATATAATTGGAAGGCCTTATTTTAATTTTATTGCTTGGGTAGTTAAGGTGTTATATAGGCTACGTGATTAAAATAGATATATCGTTGAACTTTTAGGTAAACTCTAGTAGATGAACTTGAGAAAATTAAGTGATTATATATTATGATATTTTATAAGTTGGTGTGATCAAAGTTAGGGGTAGACTGCTCGATTGGTAAATTATTTCCTTAAGGTTACACAATTATTGAAAATGAGAATTATTAAAAAAAAATCTGCTTTGAGGTTTAAATTTTTTCGTAGTTTGATGATTATAATTTTCTTGCTAAAACATGGTTGAAATTTTTTTAAAAAAAGAAAAAAGAAAAATAGTTTTAAATTAAATGATGATAAAGACAAGAAGTTGAAGATTTATGGAATTTTAGATTTTTGCAGATTATTACAGTAGATTTAAGTTTAAGTTTGAAGAATTTAAATTTTGAGTATTTGATTTAAAATTTTGAGTATGGGTTTATTACTTTGTGATTTTATCGAATTAAAAAAAGATTAACATTAGAGCTATTGGACTATAAGATGTGGATTTAAATTTATAATTTGAAGATTGGAAATAAATTTTAATTTTTAAGAATTTTTGAGGAGTTGAGATTTTATGTTATTAATATTTTTGAGTATTCAAATTCAATTCAATAAACATAGTCAACGCTATAAAGATTTTTGGAAGTGATTAAAATTTTATTTCAATATTTGAATATTTGATTTTTGAGGAAAGTATATACATTTTATTTTAATTGTTCGAGAAGATAAATTTTGAGGATAAAATTTTATGGTGGGTAGAAGTTGTCATATTTGATTACTGACGAAAATAAAAAATTGAGGATAACGTTGAATTTTTTTTTGAAATTGAGAATAATGTTGAAAGTTTTTAAAATTTAAGCTAATCTCGAAAGTTTTGAGATATAATTCAAGGAACTCAAGGATAATGTTGAGAAGTTTGAGTGTTAGGAGTTCGATATAATATTGGAACTTGGATTATGGGTTTGGTCAGACCAAAGGAATAACAATATAAAGATTTGACTTTATAACTTATTGAATTCGACTTTTAAGGCCTTAATTTGAATTTAAAATTAGAGAAATTTTTTTGAGAGAGATGATTGATCGAATATATTTCGAATTTAAATTTTGATGGTGGCAGAAAAAAAATTATTATTAAGGATTTTAAATTTTGTGGATAAATATTAATTTAAATAAAGATTTAAAATTTTAATATGGCAGAATTGACGAATTTGTTAAATCATAGATTTTTATGAAGATTATGGTACGATTGAATTTATCATTAAATTTTGAGAAATTTAAGAAGATTATCATTATATTTATTTGACTACAAGATATAAATTTAAAATTTATATTTTGAATGTTACATTTGAAGATTTCGTGAGTATTATATTGTTTGATTATTGTGGAGAAAAGAAATCGAGGAGTAAGATCGTTAATGGATTAGTGTTTAAATTCAAATTTTTTGGATAATTTTTTTTAATTTTATAAATATGCATTAATTAGATTTCAATTAAAGGATTGGATATTAAAATTTTTGAGTATTTAGTTATTAACTTAAAATTTTGGAGAAGATTGTGATAAGAATGGAATTTGATTTTAATTTCTAGGATTTTCAGGAATATGATATTTATAGAATTTTGAAAATTTGTGAAATAACAATATGAATTACTTCATGATTATATGGTTTGATGAATATAAATTATGTGTGTGTGTGTGAGAGGGAGGAGGAATTACTAGAGGGAGGATGCCAGTGAGAGGTTTGCACGGCCTGTGGGTGTGGGTGTTTCTGTTCCGGTTGGCACAAACTAATGTGTGTGAGAGAGCGAGAGCACAAAAGTAGGTAGGGTCTGAGGCTGCTTTGGTATTCCTGCTGCTTTTCAATAAGTAATGCTCTAGCTATGTTTGAACCCAAGTATTTTGGAATATCAGGTTTCCTTTTGGACATCAAACCCCATAATTCAATCTATACAAAAATAAGGAGATTCCTAAGGGCACTACATAATATTGAATGGTGTTGTCACAAATTTGTAAACAAAGTTTATTTATAATACCATTTGAAAAAATGTTATGAGACGTCACAACTATTGTAAGGTTCGGACTATCAAAATTTTGACATTCCAAATAATAGTTGTGACGTCTCCTAACATTTTTAAAATGGTATTATAAATAAAATATTTTTGACAAATTTGTGACAGCACCGGTGATATTATGTAGTGCCCTAAGGAATCTCCTTATTTTTATATAGATTGAATGAGTGTAGTCAAAGGCGCGCCTTGCTCCTAGGCACAGGGGCAGCGCCTCAGGGCACTTCAGGCGGGGCACAATTTTTAAGGCGCACCTTTTTCGAACGCCTTGGAATAGCTAAGGCGCGCCTTAAAAATCTTGTAAAAAAATAACATGTTTAGACTATTTTTTGAACTGTTGTACTTTTCTTTTACTGTTTTCTCTCTCACTCACCCAATTCAAAGTGATTGCAACCTAGACATGGGGAAATTTGAAGCACACATGTTTATCAATGTAGAAATCAATGTGAATATATATATATATATATATATATATATATATATATATATATATATATATATATTTATTTATTTTTATTTTTTTGCGCCTCGCATCGCTCGGACGTGCGCCTTAAGTGTGCATTGCGCCTCAGACGATTTGGACTATTTGCGACTCGAGTGCGCCTTGCGCCTTTGACTACCTTAGATTGAATTATGGGATTTGATGTCCAAAAGGAAACCTTATATTCCAAAATACTTCGGTTCAAACATAGCTAGAGGCATTACTAATTGAAAACCAGTAGCAATACCAAAGCGGCCTTAAACCCTACCTACTTTTGTGCTCTCGCTCTCTCACACACATTAGTTTGTGCCAACCGGAACAGAAACACCCACACCCACCGGCCGTGCAAACCTCTCACTAGCATCCTCCCTCTAGTAATTCCTCATCTCTCTCTCTCTCTCTCTCTCTCTCTCTCTCTCTCACACACACACACACACACACACACACACACACAAAATTTTATTTTGTCTTAAAAAAATCCCTAATTATATTCTTTACAGAGAATATTACTCAGGACTGCCAAAATATTGACAGTCTTTTGTCGTTTCCAATAGAACTATCCCAATTTCTGAAGCTTCGAAACCCCAATAATGAGATTCAAAAATTCAGAAATAGTCTCAATTTGGACTATATATTACTTAAACAAGAAATCTAAAAATCAATAAGAAGTTCCCCCCCTACATTTGTAAAACTCTATAACCTATAAAACATATTTCAAATGATGAAGATTTATCTTGCTTGTGATGGAGTCTTAGTGTGCGTCATATCTGCTTAGGGTTGCAAGAGGAAGAGGAAAGAACAAAGTAGTTAGAGGTTGAGGAAAGACGAGAGTTGTGTATGTGTGTTGCCCCCTAACAATTGTGTGTTGCCCTCTAACAATTTAACTTGAGTGTGTTGATCCCTAACATGCGATAGCCCCTATCACATTTTGTAGTGGCCAGAGTAATCACCAAAAAAAAATTGGGTTTACTGGTCAAACTATTGGATAGCCATTTGCAAGTGAAATGTGATTCACCTTCAGGTGAAATTAATATTTATATAATAAAGCGAAATATGTTTTTTGCCAAATCATTAATGAAGGATCACTGTTAAAACACAGAAGGTATATCAAAACATTAAAGGAGAAGAGGATCATGATTAAAAAATAGAAAATATATCAAATGGCTACCAATATAACAACTTCCATGTTAATTAAAAAAACTAAAAACTAATAAAATAGTCTATTAAATATATTATTAAATGATAACAATTTCAAAAATTAAATTAACAAGGAATGTCTGAGGCACATGGATAACTAGCATTTAACTAATTGTATGTGTTAAACTTGAGATTTAAACTAATTTGTTGTTGGTTGGTTGGTAGAGAATTATGAGTTACTGAAGCTCGCTCTTGGGAATATTTTCCTTTTTGAAAATGTTGGTTGGGTGCATTAATTATAATTTTTTGGACAATAATATCATCAATGACACCAACTGAATTTAGATAGCAGTATCATCATGAAATTAATGAAAGGGTATTTATGAAAGTTAAACAAATTAATATTTCTATTTCTATCTGAACCAAACATGAGAATGGAAAAACTAAAAATTTTGGACTACATATTTCCAACATAACCAAACATGAATATAATAATGTTGAATTTATTTTCTATGGAAAAGGAATGGAAAGTAGATTCCTAGAAATACAAAACCTTCTTCCAAATGCCATCTAAGGAGTTGTTTGGTAGTTAGGAATTGGAGCTGGATTCTCCAATTCAGTAGGAATTGTCTTCAATTCCTAACATTTCATTATTTGGTAAGGGGTACGAGAGAGGAAGAAAATGGATGAAGTGACTATGAGGCAGTTCTTGTCGGCAAAAATTGGAGGAATAATTTTGGCTCCCTCGTCCAAATTTTGGCAATATATGTGCATGTTTTCCTTTTTTATCAATTAACTATATAACTAATAACTGATTAAATGAAAGTAATCACTTATGATTTTTTTTTTGCTAATAATTGATTAAACTAACTAATATTAATTAATATTTTAAAATATAATTTTTTTATTCTTAATTAGTGTTAACGGTTAGTAAATAAATTTTATTTACGTTATTTTTTACTTATTTTTTGACTTATCGACTATGAATATGACACGATAAATAAGGACACGATTTGAGACATTAGGTAGTGTCATATACGTATTTGTTCAGTTTTTTATGTGTCTGACGCGACAAATAATTTTGGATGTGTATGTACTATATAGATTTGGACCGAATATGTTTAGATGATCTAATTATTAGTAATTAATTAATAAAAAGGATAGTTAATTATTATTTAAGATAATCTACTTTACGACCTATTCTATTTTATTTTCCTAGAACACATAGAATGTACATAAGCAGAGCTATTCCGATTTTGGTGTATTACTGTCGTGTTCGTGCGTCCATATTAAATCCGATTCATATGTTCATGTGATAGTTTAATTTTAATTTATATCGAAACAAAACCTATAGTAAAATTTAAACCTAATTTACCCAAATCAAAATTTTAGAAATTGAAGTAGAGATTCAAGAGGAGGACTTGCCTTAGGGTTTAGAGGAGAAGGAATTTGGGATTTTTGATGAGAA